>CM053599.1:126291337-126319212 GCA_028646575.1 Pseudocheirus occidentalis
TTTCTGAAATAAGATATAATATAGAGACTTTCCTTGTTCTGAAGATTGTATATAATATTGTGAACTGTTGAAACTGTGAACATTGTACTGAATGGGGATTTGTAATGGAATAAACAGAGTGTTCACTAATACTGTGTAATCAGAATCTTAAAAGCTCCTCACAGTAGCATTCTCTCAGAAATCTACTGCTGATTGGCTTTACAAGTGGAAATCTAGGGGAAAGTCCTCATTATTTTTCTGTAAAAGTTCCTCTAATATGCAATGATTAAGATTGAATACTTTAAAAAACTTAGTTGAAAATTTCCTATATAGTTTTAGAGTGAATCACACAATCAGTTAACCAATATTTTAAAGTGTCTGTTTGGTGCCAGACGCTGAGCTAAGCCTTGAGGACACAAAGGCAAAAACAGTCCCTGTTCTGAAAGTGTTCACAGTCCAATAAGGAAACCAGACATCCGTGCATGTGTGCACGTGTACACACACACACACACACACACTCTGTAGTGAGAGGGGAGGCCCTAGCTGTTGAGGGTAGAGGATGCAAAGAAGTACCTCTTGAAGACGGTGGAATTTGACCTGAGTCTTGAAAGGAGCCAAGGGAAGATGGGGTTCTGAGATGATGAGGGGGAGCATTCCAGACATTAGAGACAGTCAGTGAAAATGACCAGAGTCAGGAAATAGAGTATCATAGTTGCTGGAACTGAGAGCTGAAGAACAGGATTTGGGATGTACAACCCCATTTTTTACATTGCTCTATATCAGTTTTATCAGGTAACTTCCATGAACAACAATTGCATGCTTTTTAAATTTTTAAACAGATTTAAGAAGTATGCAAAATAGCAACACACTCTGTTGTAAAATAACCAAATTAATTCTTTTTAATTGATTGAGTATACCAGATTGCAGTTAGTTTAATAATCCAGTGATCAAAATTTGGACAGTAAGATAATCAAGGCCAAGGACTTTGTCATTAGGTTCAAAAACATTAGTTAGTTGTTAATTTATTTTCACCAAACAATTATTAAGTAGTCACTATGAGTGACTGGCTGCTGCTGGTTGCTACCAGACAAGATATCTTTGAGTTACAAATGTCAATTTTTTTTTAAAATAAAGGTAAGGATGGGTCCATATTTATCACCAAAGTTTCCAATTTTTTTTCACAGTTACTATTGCTAACTGTATTTCTCTCCATCCTGTTCCCTTTACCCCCATTTATTCTATTCTCTTTCTAGATTTCTCTACCCCATTGCTTGTGTGTCTTATTCTCTTTATGAGCCAACTCTTTTGAGAGTAAGGTTCACTCACTTCCCCTCACTTCCCCTCTCTTATCCTCCATTGTAGAAGCTTTTTCTTGCCTCTTTTATGTGAGATATTTTACCCCATTCTACCTCTCCCTTTCTTTTTCTCCCTGTATGTTCTTCTCTCACCCCTTGATTTTATTTTTTAGATATCATCCCTTCATATTCAACTCACACTTGTGTTCTCTTTGTATATACTCCTTCTAATTATCCTAATAATGAGAAAGGTCTTATGAATTACAAATATCATCTTCCCATGTAGGAAAGCAAACAGTTTAACCTTATTAAGTCCCTCATGATTTTCCTTTGCTATTTACCTTTTTATCCTTCTCTTGAGTCTTATATTTGAAAGTCAAATTTTCTTTTCACCTCTGGTCTTTTCATCAAGAATGCTTGAAAGTCCTCTGTCTCATTGACTTTCCATTTTCCCCCTAAAGGATTATACTTAGTTTTGCTGGGTAGGTGATTCTTGGTTGTAATCCTAGCTCCTTTGTCCTCTGAAACATCATATTCCAAGCCCTCCCATCCTTTAATGTAGAAGTTGCTAAATCTTGTGTTATCCTGTAGCTCCACAATACTTAAATGGTTTCTTTCTGGCTGCTTGCAATAATTTCTCCTTGACCTTGGAACTCTTGAATTTGGCTATAATATTCCTGGCAGTTTTACCTTTGGGATCTCTTTCAGGAGGTGATCAGTGCATTCTTTCAGTTTCTATTTTACCTTCTGGTTCTAGAATATTAGGGCAGTTTTCCTTAATAATTGCTTGAAAAATTATGTCTAGGCTCTTTTTTTGATCGTATCTTTTAGGTAGTCCAATGATTTTAAAATGATCTCTCCTAGATCTGTTTTCTAGGTCAATTGTTTTTCCAATGAGATATTTTACATCATCTTCTATTTTTTTATTTTTAATTTTTTGAAGGAGGGAAGGCAAAGAAATTGGGGTTAAGCAACTTGCCCAACATCACACAACCACTGTGTCAAGTATCTGAAGCCAGGTCCTCCTGATTCCAGGGCCAGTGCTGTATTCACTATGCCACCCTATCTTTTTCATTCTTTTGGTTTTGTTTTATTGCTTCTTAATTTTTCATAGTCATTAGCTTCCATTTGTTCCATTCTAATGTTTCAGCAATTGTTTTCTTCAGTGTGCTTTTGGATCTTCTTTTCCATTTGGCCAATTATGGTTTTTAAGGCATTCTTTTTCTCATTGGCTTTTTGGACCTCTTGTGCTTATTTGGGTTAGTCTATTTTTTGAGGTTTTATTTTCTTCAGTATTTTTTGTGTCTCCTTTACCAAACTGCTAACTCTTTTCTCATGATTTTTTTTGCATCTCTTTCATTTCTCTTCCCAATGTTTCCTCTACCTATCTTACTTGAGTTTCAAAGTCATTTTTGAACTCTTCCATGGCCTGAGACCAATTCATATTTTTCTTGAGGGCTTTGTATATAGGAGCTTTGACTTTGCTATCTTCTTCTGAGTGTGTATTTTGATCTTCCTTGTTGCCATAATAAAGAGTTTTTTCCTTCCCATTGCTCATTTCCCAGCCTATTACTGGACTTTTAACTGTCTGTTAAAGTAGGGTTCTACTTCCAGAGTAGAGGGGGCCCTATCCCAAGCTTCAGGGGTTTTGTGCAGCTGTGTTTAAAGATACTTCTAGGGAACTGTAAGTTTTCAGTTCTTCCAAGGTAGTTAATCTAAGGAGAAGTGTTTTCTACTCTCCTGGCCTATGCTCTGGTCTGTGAGTGATCGCAAGTGCTCTTTTATGTTCTCCACTGCTGCCACAAACTCTGCTATGTTAGCGCTTCTCCTCGCCCTAGGACTGCCATCCAGGACTGGGACCTGCATCTGAGTGTGGGCAAAGCAACAGAGTCCTGCCTCAATGATATCAAAGACACTCCTGTAATCTTCTTCTGACCCCCTTACCCTCTGTGAACTGGGATCCCTAGACGTAGCTGCTACTGCTGCTGCAGTTATTGATTGAGTCACTTCCAAGGCCTGCTCCTGGCCAGCTGAGACTGGTGGGACTGGTGGGACCACTGGTGGACCACTGTGCTGGTGGGAACAGTGCTAGACTGTTCCACTCCTAGCCAGGCATGACAGACCCTTACTGCTGACCTTTTAAGTTGTCTCTGGTGTCTGTGGGCTGAGAGGTTAGGAAACTGCCACAGCTGCCAGCAGTTCATTCAGCCAGAGGCCTGCTCTAGGCTCTCCAGGGCCTGGTCTGTGCTAGTGCAACTTGTGCTGGACTGCATTCCTTTCTCACCCTGGTGTAACAGACCTTTACTGCTGACTTTGTTAAGTTGACTTGGGCTGGAAATTTGTTTCACTCTCTTTATGGATTTTGCCACTCTAGAATTTCTTTAGAGTCATTTTCTAAAGGTATTAGGAGGGGTTTATAGGAGAATTCAAGCAAATCCTTGCCTTTACTCCACCAATTTGGTGGAATAAACAATTTCTGTTCCTTCTCACTCCAGACTGTCCTTCGGGCTGCTGTTAGAATAATCTTTCTTGCATGTGGTTCTAGTTACATTGCCCCACTGCTCAAAAATTTTCGTTGGTCTCCTATTTCTTTTTGAGTTAAGATCCAACTAATTTTCCTGACATTCAAAGCTCTCCACAATTTGGCACTAGTCTAACTTTCCATCTCTAGCTCATACCAATTCCTGTCATACTCTAGTCAAATTGGTCTACTCCTTCTCTCCCTCACATTCCCTGAATTCTCCTGCTGTAACTTTTATTCATGCTATTCTCCATTTCTGCATTGTCCTGATCACCTCTTGAGTCCCTATCCATCCTTTAAAACTCAAATTACTTTTCCACCTCTTCCGTGAGACCTTCTTTGATTATGCCTAGTCAATAACTAATTTTCCTACTGGACTCCACATGGCACTTTGTTTTCTGAAACAAACTTACCATGTTATATTGTGTATCATAGTAATCTATGTCTGTACTATCTCACTGGTAGTTGATAAATTCTGTGAGAACAGGTACTGTTTTACCTAAAAGTGGTGTCTCCCCCAGTACCTTGAATGTTTTACTGATATTTTGTTTTTACATTACAAACATTTAAATACAAACAAAAAGCAAAAGATTACCACCTCTCTGCGTGAGGTCTCTTGTAAGAAAATAAAACAGTTAAGTAAAACAGTGCAGTGACCTCATCTGAAAATGCATGCAACTTTTCAACTCCTACCTCTCAATTTTCCTTAAATTAACAGAAATGTATTTTCTCTCCTTATCTCATTTAAAAAAAGATAAGAAAATTCCTTATGACAATATGCAGTCAAACAAAAAAGGTCTCTCAGTGGCTGTATACAACAACATGTCACTAATTCTTCACTCTCAGTCTATTGCTTCTCTGTTATAAATAGATATTTCTTCATTAATTCTCTGGAACCATGAATTGTTGTATTGAACATAACTCTTCTTTCAAAGTTGTTTGCCTTTACAATGTTGCAATTATTATATAAGTTGTTCCATTTCTACTCATTTAATGCTTTATCAGTTTACAAAAATTTTCAAAATTTTTCATTTTTATAATATTGATCTTCTAATGTAAATTATTTTTCTGATTCTGCTTACTTTGCTCTGCATCCATTCATAAACATTTTTTTCTTCTACAAACTTTTTGACTTTTTGAAAGGATCTGTATCCCTATTTGTTTTACTGCATACTTTAAGACATTCATATACCACAACTTATTTAACCATTGCTCAATTTATGTAGTTAAACATCAGTTTTACAGATGAGGACATTTTAAGGTCTAGAAAGGTCAAGCTACTGACTCTAGATCCCAGAGCTAGTACTTGGCAGAACCAGGAATTAAATATATGTCTCTTCTGATTCTAAGCCTTGTAATCTTTCTTTTATATGTGGAAATGCAATTAATACTGTCTCCAAATGTGATTTTTTTTGCATTAAAGTCTAATCATTTGGGTCCTAGTAATTGTCTTTTTTTTTTTACATTGGGGGATAGAGTTGTACTAATCCATTTTTTCATACATGCTAAGGATAAATCGTTATCACAGATTTCTGGGAAACCTTTAAATTATTTTCCAGAATGAAATTCCTTTTTCAGTACATCCAAATACTTTGGAAACATAATGATTCTTGTGCAGAATTAAAGGTATAATTATCTCTTGATTAAAAGTGTTAACTACTAAAAACTCAAATCACTAGGTGTTTATATGTATGTACTACATTTAAAATAACAGTCAATTGCTAGGCATCATTGTGCTTGAAAATACTAACTGATATTTCTTCACAGATATTCTATAGGACAAAATGTGTGGTAAATGATCTGAGCTGTCTCCTTTGATTCCTGATTAGTAATTTTTTATTAATAGGCTTGATGCTACAATTAGACTTAGCTATTATTATTAAATAGCTAACCTGGTTCATTCACTGAGCAGTGATCTGAGAGGCCAGTAGGAGCATAAAAAGATTTCAAACCTTTCTAGCCTTGGTCAAATGTCAGTTCCACGTGGTGTGATATGTGAAGGATTCCTTCTTTTGGATTTCCTGAATTAACTTGCTTCATGCAGCCAACTTTGCTGCCTTTTATTTTGATTTACAGTACAAAGAATTGAAGAGCTTAGTGACGAATAACATTCCTCTTTACTCTTGTTTCTGTTTATTTTAGAGACAATAGATTGTAGACTATATTGCTGGTCGGTATCAATTCTCATGTTGAATAAGTAGACATACTTCCTGGGAAGGAAACAGTCTCTGAATTTGAGAAGTGGTTTAGACTTCAGTTGACAGCTTAAAAGCCATCTGTACTTGCAATTTATTTTGCTGTTGTCAAGTGACATAATGATATCTAATTTCTAATATGACTCTAGCTATTGATATGCAGCCTTCCACACTTCTTTAGTTAGATTTCTCAAAGAACAGGGGTCTATTAATATTAGTTTGTCAAAATATAACATTTTGACATTAGTTTTCTGTTTTGTTTCTGATAGTATAATGCATGTTTGCTAAAGTCTGGTTCACATTGACAGGCAATGATTTTCATTGTTTTAATTTTTTTCCTTCTTTTTCCTTTCTTTTTAAAGCCATGCTTTACATCATGTCCCTGGCTATATGGACTCTGAAGACTTACTTAGGCAAGTGGGCCATGACTTTGGTGTTTCTTTAAACCCAAACTTGTCTTTTATAGTCATATAACTATTAGGTTAATGGAGTTTTCTTAAAAACCAATGCATAGGTCTATTTGAAATAATTAGCTCTGAGATTTAAAACTTGCATATTTATTTCAGGCACCAATAATAAAAATTCATTCTGTTGTTTCATTGAAAGTAGAATTAACTTTAAAACCCAACAGAAACAAAATGTGGTATACACATACATAAACAGATTTTTCCTTTTGGTTATAATTATTCTTTTCAGACTTAAATTATTCTCTTTTACTTCATAGGAATGACATTCCTTTAGGAATTTTAATATATGTTTTCTTTGGACAGTATTTATAATTTTATTCATTTTGAGTATTTCATATACTTTGTACAAATCAAATTGACAACATAACTTTTTTCTTTCATATAGAATGTTTATTAAATAACTTTTTTCTCCTTTTCCTTCCCTTCCTTTCCTTCTTTGCCTTCCTTTCCCTTTGATTTTTCTTCTTACACATCAGACAAGATTCACTAGTTAGAAATGAAAAAATTAAGATCGTGCCAGCTTTCCCCAGACCTAGAGATGAAGAACAAGAGGACATATGTGAGAATTTAGGAGAGCAATTCATAGAAGGGTTTTTAGAAAACAATCATCAGAACTGGCAGCAAACAAAGCTAAAAGAAATCCAAACCCTTTATAAAACTAATGAAAATTATCACCATCAAGAAAAAGCAAATCACAATAATTGGCAAAAGTTGGAACTCCAGGAGCAACATAGGATAGTTGCTGTCACACCAGATTTTGGCACTGAGTCAGAAATACTTCCTGTTTCCAGATACCCTAAGGAATATAATACAATAGACAGGAGGAGGAAAAAGAAACTTAGATATAATAGTTTTCAAGACAATGAAAGAAGCCAGTATGATCACAGAAGCTTAAGATCTCATGATTCCATCTCAGGTGCTAAGGTAGTAAGTAAATCTGAAACTAAAAATAAATTCTCAGGATATGCTAGTACTGAAAAATACAACTTTTGCCACCCTGAAAAGAAAAAGCAGATTTACCCCATTTTGCGTCCATATAAAAATGGGCTTTTAGTTAAAAGTGGCAAATGTGCCAGCAAGTTGGAAAGTGTTGAAAATGACTATTCAAGATGTATAGAAGCTTGTGAGAAGGTAATTAGCGTAGAAGAGTCCAACACTAATTTTACTCCTGTAGGTACTCCTGAAGAATCTGATAGTAGTGCTTCTGATGAACTGCATTGTTCCCTTATTTCACCTGATAAGTTGGATAAACTAGCTTTACTTTCATTGTGTCCATCAAATACCTGCCATTATGGAGAGTATTTTGAAAACTCTTATGTAACAAATCCAGCATTCTCCCCACAAAGGATCAGTTGTGATGCCAAAAAACATAAAGTTAAAGGAGAAAACATGGGAGGTCATATGCAAGAGGTGGTGCCGTCTCCTACTGAGGAACCTCAGGAAGAATATGTTGATACCATGGATGAGTTACAGTATTTGGTGGAAACAGTGTCTGAATATTTAGCTGAGAAGGAAGAAGAAATCAACAAATTTAGTTCTCTTTCAAAAACTAAAACAAAATATAAACAGAATAGCACTTTTGATGTTGTAGATCAGAAACCACCAGTGCACCAAATACCACCTTTACCTGCTCAGGAGAGTGGCAGGGACTGCAAGGTCAAGACTCTTCCACTCCCTGAGTTGACTGGAGTGAAAAACACAGTCAGCTCTTTGTTCAGTTCATTCACTGAAAAGGTGGGCTCAGGCACAAAGCATCTCTCTTCATCTGTGGAAAAACTTGTTGCCTTAGTTCCTGAGAAAGCAGAAATCTCTCCCCAAAAGGAAAATAGTAGTTCATATTCTGGACCTGGAGACAATTCAGTATCTCCAAGCCTAAAAACAGGCGGCCAAATAGAAAAAGACCTTTCCATGCATTCTCCATTACTCTCTCAAACCAGTGATGATACAAATGCTGACAGATGGGACAAAGGCTCAGAAAATGATTGTAAAAATACTAAGACTGTGACTCAAAGTCTTCAGGATTTGTCAGAATCCACCAAAATCAAACCAGATCCATCAGAAAGTGCTATAAAGGACTCACCTTCCCTGCAGACTCAGAGTTCAATCATGAGTTCTATTTTTAATATGATAAATCCATTAAAGATATTTTCAGAAAAGGAAGAACCAAAAAAAGAAGTTGACCAGTGTATTCCAACAACAAAAGAAAGCCACTTAAAGGTTGACCATGAATCAGAACAAAGGGAAACTACCTTAATAAATGACAATAATTGCAGTCTAGTGTTAGAGAAGGATTATAAAGAGACTATTGACCAGGTCCAAGTTCATCCATGTGAGGATTTGCTGTCTACAGGAATAACCAATGAACTTCTAGACTCAGTTAGTTCTTCCTGTGTGAAAGAGAGCATAGAGAACCTTTCAGAAGGAGAAACATGTACATATGTGCCTCACCTGTCAAGTCAGCAAGAAGTATGTGCCAAAGACATACCAGGAGTTCCTTGCGGATCTGATTGTAGAAATGAAAATAAAGGGAATGTAAATGAAGAGACTTCTTTACCACCTTTAAAGCTAGACAAAGTATCTGATGACAGTTTTTTCCTTAGTCCATTAACAAAATCCTTTAGTCAGTTTTTTCTTACTTCCCCTGAACCATCTTTAAAAGAAGCATCATTTGAATCCATGGAAGTTCACCAGTCTGATGTTTCAGAAAGCAGTCCAAAGAAAGATAAACGCTCATTTTCCTTCAGTGGGAAGCTACATATTCCATTTTGGGGGTCTGTTGGTAGTTCTGAAAAGCAGCAAGATTTAAAGGAAAATGGAAGCTTCTTTCCTTCTTTATTTAAATTTGCTTCCACTGACACCATTACAGCCCCTCCAAATCAGTGTTGTCATGACCCACCATCAGTTGCTGCTGAAGAACCTAAAAACAATTGCCCAGAAGTTTCCAAAAATAGTTTAGCAAAATCCAATTCGGTTGAAACTATTTCCAGTCTTCCAGATAAGTTTAAGGATACACAAAAACTCCACCAAAGTAAGCATGAACTAGAAGATGGAAATCAATGTGATAAAGATACTTTGGGCACCCCTATAATTGTACCCAAAGAATATAAAGTTTCTCATTTGTCAGGAAAAAGTAAGAATTCAAAGCAAAAAGCTAGAACCTCAACAGTGTCAGATTCTTCATTAGTTTTAAATGCTGACTTCTCAAAATTTCCATCAACCTGTGAAACTAGAGAAGATGAAATCATGGGTGATTCTTCTAAGAAACATACTAGACAGGACCTACTTTATGGACAGGTGAGATTTTCTTCTGAAAATTTGCTCAGTCCACAAGAATTAAATATAAGAAATGAAAGTCCCCATCAGGGAAATAGTACCCCAGGTTTACTTTCTGGAATATTTAAGTTTGCATCAAATGAAAATGTTACAGATGGTAAACCAAATAAGGTAAAGTCCAAGTCTGTAGATTTCAGAAAATGGTTGGGTGTAAGTAAGCATTCTAGCCTTGATGAAATGCCTGTGAACTCAGATGAGACTATCAATAAAGAGAAACATGTTGAAAAGCAAAAGGCTTCTAGCAATTTGAAAAGCTTCTTATCTTTACCTGAGAAAAAAGATAAAAGCATACAAGTAAGTGAGTCTTGGATAGAGGAACACCCTACAACAACAAATAAAACAAATGGAAAGGACCACATATCTTTTGACTATCCTCTTTCTCATAGTATTCCTAGTGCTCAACAGGAACTCATGAAGAAGTCTTTATTTAGAGAGCAGTTTCCTCACCAAATTCCTGGGCCAAAACTACAAGAAAATTCAAGTGAGTTGAATTCATCTTTGCTGAAGACTAAAATTATCTGTGCGTCAAACTACTACCAGGCTTTTGAGGACATGAATAATCCTTTGGGTTTTGAATGGAATTCTGGCATAAATGACTTCTCTGGAGATCTCAATGAGATCACGCAACCAGTTTATTATGTTTTAAAGCAGAATACCCTTCCATTAGCTGAGGTTCTCTCCTGCCCTCAGTCAGATAGTTCAATAGTTAATCTTTGCCAAAAAGACCAAAACACAAATACATTGGAATGGAGAACAAATCTGGATGGTGTTGACTGCCATGAGTTGCCATATGAATCACTTGACCAGTTAGCATTTCACGAAGACTCTTCAGTAAAAGGGAGTATGTGGGCAGCTAACTCAACGAATGGAAACTGTAGTCATTTTCCATTTTTTGAAGCTAATACGTATTTGTTTGAAGAATTACCCATTGATTTAAGTTATTCTTCAGGCTATAATCAAATAATGTGGACTCTAGTTGATCAAGAGTCCTTAAGAATGGATGAGACTTTTGCATTTTTAAGTTTTGATTATGAGTACCATGAATGGTTGTCATGGCTTGAAAATGGAATATGGTGGCCATCAGAGGATGGGGAATATGGGCATTATGTCTACAGTGATGGCCAATATATCTATTCTCTACTCACTGATTCTACTGGGCAATATGTATATGTATATGCACCCGATTCTTCTTTTCAAGAGTATTTGGACTATGATTTCCAGATGGATGCTATATCAAATGCAATGTTAGATGATAACATGATTGCTTTATGTGGTTTCAAAGTCCTACTTGGCAGTGAAGATGAATTATTTTGGTGTGGTAAAGAGAAACCATTAGATGACTCTATTAATAAGCCTCTTGATTTGTCTATGGTGTTGCAAAGAAGTGACAAATTAATGAATATGAATTTTCAAACCTTTTCAGAAATGCTTGAGGAATCAATGTATTGCCAAAATGATCAGCCATTAGATTTTTCAGGATATAAATTTAAGAAGTTAAAAGTAGCTTTGGAACATGAAAAAGGAAGGTCTGAAGACCTTGAGGAGATCCTTGATCTTCGAAGTCAACCCAAAAGATTTAGTAGTTGGGATTTAAATGGAGAGACTCAGATTAGAGAGAAAGATAAAAGGCAATCTATAGCTGAAAATATATCAGGTGGAAATTTTGATTTTCATGTGCAACAGGCTTCCTCTAAACTAGCTGTACCTTTGGTTCTTCCTGAAAACACAACCACAAGCCCTAAGGACATAGCAGAGAGATTGCCCACAAACAAAGTGACTTCTTTTTTTTCTACTTTGGGTGATTTGGTTGGGAAGACTCTGAATTATGATAAAAATGAGTCCTTAGAGACTTCTGCCATGAAGAAAATAGATATAGAGTTGCAATCAACTGAATTACCAAATGATGACCCTCCAAGTGGGCTATTTGCAGTGAGCTCAAAAACTGTGGAAGAAACTCCTCTGGCGAAAGATGAAAAGAGACAAGTCATTTCTAATATTCAGAGTTCAGAAGTTACTAAAAATCAAAAAGAAGTGTTACCTATAAATAAAAATACTCATGTGAAAAAGCAAAGTTTGTTAAGATCAACTTCACAAGGAAGTCAAATAACTCCTGATGGTAAACCAAGTAGAAAAGAGCATACACTTACTACAACTGATCCTATTCTAAACTCTTTGGGAAATGCATCTGATAAAAATGAACAGAAAGAATGTAAACTTACTGAGAGCCAGTATTCCACAGAACCAGAGGGAACACTATTTAAAAGTGCATTGAAACTTTTTGGTCGGGGAGAAGGTTCTTCTGTCACTACAGCAACAGATAAACCCCAGATATCTGGATTTTTTGACTTCTTTAAGACCCAAAGTAACAAGGGAAGTTCACCAAACCTGGAAAGTAGTGGTGGTAAAGAAGGAAGGGCACAATCTGAGGAAAAGAGAGAGTCTACAGGTATTTCATCTCTCTTTGGTTCCCTTGGGGATTTCTTTAAAGCAGATGTGTCCCCTTTATACTCAGCTGAGAAAGACTTCATTCCTTCAGATATGGACAGCCAAGAAATGATCATGACAAGCACTAATATCATGCAACCAGCCAGCCAAGATGACAATGTACTTGCCTCTACACTTATTTCTTTATCAAGAAAACCTAGAGCTAAAGTCCTGAACAAACAGGCCACTATCCATGACAGTGGGCCAAAGGAGCCTTCAACTGGAGAGAACCAAGGGAAGAATAGTATAGGAAAAGGTGTATTCTTAGGAGATCAGCCACTGAGTCCAATTCCCTGTATTAACCATCTTGAAAAATTATCTGAAGATTCTTCATTGGACCATGGTGGAGATTTGTCTTCAGTGACAATGGAGGACCAAGGAGATAATCAGAAGTCTTATGATGCATTGGATGGAATTAGTTCAAACAAACAAGATGAGCTTTTTGGCAAAGAAGGGAGTTTTTCAACCACTACAAACTCTACATCAGAGCCAGTATTTCCAACAAGCAAGAGTATATTCTCTTTCCTGACTGAATCGGAAAAATGTAGAAAGCAAGCTC
Source organism: Pseudocheirus occidentalis (assembly GCA_028646575.1). Classification (NCBI taxonomy): domain Eukaryota; kingdom Metazoa; phylum Chordata; class Mammalia; order Diprotodontia; family Pseudocheiridae; genus Pseudocheirus; species Pseudocheirus occidentalis. Next base: position 126,304,171 of record CM053599.1, read on the forward strand.
CTGCTACTAGCCCAAGTGCTAAATTTCAAGAAGGAGAAGGGTTATTTAAACTACCTTCCTTCTTTTCCTCTAGGGGCTCTAGCAATAAGAAAAGTGTCTCTCAGAGTAGCTCCAGTTTTGGTTTCTTTAACTTGTCTTTCTGGGATGAAAAGCAACAAAATACTGTTGAGAAGCAAAACTTTGTCAATGTACCTCCAGTAACCTCTCAACCCTCAAAGCCACCAAGTGTTTTTGTAGCCACCAGTGACAAAATGAACAGACAAGGAGGTCTTAATGGAAACACAGATTTCTTACCCATGGAGGCACTGCATGTACAGAAAGTAGCTACTGGTGCTCTCCTCAGTGGCACCAAAGATGTCACCTCTGATGTCATCAACTGTCATGGAGAAACAAAGACCTATTCATCAGATTCTCTGTCTTTGGATTCTTCAGTCCAGGTTGTCCATTTACAGAAGAACAGCTCTTATTCTCCAGAATCTCAAGTATCAGAGAAAACATTCCTTATGGACACAGAAAATGCAAAACCCGTTATGGAAATGCCTTATGAAAAAGATGATTTGGGTCAGAAAATCTCTACTAGTGATTCCATATATAATTCCTTTTCATATGGTATCCACATATCTGAAAATCTAAATGATCTTAGTGATTCTACTAACATTCAAAAACATGAGTGTTTTACAGAGGACCAGTTGAATTTGCCAAAGAAATTGCTCAACCAAGGAACTGATAAAGATAGCTTTAAGCAAGATCTTGAACCAGCCACTTTCTCTGATCAGTCTGCAAATACATTGAGTTCACAGAGCAAACCCGTAGAAACCCCAGAAGGAAATTCAGTTTTGGATTCTTCAGCAGAAATATTTTCAGGCTTCATAACTAAAATGAAATCTTTCTCTGGGAGAGTGAGTGAATCTCCCAAAACATTCTCTGGACTTTTCTCCCCATCTCAAATGACAGAAGGAACTTTTCAGTCTCCAAAGAAAAGTTCCTTTTTTGGTCTTTCATCCAGTATATCATCTCAGACTTTCACAGGAGACTTGTTTAGCATATTCAAAAGTCCCAAGTCAGAGACTCATGAACAAGATTCACATTTCCAGGTGAGTACCCAGCTTCCAGACAATTGTCCCAGAAAGACCATGGAATCAATACCCAAAAGGGAAGCCAAGAAAGAAGGAAACTTAGAGATTCTTCCTGTAGAATCAGCTATCAATGACCCTGAGAGGGCAGGGGGCATTGAAAGGTCAGAAGCTTTGGCAGATGACTCTAGACTGAAAAATGAAATAGAGGACAATAAAACTCTTCTACCTGAACCCAAAGAACCTGAGTTAAATGCTTCTGATTCTTCCATTTTGGGAAATGATGTTGTGATGAGAGCATCACCTCTGAATAATGTAAGAGAGACTGAGGCATTGCAAGGTACCAACATAGAGCACACATTCGAAACAGAGAATACTTCAGTTACTTTACAAGTGGATACAGACCCTACCTGCATAACCAACCAGACTTCTCTTCCAGAACAGGCACTCATTTCTGAGCCTTATCTAAATCATACTCTCGAGCTGGTACCAGACCTGCCAGCTGTTCAGACAAGTCAAGACTTGTTGGAGTCAGGTTTAAGTCATGGATTAAAAACTGAACAGACTCAGGATGATCAGGCAGAAGTCCATTTGTGTCCATCCAGCCCAGGTAGCACATCAGAGACCAAAGGACAACTGGTGGAGCAGTTAGAGACATGTGCCATCCCAGAAGCGAAGGAAGACACCAGCCAGCCCCATTCCCTGAAGAACCCACCTGCTGTTCCCCCAGAAACAAGCCATCAAAAATCTATGTTTGACATTCCGAATGTGCCTAATTTGCCAAAGTTTGATTTCCTGTCCTCTGCTGCTGATCGTGGGAAATTACTTGGCTCTTTCTTTTCTCCTTCATCCTCTGTTGGGAATAGAGCATCAACAGAGTCTGGTTTTATGTCAGGTTTTAAGAAGTTCTCAGTTGTCTTTGAAGGAAATAATGAAGACAAAGGAAATGCAGTAGATAGTGGCTTAAAGCTAGGATTTGGAAAGAAACTGGACATTCCATTTCTATGGCAAAAGAACAAGGAGAGTACGGCTCAGGGGCCTCCAGAGACCCTTCCTCCAGTTTTAGTAATAGACAGTGATCAAGGTCATAGCCAAAGTAGAGAAAATATGGCTATAGAGTCTCTTGATGTATCTGGAGCTAATGTTGAACCAGTTCTACCCTCTAGCAACCTGGAGGTCATGGAGAATACATGCATCAAAGACCTTGCAGGGCCTGAAATGATTAATAATGAGCAAGAAATTCCAGAATCTGAAGAATATCATCATACCAGAATTATCATCTCTTCCTCCGTGGATCTCATAGAACAGGAAGGCAAACTTTGCCCTGAATCTGAGCTGCTTCAGCAGAAGGAAAAGCAAGAGCAAGAAATTGTGCCTGACAGAGGGCTTCTTACCAATGGTGACTCCTCATGCAAGCCCCAGCTGACAACACTGAAAGGAATCACGGAATCAGTGACTGAGAAAAGGCCTGTTCTCAACAAAAGCATAATAAATGGTTTCAAGCAATTGACCGTTTATAATGCAAGTGATACACAAGTAGATCTAGGACCCTGTGTTATCATTCATGACCTTATTATCTTGTCTATTCTCTCGTGTCTGTGTTTAATGTTAGAGACAGGTAAAACAGATGGTCAATATGTTAGCTTCTCCAGCCTCTTAACTTTTTAGTTGTGTTGCTTTTGTGTTAGCTTATCTATCCCATTCCCTCTGGGGTTGTGCTCCTGGGTATACAGCCTTGAAGAGCTTAGTCATTTACTCATTTGCTTCATTTACTGATTTAAAAGAATCTGCTGCTAAAGAGTCTTACTCTGATGCTTTGGGGGGAAATCTGTACTGCATAATGAGTGAAAAATGGGGTCAGGGTGGATGGCAGCGAGGAATATTACCAGGAAAAAAATCAAGTATTCCATATGAGTATCAATGAAAGTGGATCTGATTATTTCTTTGAGTCTGAGCTACTTAGTCAAAACTTCCCTTGTTCTGTATTTGGGGGACAATTTTTTAAACTCTTCTCACTTTTCAGTCTTCTGTGGTACTTTTTCCAGTGGCAGTGAAGATGCTAGATACAACTAGATATGATGTACAGAGAATAAAACACATTTACAATAATAATTCACATTTATATAGTACTTTAATATTTATATGGAAAATCTACACTCTACACTTAACTCATGCCCCTCAGCTGCTCAGATCTGTGCATCTTCTTCCTACCATCAGGTGTTAGGGTAGTGGACTTTTGATGTCCTTTATCTGGCTGTCAATTCCCTTGGGCCCAAAGGAAGTTATAGAACCCAAAAGAATTCCCAGGTGAATTGGATCAGCCCTGTTCACAAGACTAGAATACTGTCCTAGAGTCTAGACAGTAATAGAAGAGATGGATTTGTCCTTTGATGTTCCTATCGCAGGTTAGCCTAGGACATTGTTCATGACTAAAGTACAAGGATAAGTGTTTTCTTTGCAAGAGAGGCATAATCAAGTGCAAATTAAGAACACTGCCTTGCTTTTTGTACCTGGACCAACTGAACTGGAATGGTCATTGCCTTTGCAGAAGCAGAGACAGAGGTTGTTCAGTTTATACTTAGCAAAATGTTTGATGCAAACCACGACACAGTTCTCTCCCAGAAGCATTAAAAAGGGTTATTGGGAGTGGCCCAAGGACACTAGTTTTTGAAAAACACTCCAATTTCTTTCTTTCCTACTAGCTTTGCTCTCAGAGTGGGTAAAAACTTGGCTGCCTGTGACAGGAAAGTATTTTACCTGCCTTCCTCCATATGAAATTCAGCTGGTTCTGTTTTCGCAATGTCTTAGCCAGAAGAAAAGAATGATTGGGGCTGGGAAGAAATAAACTGACCCATGGTGTAGCTCATCTTTTTTATATCCCAAGTCTAGATTTTTCAGGTCCTGTTGAAGCATGTATGGGCTTCCCAACAGGAAGACAGAAACAATAAGAGGTCATCTTATTTGACTTACCTGCAGAGGACTAGCCTGCAGTTATCCTTTGAGTAGAAATGCCTTACTTGTCCCTAAAGTGTTTGATATCAAATTCCAAAGATAGGACAATGCTGTGGATTTGGTTAGTCAACAATCAACCTAGGTTGTTAGCCTGAGGTAGCACCTTCCTGCTGTTTCTGTTTCCTCTTCCATGCTGCCTACCTTGCCATTTGTTCACTCTGCTGACCCCTTCAGCTTCCTTTGTTCACCATAATTATCTCCTACTGCAAAGTGATTTGCTTGTTGGTGAATGTAGGAATAAAGTATAGAGGAAGATAATATGGATGTTAACACTAGGGAGTAGGGATAGGCATAGATAGAGCAAGGAAATCTGTGGGTCTGCTCTAGTAGTAAGGACACCTGGCATGGTTCTACCTTTTAACATGGAATATGCCCAATTTATTCAGAGATGGGCCATGCCCCACAAATAGTTGAGTGACCTACTGTGGGAGTGCTTCCTGTCTTGGGTATGTGTTTGGGATTCGTCCTCTATGGTCAAGATTTTTAGTTGTTTTATTCAATATAACAAGATCAGTCACTTGTGGAGTTTCTATGGTCCTGATTTTATTCTTTCCATGGCTTATCGCAGGTTGTGACTGACAGCAGAATAAGCAGTGCCATTTGCCTGTGGTTAACATAAGAATTAATCATTTACATTTTCTTTGGTGAGGCAAGAGAAAAGGGAGACTTCATTTTAGTGAAACAAAAGTTTTTTCAAGGGATCAGGATCAACTAAAGTTCATTTGGAGCAATAGTAAAAAGTTAATACAATATTAAATCATTCTGTTTCCAATGTTCTAACTCACTCTGTGGGAAATGGAAAATAAATATAAAATTGTATTCATTACAGCCACTGGATAAAAGTTTCCTCAGAAGATTGCAAAGTAGAGAGAAATTTTTTTAGGTAAAAGTGTCATACTGCTTTATGTAATTCTCGATCTTGTCAATAAAATTCAGTTAAGATAGTCCTTGAAACTAGATCCAAGGCTGATGTTAAAGCTTATGGAGAACCCAGGAGTCAACTCCATTTTATACTTTCCCTCTACTGTAATTTTTGTCAATTAGAAAGTAGTTCTACTAGACTGTGAGGTCTTCCCACTGAGAACCCTAATGTGAAATCCCTGATGCTACTGTATGGAAGCAACATTTCCCCCACTGATTCTTAAGCTCTGTCTGGGCACTAGTTCATATTCATTTCCATTTTCCTCTCTAACTTCTGACTTGTCTTTGTTTTTCTCTTCTTCTCACAGCCCCACTGGCAGTAGTAGGTATGGTTCTTCCTGTAATGTGAGTCAAGGAAGCTCACAGCTGAGTGAGCTGGACCAGTGTCATGAACATGTTCATAGCTCAGAGCAAGATGACGACCACCGGGAAAGAGACTCAATTCATTCCTACCACAGTACGGGGAGCTTCACGAAGGATGGCCAAGCAGGCTTTGGGGAACAGGAGAAATTGCTGGAGGTGACAAGTGACGCTGAGAAGGGAAAAGCTTGTGAGTCTAAGGAAATGGTTAAAGAAGATAAAATATCTCATCTTCCCCTAGAACTGGAGCCACATAAAAGTCCCCAGGAGAGGTAGGTGATTTTTACATGAAGGGGAATTTTCACAGCTTGCAGATCTGACTCCATCATGGCAAGATGTTTCTTCCTCATTCTATCTACCTGCCTCCTCCCCAAATCATAGAAAATCAACCTGATAGATCAATTATTGGTGCTGCTCAACATGAGTCCCTTTGACTTCTGTAGGCTGTTGGGATGCTGTAGTTCCATAGGTGGTCCCTGTATGGCAGCAGTTCTCAACCTGTTAGTTGCGACCCCTTTGGGCATTGAACAACCCTTTCACAGGGGTCACATGGGCTGCCTAAGACCATCCGATAGTCTTAGGAACTGAGACACCACTCCTCTATTTGTCTCCAGGCAGGTCTGCCCACATGCAGATACACCCACATATGAGTTATTAAAGGGTCGCTGCATTAGGAAGGTTGAGAACCACTGCTGTATGGGGTCAGCACTGCTTTCTTGTGCTGACAGGTACCAACCTTCTGATTTACCTCAACTTAACTTCTCTGGCTTCAAAACTGAAACTATTCAGAAGTGAAAAACATTGGGGGGATTACTCTAGAAAGTAAGAAGAGCTTGGCCACTGTTGGCTGTCTTGCGGATTATTTTTATGGATTCAAATTCTGGTATTAAATTCTGAGTGTACCTGAGGCCAAATAACTCAGGACAGAGCCATTAAAAGTCATTCAGAAAGTCTTTACTGACTCCTCATCCAGAAGAGTATAATCTTTTATTAAGCAATTTAGACTTAAAGAAAATAGAAAACTTGACCTTTTAAAATCCATATAGGAACTAAGCCCATAAATAGTGTATTGTCACTGCCAGGCAGCATTAGTCAGTCGGGTAGCCAGGAGTAGCTGACAGGTGGTGGAGGGAGGGTGGTTGAGGGTGACTAAAATACTTGGTATTTTGAAGCAGAATAACAAACTACCCATCCCTCACCTTGAGTCCTCGAGCAGCAAAGACCGGTCAGTTGGCAAGTAAATGTGTAAAAGAGAATGGCACGTCTATCATGTCCCAGAGCTAACTCCAGTTTTGAGTACTTTCCCAGAAAAACAAAGCTACCTTTTCTTTTCTCCTTCCCTTTGTCTAGAAAGTGTCTGCTTGTTGTGACTATTGACCAGATGGGGATAGGGAAGAGACTAAGGAGGCTAAGTTTTGGTATTATACTTCCAGTCAGCAAGTGGCCCACATTTGGATCAGACCAAATATCCTAGCCTTGTTTTGAACAGTGGTAGAGAATGTGGTAGGACAGGTGTTTGTATGGCTAGATGCTGGACAGTTCTCTGTTATCTCAAGACTGGGAGGAAGAAGGTGAGTTATTACTAACTGAACATTATGTACTGTCAGTACATAATAGGATATGTGACAAAATGATCTCATCTAAAGTAATGTATTCATCTCTTCCTACAAGATATTTGGTCATCACTGTTGTTTGCTTCACAGAAAATGTTTTTGAGGCTTGAGAAGTTCTTTGTCTGACTCAAGAAAAGTTAATGGCAAAAATGGGGCTAAGATCCTTGGTGTTTAGGATAAGTGTCAGCAGCCATTCCATAGTGTCTGAGATTGGTTGTCCTTAGGCAGGGGCATTTCACTTCTCTGAGAATTAAAGAATTTCTTTGATTGAGGAGGAGAGCCTAGGAAGGAGGGGGATTCAAGTGGATCAATGACAGATTCTTGTAATCTATATAAACAGCTCTAATCCCTGAATCACTGCCATCTCATCACTCATGGCATAGATCGCCAAACCTCAATCTAGTGTTTAGTCTACAAATAGTGAATAAAACAGGGATGGGGGAAAAACAGTTGATGAACAGTAAACTATGGAAAGGGTCAGATGAATGTTTCTATTTAATATTTGATGTTCCTTAGTTGTAGTAGCTCTTACTGGGTATTCTTGTTTTGTGGGACAGTCTGTTTCTAAAAGAGTTTTTTTTTTCATCTTTGTTCCAAGTTGTCCTGAAGGGAATCACTCTTCACCATTTACCCAAGCTAGAACACATTGGATTCGAGCAGTTACCAAAGTCCGACTCCAGCTACAAGAGGTAGGGAAGCTACTGGTGTGGTATGGATTAAAGCTGCTTTTCCTTTGTGAATGAAAGGCTCATGGTACTCATTGGGGGCATTTCTTTGTGTGGATGTTGGAGAATAAGAAAATTGTTAGTTTTATCAGACAGTGCTTCCAGGAGAACTTGGTCAAAAAGCTGGGAACTGGAAGGGAAGAAACCAGGAGATCTGAAATGATTTTTAATCCCTTGCTTACTGTTTTGGGGTAACAAGGCATTAGCTCTCTTCTTTCTCATTATCAAAACAAGAAAATCAAATGAATATGATGTTTCAAGAATATGGAGGTGAACTTAAATGCTCATCTCCAGCATCATAGTTGCTTACTCAAATGTATCTTTGATTTCATCAATTCAGAAGTTCCCTCTACTGATGTAGATTGCAGCCCGTCCATTCCTGCTCATCATGTGCATCTCTTATTTGTGTCCTGCATAGTGACTTCCCCTAGTGTGCAAGAGATTTCCCTTGTTTTTTTCTGACATCATAAGAATATCAGAGGAGCATTCTGGTCATCCACTTGTCATCCCTTGCTTTCATCCTATGGCATGCCTATATTCTCTTCTTATCATGAATAATTCCATAATCTTTTACTCCTGTTCTTTGGGGTTCTTCACTGGTTATATGTTATAGCCTTCTTTCAGCCACTATGTGCCCCTCTCCATTGCTATCTGTGAGATTCATTTTTAATTCTATAGAGATAGTTGAATTTCATATTTTGCTGCCATAACATAACACCAATAAAATTTTAATAAAATTGACAAGACAGACTTTTGCTTTCATGGAAAGCTTGGGGTCAGTAAAGGAAGTTTTCCAGCCAGTTTTCCTTTTCTTGTTCCTATCTGGGTCTGTTTTATTGTCCATCTGTACTGAATGTCTCAGATGTGTACAATGTTGAACTATTGCCACAGGGTATCCTTCCAAATGCACGTTAAAATTTGGGTCTTAGATATTCTTGTATTTCTTTTGTGGGTAGTCAAGTCAAACTCCTTTGAAGAAGAAGTGGCACTAAAGAAAACAAAGATGATGAGAGCAGCCAGATTGGCCCAAGTAAATATTAAGGCAATCATGCTAAAGGCAACACAATTAAACAAGGCATTAAAGAAGGGAAAGCTTCAAAAGTGTGGGATAAATCTTAGACTTTATTAATATCATAAAAAGGACCAAAATAGCATAAACAATTACCATCCTTCTTGCTTCCTTTACTGACCAAGATCTCATTGTGTTTATTGTTTATGATGAAGCCTTCCATTTGGTAGAACAAATCTTCACTTTGTAGACTCTTTTACAAGGTGTCTCCCATCCATATGTCGGAATCATTCAATATTCCTTAAATGATATAACAACAGAAATAGCCCTGTCCAATGATCCTCTGATAATAAGCAGGTGAGACAAAAAATAGACATAGATGCATGCTTTCTAAAAGTGTTTGCCACTGTAATGGAGGAGATAGAGTGCTGAATCCAGGTTAAAGAGGGATTTCCTGGGGAAAGGAAGGTCCTCCTGATGCTCCTGTTTACATGTGGCATTGTGCTGATTGCATAAATAAAGAACACTGCAGATCCTCCTAGATGATATCTTGATGACTTTGGCCAAGCCATCATTGTTCACAAAAATCATTTTATTCCAGTCAAATCTAAATTCTTTCCTCAGTACTGTGGGACTCCGAAAGACTCCCTCAATCAAACCATTTTTAAGTTTATTGGGGATTAAGCCTTATTGACTAACTCCTTGATTATGGGTCTTAAGCTGTTCAACACTTATTTTCTATGAATCTCCTTCCCTAATTTAGTTGTTCAAGAACCAAGACATCACAACTAGAAATATTTGATTACAGTAAGGCAACAAATTTTTTGTTCAAAAGTGAGAGATCTTTCTTGTATCCAGTGGCAGATTTGAAATTTTTAGGAATGTGTTAACTTTAGAGTCAGGTAGAATAGTTAGGCGTTTTTTCACTTGTCCCAACAATATTAGTTATCACTGCTCACAATTAGGAAAGGTGATCTGTAAAGAGTCTCTGAAAAGGCAAGGTTGTCTACCATGATTATGAAACAGCAGGACCCTTTGTTCCTGGGTTATTTTTGAGATCTCAGACTTTGGTGCTGTCTCTTAGGAAAGACTTTTTCATGAGCTGCCTTGCAAAGGAAGCTGTGTCTTGCCAAATCAGGTATATGTAAGCTTTCTCCTTTAGTATCCTTTGCTCATTCACTGGAGAACATGAGCCCCAGAAAGAATGGTGGGGGCACATAGCAAGACTGAGGGTTTTTTTTCTATTTCTAAAGGAGTTATCAAAGCTTTGTTCCAAATTTCGGAGTTTAGTGTCGCATAATAGTAAATGGAACGGTTTAGAAGTCTTGAGATGTGGATTCTGACCCTATCTCTGCCACTAACTGGCAGTATGACTTTGGGTGCTTCTTTGACTTTAGTTTTCTCATTGGTCAAGTGAGTAGATTAGACTAGAGGATTTTAAGAGGTCTCTTTAGGTCCTTAGTCCCTCTTTCCTGGACTATTTCAATAGCCTTCTATTTGGTCTCTTTGCCTCTCCATTTCAATCCTTGCTACACAGAGCTGTCAGAGTGATTTTTCCTAAAGCACAAGTCTGACCATGTCACCCTCACGCTTCTCAGTAGACTCTAGTATCTCCCTGTTAGCTCTGGGATCAAATATAAACTCTTATTTGGCATTGAAATTTCTTCACAACCTAATTCCTTCCTACTTTTCTCATCTCCTTACAAGTTACTTTTCTGCACCACAGAGCAGATTGACTATTGATCACTCTCTCCTTCTACATATTCTCTTCTCACCAGGTGTTCAGGATACCACTCTCTCCTGTTTCTCCTCCACCTATCTGACCACCCCTTCTCAGTCTCCTTTGCTGGATCTCCTTTCAGATCATGCCCTCCAACCATAGTTGTCCCTTGGGGTTCTGTTCTGGGTCCCCTTCTCTTGTCTCTCTATACTACTTCACTTGGTGATCTCATCAGCTTCCACAGTTTTAATTACAATCTTGATGCTAATGAGTCTGAAGTCTACCTTTCCTGCATCAAGACTCTTCCCCATTCCAATCCATCCTCCATTCAGCCAGTAAAGTGATTTTCCTAAAATGCAGACCTCATCACGTCACTGCTCTTCTCTATAAACTCCAGTGGTTTCTTGTTGCCTTCAGAAGCAAATACAAAATGCTCTATTTGGCATTCAAAGCCCTTCATGGCTTACCATCTTCTACCTTTCCAGTCTTCTTACCCCTTACTCCCAGACATATACTCTTCCATCCAGTAACACTGGACTCCTGGCTATTCCAAGACTCTCTATTTCTCAGTCCTGGGGATTCTCTCTGGCTGTCCCCAATGCCTGGAACACTCTCCCTCATCTCTGCCTCCTGATCTTCCTGGCTTCCTTTAAGTCCCAAATAAAACCCCTCCTTGTATAGGAAGCCTTCCCAAGTCCCTTCATTCTGCTAATTATTTTCTATTCATCCTATATATAGCTTGCTTTGTATATATATTTGCACATTGTCTCCCTCATTAGATTGTAAGCTCCTTGAGGGCAGGTACCATCTTTTGTCTCTTTTTGTACCTTCACTGTTCAATACTGTACCTGGCTGTTCAGTACTGTGCCTGGTACTTAGTAGGAGTTTAATAAATGTTTGTTTATTGATTAATTGATGTTCCTCATACGTGATGCTCCATCTCCTGTCATGGTGCCTTTGTATTGCCTGTCCTCTGTGGTTAGACTTCTCTCTCTACTCACTTTTAACTCTCAAAATTTGTGCTCTGTTCCAAGACTTAATTCAAGTACTAACTTGTGCATGAGCTTTCCCTGAGGTCCATTTCTCTCTAAACTCCTTCCAACTGCTAGCACCTTCCCTTCTAAGATTGTTTTATAGCTATGTTGTATGTATTTAGTATGCACATACTTATGTACATATCTCCTCCATTAGAATGTACATTTCTTGAAGGCAGGGACTGTTTAACTTTTGAGTTTCTTAGCATAGCTCCTGGCACAGGCTAGGTGCTCAATGAATGTTTATTGACTGATTGGTTGATTCAATATATGATACTCTAGCTGTACCCTTCTTCAATTTTCTGCAGTTTTTCAGTCAAATTCTTAATGTATTATAATGAAATTGCTACTGTCATGTTGTAGTAAGTCCAATCATCAGACAACAATCCAGCACTTTTCATCTCCTGTTTCTTTGCTTTGATCAGTCCCTCGACTCCCTATGCCCGTGGCTACCCCATATGCTCTGTCTCGGACTGAATCCTCCTGGACTACTCTTAGCTCCATTCAGCTTCATCCTATGTCTTCTTTAGCCTCCTCCCCCGCATGCTTTGTGCCTAGAGTATCTCTAGCTGCTCTCCTCAAAACCTATATCCTGGTGCCTCTGGATACATCTGACTCCTGCCCTGCTTTTGCACCAGTTCACTACTTTGAGAACTTTATCACCTCTACTTGCCTAGGGCACTCTAGCTGTTTGATGTGGTCCTATACCCTAAACATCCCATGCCTCTAGTCATCAAATTCTCCTTCCTGACTTAGTTTCACTCTCTTTAGCCCGAAACCATTCCCTAGGCATCCTCTAAACCTAGTGCTTCCTTAGCACTGCTTCATGCTAGAGTACCTAGCGTTCTCTGCTCTTTTCTTTTTTTCTGCTCTTTCTACATTGTGTTTTGTCCTAGTCTTGCCAACTCTTTCCCTAGGACCATCCCAGCTATCCTACCCAGGTCTGCAAGTGACCACCATCACCCTTCTAGAAACATATATATATATATATATTACTGTGATATATATATATTACTGTGTTCTTGTAGCCTCAGCTACCCTTTTTCCCACTGATCTAACTCAAATTTTATTTTTGTAGACACATTCAGTGGAAGAAAAAGCATGGGTATGCGATTTATCCTGAGGAGAATGAGTTACAGGGATTTATTGGCTTTGTGAATGCAAAGTGCTAGAGCAGTAAGTAGCTTGGTTTAACTGTCAGAGTATATTCTTCTAAGCAACTATTTTGGCCTTCCTTCCTACTCAATCAAATGACAGGTGACTTTTAGAGATATTGAGCTAGCCCTTCATCATCAGCTGAAGTGAAAGGGACTTCTGATGGAGCCCAATGCCTTTCCAGTGGCTCTCCCACCCAAGAACTCTTTACCTACTGATATTGATGTTGGTCATTGTAAAGTCATGCACAAGCGGCTTTCCAGAAGAATGCTACTGTGAACAGCTTTCAAGGTTCTGATTACACAGTATAGTGAACTCTGTTTATTCCATAACAAATCAAAGCAAAACATGCACAGTAAATCAAAGTGCAGCATTCGCAATATTACAACTTATCACAGAAAATAAAAAAATATATATTTTGTTGTGAAATATTCACATATTTATATATGTTGTGAAAATATTCACAATGGCTTATCACAGAAAATGATCACAGTTTCCACTACAGTGGTCACAAGGTTTTGAACAAAGAACAATCATTTAGTAATTCAAGCATTCACAGAATCCTTCAGGAGACTTGCCTCCTTACTCAGTCATGAAACCATCTCAAAATACAATAGTCAAAGTCTTCCACTCATGAGGCACACTAAGTTAACTCAATCAGTCACTTATTTAGTCATCAAATCACTAAGTACAATTATTTAATCATTCAATCATCCTTCATCATTCACTATTCAATAATCAGAAAATACACAGACTCTCCACCCCTAGGTCACTAGTAAATTATAATCTTCTTAATCAGTACACAGTATCCAAGTAAAGTCTTCTTTCAGTGTGACTCAAGGTTGTCTCTCAGATTTCCTGGATCCCCTTCTATGGTCCCAGGTCCTACCTGGATTCACCAAACTGCCACCTTGGTTCAAAGGCAGACAGCTCTCAGGTCCTTGTCCAGTTCTCTGAGCAATTCCTGCTCCATATTGGAGCTCATACCGTCCAGCCCATCTCAAATTCCTCACAGTCTCTGTTCTCGGGAAGTCAAGGCCCAACAAAGCCACAAACAAAGTCTCAGCATCACTTCCTCAGTCACTTGGCAGCTCCAGCTGGCACTTGGACCCAGAAGAAGTCTCAACTGGTTCCCAGAATCAAAAATCACTCCATCTAGGTTTTCAGAATCAAAACCATTCTCTTCAGCCTCCTCCTGGCAGTGGCTCTGCTTCCACGGTGCTTCAAGAAATTCTGACTCAGTTCTCAACTCTCATTTCTCTTCCCAATTCTCAGTCCAGCAGTAGCAGCCCAGCCTCCAGATGCTGCTGAGAGAAATTCTCTTTCTCTCTCCAGCAGAACAGCTTCTGCCACCAGATTCTTGTCCCAAGAAATTCTGACTGCCCCTCTCTGGGGCTTTTCCTTATATACACATAGCATCAGCTGCTTCCTGTTTTGGCCAAGCCCTTCCTGTTACATCAGGAACAGGGGTTCATACCTTCTGTTTCTTTCATAGAGGCTTGATTAATTACTAAGTGCTAAGTTCCTGCTTACTTGCCAATTCAAAGGGGTATTCACATTCACATTACCATTATAGATATGTACATCCCAGCTGAGCCCCAGGATCTCTTCCTTGATGACCATGTGAGTAAGCACTATTTTGGCTAAGTAGAGAGTTCAGAAAAAAGCACCTGAGTTTAGCTTTTAAGAAAGTCAAAAATTTTAAGAATTAAGGAGAAATTGTAGTTCATGGATTAAAATCAGGGATAGCCTGTGAAAAGGCAGAGAGATGGAAAATGGCATGTTGAGTGTGGGGAATAGGTCGCTCTAGCTAAAATATGCAACATGTGAAAGAGAGTAATGGGGGGGCGGAGCCAAGATGGCGGCGTAGAAGCAGCAAAGCACCACAGCTCCCACACAAACACGCTAAAAAACTCATAAAATGGGATGCTAAACAGATTTTCAAGCTCCAAAACTCTCCACAAGACAGAAAGCACATCTGTTGCTACAGGCAGTGCAGCAGGTGGGGCTCTTCTCAGCAGTCTGGGACCTGCGGCCAAAACCCAGCCGGCTCAGGCCCTGGGGCATCGGGCCGGGAACCGCGGCTATAGGAGAGCAGATCGGCTGCACTTGGAGGCACAGTTACCACATCTATCAGGCCAGAAGACAAAAAGGCTAAGAGAAAGATCAGTGGATTTTGCTAACTGGGGAGGAGAAGAGCGGGTCGACCAAACTGCTCCCAGGGGAAGGAGGCAGCAGGAGGGGGCTGTAGCAGCAGGAACGGCTGAGAGCCGCAGCGGCTTCCACTGGGCTGCTTCAGAGCCCTCGGCCTGCAGATAGCAGGGGGGATGAGGCGACTCATCGAGGCCAAGGGCTGTTGCATTGAGCGGCCTGGATCTGGATCGTGGGTCTTGAGTGGTGGTCCTGGGGTGCGCTTTCAG
>CM053599.1:126319712-126337516 GCA_028646575.1 Pseudocheirus occidentalis
TCTTATCCTCCTGAGTTAGCAAAATCCACTGACCTTTCTCTTAGCCTTTTTTTCTTCTGGCCTGATAAATGTAGTAACTGTGCCTCCAGTGCAGCCTGTCTGCTGTCCTATAGACAGGGCTCCCCTACCGATGCCCCAGGGCCTGACCCGGCTGGGGTTTTGGCCGAGGCTCCCAGACTGCTGAGAAGAGCCCCACCTGCTGAGCTGCCTGTAGTAACAGTTGTACTTTCTGTCTTTTGGAGAGTTTTGGAGCTTGAAAATCTTTTTAGAGTCCCATTTTATGAGTTTTTTAGCGTGTTTGTGTGGGAGCTGCGGTGCTTTGCCGCTTCTACGCCGCCATCTTGGCTCCGCCCCTCTACACTCTCCCTCTTAACTCTTTGCTATGATAAAAAAAAACAACCTATGTTTCAGTTTATGCCTTCACATTCTTTGAAGTAATTTTTTTTCCTTCACTGTCATCCTCAGGGATCTGCTTCAGGAAGAAATTTGTGAAAGAAGGAGAGGACAGAGAATCTCATAACAAGGATGAGGTATCTCATGGAGTTTCTCAGAAAACATGGAAAGGTACTTATAGACTTGGAAGGATCAGAGAGAGGCGTTATCATGAAAGCCATAGAGTTATAGAATCTCAGATTTAGAAAGAGTCTTAGAAAAAATTCAATCCTCTCATTTTACAAATGAAGAAATTAAGACTTAGGAAGGGTAAGTAACTTGCAAAAAGTGATTGTATGGAGAAAATGTCAAGACAAAGTAAATACTAATCAGCTTGCAAACATCTAGATGAGAAACAGAATCTAGCTAGTCATAAAAGTTCATTTATATCTCAGAGAGAGGTATCCTTTACTTAAAGAAGAGACCCTAGATTCAATATGTCATTTGTCTGCATCCACCCATCCAGAACATTCTCCCTAGGAAAAACTGGTCAAGAGTAGGGGATTTGGCACATAGGCTGATTTTAATTGGCATGCCGTTGATTACTAGTAATCCTGACTGACCCTTGTCAAAAGCTTTTGCCAGCCCAGAAAGCCTATGCAAGATATGCTGGTATATGTACAATCTGCTTAACCCCCATTTTTTTTGCCTAAAAGTCAGAAACTTTTATACTACTTTTCAAAGTTAAATAAATATTGTATCATAATAATTTGAGCTGGATGCACAGCTGATTTTAAAGTGTAGAAAACCCTTAGCAACTCACTATGTAAAATCTTGGGCATATTGGCATGTAAGATTTTATAGATGCTCTTTTGAGCGTCTCAAAATTGTGTATGTGTCCAACAAGTTACGTGAGGTTGCTAAAATCTGAGGAAACAATTCAGAGCAACCATTAGATATTAGAGAAATAATTTGTAGGTAAATTTAGGAACCAGCCTACAGAAACCAAGTATGGGGAAAGCAAATGACACAGAAGGATGGCAGAGAAAGATCTCAGAATTACAGTGGATCACAGACTGATTATAAATCAGCAATGTGGGAACATGATTGAGGAACTGAAATAGATCATGGGATGTAAAAATAGCAGAATGATTTTCAAGAACCAGAAAATGGTTCTTCTGAATTGGTAAATATACTTTTTGTGTATTACATGAAATTTTGGCTTCCCTATCTAAGGAAGCTTTGGAAGGATTAGTGGGAGTTCATTAGAAAAGGGCTACCAAAACTGGTAAAGAGTCTAGGTGGAAAAGCTAAAGAAGTCATGGTTATATGGTCTAGGGAAATACAACTGAGGAACAATTTAAATGCTGTCTCCAAGTGTGTGATTATTTTTTGGTGGGAGATAAGGAAGAATTGAGGGCATTCATTCTTTTTTCCAAAAGTCTTCTTTAACTGACAGCTCTGCTGTAATTTGGGGAAGAGTTTGGGAGTAGAGGGGAGATATTTACAGTAAAAGATAGTAAGACCATCTGGATAGATGCCCACGCTGAACCTCAAGGATTATTTCACCTTTTTATCAGGTTCTGTTCTCATATTTTCTGGTTAGAAATTTTATTTGATCAGTTCAAACAAGTATAATAAGACTCTATGAAATCACTTTACACCAAACTCATAAGAGATTGATTTACAAGTCAGTTAATTAACTTATAATGGGAGATACATCTAGCAAGATAACTTGCTGGCAGTTTGTATAGGGCATTGTCTTTTGGAGATTGTATGTATTTGGGAGATCAAATTTTAGACCAGGTGATCACTTTATTCTGCTTAGAATATGTTTTACTCTTATTGTTACTATGATAGTATGACAAGCAAGAAATAATCTACTTAACATTTTTCTTTCTAAATTTTTCTGTGATTTATAACAATTTCCCCCAAGTGCCTGAAGATGATGAAAGTGTATGCTCTGCTACTAGAATGCTGACCAGGGTTAGGAAAGGTAGGCAACCATCAAGAGTACAGTATTTGGGGTGGGAAAGAAGGGGCAGTGGATGGGGATGGGAAAATGAGGGATATTATTTAACGTTACTTTTTTGTAATAAATTAATCCTCAAATTGTAGTACATATGTATTTATTTTATGGTAAGTCAAGTTGTATGTGTTTCAGTAAAAGCTTGAAGCCTTGATGAACAGTAACATAATGGCATAATTTTCTAATGGGGAGAGAGAGCCATGTAATTTTCAAACTTTGCCTGGAGAGCATAAAGGTCCTTTTCCCTGTTCTGCACAAGACCCACCTAGGAAGTTGTAGAGTTTTAGTTTTATAAGTCTTCAACAAGGATTTTCAGTGCCACAATTGGACAGTTTTGGTTATATTAGGTACAAGTGTTTCATGATTAGAATAAGTGTCTTGATCAGAATGAGTGTCCCTTTATACATTATAATTTGATACTTAATGATCTTCAAATTTAGTTCCTTGATATTATATTTGTCTTCCAGGACATATGGGTAGAGCCTCTCCTAAGTAGCATCTTAGGTTCTTGGATAGAGAATGGCCTCTTTCCTAATGAAGTAGACATCTAAAACAGATATACTGATGAAATTTCATCTCCTCTAGGAAGTCTTTCCTGATCCCCCAATATACTGCTCCCTTCCTTCTGCAACCTAATAAATTTACTTCCCCTTGACTTAATAATACTATATTTCATTAGGAATTAAGATGCAGTATTTGTCTGGAGTTACTCATTATCCTGACTATTTCTATCAATTCAAGTCTGTCCTGAGCCTTGAGTAACCTATTATCTTGAACTATCTCTATCAGCTAAGTCTCCCTGAGGGCAGATAGAACCTGTGCCAATTCTCTCAGGTCCTTGTCTCGGGTAAAGTATGCTAGTATACAGATAGTTTTGTGAATCTGTGGAGGAAGGAAAGGAAGGGGGAAAGGAGGAAAAGAACAATAATAGAATATAACCCATTACAGACATGTATAGTCAATCAAAACAAATTTCTTCATTGGTCATGTCATAACATAATTTGTTTCATTTTGCATTCTAAGACCCTCACCCTTTTATAAGGAGATGAGCAAAATGTCTCATCATTAGTTCTCTGAAATCCTGATTGACCATTGCACTGATAAGAGTTCAGCATAATAGTATTCTATCACATTTATATATCATATCTTGTTCAGCCATTCTCCCAAGTTATGGGCAATCCCTCAAATTCCCAGTCTTTGCCACCTCAAAAAAAAAATACAAATTTTTTTTACATCCTTAGAGTTTGTTTTGTTTAGGACTAATCCTTCCCATGACCTGCCCTCCTTCTAATTTTCCCCCTCCTCTCCTTCCCTTTCTCTCCTATTTCCCTGCTGATTGAAATGTATTTCTCTACCCAATTGTAGATATCTCCTTTGATTACAGCTTTCAGGTAGTCCAATGACTCTTAAATTTTTTCTCCTTGATCTGTTTTCTGGGTCAGTTATTTTTGTTTACATTTTCTTCTATTACATTTTTTTACATTTTCTTCTATTTTTAAGCCTTTTAAGATTTTTGTTTTAATATTTCTTCTTATCCCCGGGAGTCAGTGACTTTTATTGGGTCTGTTCTAATTCTCAGAGTTTGTTGTTTGGGCAAGGTTTTGTATCTCTTGTACAAGCTGCTAATTCTTTTTCCAGTTTTCCCCTTCAGTACTCTCATTTCATTTATTTTTTGATAATATTTCCCCCCAGTTGTGAATTGATACAACCATTTTGGATACAACCATTTGCTCAAAGGGCTATAAAACTGTATTATACTCTTTGATTCAGCAATACCACTAGTAGGTCTGTATCCCAAAGAAATTATAAAAAAAGGGAAAAGGACTCACATGTACAAAGATATTTATAGCAGTTCTGTCTTTGGTGGCAAAGATTTAGAAATTGAGGGGATGCTCATCAATTAGGGAATGACTGAACAAGTTGTCATATGTGAATGTAATGGAATACTATTGTTACTTAAGAAACGATGAGCAGGTGGATTTCAGAAAAGACTTAGAAAAATGATTTAGATGAACTAATGTTGAATGAAGGGAGCAGAACCAGGAGAACATTGTACACAGTAACAGCAACATTGTGTGATGACCAGTAGATAGATCAATGCATTGCTGAGAAGAGCTAAGTCTAAGACAATTCCGAAAAAAGCTCATGATGGAAAATACTATCCATATCCACAGAAAGAACTATGGACTCTGAGTACAGATTGAAGCATACTGCTTCTTTCTTTTTTTTTCTTCCTCATGATTTTTCCTTTTTGTTCTGATTCTTCTTTCACAACATGACTAATGTGGAAATATGTTTAATATGATTGTATATGTATAGACTATATCAGACTGCATACTATCTTGGGGAGAGGGGTGGGGAGGAAGGGGGAAATTTAGAACTCAAAATCTTATAAAAGTAAATGTTGAAAACTTAAAATTAATTAATTAATTAGGTAAATAATATATCACCCCAGTTACATGTAAAGTTAATTTGTAACATTCATTTTTTAAAATTTTTTGAGTTTCGCCCTGGAGTCTGGAGGACCTAAGTTCAAATCCAGCCTCAGACACTTAATACTTAATAGCTGTGTGATCTTGGGCAAGTCACTTAACACCAATTGCCCTTCCCTCACCCCTCCAAAAAAGCAATAAAGAAATAAAGAAAGAATACAATTTTTAAAAAGGGGGTGGCTAGGTGGCACAGCGAATAGAGCACCAGCCCTGGAGTCAGGAGGACCTGAGTTCAAATGCGGCCTCAGACACTTGACACACTTACTAGCTGTGGGACCTTGGGCAAGTCACTTAACCCCAATTGCCGTCCCCCAAAAAAAGGCAAAAAAAAAATTTTTTTTGAGTTTCAAATTTATGTTCTCCCTTCTTCCCTGAGGCAGTAAGCAATTTTATACAGGTTATATATGTTCAGTCATGCAAAAGATATAACCACCTTAGTTATATTGTAAAAGAAGACACAGATCCAGAGGGAAAAAAACCATTAAAAAATGCAGAAAGTGAGAAGCAGTATGTTTTGATCTACATTCAGAATCCATCTGAGTAGTTTTGATGATTGCTGCTTTATAAAACAATTTAGGATCTGGTATGGCTAGGCCACCTTCCCTAGCATTTCTTTTCATTAATTCCCTTGATTTTCTGGACCTTTTGTTCCTCCAGATGAATTTTGTTATAGTTTTTTCTAGCACTGTAAAATAAATTTTTGATAAGTTTGATTGGTATGGCACTGAATAAGTAAATTAATTTAGGTAGAATTGTCATATTTATTATATTGGCCTACCCATGAGCAACTGATGTTTTTCCAATTATTTAGATCTGACTTCATTTGTGTAAAAAGTGTTTTATAATTGTGTTCATATACTTCCTGGGTTTGTTTTGACAGGTAGACTCCCAAATATTTTATAATATCTACAGTAACTTTAAATGGAATTTCTCTTTCTTTCCCTTGCTATTGGACTTTGTTAGTAATTTATAGAAATGCTGATGATCAATGTGGGTTTATTTTATATTCTGCAACCAATTGTGCCTTTTAAGGAGTTCTTTTCTTTGGTGAATTTTTGTGCCTCTTTTACCATTAGGCCAATTCTGTTTTTTAAGGTGTTATTTTCTTCTGTATTTTTTGTGCCTCTTTTAACAAACTCTTAATTTTCTTTTCATAATTTTCTTATATCACTCTCATTTATTTTCCTAATTTTACCTCTACCATTTTTATCTAACTCAGAAATTTGGAGGGGGAGGGGAGACTGTGTCTAATTAGCATTGTTCTTTGAGACTTTGCTTATATCAATTCTTTTCACGTTGTCTTCTGCTAAGTTTGTATCTGGAACCTCCCTGTCACCCTAGAAGCTTTTTATGGTCAAGTTCTTTTTGTTGTTATTGTTGTTTGCTCATTTTTTCCAGCCTATTTCTTGACTTTAAACTTTGTGTTAAAGTTGGGCTCTGCTCACCTGGGAGTGGGGAGGCGCTGTCCCAAACTTCAGGCTTCTTCATGCTCGTGTTTTTAGAGCTAGCTCTGGTGGTCTGCAAGTTTTTGGTGATCTTTACCCAGTAAGGGCCCTGTTCCTCTATAGTCACAAGTGCTAGTGCTTCTCTTGGCCCTGGAACATTGATCAAGTCCTCTATTCTGCAGCCGCAAGTACTATTGTTTCTCTCTGCCTAGGGACTGCAACCATGCCCCTACTCCCTTGTAATCAACCACAAGCACTCATCTCTGCTCTGGAACTGCAACCTGGAACTGTGCATGAGCAATAGAGTTGCCAGTTAGCACCAACTATACCCAGTGCCAGCAAAGGGGTCCCTTATAATATTTTTCTGACTAGTTATTCAACCCCTTTACCTTCTCTGGGCTGAGAGCTCCTTACGTTTCTGCTGCTATTGCTTTTTCAGCCCCCTCAAATGCCCATCAGTGGTGCTGCTGCTGTGTGCCCTCCTGGACAGCCCACTCCCCAGTGTCACAGACCTCTCCTGTTGACCTCCTAAATTGTCTTAGGAAAAATTTCTCATCCTGACCTTTTGTTGACTCTGCCAATCCAAAATTTGATTCAAGGTGTTATTTTAAAGTTGTTTAGATGGGAATATTGAGAGAATGCAGCTGCATTGCTCCCTCTACTCCACCATATTGGCTCTGCCCCATGTTGTGTTGCTTATAAGCTGTGATTTCACCCCAGGTTTCTGCTCATTTCAAATCCAGTGCTATTTCTTTTGACTTCTTAAAGCTCAATATAGATTTGGGTTGCCATAGTTAACTAGGATGTTAAACTCCTAGAATCAGCATTCTGGTCTAATTTCCCATTGTGGATCCCCTGGCTGAAGAAGACACTTCCTTTTCCACTCCCCAAGACTCCTTTTCTGACATTCACATCATCCAATACTAATCTTGCAGTCGCCTCCTTTATTCTTCAGGCATCAATGATTCTGGCCCTTGGAAGTTCTGTGGGGTTAGGGGTTGAGGGGTGGGAACCTGTGACCTCAAGGCCCCATCTGGCTCTCTAGGTCCTCAAGTGTGGCCCTTTGACTAAAGCCAAACTTCACTGAACAAATTCCCTTAATAAAAGGATTTGTTCCATAAAACTTGGACTCAGTCAGAAGGCGGCACCCAAGGACATGGAATACTATATGCAACCTTGAGGCCGAGGCCACAGGTTCTCTAGCCCTGTATCCTATCTGTGATTTGTTTCTTTCTGTCATTAATTTGCCTGAAGCAAATTGCCTAGAAGCCAGTTGCTGATTCTTCCACAGCTATCTTTCCCCTGGTTTAAAGTTAGAACTTGAGCAGAAGTCTAAAGAAAAACTAGCATAGAAGTGAATTTTTTTATTTAAATTGACTTATTTACTTTTCATTTACAGGATATAAAAATGAATTTTAAAAAAATCATAAAAACAGTATACATGATGATTACAACAATATAGAAAAACAGAAATAACAAAAACTTGAAACCTAACATTGTACTCTGAAAAGGAAACTGAAATTTCACCTCCCTCCCTTCATTGCAGAAGTGGGAGACAGTGGCTATTGAACCCTTTAGGTCCTGTTGGATTCAGTTGATATGTTGGCTAATTTAGTAGAACTCCTTTTTTTTTCCTTTTTTATTCTTTATAAGAATATGTAACTGTGGGGCAGCTAGGTGGTGCAGTGAATAGAGCACCATCCTTGGAGTCAGAAGGACCTGAATTCAAATCTGTCCTCAGACACTTGACACACTGTGAGACCTTGGGCAAGTCACTTAACCCCAAATTGCCTTGCCTTCCCCCACTCAAAGAAAAAAAAAGAATACATGTAACTGTGTAGGTAGGGGAAATAGGACAGCTATATTAGGAAATGAAGGTGATGAGAAAAACAAAAGATATTGCTAATTTTTTAAATAAAAATTTAAAAACAAATAAGGTTATCTTAAGAGCAGATTCCTATATCTAGCCCTGATGTCTCAGTTGCCCAAAGACCAGACTAATTCCCTGTAGCCCCCCACAAGCCAACAGGATTTTACTAGTGAAGCCTACTCTCTAAGGTGTACTTGGTGTATAAAATGTGCACTTTGAACTAATGCCAATAGTCCTTGCCCAGAGCATGACGCACAGCTCAGAACAGTGACATGGGAGTCAGGAATCCTCAGCGAGTAGAAGATGAGGGCTCACTTCCATTCAAATCCCCCAAAGCTGTCACTGAAGAAAGCCCTCCACATGCTGAAGGAGGAGCCGCTGCCAAAGACAATTAGCAGAAGGCGTCATTGCTTTGCCGTACTCTGGAGGTAGCGCTGTCTGTAATCCTCTCATGGTGTGTGGAGCTCTTGCCGTGCTAAGGTGGCAACATGAGGTAGGGATACAGTTTGTTGATGTGACTTGCTAGTTCCACTGAATATGGTCTTCTGAGGTTCAATAGTGTGGCCATTTATGGTGTTCTGCTGGTAAGGCAGTGAAGCATTTATGTGTATGTGTGTGTATACACACACATATACATATATGTGGAAATGATTCACCACCATATATATTTTGTTTGTTTATTTATTCCGGGCTAGCATCTAGGTTTGGAGTCTGCACAGCCTTATTACAGATATCATCATCCCAAAAACCTGTTTCTCTCATGTCAGCTCCCTCCAGGGGACCAGAAACAGACCTTTTCTATTGTTTTAAACTATTAGCTCCCTGCAGAACCATCCACTAAGTTATTATTTCCTATGTGAGGAAAAACTCTGCTCTCATCTCATTAACAGAATAGAGATGACTGACATACCCAAAGCCAATGAATGATCACTGATTTCCTATCTCAGCTTATTTTCCCAAATTGTCAGCCCCAAACAACTATGTCTAACCACAAGGAATTAATCTACAGTATAGGTGAGGCAGTGCTGCAGTTGGCCACTGTGTGGCAGCTGAGAGTCAAGTACAGCTAATCAGACTACACACTCTAATCCACCATGTGTTTGGAAATACTGAAGATGGGGAACCCAGCCAAGGAAAGTTCAGGATTCTTCAAAGGGTGGTGAAGAGATATATCCAGAGTCTGAACGAGGGTAGCATAACTAGAGATATGGTAAAGGACTAAATCAAAATGTACTGATAATTGCAGGTACAAGAGTCCAGATCAAAGGTCAGTGTAAGTAGCACTGAGCGAGGACACAAAGCTAGATACATGAGGATCCTGTGCCAGAGAAGGACCTCCTGAGCTAAATGAGAAAGCTGATATACCAAGGTCAAAATTACTAGAAATAAATGCACTAGATATTCTTCACAATTTGCTGTCATCTCTGTTCTCTTTTTTCTCCTTTTAAAGCTGGTTTTGTCTAGCAGGAATTTAAATGTTCCTTTACTTGGGAGGCTCCAGTAGGACATGACACATTATCTCTTTGATGACTTAATTCTCTACTCTCTCAAAATCCTTACAGTTTTACCAGCTGACTCCAGAAATACTTGGGTTTGGTTGTGTAAAAGCACTAGTGATTCTACCATATTACATAAACTTTTTGACTAACCATATACAACAGCAACAATGGTGTATCATAGTAGATATTGCAGCTTAACTTAAGTATTATTTTTATTTGTTTACATCAGGAAAGTTTCCTCTCAAGTCTTTAGAAAAAAACAACGGATCCATGAATAATCTTGGAAGAATCGATTCATTTAACAAACCTTTGTTGTTTTCCTGCTGTGTATAAAGTCTTGTTATGTTGGGATGTGAGGTGAGGAATGAGAGAGTTGTCAATGAGTAAAAAAGGATTTAAGATGTTAAGGAAACATGTACTTATGAAGATGAAAAGATGTGACCTAGATAGGAATACAATGAAATGGATCCAGAATTAACTGGATAGATTCAGAGGATAGCTGTTAATGGTTTGATGTGAACATGGCAGGGATTGGTTGACCAATCAACAAGTATTTACTAAGCACTTAAAATGTGTCAAGCATTGTACTAAGTACTGGAGATATGAAGGAAAAAAAGCAAAAACAAAACAATCATCAAAGGAACTCACATTCTAGTGGAACAGACAGCATGTATATAAATAGGTATATAAAAGAGTCAGATAGAGTAGCTACATGGCAACCTTGGAGAGGATGGGGCTGGTGTCAAGGAAAATGCCTAATTCAAAAGGTAGTCCTTGAACTGTGTCTTCTAAGAAGCCAGAAATTCTAAACAAGTGGTTAGAAGGGAGACTATTCCAGGCACCACAGAGATAACTAAACTCACAAGAGTAAATGAGATCACTAAGACAGCATAGAGAGGACTCAGGAATAGAGACTTGATGTCTACCTACAAATTAGAGAACCTGGCAAAGGAGACTGAGATGTTGCAGTCATATGTTAGGAAGAGAACAAGGAGAGAGTACTGTCACAAAGACCTAGAGGAGAGAGAGTTTCTAGGGAGAAGAGGTATAAGATGTGGCAATTAAGAGAGCCTTCTTAATTTTGGAGAAATGAATTTCAGTTGAATGATGGGGTCAGAAGCCAGATGGAAGAAGGCGTAAGGGAAGATGGCATACTCATCAGGCTTGTGGATTACACTAAACTTGGAAAAATAGCTAGTAGCATAATGGATTATGGTTGGGATCCAAAAGATCTTGACAGACAGTGGACTGAAATTAAAAAGGAAAAATTCAGGAGAGATGAGATAATCGTGGCTAGAAAGACATTTGAAAAAGATCCGAAGATTTAAGTGGACTTTTTGTTCAGTAAGAATTAGCAGAGTAATATGGAAATATAGATAAAACCATTTGCCTACATGGAAAAGCATAGTTTCCAGGAATAAGGCAATGATAGTCCCACTGTTCTCTGTACTTGTCATACCTCATCTGGAATACTGCATTAAGCTCTGGGCACTGCAAGGTAAGGACATTGATAAGATCATGTCCAGAGGAGAGCAACCAGTATGGTGAAAGATTTCGAGTCCGTGGAACTGGGAATGTTCTAGCTGGAAGAGAATACTCAGAGGGAACATAGTAGTTTTCCTCAAGTAGCTGAGATATCATACGGAGAAAGGATTAGACTTTTTTTGTTTGTCCATAAAGTGGCAGAACCAGAAGCAGCATTTGAAAGTTGTAAAGAAATAAATTTAGCCTAGAAGTTAAGAAAAACGTAGTAATTAGAGCTGTCCAAAGGTGGGATGGGTTACCTCAAGAGGTTCTCTCACCTTGGAGATCTCTAAGCATAAACCACTTGTGGGCATTGCTTTGGAGTATGGACTGGATAACATGGCTCTGAAGTCCCTTCTAATCATATACTCTCGTGTTCTGTGATTATATGATCCTGCTCTCAAATAGCTTACAGTTTAATAGAGGAGGTAGCTTATATTTAAATAATAGTTGCTATGTGAACTCTTCTCTGGAATGAATGAATAAAAAAAATTAAGTGCTTACTATGTGCCAAGCACTATGTTAAGAGCTAAGGATAAAAATAGGAAAGAAAAACTGTCCCTTCTCTCAAGAAACTCATATTCTAATAGAAGACAACGTATACAAATGGTTTCAGCTACAGGTTTGATGGAACTACCCAGTCAGGTTAGGGTACAGTAGTAAAGCTGGTGGTAATGCATCTTCTTTAATGTTATTTTCATTGCCATTTGATAATGCCAAAAACTTTGGCAGGGAAGAACCTTCTTCTTTTTTTAAAAATTGATTTGTT
Source organism: Pseudocheirus occidentalis (assembly GCA_028646575.1). Classification (NCBI taxonomy): domain Eukaryota; kingdom Metazoa; phylum Chordata; class Mammalia; order Diprotodontia; family Pseudocheiridae; genus Pseudocheirus; species Pseudocheirus occidentalis. Next base: position 126,331,713 of record CM053599.1, read on the forward strand.
TATTTACTTTTAGTTTACAATATTGAGTTCCACAATCCCTTGAGTTTCAGATTTTCTCCCTTCCCTCCCCCCGCCCCATGGCAGTATGCAATCATGTATAGGATCTGCAAATACTTTCACACTTGACATTAGTCTGGTTGTATAGAAGGGTTGTAACCAATGGAGTGAACAGTGGGGAAAAAAGAAACAAATCCAAACATGGAAAAGAACGATAGCATGTAGTTTGCTTCTGTCTCCATTTAAACTCTATTCTTTCTAGATCTTTCTCTGAATGTAGATATCTCCTTCCATCCTGAGACTTGGAGTTGTCTTATTACTGTGTGTTGCTGAGAACAGTCCAGTTTATCAAAGTTGGTTGTCACACATATGATGTGTCTGTGACTCTGTACAAATTTTTCCTGGTTCTGCTCAGGAAGAAACTTCTTTTCTTGATCTTCAGTAGCTGTCACTGCTGAAGCAGCAGAGGCTGCAGCACCTATGGAGTTAGTTGCCAGGTCTGTGTCCTGATAAATTCATAAAAGTTAGACTGAAAATAAACTTTTGGAAAATGGACAGCCTCAGCAGTTTTGCCCCATGAAGGTACAGTAATCCAAAAAGACTGAGTTGGCCTGTTCCACAAAAATGTCAGCAACTACTGCTGACTTTACTGTCCTCTTCCTCCTGCAGACCTGAACGCTTGGAAGTTTTAGCTTTCTTCTTGTTAACATCTGTACTAGATTGTTTCACTAACTTGGTATTAAGAAGTTTAGGGAGAGAAAAATCACATTTATACTTAGAGATCCTCTTTCAAAGAGATTAGGTACCTAGCAGCCTGGGGCTGCTTCTACAGATGAATATTCCATTCATCTATTTTCTTTCTTCTTTACAGAGCTAGAGAGGCATTTGCAAGCCAACAACAAAGAATTCAATGAAAAATTTGAATATGTGGTAAGTATACAGTTTATGACAATTTGAAGTAATGGGAGGAAGACTAGGACATTAGCCTTCTGGTCTCTTTACTTGCAACTGGGTCCTGAAAAATGAGGGGAACCATCAATCCAGTTAACAAGCATTTGCCAGGCACCATACTAGGTGCTAGTGATACAAAGACAAATGAAACCATCCCTACCCTAAAAAAGCTTATATTCAATGAGGGAAACAGCATATATACATATAAAAAGATTTTTTTAAATATCCTAAGTAAAGTAAATATAATGGAAGAGATGCTGGCAACTGGGGGATCAGGAAAGGCCTCATGTAGGAGGCCTTCATGTTCTTGAACTGAGCTTTGAAGGAGATTTGTATAGAGTTGGAAAATAACAGGCTTGGGGAGATAGCCAGCTTATCCAAAGTCACAGAGATGGGAGACAGAGGGCCAGTAAGCAGGCCAGTGTGGCTGCAGTGTATAGTGCATGAAAGGGAGTAATTGGTAATCATTCTGGAAAGGTATCCTGGGGTTGGATTTTAAGGTCTTTACATATCCAACAGAGGAGTTTTATTTGAGCCTTGAGATAATAAGAAGGTACTAGAACTTCTTGAACAGAGGACTAACAAGTTAGTCCTATGTTTTACAACTATCACTTTTGTACCTATGTGGAAGATGGATTAGAAAAGGGACCAAATGAAGGCAAGGAGACTTATTAGGAGGCTGCTGCAATAGTCCAGGTGAGATATAATGAGAGCCTGAACTAGGGTGATGGTAGTATATATATGAAGAGGAGAGGGATATGAAAGACATTTGGAGATAGATTTAGCAACTGATTGGATGAAAGATGGGTGGGAAAGAATGAAGAGTTGAGGATGACTTTGAAGTTGCAAACCTGGGTGGCTGAACTGATGGTGCATACTTGACAGAAATGGGGAAGTTAGGGAGAATCAATGAATGGATGAATGAAGAGCATTTATTAAGTGCTTACTGTGTACTAAGCACTGTGCTAAGCACTGAGGATCCAAATAGAAAAACAAGACAGGTGCTGCTCTTTAGGAGCATACATTCTAATTGAGAAAGATGACATATAGAGATTTACTTGTAGAGTGGATGGACAGGTTCTCAGGGTGCATTAGCAAGGTCCAGAGGTTTTTAGGGTGCATTGGGAGATCAGATGGAAAGGCAGGCTGGTCTTTATGTTTAATCTTATCAGAGAGATTGTAGTTGATGACTGCCTGCTCATCCAGACAGCGTAAGCAGCTATATCTGCCCACAGCAAGTCAGTGGGGGGGAGGGGAGGGACTGAAAGGGTTAGCCCATGACTATAAAGAAGGGAGGGGTGGATTGAAGGGTCAAAATGGAGAAGATGCTTTGAATTCCCTCCCATGAGGATGAAGATTTGGTGAAGGGAGGTGGGGTCAAGTTTCCAGTTGGGAAGGGGGAAGGAGATGATGGGCAGGAAGGGTAGGGGAAAAGGCTTCTCAAGGCAGGTGCTGCTACTGGACTCTTTGGTACCCAGTGGGATCTGGGCAGCAGGTGAGTTGGGGCTAGGTGGATTTAGGGGGAGGAAGGTAAGGAATTCTGCTTTGGACATTTTGAATTTAAGATTCCTGTGAGGCATCCATTTTGAAAGGCTCAGTAGGTAGTTTGTGATACAGGACTGGTGCTTAGGATAGACTAGATATGGATATATAAATCTGAGGGTCATTTGCATAAAGGTAATTTAACCCATGGGAAATGATGAGATCGTCAAAAAAGAAAGTGCACAGAGAAAAGAGAAAATAACCCAGGATGTCTTATTTCAGTGTAGCTGAAGTTAAGGAAATAGAGTTCTAAATCTCTGAGTCTTAGATCAATCACTGCCCCACTCAGAAACCAGCAAGCAGAGGGATTACAAAGAAGACTGAGATAAAGTTTCTGCACATCTCTAATTAGGAAACATGTGCGGCCCACAACTTTTACGTGAAGTCTGTCTGAGCTTGAACTGTACTTCAAAGAAAGCACTCAAGACATCTAATTGGTTACAGAAGTCATTGACGTTCTTCTCTGCCTACTCATGTCCCTAGCCCCCCAAGCACTGCTCTCACTTCAAGGTACCTCTCCCCACCAAAGGTGGCTGAGCAACTTTGTGCAAGTCTCCCTCACCTAAATCCAGTTCATGTGCAAGTCATGACATCATCTATGATGTCATTGGTTCTCTTTGAAAACAAAGGACAAACAACAACCACCTTTCCCTCTTATTGATAAGAGACCCCTGCTGTCCTCAGAAACACTTGGCTCCATCTATACCCACGCTCTACTACCTCCGTAGTCAAACTTGCGAGTAGAAGGAGCAGCGTTCCAGGAAATCTTTGCTCCTCTCTCAAACTTCAGCAAGGCAGTCCTGGCCTCTACAAACAGATATTGGTTTACTACAGGATCACACAGTGTTAGAAGCCTGTATTCCAAGGTCTCCTCTAATCTATAGTAGAAACTATCTTTTCCTTCCCCTTTTACTTCTTTCTAAATGCTAGCAATATTTTTCTTTGACTTGGGAGCTCTGGATTTTGGCTGACATTCCTTGAACTTTTCTTTTTAGGGTTTCTTTCAAGAGATGATCAATGGATTCTTTGTATATTTACTTTACCCTTTCATTCTAATAGATCTGAGCAGTTTTCATTTATGATTTCTTGAAATTTAGTGTTTGGTCTTTTCTTAAAAAATTATGGTTTTCACTTGATCTGTTTTATAGGTGAGTTGTTTCTTATATCAGATATCTTAAATATCTTCTGTTTTTTCAGTCTTTTGATTTGGCTTTAATATTTCATGGAACTATCGATGACTGGTTTTCAAGGAGTCCATTGCTTGGATAGGTCTACCACTTTATTTTCTAAACTATTTATTCTTTTTCTAAGTCTTTCAACCAGAACTTTTTTTCTTTTCTTTTCTTTTTGGAGGGGGGAAGGCAGGGCAGTTGGGGTTAAGTGACTTGCCCAAGGTCACACAGCTAGTAAGTGTCTGAGGTCGGATTTGAACTCGGGTCCTCCTGACTCCAGAGCCAGTGCTCTGTTCACAGTGCCACCTAGCTATCCCTCCACCAGAACTTTTATTTCATTTTTAAACTCTTGCTTCATTTCTTCTAGGTATCCATTCACCTTTGTGTTTGTATTTCATATTTCTTTCTCAGCTTCTGCCTTTTTATTAGAAATGTTTTAAAGCCCTCTATTCCATTAAATATGCATTTTTTCTTTCTTACAGGATCATACTCAGCTTTTTCTGTGAATAGTTTTTTCCCTTAATCCCTCTCTCCCATCCCCCACCTCTGGGGCTGATGTTACCATCACTGGCAAGGCCTGAGTAACACACATGCACTCTTAATTTGCAGTAGTACCGATTGGCATTTTCTTTTCGATTTTCTTAACTGTCTTTAGTTCTGGAATTAAGATTTTGCAAACTCTGACCCCCGCAGGGCTTGGTCTTTCCATAGATCATCTGTTTCTTACTTTGACTCACCCCCCCTCCCCAGGTTTGCTTCTTGATCTTTGAGTTTCAGAGTGCTGAATCTTCAGGACTTTTCTCTGGTGTCTCATGAGGATATTCCAGAGACCTTGGAGGTACTAAGCCTGGGATGCCTACAAGTGCAGCCACAGATTGTTCCTGCTTCCTTTGGCCATTCCCAAGCACATTCAAGGTTGAAGGAGTTTTCTGACCACCCTGAATCTTTCTCAGGGGAACCCTCCACTTCTTGAAGGCTGCAGATGTGCCTGGCATTCTATGGTTAGAGGGGATGCTACCCTGAGCTGGCCCTAGCTTGCCCACCAGCCCCTTTTCCTATTGCACTTGAACTTATGGCATCTTGTTGATCTCTTGTGTAGTTCTGGGTTGGGAGAAAGCACTTTTTAGTTTTTACAGGATTTCTCCATTATTGGTAGGTTGGTATAAACTTCAGGGTTGTGTTGGAAAGCATTGGATCAAATAGAAAATGCTTTGTACCATTGAAAGCCCTTCACAGCCTGGCTCCTTCCTGCCTTTTCGGTCTTACACTTTACTCTTCTCCACATACTCTGTGATCCAGCCACGCAGGCCTCCTTGCTGCTTGTTGCATGTGAAACTCACACGTTACAGCTCCATGCCTCTTCATTAACTGACCCTCCTGCCTACTGTCCTGACTCACCCCTGGCTTTCTGGATTTCCTTCAAGTGTCAGCACAAACCCTTCTGCAGAAGGACTTAATGTACATAATTATTTGCATGTTGTCTCTTCCATTCAAATGTGAGTTCCTTAAGATCATGTTTTTGTACTCAGTCAACTAGCATTTTTAAAGCTGTTACTATGTGCTGGACACTTTGCTAAGCACTGGGGGATACAAATTGAGCCTTGAAGAAAGCTAATGAGGTGGAGGTGAGCAGGCCCTGTTCAAAAGTTGAAAGTGGGAGAAGGTATGAAATGCTGAGTTAGAGAAAGCTCAGGTAGTTTACTCTACCTTGAATGAAGAACTTTGGAGCTTTATAACCCAGAGTTATAAAGAGTAAGCATAGTTAAAAGAGTAAGTAGGGGGCGGAGCCAAGAGGGCCTGCGTAGAAGCAGCAAAACACCTTAGCTCCCACACAAACATGCTAAAAAACTCATAAAATGGGACCCTAAACAGATTTTCAAGCTCCAAAACTCTCCAAAAGACAGAAAGCACATCGGTTGCTACAGGCAGCTCAGCAGGTGGGGCTCTTCTCAGCAGTCTGGGAGCCTCGGCTGAAACCCCGGCCGGGTCAGGCCCCAGGGCATCGGGCTGGGAGCCGAGTCTATAGGAGAGCAGATGGGCTGCACTGGAGGCACAGTTACCACATTTATCAGGCCAGAAGAAAAAAAGGCTAAGAGAAAGGTCAGTGGATTTTGCTAACTCGGGAGGAGAAGAGCGGGTCCG
>CM053599.1:126338016-126355580 GCA_028646575.1 Pseudocheirus occidentalis
AAAAAACCCAAACTAGTCTTTACTTTCAAGGAATTCATAGTCTAATGGAGAGACAAAATGAACAATTATATAAAATAAGATACATGCAGGATAAATTGGAGATAAAATTAATAGAGAAAAAGTACGAGTATTAAGGGGTAATCAATCTACTTGTAGAAGGTGGAATTTTAGCTCAGACCTGAAAGAAGTGAAGGTGTCCAAAAGACAGAAATGAGAAAGGAGAGCATTCCAGGAAGGAGACAATGAGTGAAAATGTCCAGAGAGGCCTGTGTCACTAGACTGCAGAGTATGTGAGGGTGAGTAAGGTGCAAGAAAATTGTAAAAGTAAGAAGAGGTCAACATGAAGGACTTTGAATTCCAAACAGGATTTTATATTTGATCCTACAGGTGATAGGAAACCATTGGAGTTTAATGGATAGGAGACTGACATAATCAGACCTATGCTTTAAGATCAGTTTGAGAGCTGTGTGGAGGCAGAAGTACAGCGAGGAGAGACTTGGGGCAGGGAGTCCATCAATCCAGGTATGAGATGATCATGGCCAGCACCAGTGTCAAAGGAGAGAAGTTACAAATGTAGAATTGACAGGACTTAGAAATGGGAATTGAGAGAGTATAGAATTGAGGATGACACCTAATTATAAACCTGAATCACAGTGGTGTCCTTAGCAGTAATAGTGTAAATATTATTCAGTGAGTCTCTGATTTATGGACATAAAGTAGGGCAAAAACCAGACATAGCCAAAAAATACACGTGCCAAAGATGTGCATTGTTGTTTAGGAGTATGCTATGTGAAAGGTTTAAATAGAAGCAAGGTATCCTCATAGACAGGAGGTTCTTCCAGATCCTCCTATTGATAGATATTTCTGTGCTGATTCAATAAAACTTCAGAATAATAGAACATCTTCCCAGTGAGATCCATGGCCACTCAAAAGAGATCAGCTTAGGAAGCTACACAGGATAAACTCTACAACTCAAATTCTTTCTCAGATTGAAATCTTACTCACAATGTTTACGGTTTGGGGAAGCAGTGGAGAATGCTGGGTTTGGAGTCAAAGAACTTGGATTGACATCTTGCCTCTATTACTACTTGAGTAAGTGGACAGATCATTCACCTCTTTGGGTCTCAGCTTCCTCATTTATAAAATAAGGTCATTGGAATAGATTACTTTTCCTCTCGCTTCTAGTTCTATGATCTTGTGATCTAATGAAGTGAAGCCTGTTTATTGCACAGATTATGAGAAGCAATTGGACGGCCAGCCCATTTAATTGATCCATCAATAGCTATATTTTGAGTGGGTACCATAGATGGACAAAGAATTGGGTAAAGAATTGAAGGAGGAGAGCGGGATAGATTGTATTTAGAGAATTGTGCAATGCTTTCAATGATCCTAACTTTCTTCCTGATAAAAAATAAAACAAAACAAAACAAAAAACAACTCACCAACATCTTTTTAATACTAATATTTGCCAGCTGCTGCTGCTGCTGCTGTTGCTGTGCAGTCATTTAGTAGCGTTCAACTCTTTGTGATCCCATAGGCCGCAGCATGCCAGGCCCTTCTATCCTCTCCTATCTCCTGAAATCTGTCCAAGCTCGTGTACATTGTTTCCTTGACTATCCATTTCATCCTATTATGTCGTCCCCTTCTCCTTTTGCCTTCAGTCTTTCCCAACAGCAATGATAGATATTGGGCTGTCCAGATTTGCCATAGCTTTCTTTCCAAGGAGCAAGCATCTTTTAATTTCATGGCAGCAGTCACTGTATGCAGTGATCTTGGAGTCCAAGAATATAAAATCTGACACAGCTTCCATTTCTTCTCCCGCTATTTGCCAAGGAATGATGGAACCAGTTGCAAAAATTTGGTTTTTTAGTGTTAAGCTTCAAGCCAGCTTTTGACACTTTCTTCTTTCACCCTCGAAAACAGGCTTCTTAGTTCTTCTCTTTTAAAAAAATTTTTTTTTGCTTTGTGGAGGGCAGTTGGGGTTAAGTGACTTGCCCAAGGTCACATGTCTAGTTTTTGTGTTAAGTGTCTTGGTTCACATTTGAACTCAGGTCCTTCTGACTCCAAGGCCAGTTCTCTATTCACTGCACCACCTAGCCACCCCTCTTCTTCTCTTTCTGCCATCAGATTGGTATCATCTGCGTATTTGAGACTGTTGCTATTTCTCCTGGCAACTTTAATCCTAGGTTTTGATTTGTCTAGCCTGGCGTTTTACATGATGTATTCTGCATATAAGTTAAGTAAATAAGGTCACAATATTCATACAGCCTTGTCATACTCCTTTTGCAATCTTAAACCAATTAGTTATTCCATGTTTGGTTCTTACTGTTGCTTCTTGGCCCACGTACAGGTTTCTCAGGAGACAAGTTACGTGATCTGGTACTCCCATCTCTTTAAGGACTTGCCACATTTTGTTGTGATCCACACAGTCAAGGGTTTTTTAGTGTAGTCAATGAAACAGAAGTAGATGTTTTTCTGAAACTCCCTTGCTTTCTCCATAATACAGTGAATGTTAGCAATTTAGTCTCTAGTTCCTAGGCCTCTTTAAAAATCAGTCTACTCTTCTGCTAATTCTCAGTTCAAATATTACTGAAGCCTAACTTGTAGAATCTTGAGCATAACCTTGCTGCCATGCGAAATGAATGCAGTTGTTCAGTCATGTGAACATTTCTTGGCATTGCTTTTCTTTAGGATTAGGACATAAGTTGATCTTTTCCAATCCAGTTGCCATAATTGAGTTTTCCAAATTTGCTGGCATATTGAATGTAGCACTTTAACAGCATCATCTTTAAAGATTTTAAATATCTTAGCTGGAATTCCATCACCTTTACTAGTCTTATTGTTAGCTATGCTTCACAAACCCCACTTGACTTCATTCTCAAGGATGTCTGTATCTAGATCAGTAACCATGATTATGGGTGCCATCATGATTATAGGTGCCATCATAATTATGGGTGATGTTAAAGATCTTTCTTATATAATTCTTTTATGTATTTTTGCCACCTCTTCTTAATCTCTTCTGTTCCTGTTAAGTCTCTACCATATTTATCTTTTATCGTATCCATTTTTGCATGAAATATTCCCTTAACATCTCTAATTTTCTTGAAGAAACCTCTTGTCTTTCCCATTCAATTGTTTTTTTCTATTCACATTGTTCATTTAAGAAAACCTTATCTTTCTTTGCTATTCTCTAGAATTCTGCAGTTCAGTTTGGTATATCTTTCCCTTCCTTCTTACTTTTTCCTTTCCTTATTTCCTCAGCTATTTGTAAAGTCTCCTGAGACAGCCATTTTGCTTTCTTGCACTTCTTTTTCTTTGGGTATTGCAAACCTCTGTCCGCACTTCTTCAGACACTCTGTCTACCAGATCTAATCCCTTAAATCTATTCTTTACCTCTGCTTCATATTCATAAGGGATGTTATTTAGGTCATACCTATATTATCTGATTTCCTACTTTCATTTTAAGTCTGAATTTTGCAATAAGAATCACATGATCTGATCCATAGTCAGCTCCAGGGCTTATTTTAACTGACCATATTGCTTCTCCACCTTTTGTTGTAAATATTTAATCAGTGTGATTTTATACTGACCATCTGGTGATTTCCACATGAAGAGTTGCCTTTTGGGTTTTTGAAAAAGAGTGTTTGCTGCGACCAGTGAGTTATCTTGACAAAGCTCTAGTAGTCTTTGCCCTGCTTCATTTTGTACTCCAAGGGCAAACTTGCCGGTTATTCCAGTTATCTTTTTATTTCCTACTTTAGTATTCCAGTCCCCTATGAAAAATATGACATCTATGTTTGGGTCTTGTTTCTAGAAGATGTTGTAGGTCTTTATACAACTAATCAACTTTGGCTTCTTCGGCTCCAGCCTTTGGAGCATAAACTTGTATAACTGTGATGTTGAACACTTTGCCTTGGATTTGAACAGATGCCATTCTGTCATTTTTGAGATCATACCCCAGTACTGCTTTTCTCACCGTTGACTATGAGGGCCATTCCATTTCTTCTTTGACCCAGCCATTTCATTAGTACTGAAGTTACTTGTAATAGTCCTCCACTCTTCCACAGTAGTATATTGCCTTCCCAGGTCATCTTTTTTATCATTTTAGTGCTGTCCACGGGGTTTTCTTGGCAAATAAACTGGAATGGTTTGCCATTTCCTTCTCAAGTGGATCACCTTTCATCAAACCTGTCCATATTGGGTAACTCTACAGCATAGCTCATAGTTTCATGGAGCTTATGCAAGCCCCTCTGCCACAATGTGGTGATCCAGGAGTCAGGTGATCCTACGTACCAGTAATCAAAATTGCGGGTGGTCCAAAGGGTAATGAAGTTACTTTTATAGTAGGTTGTAGCATATTTCTAATAGTGACTTGTATACAAAAAAGTGTCATAAAAGATGTCATCGGGGGCAGTAGGTGGCACAGTGAATATAGCATTGGCCCTGGAGTCAGAAGGACCTGAGTTCAAATCCAATCTCAGACACTTTCCCCTCCAAAAAACAAAACCAATAGCATTTCTTTAAAAAAAAAAAGGGGGGGTAGGTGGCGCAGTGAATAGAGCACCAGCCATAGAGTCAGGAGGACTTGAGTTCAAATTCAGCGTCAGACACTTGACACATTTACTAGCCGTGTAACTTTGACCCCAATTGCCCTCCAAAAAACAAAATAAAACAAAACAAAACAAAAAAAAGATATCATCAAAGAAACTTTTGATCAGAAAAGACTGGCAAGTTATGTAGCAGAAGCAAAGGAAAACAGATGGATAACACAAAGAAAAACAAAAAAGGATTGTAAGTTAAATTAAACTTCTGTTATATAGTTTGTTGTTGTTTTTTGCAAAGTATTACATTTAAGAGGGAAGTAATAAAATTGCCCTGTTTGTTTCTGAACTTTTTTCTTTTTGTATATTTTAGGTATTTTGCTGATGCTGATGCTTTTTTTTTATCTATAACTTTTCCCTAACTTACCACCTCCCTTCAGTGAGCAACACAGATACCCCCCAGCCTCAGTCCATTTTGAGTTCTACCTCTACTGACACTTCTTAAAGGATCCTGCTGTGCTTTCATTCATTCTAAGAATTAAAAATAACTAAGAATAACAAGAATAGAAAAGTGTTCTTAATTATCAAGAGGGATGAGAAAATTTGTAAGAAGAAATAACTGCTGATATCATTATAAAATTTTATTATTTTCACTTATTAGGATCGTATAAACATAGTGTTGGTCTTGAGGCAGTGAATTTGGCTTACTTGCTTTAAAATTAAGGAGATATCAGCATTAAAATTATATATTTAGTATATAGGTACATGTATTTCGATATCAGAGCAAAGGTACTCCTAAAGGTGCTTTCCCTTAGCTTTAATCATTTAGTAATGATTATTCCACAGAGTTCAGTTTGGGGCTTCATAAGATGATGCCTGTTCTTCTGAGCCAGTGGTCCATGAACCAAATTGATAAGTGCCATAAAAATACTCATGTTGTAATTTTCTTTTTTCCCCCATCTTTAACTTTTACATAATTATAGAATTAAAAATAAATAATTACGATTATCAGGATTGGACCAGTAAATTATAAAGAATTGCATACAGAAAAGTATATTTTCAGCTATCTCTACATAATTTTATATAGCACTTAACTACTATTCTAGGCTCTGTGCTAAGCACTTTACAATTATTATCTTATTTGATCCTCACAACAACTCTGGGAAATGGGTGCCATTATTATCTCCAGTTTAAAGAGGAGGAAACCAAGGCAAACAGAGATTAAGTGATTTATCCAGTGTCAAAAGAGTCATTAAGTATCTAAGGCCCAATTTGAACTCAGGTTTTCCTGATTCCAAGCCCTCTGTTCCACTCCAGGTACACTATCCACTCTACCTTCTGTCCATCTAATATAGAAACAATAAATATTTCATCATATACGAGGGTAAGCTCCAAATGGCTTTATAATTTAGACCAGTGGTTCTCAACCTGTGGGTCGAGGGCTGAACAACCCTTTCACAGGGGTCACAGGGGTCACCTAAGGCCATCGAAAAACACATATTTCCTATGGTCTTAGGAACTGAGACACCGCTCCTCTACCCTTCTCCAGACGGGTCCGCCCACATGCAGATACACCCACATATAAGTATTAAAGGGTCGCGGCATTAGGAAGCTTGAGAACCACTGATGTAGACATAAAAAGTAACATAATAAACAAAGTAGAAGAGCAAAGAAGATGTAACCTATCAGATCTATAGATAGGGGAAAGTTCATGACCAAACAAGATATAGAGAGGATCGTATTTGATTGTATATAATTTAAAAGGTTTTGATTAAACAAAACCAATATTGCTAAAATTGGAAGGGAAGCAAGCAAATGTGAAAAAAATCTTTACAGCAAGTGTCTCTGATAAAGGTATCATTTCTGAGATATATAGAGAACTGATTCAAATTTATAAGACTAGGAGCTAATTGATAAGTGTTATAAGCACACAGTTTTCAGAGACACATGAAAAAAATGAATCACTAATAATTCTGAGAAATGTTAATTAAAGCAAATCTGAGGTTTTACCTCACACCCAACAGATTGACAAAATTGACCAAAAAAAAAAAATGAACATGATAAATGCCAGAGGGGCTTTGGGAAAATAAGTACATTAATACGTTGTTAGTAGAGCTCTGCACTGGTCTAGCCATTTTGGAAAGCAGTTTGAAACTGTACCCCCAAAGTTATGAAACTATGAATGCCTTTTGATCCAGCAATACTACTGCTAGGTTGTAACAGCAAGCACACTAGCATACCCAAGATGACTGTTAAAAGCACAGGTTCTTTGATCTAGTTTACTAAAGGAAAGTAACTTTAAAGGGGTCAGCAATCTTTAATTTTGTGTGTATGTGCGCACACATACACACATACACACATATATAAATTCACTTAGTTCAGGGGGAAAAGTCAGCACCCTGAACTTGATAAAATACAAACAGAAATTACAATCAGACCCCCCAAAAATACAGAGAAAATTATACAGTTCAACAGACAAGGATTGTAGCTGTCTGACCATTACATACATAGTTATCAGAGAGAAAAGCACCAACATCTGGGTTTTCAAAGCCAAGGGGACTCAACATCTACCCAGAGTCTCATCTGGCCAAATTCATAACACTTTTCCCATAAGTGAGCCCCAAAGCAAAACCTCACCCCAGAGCATATATACCCTTCTTCAGGGCCAGAGGACATCACAACCTGTGTGACCCCACTACCTAATTACAAAGTAACAAAAGGTGTAGGCCTTTCTGTAAAACAAGCCTTCCCCCCCCCCATTAAGCTCTTCCTGTTGGGTTCCACTTGAGGCCCATTAAGGAGCAGGGAAGATCTTTAGATTCCCTTACAATTACATAGGTCTATACCCCTAACGAAGTCAAAGAAAGAGGGAAAGAATTCATATGTGCAAAAATATTTATAGTAGTTCTTTTTGTGATGGCAAAGAACTGGAAACTGAGGGCTGCCCATTAATTGGAGAATGACTGAAAAATTATGGTATATGAAAGTGATATGATACCATTATGCTATAAAAATTGGTGTAGGTGGTTTCAGAGAGACCTGGGAAGACTTATATGAACTGATACAGAATAGAGTTGAGAAGAACCCAAAAAAAATGTATATAATAATAATATTGTAAAGACAAATAACTTTGAAAGACTTAATAACTCTAAGCAGTGTAGTGACCAACCTCAGTTTCAGAGGATTCATGATGAAACACGCCACCCACCTCCAAACAGAGAGGTGATAAACTTAGGTAACAGATAAAGACATAACTTTTTTGGGATAGGACCAATGCAGGAATTTTTTTTTTCTTGACTATGCTTATTTGTTACAAGAGTTCTGTTTTTCTTTCTTTGGGGGGGAGGGTGTGGGGAAAGAAGGTACAGTTAGTGATTTATTAGTAGTCTCATTTTCACCTTCCTTTGGCAACCAAGTACATTTGTCGCTATGCACAGTAGAGAAAAATGAGAAGCTGATACGCTCAAATTTGTGAAGTAGCTGGTATCCTGCTAGGAGCTCCACTGATCTTTTTCACCCTTTCTTTATAAATAACTCCCATGCATTTGTTGTATATTTTCATTATTTGCCTTTAAAACTCGAGTTTTGTATTGTAGTTATGCTCCCAAAATGTGTGAATCCTTTGGGCTCCAAGCTCAAGCTGCAAAATCAGTGATGCAGCTTAGTGAGAAAATAAAGGTGTTAAATAAACTTTGTGCGGAATGTCTGCAGCTGCTGTTTGCAAGGTTTGGTGTTAACTAATCAGTGATTCATTACATCTGCAAAACGGAGTATATATGCAAAAAGTATTCATAAAAATATTCATGAATCCACTCCAGAAAAATGCTAAAATAACTTCTTAAGCGTCAGATAAAGGAATTGAAAAAAAATGGAAATGCAGCTATGTTTGAGGGTAAATGAGACAAATGGTGGTTATTCTTGCCTTCTAACCTCCCTCATGTGTCTGAGCAAGCAAACATCTAGCCTCCCTTGCTGCCCCACAGAGCTCCCAGAGCAGTAGGCCCCTGGGGAACAGTTCAACCACCAAGTGGATTGAGAAAGTAAAGATGACTGATTGTCCTTTTCCCCTTTTTTACCTCAGGGCTTCTTCTGATATTGCACTGCCTTTCTCTGTCCTGCATTGCCTCTCTTCTCTCCTGCATGTTATGGGTTATTTCATGGTTACTGTGTTAAGAATCTCTCCTGCATGTTATGGGTTATTTCATGGTTACTGTGTTAAGAAAAGTACATATTATCAAAATTAGTGTTTTGTTATAAAGAATTGCATACAGAAAATTGTATTTTCAGCAATCTCTAGCTAAAGATTAGCGGTTTTGGTGGTCATGGGAACCTAACTCCCTGTTTTCCATAGATTCAGTGTATTAATTTCCGGTCATTTTCTAAAAACATTACCTCCTGCAAAAGTTGAGGATTGACCGTGGATTTTCATTAATTGACAGAATTTTTTTAAAGTAAGGGAAAAAAACAATAAAAAAAAGGAAGAGTCATGGAGGGTTCCAGAGTGATGGACTGAGGACTGTGATGGCATTGATGCCTTCTGATTTGTGGAGATAATTTCTTATGAACTCAAGGGTAAGATAGTTATGTAAAAAAAAAAAAGTAAGTGAAACCACATTACAGGACACTTTTAATTCTTTTTTAAACTATTCAGTAGAGTTAACTCCACTGTTTATAAGTTAGCATTTCTTTAAGAATACAGAGAGAGAAATAATATGGCTAAAGATCACAATCCCCATGTGCACAATTTACTATGGCATCACAAAGCAGGAACAGTGGTAGGCTACAAAGTTGGGGGCGGGGGAAAGTTAGCCACGTGGATATCTGCTAGAAGTCTTATTCTGCTAAAAGCAAGCAAGCAGTACAGTCTTGGCTTGTAGTTCTAGCAGCTTCCTCAGAGTGAAGGTGGAGGAAGTATAATTTTTTTTACAAATAGAATTCATTGAGGAAATATGAGACAAACTTTGTCAGTAATCATACTCAGGGTAGCCCAGCTCATTCCCCCCACACTTTCCCCCATTTCCCCATCCCCAAACTCCCCCAGAACATCTTTGACTACATCTCAAGTTTCTAGAGATAACCTTGAGGAGTTGGGGTTTTTCTGCTAGTCATTCAAAAACTCCTACCCTGTTTATTACCCCCAGAATCATATTTGAATTAGTGTTTTTCCAATATCATTTAACAAATTAACATCAATTCACTTTTGAAAAGACATGCTTGCTGAGAAGGCATAGCAAGGACTGACATAACAAAAACATCCCAAACCTGGAGTACACTCTTCTCTGCCACCTTGGTCCTTTAGGATAGTGGGCTTAAATTAAAAATGGTTGCTACAAAACATTTTTATCACTAGATCCACTTCTGGGTTTGGCATTGATGATGGATCACAACTCCTTTGCTCTAATTCCTGTGCTCTGACTCCTTCCTACCTGGCTACATTTTGATGAGAGAAGAGGGACAATTCTAAGGGGACAGATGTTGGGCCTTTTCCATATGGACCTCTGCTGTTTTGCATTTATTCTTCTGAATGTTAGATAGAAAAGATTGACCTTGTGACATGATCTTGTGAATTTTGAAAGATCAAATCAAAACTATGCCTAGTTTTGAAGTCTGCTAGTTCAGCATTGAGCTCCTAAGAAGCAACTTTCAGGACCTACCTCAGTAATAGTTGAGATGTGAACCCATCTAGTAGCTCTAAATTTAGACTTGAATTTTGATAGGACCAATGATGATGTCTGAGGCCACTCTTCTCAGTGGCTTCCACGGCAAAAGGTTGACTGCCTCTCTCTCTTCTCCCATCTAGCTATATCTTCCAAGTAAAAGCTAATGGAATTTTGGGGGGAGACAGTTGGGGTTAAGTGACTTGCCCAGGATCACACAGCTACTAAGTGTCTGAGGCTGGATTTGAACTCAAGTTCTTCCAATTCCAGGGCAGGTGTTTCTCTATCTACTTCATCACCTAATTGCCCCCAAAAGTTAATGGGTGTTAACTGGTTTATTGGAACTGAAGGATCAATCACCGGCAATTAAGGGTGGGGAGAACACACTGGAATGGAGGGGATCCAGTTAATAGCATTAGAAAAGAGATGCCCAAACCCCTCAGAGGTGCTCCTAGAACTATAAGAGGGAGATACAACCAGCTGTGCCCTGGGATAGTGAGGCCTGAGAATATGTACATGTGTGTGGTAGGCTTAATAAATGTTTCTTTGACTGAATTGAATTAGGATTCCCTATCTAGTGGGGGGAGGAGAGGGCACACCAGCACATGGCTCTCTTTTGCTTCTCAGACCTATTTCCAAATTTTGGTTGAACTTCCCCCAAGGCAGTTTCCTCATTCTTTTTCCTTTTACAATTTTGCATTCCAAAATCTCTTTTCATTTCTGTTAGAAACTATCAGGTTTTGTGTGATCTTTAATACTGGAACTACTTCTTTTTGGGTACTCTGAATATTTCTTCTT
Organism: Pseudocheirus occidentalis; assembly: GCA_028646575.1. Lineage (NCBI taxonomy): Eukaryota > Metazoa > Chordata > Mammalia > Diprotodontia > Pseudocheiridae > Pseudocheirus > Pseudocheirus occidentalis. The sequence continues at coordinate 126,349,013 of CM053599.1, forward strand.
AGACTTAGAAGGTTTAAATTTTGGATGTGACATTCTTGGAACTTTTCTTTTTGGAATTCCTTTTAGGATATGATTAGTAGATTGTTCATTCTGTCTTCCCTTTGTCCTCTGTTTCTAATAAATATGGACAGTTTTATCTATGATTTCTTGAAATATAATGTCTTAGACTTTTAAAAAAATTATAATTTTTAGGGAATCTAATGATTCTTAAATTATTTTCCTTGTCCTGTTTTCCAGGGCAGTTGTTTTTGATATTTAATATATTTTACCTTTTTCCCCATTTCTGTCTTTTGATTTTGTTCTATTATATATTGATATCTTAGGGAGTCATTCATTTCTGTTTGATTTCTAGTTTTAGAGAGACCATTTCTTGGGCAAGTTTTACCACTTTCTCTTTAAACTATATTCCTTCCATTTCTTCTTCTAGAGCTTTTCATTTTTGAAAATCTGCTTCACCAAAAAAAAAGCAAAATAAAATAAAATACAAATGGACACAAGCCCAACAAGAATTCTTATAAGGGTTAAAACTTATGGGGCTGGCTAGGTGGAACAGTGAATAGATCATGGGCCCTGCCTGGAGTCAGAAGGACCTGAGTTCAAATTTGACCTCAGACACTTAACACTTACTAGCAGTGTGACCTTAGGCAAGTCAACTTAACCCCAATTGCCCTGGCTTCCCCCTCCAAAAAAACAAAAAAAAAATCTTCATTTCTTCTAGGTATTCATTCTAGTCTTGTGGAAAATTAATTTTTTCCCCTTGAATTTCTGATTATACTTATTTTGGAGTTGCTTGCTTTTTTTGGCTACTTCTAGATCTATAATAATTTTTTTATACTGGTCATATTTTTCTTTGATTTACTTAACCTTTTCTACCAATAGTTCCTGAATTAGGATTTTTGGCTGTGCTTTTGAATGGGTGGTCACTCATGTTTGGTTTTGTCCTTGGTCTTCTTGGGTTCCTATACTGATTGCTACCTCACAGGATTAGGCCCCTATAGATCTTTGAGGTTCAGAATATGGAATCTTTAGGGCTGCCTCTGGCATCTCAGGATAGAATGCTAGGGACCTCAGAACCTTATGGTACCACGTTAGACTGACTGCTCACTGTTGTTCCCTAGGGCTTCTATGATTCACGTGATGGGAATATGATTCCCATCAATGAGGCTTTCTAAGTGGAGTCCTCTACTCTTGGTTTCCACAAAGCCTTACAGGCTGTATTTACCCCAGGCCTCTATCTGGGAGTCTACCCTATCCCGGAGATAGTTTTGATGCTTTCCCCATCTTCTATTGTTCATGGGCTTCTTTATAAGATTTTGTGCTGAAAGAAGTCACTTGCTGTATTTTCTCGTTAGATTTCTCCCATTATTATTCATTCAGGGGTTTGTTTGGATAGCTGTTTCGAAGCTGGGAGGTCAGCTTCCCATTCAAACAATTAAGTTGACTGTTAAGAGTCACCTTTATTTTCATCAAATGCTCTCAAGTATACTTTCTACCTCTGGTTTGTGGATGTCCACATAGTGGAATATCCTCTTGATGAATAATGCTACTACATCTCATGTCTAATCTGTTCTTTTTGAATAAATTGAATCACATCCCACTAAATCTTAATGAGCCTTATAGAGTTATGTCTGCCCTACACCATTAAAATCTCTAGTTCACTTGCTCATTATCCAATTTTAATTCCTGAATGCCTCCCCCCTCCCAAAATATCTTACAGATTCTCTACATTATCACCCTTAGGAGTATAGGGCAAGAATTTCTATTGACTCTCATAAAGATTAGAAATAGAGTATGATTAGGATGATTGTATAATGAATGGAGCTTTAGAATTGGAGACAAGAAGACTTAGTTCAAATCCCTACCTCAGATACTTGTTAGCTGGATGACCCTGAGCAATTAATTTGACCTCAGTTTCCTCATATATAAAATGAGGAGACTGGATTAAATGGTCTCTTAAACTCTAAATCTCCAGCTCTAAATCTATGATTCTGTGATCCTATGACTAGGCCGTAATTCAGCCGTTGTCTCCTAGGCCATTTTTTAATTAGTATACACTTTACCCCTGATTTAAAAGCAAACAAAAACAATTTTGAAACTTCCAGATAGAACCAAAAAGCATTAGTAGACAGTGTATAACTTTTACATAACTATGGAAGTGAAAGTAAGTAATTCAGGATTATCAGCACCAGACCAATTATGAACATAGACTAAGGATCTAAAAAATTACAAACTGATAAAATTGTGAGCTTCTTCATTTTAGTTTTGAGTAGGACAGAGCTAAACCCAATCACATCTGGGAAAATATGAAGATTTGTAATTGTTTAAAGATCTATATTGGAGTCAGAGAGATAATGGTTGAAAAAATTTTAAGTTTAAAACCAGAAATCATTAGTGAAAGGGCTATGAAATTTTCCTTCCAAGTTCTCCCTCTTCCTTTTATTTTTTTACATTTGTTGTGCCATTCTGTTTACATCTTCATGTTTGTTTTAAAAGAAGCTAAAACAAAGGATGGCTTTATTTTTTTAATTGTCTTTATTAATTTGTTTGTTTACTTTTAGTTTACAAGATTCAGTTCCACAATCCCCTGAATTTCAAATTTTCTCCCCCTCCCTCTCATCCATTCCTCCCCCACCATGGCGGCATGTAGTCAAGTACAGGATCTGCAAATACTTTCACATTTAGACATTAGTCAGTTTGTAAAGAAGGATTGTAACAGATGAAATGAACAATGGGAAAGAGGAAATAAAACCAAACAAGAAAAAGAATGAGAGCAGATAATTTGCTTCAATCTGCATTCAAACTCTGTTCTAGAAAGAACAGAGTTCTTTCTCTGAATGTAGACATTTCCCTTCATCATGAGTCTTTGGAGTTGTCTTATAACCTTGCATCACTGATAAGAGTCCAGACTATCACAGTTAGTCGTCACACATATGATGTGTCTGTAATTGTGTACAGATTTCTCCTGGTTCTGCTCTTCTCACTCAGCATCAGTTTGTATTAGTCTCTCCAGGTTACTATGAAGTCCATCTGCTCCTCATTTTTTATAGCACAATATATACCACAACTTGTTTAGCCATTCCTCAACTGATAAAAATCCCCTTAATTTCCAGTTCTTTTCCACCACAAAAAGAGCTGCTGTAAATGTTTTTGTACATGTGGGTCTTCCTCCCACTTCCATGATCTCTTTGGGATACAACCCTAGAAGTGGTATAACTGGGACAGATTTACTTATAGCCCTTTGGGCATAGGTAAAGGATGGCTTTATTAAGGCAGTTGGTACAAAAAAAGAAAATGATAAATTTTAGAGGGGATGTGGAAAAATTGGGAAACTAATGCATTGTTGGTTGAGATATAAACTGATTCAATCATTCTGGAGAGCAATTTGGAACTATGCCCAAAGGGCAATAAAACTGTGCATATCCTTTGAACCCAGCAACACCATTACTTAGGTCTGTATACCAAAGAGATCAGAGAAAAAGGAATAGGACCTATATGTACAAAAATGTTTATAGCAGCTCTTTTTGTAGTGGCAAAGAACTGGAAATTGAGGGGATGCCTTTCAATTGGCAAATGACTGAACAAGGTTGTGATGGAATGCTATTGTGCTATAAGAAATGACAAGCTGGATGGTTTCAGAAAAACCTGGGAAGACTTACGTGAACTCATGCAAAGTAGAGTGAGGAGAACAGGAAAACATTGTACATAATATAGTGGTATTGTATGATGATCAGTTGTCAAAGACTTAGCTGTTCTGATCAAGACAACAATTTGAGACGAATCCAAAGGATCCATGATGAAAAATACTTTTTTAAACTTTATTTTTCTTGTCTTATTTTTTAGGTGGGGGGACTGGCTTTGTGTTTTCTTTTACAACATGGTTAATATGGAAATAGATTTTAAATGACTTCACATGTATAATCTGTATCAAATTGCTTGCCTTCTCAAAGAATGGGGAGGAGAGAAAGGGAGAGAATTTGAAACTACAATTTTTACTTTACAATTTACTTTAACATTTAAGGCATTATAGTATAGTTTGAGATCAGCTACTACTAGGTTCCCTTCCCCCAGCCCCCTTATTTTCATTGATTTTCTTGACATTCTTGATATTCCTCAAGATGAATGTTATTATTTTTTTTTAGCTCTATAAAGTAGTCCTTTGGTAATTTGATTGGTATTTATTTATTCAGTGAACAAAGAAATTCAAAGGAGAGATAAGCCCTTCTTTGAGAATAAGTAAATCAATATAGGTAGTGCTGTCATTTTTATTATATTGACTCAGTCTACACATAAGCAGTTAATATTTTTCCAGTTATTTAGATCCACCTTTACCTGTGTAGGGAGCATTTTATAATTGTGTTAATAAAGTTCCTGTATATATGGTAAGGAGACTCCTAAGTATTTTATGCTCTCTTAACATATTTTAATTGTAATTTCTCTATCTCTTCCTACTGAATTTTATTGGTAATATAAAAGGATGCAGATTATTTATTTTGGTTTATATTATGTCCTTCAGCTTTGCAGAAGTTAAATTTTTCAACTAGTTTTTTGGTTGACTCTCTAGGAAGCTAAACATTATATCATCAGCAAAAGTGATAGTTTTGTTTTTTCTTTGCGTATCTTTATTCCTGTAATATATTTTTCTTCTCTTATTTTTATAGCTAGTATTTCTAGTATAACATTGAAGGCTAATAGTGATAATAGATTTCCATATTTCATTCCTGATCTTATTGGAAAAGCTTCAAGCTTGTTTCCATTACAGAAAATGTTGGTTCTTGGTCTTTAATGGATAGTATTTACTTTGAGGGAAACTATTTATTCCTATATTTTCTACCGTTTTTGACAGGAATAGGTGTTAGTAATGTGTCAAAAAGCTTTGTCTTCCTTTGTTGAAACAATCTTGATTTGTGTTATTTTTGTTATTAATAAGGTCAGATATCCTTATATTTTCCTTATAATGAATCAGCCCTGTATTCTTGGCATAAATCCAGTTAGTTATACTGTGCACTCTTTGTGACTTAATTTTGTAATTGCCTTGCCAGCATTTTACTTAAGATTTCTTTATCAGAATTCTTTAGGGAAATTGCTCTATAGTTTTCTTTTCCTGTTTTGACTTTCTCTGGATTACGTATCAAGATGATATTTATGCCGCAGAAGAAATTTGGCAGGATCTCTTCTTTATTTTTTCCCCCAGATAATTTATAAAACATTGGAATTAATGGTTCTTATGTTTGTTAGAATTCACTTATGAATCCATCTTTTCCAGGGGATTTCTTTTTTCCCTTGGGAGTTTATTCATGATTTCTTCAATTTCTTCTTCAAGATAAAGTTATTTAAGTATAACACTTCTGTTAATCTTGGTAATTTATATTTTTATAAATATTCATCATTTCACTTGGACATTCAGTTTTATTGTCATATAGTCTGACAAAATAGATCCTAATAATTGCTTTTTATTTGTTTTTAATTTTTTTACTGACTTGTTTACTTTTAGTTTACAAGATTCAGTTCCAGAATCAGTTGAGTTTCAGATTTTTCTCCCCTTCCTCCCCACCCTCCACCCCCACCATGGTGGCATACAATCATGTATAGGATCTGCAAACTCACATTGTACAATAGTCCGGTTGTATAGGCGTTGTAGCCAACGGAGTGAACAATGGGAAAAGAGAAACAAAACCAAACATAGAAAAGAATGATAGCATGTATTGCTTCAGTCTCCATTTAAACTCTGATCTTTCTAGATCTTTCACTGAATGTAGACATCTCCTTCCATCCTGAGACTTACAGAGTTGTCTTTTTAACTGTGTGTTGCTGCGAAGAGTCCAGTTTTTTCAAGGTTGGTTGTCACACATATGATGTATCTGTGACTGTGTACAAATTTTTCCTGGTTCTGCTCTTCTCACTTAGCATCAGTTCGTATAAGCCTCTCCAGGTAATTATGAAATCCATCTCCTTCCCATTTCTTATAGCACAATAGTATTCCATCACATTCATATACCATAACTTGTTCAGCCATTCCCCAATTGATGGGCATCCCTTAAATTTCCAGTTTTTTTGCCACCACAAAGAGAGCTGCAATAAATATTTTTGTACATATGAGACCTTTTCCCACTTCTGTGATCTCTTTGGGATACAACCCCAAAAGTGGTATTGCTGAGTCAAAGGGTATGTAATTATTTATAGCGCTTTGGGCTTAGTTCCAGATTGCCCTCCAGAATGGTTGTATCAGTTCACAGCTCCACTAACAATGAATTAGAGTTCCAATTTTTCCACATCCTCTCCAGCACTTGTCATTTTCCTATTTTGTCATCTTAGCCAATCTGACTGGTGAGATGTGGAACCTCAAAGTTGTTTCGATTTGCATTTCACAAATCAATAGTGATTTAGAGCATTTTTCCATATGCTTAAAGATATCTTTAATTTCTACCTCTTTAAATTGCCTGTTCATATCCTTTGACCACTTATCAATTGGCAAATGACTTGCATTCTTGTAAATTTTACTTAATTCCCTGTATATTTTAGAAATGAGGCCTTTATCAGAGACACTGGTTGTAAATATTCTTTCCTAATT
>CM053599.1:126356080-126371142 GCA_028646575.1 Pseudocheirus occidentalis
AAACAAGTCAATAAAATTTAAAAAAAAATTAGATTGCTTTTGGAAATTGTCAGGCTACTTCATTATTTCAAATTTAGATCTTTTATATATACTGGTTAAATTGTGTTCCATGAACTATTTGTTATTCAGTTCTTTTTCTGTGTATGTGATCAGTACCACATGCAAAATTCATTCCCTTCTGATATCCAGAAAGCACTGTCTTTCTATAAAGAAATAAGGAATCGTGAGTACCCAGTAACGAGAAGTGATAGGAAGAGGGTGGGAAATGTTTACTTTTTGTTATTTAGGTCATTTTAGTAGTTTCTGACTCTTTGTGACCCCTTTTGGAGTTTTCTTGGTAAATATATTGGAGTGGTTTGCCTTTTCCTTTTACAGATGAGGAAACTGAGGCAGACAGGGTTAAGTGACTTGCCCAGGGTCACACAGCTAGTCAAACAGAGGTTAAATTTGAACTCAGGTCTTCCTAACTCCAGATCTGGCATTCTACCCACTGTGCCATGTAGCTAGCCCAGTACATATTTAGGAAAGGAAATAACATTTCTCTACTGCCTGTGGGCTTGGTCTCCACATCCCAGGACATATGTATGATTTCCTCCATGAGCTGGAGCTCTCTCCTTCCTTTATCTTTCTTCAGGTGAAGTCAGGTGTGAGCCTCCTAATAACAGACTGGACCAATTCACAGGAACTTTGATCCATAAGAATGAAAAGTATGCCTTAAACAATGAGAAGATATTGCTAAGAGGCTGCACCATCCGGAACACAGACTGGTGTTATGGCCTCGTGATTTATGCTGGTATGTTTCACTAAATGTCTTTGCCAAAGATGTAACCTACAGGATACCATTAAAATGTGGCCAGCTTTGTCAGTGCTGTTTTCTTGAAATGGCAAAAACAGAGCACTTTGGCTATGCTATTCATGTGTGTGCGTGTAGGAGGTCTGAAATTCTTAGTGTCTTTAAAAAAAAATTCCTGGGCATTCTAGCTATCTGCAATTAGAGTCATTTTGTGTTGAACCTACAGGCTACACATTGAATTTTTCAACTATCCCTAGATATGTGAGGAAAAGTAAACATATTAAAGAGACATGTGTATGTATATGTGTATATATATATGTATATATGCATATATAAAGAGAGATTATAAGGTGGGGGGAAGAGTACATCTCTGTGGCATATTTATGTGGAGAGTACTTAACACAGAATATTCCCACAAAGAATATCTAACTGGAGATAATATATACATCACCAGTATTCACAAGGAACAAGAAAGAAAGAATATCAGGAAGGGACATGATACTGACTTCAGTTCTTTGATAAATTTGTGATTTCATTGATTTGGATAGTTCAAATCATGCAGATCGTAATGCATCTATGCCTGCCCATCCTGTTTGTATATTGTCCATGTCTTCCCTTAATTCTGCTGTAGGGGTCCACTCAACATGCTAATGATTTGTCTGTAGAAACCTTGATATTTCATAGATACCAGTAGAGTGTGTAAGCTCTATTAGTTAACTCTTGATATTGCTTATCCTTTTTTTTTTTAGTTATACACCTCTGTGATAACATACATTTTTGTCACTTCTGTGAAAGTTTTTCTTTTTATTATGTTTGTCTTCCTAAGGTCCATGTGTTTTTCTGTTGCCTATTGAGTGATCTTTTTTTTTTGAAGTTTTACATAGTTTATTTGTGATCTGGTGAAAAATTATCTTCATGGACAAACATAATCCATAGTGCCTTTTAGTCCTTCTTTTTGCCAGCACCGACATTTGCCTTTGCAGAACCCCGACTTTCTTCATTCTGTTTTTACATTCCTTTCGCTGCTTTCTTGATGTCTTTTTCTTGTCTTGCCTTGCAAGTCTGTGCTTTGGTTCATTTTTCTTTGCATGGTCAAGAGAATCATAAATCATGCCAAAGCCTGTTTTTCTGCCACCACCAAAATGGGTTCTGAATCCAAAGACAAAGAGATGACGTCTGGAGTTGTCTTGTACATCTTGGCCAGTTTTTCTCGAATTTCAGTCTTGGGCACTGTGGTCTTTCCAGGATGAAGCACATCTATAATCATCTGTTTACGCTGAAGAAGTCTGTTTGTCATGAACTTCCTGGTTCTGATGGTTACAGTGTCATTCATGGTGGCGGCCGGCTCCTTGAGCAGCAGGAGAGGGAAAGCCTATTGAGTGATCTTTAACTTTACTTCTTTGGAAATTATTTTATTTCTTGATTCTCAGCCATATAGCACTGGATGAATATTGGTTTAAAAACACCTGGGCACTTGTTTCCCAAGAGAAACATGAGGTTGTTTAAAGAACTTGTTTCCCAAAGGCAATTCAGCCCACTCTCCTTTTCAATTTTGGGCCCATTTAATTGTTGTCCATTTGCAGTGTTATCTATCCAACTGTTTATCATATGGGGAGAGAATATATCTGATATATAATACCATCAGTAGCATACTCTTCTAAGAAGAGGCAGGGACTTTCCCAGGCCTTGAAATTGAGGTAGAGAAAGAGAAAAGGCGCCTTTCTTCACCTCAGTGCTTCATGTCAATGGGCTGACCATTGACTTCAGCTGGATAATGGGACACCTTGGACTTGTCACTTCCTTCACACAGTGGGAACAGGACTTAAAGTTCCATGAGGCATAAAAGATAATTTATTAAGAAGAGTCTTCATACCCTTCAGAGTACTATAGCTTTAGAGACCCATGTTGTCTAATACTCATAGGACTTCACCAACTGAAAAGGAGAGTAAAGTGACTGAGTAAGACAGTTACAACCTGGGTCAAACACTTGGGACCACTTTCCTAGTTGAATGTTAGTCTGCAGGGTTTTGTCTCCAAAGTCCCTATCTGAGAGCCAAAAAGATATGAAATAAACATATTCTCTACCCCCAAAATTCCCATTAACTAAGTAGTAATAACTTGGAAGAAGGTAGAAGCAGCCTCACTGGTGTTACTAAGTCAGTTTCTGCATCTCATTCATTTGGCTCTGTGGTTTCTGGAGTATGAGAAGCTCTCTGGAGCCTAGGAGTCTCAAATGTCAAGAAAGGAAAATATACTTTTAATGAAGTTTTGCAAAAAGAATAATACCCTTTGTCAGACCATGTATTCTGATTTGGGGCTGAAAAAATATTACCACCATATTGATATAACAGAGTTCCAATCTCCTGCGGTCTGGTATGATATTTAAATTATATCTTCCAAGGCAGTTTTACAGAGGTATATGTCTCTAAAGACCCTTTTGGAAATTGCCTCCTGTAGACCCGTTAGCTACACTTCTGTGTCTTCAGATTAACACACTAACACCTGAATGAAAAGAACAATACTGCATGGTAGGAGTTTTGTATTCTTGGTGTTCAACTCCTAGGTATGAGGGCTTGCCAAGCCCTTTTCAGGGCTGATTATTCACCCAACTCTCACTTGTGACTCCAAAGAGCTGTAGCATGCACAGTGGCCACATCCCAGTAAACCATCTGAGCCGATAGGCCAGTCCCAACTGATGGTAACTGAAAAGTCTCAGACCTGTTGGTAATTTAGAGGGATGTCTACCCCAAACACATGAAGACTTTCCCCAGCAGAATAGGCAGATGAGAACAGTTTGTTGCAGCATCCATAAAGGTACCTGAAGCAGGCACTATGGAGTGCTTAGAACTTGGTCAGGCATCAAAGATACCAAGGTCATCCACTGCATCCTGGGCCATAACCAGTCATCTTTATTTTTGTCCTGCCACTGGATTTCAGTGACTCAGGATGAGGGAGCAAGGCTGAAGACTTTTCTACCTCTCAAAACCATTTAATACACAAATCAAGAAATTACTCATGATATCGCAGGTCCTCTTCGAAAACTAAGGACAAGCAACAATTCACATAATTGATGACCAGGAGGAATTGTCAGATAGCAAAAGGCCAAATAAATTTCATCCTTTTCAGATTTTTACTCTTGAGTTTCCCATGTTGACTCTTCCAATACTCTTCCATCCTTGGTGGATGGTTTTCAGAGTTATTTCTGTTAAACATGGGAGAGTTTGCTACCACATTGTTTCTCACCACAGAGATCTTAACTCTATCACCTCTGTTCTCAGCAAGCCCTTGCTAAGTTCCCCCATTCTTCCCCTCCCCAGCAACTTTGCTCTTATACTCCTACTTGGTTTCTTCCTTTACTATGGGAAAGCTATCTCACTGGTTTAGAACTTATGGACTGAATTGCCCTTGTAATGGAGGACACTTCCCAAAGGCTTGTGGTTTCCATTGTCAGGAAATTTTCTTACCAAAAAATGTTCAGCTCTTCTAGAAGTATCTTTGGAAAACACCAGGTTCTCAGAGTTCAAGAAAGGAAGAAGTATGAAGTTTCTATAGACATTTGTTATTGTTCAGTCTTGTCCTACTCTTCAGATCCCATGAACCATACACACCAAGCCCTTCTATCTTCCACTATCTAAAGACATAGCAGGTACTAAATGTAGAAACATGACTTCCATAGTGTGTGCTGGGGACAAGGACCTTTCCCCAGGGCCTCATCCTCTTATACTGCTTTTGCTTGATTCTGAATAAAACTGGTTATCCCCATTACACCTGTGTTTGACCTAGGTCACGACACCAAATTAATGCAGAACAGTGGAAAGAATATCTTTAAACGGACAAACATAGATCATCTTATGAATATCCTTGTGTTCTGGGTAAGTCAAAGAATTTTCTCTTCCTTCCTTTACAAGTAGACAGACTTTGTGTAGGAGTAACTAATGTTTCCAGTGTACATATAGTCAAAAAGGAAAGAAAGGACACATTATAAATCTTAAAGTTCTATGTGAATGTGTTAACATTAAGGTTTTCTTAAACTTACCTCTCAGAGTTACTGTATCAGTCTTTGTAAAATGCTCATTAGCACAAAACCTGGCACATAGTAGGGAGGTGGGGGATGGGAGGCAGATAAGTGTTCATATAGCACCTACTATGTGCCAAGCACTATTCTAAGCACTTTACAAATATGATCTGATTTGATCCTCACAGCAACCCTGAGAAGTAAGTTTAAGAAAAAGTTAACACATTTATACATTGCCTTAAAGTTTATAACATAAACTTCACAAAGCCCCTTTGAGGTAAGTAGTACAAGTATTACTGTCCTCATTTTACAGCTAGGTCCCAATGAATGTAAATAATGAATCCAATGAAGGGTCACACTGTTTGAATTTGCACTAATTGAAATTATGTGCATGTGTAAAATAGTCATATATTCCAGCCCACTGGAAATATGCAATGGAAATTTTTTTTAATTGGCTTTTTCATTTATTTATATAAGAGGAAAGGATAAGAAAAATGTGTTTCTGATTCAAGTTTATCACAAAATAATAATTATAGAAAGTAAAGTTTAAAATTTTTTAAAATTACTATGTTATCTAACGATGAAACCTATAATGACAATATGATGACAATGTCGTTATTATCATTTATATTATGTTAGCAGCATAAACGGGATTATCTTCTTTTTCTAAGTCTTAATACATATTGGTAGCTGCAGAGTTTTATTCACATTTTCATGAATTTGCATATTTGCATTCTGACACACAAACCAACTGTAGGTGGATGACTTTGGACATTATCTAAAATCATAATGCACTAAGTGCAATATTGTTGTCATTGCAATATATTTCAGTCAGTAAGCTAAAGTGGCTTAAGACCCATCTCCAAAAACTGCTTTAATAACCCATGATTTCTTATTTTGCTGCTAGAGAACTGGAAGTATTTGATGATTGTAGCCTTTCAGAACCCAAGAATTTCAAGATCAATAAAAAACATGGGTTTTAATTTAAAATCCTCTTCTGCGTTACCTTCCAATAAAAGTGTTAGACAATCCTTAGATACTATAAATCCAGGTTCAGTTTTTCTTCCATCTTAGAAATGTAAGTTATGGAAAAAATCCTTTTCTCAATTAAGCCTGTTTCTTGTACATTAAAAATTTGTTGATCAATATATCCATCTTCAGTTATTTTCTTCAAAATATCAGGATGCTGGCTATCCTCAGATCCAGTGGCCACTTGTTACATTTTTAGTTCTAAACTGTCTCCCTCTTTCTCTGATGAAAATAAGCAATATAATAATATTAGGAAGATAGCATTTTCCTTCATAGGTCTTTTGTAGTTGATATGAATATGTATAATAATCAGAATAACTTAGTTGTTCAGTTATTCTCTGAGCAGTATTGCTATTAGTGTATACAACATTCTCTTGTTTTGCTCATTTCACTCTTCATTATTTTATGTAAGTCTCTCCATGTACTTCTAAAATCAACCTGCTCATCATTTCTTAGCATAGTAATATTCCATCACAATAATATACCACAGTTTGTTCAGCCATCACCCAGTTGATGAACATCCCCTCAATTTCCATTTCCTTGCCACCACAAAGAGAGCTCCTATAAACATTTTAAAACATGTAGGTTCTTTTCCTTTTTCCCTGGTCACCTTAGGAAACAGATCTAATAGTGGTATTTCTGGGTCAAAGGGCATACACAGTTTTATAACTCTTTGGACTTAATTCCCGATCTCTCTCCAAAATGGCTGGATCAGTTCACAGTTCCACCAACAATGTAATAGTGTCCCAGTTTTTTGACCCAAAGAAGTTTGCAAGTTGTGCAAGTCTAATATAAAGAACTGAGTCAAACTTATCAAAATAAGAGCAATTTCCTGATTGATAACTGATTAAAAGATATGAAGTCACTTTTCAGATGAATTAATCAAAGTTATTTATAGCCATATGAAAAAATACTCTAAATCACTAATGATTGGAGAAATGCAAATTAAAACAATTCTGAGGTTCTACCTCACACCATTAGATTGGCTAATAGGACAGAAAAGGAAAATGACAAATGTTGGAGGTGATGTGGGAAAATTAAAACACTAATGTACTGTTAATGGAGTTGTAAACTGATTAAACCATTCTGTAGAGCAATTTGGAAGTATATCCAGAGGTCTATAAAACCATGCATACCCTCTGACCCAGCAATACCGCTACTGGGTCTTTATCCCAAAAAAGATAAAACAAAATGGAAAAGGGCCTATATGTACAAAACTATTTATAGCAGCTCTTTTCTGATGGCAAAGGATTGGAAATTGATCGGATGCCTATCAGCTGGGGAATGACTGCACAAGTTTTGTGGTATATGATTGTGATGGAATACTATTGTGCCAAAAGAAATGATGAGCAGGATGCTCTCAGAAAAACCTGAAAAGGTTTACATGAACTGATGCAAAGTGAAATGAATAGAACCAGGAGCACATTGTAGACAGTAACAACAATACTGTAAGATGATCAACTGTGAATGACTTAGCTATTCTAAGCAACACAATGATCTAAGACAACTGTGAAGGACTTATGATGAAAAATGCTCTCCATCCCCAGAGAAAGAACTGATAGAGTCTGAATACAGATCAAAGCATACTTTTTTGCTTTCTTTATTTTTCTTGGGGTTTTTTTTTTGGTCTATATTTTCCTTTACAACAATGACTAATGTGAAAATATGCTTTGCATGACTACCCATGTATGACATATCAAATTGCTTGCCTGCTCAATGAGGAGGGAGAGAATTTGGAACTCAAGACTTCAAAAACAAGTGTTGAAAAAAATGTTTTTATGGAAATGTTTTATGGGGAAAATAAAATACTAAATTTAAAAAATGTCAATCCATATACAGTTCTAAAATTCCTGGTCATACCTAAAACAATAGAATGTGAAGATAAGATTAGATATAAAGGATATAAAAAGGAATGTGATTCTAGGAAAAGAAAAAGTCAGAAGTAAGTCCAAGAAGGATGGCCAAAACAATTCTGCCGTAAAAGGAACCTGACTAGGTGGCGGAGTGGATAGCACATCCAGCCCTGGAATCAGGAAGACCTAAGTTCAAATTCAGTCTCAGACACAAACTGTGTGACCCCGGGGGAAGTCAACTGTGTGCCTCAGTTTCCTCATATGTAAAATGAGCTAGAGAAGGAAATGGCAAATAATTTTTTATCTTTTCCAAAACAAACAAATGAGGTCATGAAAAAAGGAAAAGATAAGCCTGCCTATGTAGGTGTTACATTTCTTTTGTGGCCTTCTGGCTTTTGACCTTGAGGTTGCTTGCCAGTTGTTTTCTTGGATCTCTGGAACTGGACATTGGACCTGCACATGTTCTTACTTCTTTTACCAGCACCCTACTCATCACCCTCTTCCTGGAATTTTATTAGATTCCTTCAGCTAGAGGCTAAAAAGCAATGGGTCCACAATCAGTCAGTCAGTAAGCATTTATGAAGCCCCTACTATGAGACAAGGGAGTAGCAACTGGAGTAATCAGGAAAAGCCTCTTGTGGAAGTTGAGGAAGGAGTAAATTCCAGCAGATGTCAAGGCACAAAGACAGGAATGGAGTGGTGTGTCTGAGAAACAGTAAGAAGTCCAGTTTGACTGCATTGTAGAGTTGATGAAGGGAAATAATGTATAATAAGCCTAGAAAGGTAGGTGACAGCTAGGTTGTGAAGGGCTCTAAATGCCAAACAGAAAACTTTGATTCTAGAGGTCATAGTGAGCCAGTGGAATTTATAATCACATTCGCAGCTATGTAGAAGGAAATCAAAGAGAAGACTTGGTGCAGAGACACCAGTTAGGATGTTATTGAATAGTCTGCAGGAATAGAATGTAACAATAGAATGCTCCTTGAAAACAAGGACCGTTTTAATTTTTCTCTTTATATCACTATCCCCTGGAAGAGTGGCTGCAGTATAGCAGGTGATTGCTAGATGCTTGTTGACTGCTTCTGTAGGCAAGAGATGGGTGATAAGAGGCTGAACTCAGGTAACAGCCATGTGGGTGAGAAGAAGACACGTGAGAAACAATATCTGGTAACTGTTTAGACATAGGGGGTGAGAGAATGAGGAGCAAAGGATTGACCTACATGGTGAAACAGGGTGGTTGGAAGAATAGTGGTGCCCTTGACAGATGTGGGATACACAGAGTTTAAAGAGTCCTTGCTCTTAAGGAGCTTACACTCTATCAGGCAAGACAACACATACATATATAACAGGCAGGGCACTAACATTCAGAGAAATGAGAAAAAGTTTCATGTAGAAAGTAGTGCTTGAATTGAGTCTGAAGGAAGTAAGGAAAGCATCCCAGCCATGGGAGACATTCAGTGCAAAGACAAGACAATTTAGCTGCACCATAGATTGTGAAAGGTGAGTAATGCATCATGAGGCTAGGAAGGTAGGTAGGAGCCAGATTGTGAAGGGTGGTAAAAACCTAACAGGTATTCTCTTTTATCCAAGAGGCAATAGGGAGCCACTGGAGTTTATTGAGGAAGGGAGTAAGATGGTCAGATCTGAGCTGGAGGATTAGATAGTGAGTTCTGGTTTGGAACGTGTTGAATTTGAGATTCCTACAGGACATCCAACCTGAAAAATCCAGTAAGAAGTTGGTGATGTGGGACTGAATGACCTGGGAGACTGAGACTGAATATAGAGATATGTGAATCATCTGCATAGAATGATAATTAAGTCCATGGAAGTTGATCAAGTGATCAAGAAAGACAAGAGGCCTCAGGATAGAGCCTTAGGAGATAGCCAAAGTTAAGAGGTCAGATATGTATTAAGATCAAACAAAGGAAATTGAAAAGAAGACAGACAGAAAGGGAACTAGGAAGAAGTGTTGCAAAAACCCAGAGGAGAGTATCCAGAAGAAAAGGGTGGTCAACAGTGTCAAATGCTGCAAAGAAGCTAAGAAAGGTGAAAGTTGAGAAAGTCAGTAGATATAAAATTTCTAGCATTTATTTTTGTTTGTTGTTCAGTCATTTAGTCATGTTTGGGTTGAAAAATACCCTTTATCATTAATTTAGTAAGAAAAGTAAACACAGAGATGCCTTAAGGTAAGAGCAGGAGTTTATTCTCTTCCCCAGGACAAGAGGACTATCTATCCCATGTTGGAGCATGAGGCAGAGAGCATGTTTCAAAGATTAGAACCAGAATTTAAACCCAATTTAGTCCAGCCCTCTTTCCCGACTGTTTCCTCTCTCATTGGTGGAGAGGCTCACCTCACCAATTTCCTCCCCACTGGGAGAGCAAGGGAAGGGAGGTGGGAAGGGTCTCACCAAGGCAGGAAAACAAACAAAGGAAGGTAAAGGTGATTGACAGCAGCCAGGGAAGGGGAGGGAGAGGAAAAGTTAACAATCCCAGACTGAAAAGTTTTCACTCATTCCACACAATCCCCCATTTTCTCTTTGTACTCTGAAAACTTCTCACGAAATGGCTCATCTTCCCAAGATGGGGTCTGCAGGAAAGACTCAGTCCTGATAAGGGCCAGGTCTGGACTCTTGGGAAAGCTGTCAGCCTCTGATGTCGTCCTCTTCAGATCCCTTGGCCCAGAAGAGGGGTGGTCTTCAGATGCCTAGCATTCATATACATCAACCAGCCAGACCTAACAGGGTTCTCAGAAACATGACTTGACATCAAGGGTACACATATAGGCCAGTTTCCCAGCCATGCAAGACTAAGTCCAAACAGTGCAAAATTAAGTAGTTCAGTTTTTCTTAGCCACACCGGCCTAAGGTCAGGCAATACAATAGGGTTTTTCCACAGTTTTACAAAGTTACATGCTTACATTATGTCAGGTACAGATTAAATTCCTTAGATGGCTCGCATAAAGGTGATTTCATGTTTCCAGTCTAGGGGCTACTAGATAATTCTGACTTAATATAGGTTGGTACAATCATTTAGCTCACAATTAAAACAATTTTTTAAAATGTTTCCAAGTAGTCCAAGAATTATCCTCTTTTTAACGTTGACTAATTATAACGAAGTTGTGACAAATGTGATACTAACTGAATGATGGAATGATATTCTCACAAACCCTTGACCTACTTGTCCTCATATTATCACAGACTAAAAGACCCTGACTCATACAGGAATATTTATACTATACCCTAAACCTAGCAGCTTTATCTTATAGTAACTTAAGATGTTCCAGAATCAAGTAGATTTGTTGTCTCATTTGAAAAGCTTTTGATTATTGGAACTTGCCACCAAGAATAGGGACAAAATTATAACAAGGGAACCATATTTCCCAGATTCCAGAATGCCAATTCCAGGCACAATGCATACCATGCTGCAATCTCCATCGAGCCAAACTTAAAGTCTGCCAGGTGCTTGCCAGGTAAACCCCGGTCAGAAGAATTCTACCTCAGCTCATACTGAACAGTTGTTCCTCTGACCTTCATACCTGTATCTCACAGTATCTGGCACCATCAGTTAGTAGCTTGGGCAGCCTCTTTTAACAGTCCTGTCTGGAGCTGAACTCAAAGAAACAGTCAGTTAACAATCCCATCAAGTCTTAAATAACAAGCACCAACAATCAGCTTAAGACGTGATTATCATCTCACATTGGTTAAAGAACATCTTTGAAGTGAGCTTCAAATAACGTACATGCTTTTTCTATATTTATTCTTGTTCATAAAAAAAAATCAAATCTCCCATCAGGATAATAAATTATTGCTCATTAGAGCATATACTTCATCTACTTCCAAACTTTTCTATCTCCTTATAATTATGCTTAATCTGAGCTCATACTAAAATTTCTCTTCTTTCAAACTAAAGATGTCTCTGGTTTAATCTCAACAACTAATTGTATTAATACCCAGTTGCTCTTTCATCACCTTGAAATACACTGGGACCCCATTTCACTCATATACACAGATATACTTTCTCTGCAGCAACTTTATAATCCCAACCTCAGTCCATGGGATAATGATTCAAAGTTGCATTTGTATTCTTATTTCCTCTCCTTCTCAAATTTGATTGACCTATTAATTATAAAATCAAGTTACAAATCTTTCTGTCTTCCTAGACACTTTCTCAAACTCTTTCTCAATTTACTTAAAACCCTTTAAAATCAGTATCACCATCAAGAGACAGCAGGGCTTGAATAAACCCATGTCTGTCCCCAAACCTTTTATATGCCTTTCATATTCCTAATCAAACCTTTATTTGTCCTTCCAAATTTCTCAAACCCATTATTCAACCTATTCAGTATTCCTTTATATGTGTGTGTGTGTATATATATATATATATATATATATTTAAACTAACAACTGTTCCGTTTAGACAAAGCAAAGAGGTTAATAACTAAACCTCACAAACTGATGGATCTGAATTATCTGATCTTGTTATTTTTGCAGAAATTTTTACTGAGTCTACACTTTGCAGATAGAAACTTTCACTCTATCAACACTTTACAGATAGAAGTTTCCTATCTTTGAGTTCAATAAGTGTACAAATGAATTTACTTATAGGAGAGACTGGCTTCTACTCCAGTTATTATAAAAGATTTGGGAGGATTCATAAGTAATTAATCCCAAAACAGTACATATCAATAAGTTGCTTATAACATGTTTGCACCACAGAGAACATGTATTATTTTCACAATAGTAACAAACATTAAATGAAGTTGACTTTTCCATTAATACAAAAACATTCCATAATTTACCTTCCTTTAAGAAATTTGCACTGAAACTCTTTTCCTCACATAAAAGACATTTCTAATCCAGTTTCAGTAGTTAATAGAATAACAACTAGGTTCTTCTGTTAGATCAATACGCAATTATCCCAACATCATTTTGTAACATTTATGGACTCTTATTCCATACAGACAAAATCTAGTGACAGGCAGATGATTAACCCAAATACCCGTTTACCAAACTCTTTAACATACAAAAAGGAATATGATCTGAGGCTGAATAGCTCAGATCCTAAACATACATACATACATTGTAGTAGCTCAGATGTATCCCAGCCTTAGTTTATGGGATATTGATTCAGCACTGTGTTTATACCTTTGCTTCCCAAACTTCTTTTCCCTTGGTCTAATTATTCCCATATTATCTAGAAAACAATGTTCTCCCAGGTTTGTTTATTCATCCTTCAGGAATCTAAACCTTTTACTTATACATTCAATTACAGATGTTAACTTTTGCTTTTATGAGAACAATATACAATATACCACAAAGATTTGCATAATTAATTCTTGTTCTATATTCCCAATTGGTACCAAAAACCAATTACTAGAAATGAATTATACCACTTTAAAAAGCCATTTTCTTTTTTTTTTTCTTTTTTTTGGGGGGGGGAGGGCAGTTGGGGTTAAGTGACTTGCCCAAGGTCACATGGCTAGTTTTTGTGTTAAGTGTCTGAGGTCGGATTTGAACTCAGGTCCTCTTGACTCCAGGGCCGGTGCTCTATTCACTGTGCCACCTAGCCACCCAAAAAGCCATTTTCAAAGACTGACTCATGGGTGAGGCTTTTCTTCAAAGACCTTCCCTGCTTCCCTTCAGTATTTACTTACAAATTCCTTTCTGCCAGAGCTAGCTTAGCTGACCTTCTCAACCCCACCTCCTCCTGGCCCCATGGTGCAAATTTCAAAGCTTTCCAGACCACATTGTTTGAAAAGGCTGCGGGTTTTTTGTTTTTGTTTTTTTACTTCCCATTCCTGGGTATGGGGGGGGGGGGGGGGAGGAATCTTCCTTTTAGATAAAGAAAAACTTGAAAGTTTATCATTTTAATACAACTGTTTACCAGTAACACAATTATTATGTTCTTACATTTAAACTTTTAAATTCAAAACCCATTTAATTACCAATCCAGTGACCTTAATTCAACTAGATGTGTTTTTCAAATTGTTGAACACAAACTTAAACCTGATTTAATGCCATCCAGCCAATCAATTTGTCACTATAAATTATTTACAATCCAGAAAACTTCAATTAACGCAAATACATCACATTAAAAAATTGAAAATTAAAACATTAAAAAAAATTGAAAATTAAAACTTGAGTTTACTCAGCACAAAGACTCTTCTCCCCCCTCTTTTTTTTTCTTTCATGTGGGGGAGAGTTACAAATTCTCTTCCCTCATCTGAACTTTCTTTATAAATCCCGGCTGGCCACACCAAGATTTACAAAGAAAGGAATTTTATATGTTTCCCAAATTATTGATGAGGTGTAGGCTCTGGGACTCCTTCCTCCCCACCCCACTTTTTGAGTTCTCCTTGATTCTTTGAGGTACAGGCTCTGGGAAATTAAACCTTCCCAGGGAAGACATTTGCCTGAGGTCATGAGCCTTAAGTTGAGGCTCTGCCCAAGTCTTTAGCCCCCTTTGTTCCAAGTTTCCCACCCTTGAACTGACCTGGCCCACTATTGTCTATGGTCTCCAGGTAGCCTCCAGCAACTTCCCACCCTTAATCACTCATTACTGGAGTCTGATCTCATCTGACTCCTCCTGAAGACCCTCCCCAATCTCCTCCTCTGGACCACCCCTAGATTCCTCCCATAATCTTTCTGTATATAGAACCCCATCTTCCCTCCATGTGGTGTGAGAGCACCATAGAAGGCCCTAGCACACAGACTTGCTCTGTGAGAGCCCTGTGAAATGGCCTAGCACCCCACGTGGTGAACTTGAAGAACTTTTAATAAAATTTACTTTTTCTTTGGCTGAGAAGACTTGAGTGGAATTCTTTCAGCAGGACCTGGCATGTTGGTATTTTGGGGGTCTCAGGCAGCCCTAACCCTCTTTGGGCACCCTCTTCATTTTTATTTCAGAAAAAAAATAACATTTAGACAAAACAAACAAAAAAACCATTGTTCTCCTTAACTTTATAACTTTTCCATTCCTGAACAACTTTTGAATTATTTCCGAATTACATAATTTAGAAATGTTAACTTATATTTTAACATTAGAAGTAATCAGCAAAGTACTTTTTAAGAAGCACGTGTGTGCTCTCCCTTTTCTCTGCCCCCACTGCCTGCTTTCCTGTCTCCCTCATAAACAAAAGGTCTGGATTAGCATTTTAGCTGAACTCATCTCTCTTTCACCTGTCTTTTGAAAGGCAATGTGGGGGGGGCGGAGCCAAGATGGCGGCGTAGAAGCAGCAAGGTCCCGCAGCTCCCACACCGCCACCCTAAACACCCAGAAAATACGAGCCCAGACAAAGTCTAGGAAAGTCTAGGACTCTCAGACTCACACAAATCCAGAGAACACAGCTCTCGCTGAAGGCAGCTCGGCAGCA
>CM053599.1:126379539-126464199 GCA_028646575.1 Pseudocheirus occidentalis
AGCACTGAAGTACAAGGTAAAATTAGCAGATCAAGAGAGAGTGCTGCAAAAATAATAGGGAATTGAAGTTACCCCTCCCAATCTGACTAAAAGAAGAAAAGTTAACAAGGATCCCACTAGCAAAAGCCCTGAGGCATCCTGAAACCCATACCTTGTTTAGATAAACAAATGAATCTCTTAATTTGAACCTCTAAATGCACAATAAGACTCTACTGCTGTAAGGAGAGGAGAAAAGCCTAATTTTAGTTAGTAATTTTTGCAACTGATGATTTGGAAATGAAATTGTGGTTTTTCTTAACTACAGTAAGATTCAAGTGTAGTAAAGATTTAGAAATCACTGTAGGCCAGAAGTAGTGTTTTATTATCAAACTTGAGGTTGAATTTTGTTGGAATTAAAGATGTAGAATTAGTTTTAAAACAGTTAGGTCACTTGTATTTTATAATGTGTGTGTGCCCTATAGAAAACCACGTATTTACACTTTTACCTATAGTTAAAAAAGAAAATTGTATCTAAAACCATTTGGCTATCACTTATGAAAATTATTATCAAAGTTACTTTACTCTTTTGACAATAAAACCTAAAATTAGTTGATTGCTGTATGTAGAAAGGAGGAGATTAGGTGAAACCTTTATTTGGATTAATTCTGTTCATTTAAACTGTCCCTGCTATATGTATAAGATTGCAAAAAAGCAGGGGCATCTCCACCAGCCCCTCCTCAAAGTCCTTCTTAGTTATTCCTATGTTGTAAAACTGCCAAAAGTCCATGGAAACTATCTCTAGAGACAATTCATTCAGCCTGAGAAATGAGTTTGTTCTGTTTAAAACTTGCTAAGAAATTTGTAACATATTTAAAAGGAGCTCTAAGATTTCTAGGTTTAAATTTGAGGAAGAAAAATGTCAAATGAAATTCTTTTCATAAAAGAAATTTAATTTGTTTATTACAGCTCCATGGGAATAAAACATTTCTTCTTAATTCTAATTGGCTATGAGCCATGATTTGGTGAAAGAAACTTTGTAAACTGCTCAAGGCTTACCTTAAGAAGATTCAAATATCACTAGATTTTAAAGTAATGTTATCAGATTAGTTTACAATACCTTTTCTGGATAAAACATCTTTTAATATTTAAGAACTCCACAGTTATGTAGAAATTCAATTTATCATGCATTGAGAATTTCTGTTACTTAGGAGAAATCTTTATACCAACTTAGTCTTAATCATCTTGCTTGGAAAGGTTTGTTTTGCTCTAAAGTATTCACAGAGATATCTGGTTATAAATGTTTGGTTTTCTAAGCATCACTAGGGATGAGTGTGCACCAGCAGAGAAGCAGTTTGGGGATGTACACTCTCCCTGTGTAGAATTCCCCTAACAAAAACTGGGTAGGACCTGAACCTTAACTATTGGGGAGAGAAGCTTTGTTTATTTTCTTTTATCAGATGCTGCTATGAGAATACAAGCATGGTGTTCCATGATCCATCTTGCAGATGCAGAGAGTCTGGAGAAGGAGTAGGAGACCCCTTGCATAAAGACAACCCAAAAGGAAGTGACTTGAAGTCTCACATTTTCACAAGATGATACTACCCTTCAATGGACTATTACCTGTTTGGCTCGCCCTTGTGGTGGAGTCACCCTCTTTAGAACAAAGTGATTTCTGGACTTTGATCATGGGACTGATTGCCACAGCTTCCCTCTTGATGTCAACAACCATTTCTTTTATTTTCTTACTGAGTGAAATATGAACTGTTGAATTTGTAGATGAATTGGCAGAGAATGTTGGTTTGAAACCTATGTCCTTGTGCCTACACCTATCCCTATGTGGGGATTATTATGTGTATTAATTGTGCTTGTACTCAATGTATATTTGCCTTTTCTAACTAATGTTATCATCTATCAGAGGGATATACACTACCTGATATTTGTGCTCTTAAAGGAGAGGATATGGTTGATATGGTCCTATTGTCAAACTCAGTTTATTGTCAAGCTTATTATTATATTATTATATAATAATATTACATGTTAATTAATATTATATTATTATATCATATTAATAATATAATAACATTATATTATTATATAAGTCTATATTATAGACTTATTATCTTTGTCAGATTCCTTGTTCCTAGACTCTTTACCATACTATTATTGTACTGTACAATATGTTAACGGACTTACAGAGAATGTTTCAATAGCCGTTGAGACACTACATGATATCAGATGGGGACTTTTGTGTGAGATCAATGTATTGGGATCATTGGTATTGTATTTTGAGTTATGAGTCAGAAGTTTTTAGACCCAGCTGTTACTTGGATATGATTGTGTAGCTCCTTTGCCATAATGTTTTTGGGACAGAATACATACCCAACTTCTTGGGGCTTGACATGATACTCACTTGGCACTTTTTTAAACAGAAAAAGGGGAACTGTAGGAATCAGTGTGAGTCAAAAAGCATCTGTGGTGCTGAGGGTCACAGCTCAGTTGCTAAGCTCACAGGGAGGCTTCGGAGAAATTACTCGCCTGAAGAGTGGCAGCTGAAACAGCTGGCTCGGCTCTTCCTCCACTGATCAATCTCCTCCCCCACTAGTCAGTTCCCCTCCAGTGTATGTGAGAATCATGCTACCGCTAGGGCTCTAGGGTATATAAGGAGGATGCTACAATCCAATAAAGGTCAGCTGCTGTACACCTCTCTCTTGACTCAATCCCTCCTGAGAATACCGCCTAAGGCTGGCCCTTCAGCTATACTGCTGCTAGACAGTCCTTTTATAACACCATAGCAATTCACTATCGCACTTTCCACAGACGTTCTTCTAAACATTTTCATCTTTGCTCAAACCTTCTATGGCTCTCCCGACCCCCTCAGTGAGAACCTTGCCTCATATTTTACTGAAAAAATTGAAGCCATTCACCAAGAACTCCCTCTTCTTTGTGTCATATTACTCAGATGCTTTCTGTCACTATCACCACCTTCTCTTCTGTCTAACATAATGAGAATACCCTTCTTCTTGCCAAAGGCAAACCCCACTCTTGCACAAACAACTTATTCCATTCCATCTGTTCCAACAGACTGCCCCCCTCTTTCATCCCCACTTTCTCACTTATCTTTAATCTTTCCCTATCTACTTGGCTTCTCATTCCACCAAAACGGCTTTTTCCAAAGTACCACTGATTTCCTAACTGCCAAATACAATGTTCTTTTCTCAGACTTCGTTCTCCTGGATCTCTCTGCAGCCTTTGTAGTGAAATCAGTCTCCTCAATACTTTCTTCTCTCTAGGTTTTTCAGACATCATTTTATCCTGATTCTTGATTCTCCTATCTATCAGATCACTCTTTCTTGGTCTCCTTTGCTAAGTGCTCATCCAGATCATTGTTCTCTCCATGGTTACTGTCAATTTCTTAACTGCTCAATCCAATAGATTTTTTTCCTTAGTCCTTATTCTACTTGATCTCTACAGTTTTTGATAACTCCTCTTCCTAGAGTCATCCTTCTCTACCACTGCTCTTTCTTGGTTCTTCTGACTGCTCTTTTCCCAACAAAGTCAACTTTTTTTTGGAAAACTTAGCTTCAAATTCTGGCTCTAACCTGTGTGACCACTGGTATGTTTCGATCTTAATTTTTTCATTTGTAAAATGAGAGGCTTGGATTGGGCGAACTGTTCCCCTTTCCTTCAAAAATCTATGATTGTATGGCCAGGATTAAGACCCAACTGTTTGAGGAATCCTGGTTCAATGATATCCAAAGAATGTGAGAAACTGCTGGAAACTTCCATTAAAGTTCTCCAGATCTTGGAGAGGACAATAAACTGTGAGTGAAATGAAAGATCTCTCTCACTGTGTACAGAGTCTAAAACTGCCCACCCTGTACTCTCTAGGGTCAAACCTATCACACAAAAAGCAAAGCATTTTATATTGGGCAGAAGAAAGGACAATAGTAGAGGAATGAAAACAAACAAGAATGACTCTTCTAATAGTACAGTCTGAGAAAACCATTATGGTTTTTGAAAGAAAGGAATGTTCAATGCCAAACCTACTACTGAAACTTTACTACTCTATATTATCTTAGTGAAATTTTAGACAATAAACACCAGCAGATTTCAGTCATTGTTGTTGCCACTTTCTGAGCACACGTTGACTAGAAGCATTTTCATCCATAACTTTGGCTAAAGATACTTTTGCCAGTGTTCATAAGCAGGCATGAAGTCTTTGTTCAAAATGTCTTCAAAATGAAATCACTTACCTGATGACCTTTAATCAGGACATTCCTTTCACCACTCTCTTTTTACAGGAATTATACAAAGACTATTACCAAGTATGATAAAGTACCATAAAGAAAGCTACAGTGAAAAATTTCTACAAACACTTGATTCTAGGAGTTCAAATTTCCTAACTTTGGGATTTCTTTCTGCATTTTTTTTAGCAAATATAATCACCAACCAGGTCAGGTGGAAACCCTGCTGGATTTTCCAGGTATATGGAAAGTTTCTCAGATGTCCAAAATTAGAAGCAGCTTCTCATTGGATCTCATGAAGTACAGTTCTTTAATGACTCCTCGCAGAGAATACCTGGCTTTATGGGTAGACCATAGCAGAGTGTAGCACTGAGCAAATAAAACTGTTAATCATAAGACTTCAGGTGTTATGCAGATATGAGTTGGGTATTTACCTGAAAATGTTTTTTTAAAAGTATTTCACCTAAAAGAAGCAACACCTACAAATTAAACATGAAATTATCTAGTTGAGACTTTGAGGTATTACGTCAAAAAATCTTATTAAAACAAGAACATTCTAAAGAGTTTCTTTGGTACAAATGGAAAACTATAAGCCAATACTGTGATACTGAAAATAAAATAAAATGCCTTAAGTAACTAATTCTTAAATCTAGCATTGGGTCAGTTAGGAATCTATTGCTCTTTACCCCAAAATGGCTGTTTACACATTATAGCTTTATTACTACTTTATCCATCTAATTACAACTCTATATACAGGAATATTCAAAAACTGAATATTCATCAGTGTAGGGAATTCTAGAGATAAAGCCCAGCAAAGTAGATAATAAACTGCCTCAAAGTTATGAAAACGTGTACTCAGGTCGAGCTTATGCTACATGCTAGCAGTGTGGCGTTGTTACATACCTTCTCAAGGCCCTTAGGCAACTCTCTAAGAAAACACATAAATCCTACAGGGTTGCCTGAAGCACAAAGAGATTAAATGACTCATTCATAGCCTTTCTACTTTGGGTCACTTCTGGCAGGATTTGAATCTAAGTTTTTCTGATTTCAAGTCCAACACTTGTCTCTCTCTGTGTCTCTTCTCCTCTTACCCTCCCCCACCCCCATACACATACCACCAAGAGAAAGAAGCAATGGTAACATTAGAGAGAGGGAAAAGAGAATACACACACACACACACACACACACACACACACACACACACACACTGTATTACCCAAAGAGGTAGAGGAAAGGGAACTTAGATTTTTGTGTTAATTTAGATTTGAAGTTAGCCATCTCTGATAGCTAACTGTGGGCAAGTCATTTAAACTCTAAATTCCTCACCTATAAAATGAGATAATGATACTTGAATTATCTATCTCTCAAACTTATTAATGAGAAAGTACTTTATAAACTTTAAAGCCATATATAAATGTGTTATTATTCTATCCAGAATTCCTAGGGAGAAATGATCATGGTTATCAGGGGACACGGTAGAGATCAGTCTCCATATCTATCAATTTGTAATTACAGTCAGACTAGAGGACTATACAGTGATTTTTTTCCCCCCCGAAAATTTAATAGTCCAGAATGATCCAATTGTATTCAATCACAATTCCATCTGCTTGCAAATTAATTTTTTCAGAGTATTCTCATGTATATACATACATACATGCATGTACATGTATATATAGATGTCTGTACATACATAAGTATGTGTGTGTATTCCCACTGGATTCTCACAACTGGATAAACTCCTTTAAAAGGTCTTCTACAGTGAATGTCTCCACTTTCTCTCTTCTTACTCCCTTCTTAATCCCGTACCATACAGCTTCTTACCTCATCATTCCACAGAAACTGCTCTCTCCAAAATTACTAACAATTTCTTAGTAATGGCCTTTTCTTAGTCCTCATTCTCAACCTCTACAGACTCTTTAACAGTGCTGATCACCCTTTCCTCCTAGTTATTTTCCTCATTACCCTCTTGTCCTTCATATTCTCTTCTCTTTTGGTTTTCAGGGTACTACTCTTTCCTTGTTTTCCGACCTATCTGACCACTCCTCAGTCTCCTTCCAGTATCTAGGTGTCGCACATGGTTCTGTCCAGGGCCCTCTTTTTTTCTTCCTCTAAGGGTCATTTTATAGATAATACTGAGACTTGAACAGTTTACATGACTTACTCAAGATTCTATAGTAATAGGCAGGGTGACACCTAGAAACCAAACCTCCTAACCGCTAGTCCAATGTTCTTTGCACTACAGCACATTGCCTAACCAACCCTTAGAGCCAAAAGAACTGAATCCATTTTTTCCTAAAACACAGCCCCTTCATTTTTCAGGTTTTAGTCACCAAAAGAAGTCTGAACTTCACTGCAGTATCTCTAACTAAAGCCCTGTCATTTTCAGGCACATAGGGGGCATTTAGATTTAACTTTCTTATACTGTATTCCAAAGTCATAGATATGACATAATAGGAGAGAAGTTCCAATACAGAAGTCTGGACGGTCAAGGGGAAATTCACAAAAACAATTGTCTTCCTGCGGCACTCTTGTGACTCAACAATTTAAAGTTCATATTGCTTATTGATTTAAAATTACTATTTTACTACCATATCTACTAACTAGAAAATTAAGTGCTGAATTAATAACCATGTGGGAAAACAGCCTGTAGGAAATAGGATTTCTATCTTTAATTAAGAGTAGAGAACATAAAGAAATGGGAATCTGTAAACTGAACTCCTCAGGAATGTTTGGACAGATAACTTCTTCATAAAGAGCTTATATTGTCCAGAGTTGCCCATACTTTGTGATGTAAAAGTTTATTATCTAAATATCAGGAGACTTAACAGTAATCCATAAACATAACATGCTTTTCCAACTTTAGTATTCAGGAGGGAACCAGTACTCTCTTTTATTTATGGACAATTTCCATCAGTCTCAGAAGATGATCTTACCTCTACTTTCCTGACATTAGGGCCACTCAGCATGAGCTTCCTCAAGTTTTTGAAATTTTTGTCCTCACCTGCTCTTTTCCAGTATCAGAGGATGAGTTTGTCCTCCTCCTTGCCAAAGCTAACCTTGTGTTCTTAATTCCATCATGGCCCTTATCTTCCAGGGCTATGAATACTCTATAAATATAAATATGTTCAGGTGTTTCCTATTCTGAAAATAAAAGAGCAAAAGCAAAAAAACAAAAACAAAAACAAAAACCTTTCCCTTGTCAACAGGCAGCCACTACTTCAAAAACTTACATGAAAGCTAGGTTTACTACAAGAGAAATGAACACATATGTGGAACACACCTAAGTTCACAATCCATTGGATTTTTTATAACATGAGGACAAAGGAAGGAGATACCAGAAATCTCCACCTAAAGGGGTACGGCACGGAAGGGGGAAAGGTGCAGTTAAGGTGGGAAAAAGACAAAATCCTTCCTGAAGGGGAGGAGCAAGGTGATGGCAAAAGCTCCATTCTTTTCCCTTGGGAACTGCTAGATTATGAAGATAGGATAGTCTGCTTATCTACACAGGTCCCAGTTGCACAAACAGTTTCTCAAACTAGCATAGACTGACTGGCTTCTGTCTTGACTCCCAAGGACAGAGAGGGCGTCCATTTTGGGATGGAAACAACAAATTATGTCAACTGGGGCAGGGGTAGATGGACTTCATCCTGGACACATTCAGTACCTTCTGCTCTGGATCGAGTGTTTCTGGAAAACATGGAAACTCAAAAAGTTCAGGGGACCCCTTCACAGTTCTTAACACCCTTAACCTTGTGATACTCCCTTAAACTTAACCTATTTCTCTCCTTTTAACAGCAAAATTTAAAAAGAGTAGTTTGTACTCATTGCTTCTGTTTCCTCTTCCTAAATTCATTTTCTTTAATCTCATGTAGCTAGGTAGTTAGATGGTTCAAATCCTATCTTAGACACTTAACAGCTGAGTAACTCTAGGCAAATCACAACCCTCTCAGTCTCAGTTTCTTCAACAGTAAAGTGAGGCTAAAAACAGGACCTACCTCAAAGGGTTATTGTGATGATCAAATGAGTTAACATACATAAAATGCTTTGCAAACTTTAAAGCACACTACAAAAATCCTAATTATCACCATCATGGTTTCTGTTCCCATATTTGAAGATTGCTAGTGATGAGAGGGAAATCCATGACTTCCCAAGGGAACCTGTTCCTCTTCTGTAGAGTTTTAATTATTAGGTTTTTCTTACATCAAGCCTAAATTCGCCTCTTTGCAATATATACCTTTTACTTTCAGTTCTGCCTTCTTATATTCCTTCTTCCACATGATAGCCTTACAAATGCTTCAAGAGAGCTATCATGTTTCCCTCAGTTTTCTGTTCTTCAAGCTAAATATACACAGTTCCTTCAACTAATTCTCTAACGGCATAAAGTCAAAACCCTTTACCACTCTGATAGCCCCTAGCCCTCCTTTCCTGAAACCAATTTCTCCAAGATCACAACTTTCCTATTGCTAAATCCAAAGGTCTTTCTTTTAGTCTTCATCCTCCTTGATTTCTATGCTGCATTTAATAATGCTGAGAAACTCCCTTCTATGGTTTCTGAACTCTCATGGAGCTCTTTCCACCTTTCTGATCACTCTTTCTCCATCTCTACTGCTGGCTCCTCACCTTCCTCTCACCCCTTTTAAAGATTAATTTTTCTCAGAATTCTATCCTGGTCTACCCTTTCCCCTTCTATTTATATAGTCTCTCTTTCTTGAAAGCAGCATATACTTCCATGGATTCAATTACTACCTTTAAATTATTTTCAGATTTATATCTTTAGCTCTTAATTCTCCCTAAAGCACCAATCATCTATGTCCTAGACTCAGAGAATGATACAGTAGCAAGGAATCTTAAAGATCTTCTAGTCCCAACCCCTTTTTTACAGATGACTAAACTTTAGGTCCTTAGGTTTTTAGAGGTTAAATGACTTACACAGAGTCACTAATAAATAGAACCTCCAAGTTCAATGCTGTTTCTGCTATACAATTTCCAAATTTTCAACTGCCTGCTATTGAGATCTCCACCTGGATATACCAACAGTATCTTAAATTTAATATATCCAAACAGAACTTATATTTTCATTAAAATCTGCCTCTCCCCACCCTCTGCCAAACACTTTATAACTATTGGTGTTCCCACTATCCTACTTGTCACCAGCCTTAAAAATCTCAGACTCCTCTTTGTCCCTTCCCTCTCTCATGAATATTTTGTTTCCCAGTGCATATAAAAGTTATGTTTCCACCATACTGTAGTCTATTAAGTGTGCAATAGCATTATGTCTAAAAAACCTTAATTAAAAATACTATATTGCTAAAAATGCTATTATCTGAACCTTCAGCAAGTCATACACACACACACACATATATACATATATAATTTATATATTTTTGCTGTTGGAGGGTTTTGCCTCCATGTTGATAGCTGCTGACTGATCACTGATCAGGGTGGTGGTTGCTGAAGGTTGGGGTGGTTGTGGGAATGTCTTAAAATAAGACAACAATGAAGTTTGCTGTGTTGATTGCCTCTTTCTTTCACTTGAATACTCAGAGGCCATTTTAGGGTCATTTATTGGCCTAATTTCAATATTATGTCTCAGGGAATAGCGAGATCAGAGGAGAGGGAGAGAGATGGGGGGAACAGCTGGTGAGTGAAACATTTATCGATTAAGTTCACTGTCTTATGAAAGCGAGATCAGAGGAGAGGGAGAGAGATGGGGGGAACAGCTGGTGAGTGAAACATTTATCGATTAAGTTCACTGTCTTATGAGCACAGTTTGTGGCACTCCAAAACATTTATAATAGTAACACCAAAGATTACTGATCACAGATCACCATAAAAGATACAATAATAATGAAAAAGTTTGAAATATTAGGAGAATTACCAAAATGTGACACAATGACACATGCTATGGGAAAAATGGTACTGACACACTTACTCAATATAGGGTTCTACAAACTTTCAATTTATAAAAAATGCAGTATCTACAAAGCACAGTAAAATGAAACACAATAAAACAAGGTATACTATCTATATCCTGTTTCAGGCCTTTATCATATCTCATCTCAACTAATGTGGTTGTTAACTTAGACTGCCTTCATCCTGACTCCTCTCTCCTCTCTTTGCACCATTGTACATGTGATCTTTTTTTCCTGTTCTTTTTCTGAACTCAACAAAAAAAAAATGAACATCTGCATATAAACCACAGAATAGCAGAAGTCTGTATATGAAACTTCAAATCTTTATCATGTGCAGCTTGTTTTTCTTTTCAAATATATGCAATTTTCAAAGCTTTCCTGCTCGTCTTTGATTCTTTGGCTTATCTTCTGTACTCTTGTCATTTAAGAGTCAGGGAAACCTACCCCCTCACATCCCTTTATCTCCCTACTATGTTTACCTCCCTCCTCTTTGAAAACCAAACCAACCAATCATCAAAATTACTTGGTAGCAATAATCAAAACTACTTGGTGCTGGCTAAGAAATAGACTGGTGGATCAGTGGAATAGGTTAGGTGCGTAAGACACAGTGGTCAATAACTACAGTAATCTACTGTTTGATAAACCCAAAGATTCCAGCTTCTGGAATAAGAGCTATTTGACAAAAACTGCTGGGGAAACTGGAAAATAGTATGGCAGAAACTGGGCACAGACTAACATCTTACACTGTATACTAAAATAAAGTCAAAATGGGTATACAATTTAGATATAAAGACTGATATTACAAGCAAACAGAGAGGGCAAGGAGTAGTTTACCTGTAGGATTTATGGACAATGGAAGAATTTATGGCCAACCAAGAGATAGAGAATATTACAAAATACAAAATGGATAATTTTGATTACATTAAATTGAAAAATTTTTGTACAAACAAAGCCAATGCAGAGAAGTAGAAAACTGGGAAAGAATTTTTACAACCAGTGTCTCTGATAAAGGCCTCATTTCTAAAATATATAGAGAACTGAGTCAAATTTATAAGAATTACAAGTGACTCCCCAACTGATAAATGGTCAAACGATATAAACAGTTTTCAGATGAAGAAATTAAAGCTATCTATAGTCATATGAAAAGATGCTCTAAATCACTATTGATTAGAGAAATACAAATCAAAACATCTCTGAGGTATCACATCACACCTATCAGACTGGCTAACATGACAAAACAGGAAAATGATAAATGCTGGAGAAGATGTGGGAAAATCGGAAGACTGGTGGAACTGTGAACAGATACAGCCATTCTGCAGAGCAATTTGGAATTATGCCCAAAGGGCCATAAAACTGTGACCTTTGACCCAGCAACACCACTTCTAGGGCTATATCCCAAAGAGATCGTAAAAATGGGAAAATGACACACATGTACAAAAATATTTGTAGCACCTCTTTTTGTGGTGGCAAAGGATTAGATATTGAGGGGTATCATCAATTAGGGAATGGCTAAATAAGTTGTGGTATATTAATATAATGGAATACTATTGTTCTATAAGAAATGATGAGCAAGAAGACTTCAGAAAAACCTGAGCTTACATGAACTGATGCTGAGTGAAATTAGCAGAACCAGAAAATTGTATAGTGTAACAACTACATTGTGAAATGAATAACTTTGATAGACCTAGCTCTTCTCAGCAATGCAAGGATCTAAGACAACTCCAAAAGACTCACAACGGAAAATGCTGTCCACATTCAGAGAAAGAACTTTGGAGTCTGAATGCGGATGGGAAGCATACTATTCACTGTCCTTTTTCTTTTGTTGTTTTGTCTTGTTTCTTTTTTCTCGTGGTTCCTCCCATTGATTCTAATTCTTCTTTATATCACAAATAATGTGAAAATATGTTATGAATGCATAAGTAGAGCCTATATCAGGTTGCATGCCATTGTGGGGAGAAGAGAGGAAAGGGGAGAAAATTTGAAACTCAAAATTTTATGAAAGGAGAATGTTGAAAACTAAAAATAAATAAACTTAAAAAAAACCTTGTAACCAATATGAACAGGCAAGCAAAACAATTTTTTCTTACAATGAAGTATAGAAATGATCCTCCTGGTTCTGCCCATTTCATTCTGTACAAGGTCATAACAATCTTTCCAATTTTCCACAAAACTATCCATTTAATCCATTGTTATGGTAAAATAATATTCTATTAAATTCATATATCATAAGCCATTCCCTAATAGGTGGCTACCCTTTTAGTTTATAGTTTTTTGCTGCAATGAAAAGAGCTTCTACAAATATTTTTGTACATATGGGTGGCTCCTTTTTCCCTTTCTTTGATCTCTTTGGTTTACAGTGGCATCAACAGGTCAAATAGATTTGAGGGGTATGGTTCCAAAATGTATTCTAGAATGACTGAACCAATTCACAGCTCCAGCAATAGCATATTATTATACTTGTTTTCCTGGCATACACTCAACAATTGTCATATTTTTCTTTTATCATCTCTGCCAATCTGATGGCTGAGGTGAAATCTCAGAATTGCTTTAATTTGTATTTCTCTTAATTACTAATGAGTTTAAGCATTTTCTCCATATGGCTGTTAATAACCTGGATTTCTTCCATTGAAAACTACTTGCTGCTACACTTTAATTATCAGGGAATGCTTCTTATTCTCATAAATTCGAACTAGTTCTTTATACATTTTAGGTATCAGAACTTTATTGGAGAAATTTCCTGCAAAGATTATTTTTTCCTCAGCAAGAATGACACTAAATTCCACAGAAGGGAGTAAACCAGTCCTTAACTTCCCCCCTTTAATGTGGATAATTAAGATATTTATAATATGATGCAATATATTATAATGTGACTATATATTAAATATAATCATGTGCCATATAAATGTATAATATATATTTTATACTGTGAAAATAACTTATAATTTATTACTAACGTTTATATGGCACTTCAATTTTCAAAGTACATAAATACATTATACCATTTGAAATGTAAAATAGGAAGCACAGTAATTTCCCCATTTTACAGATGGGACAACTAGGCATAGTGGATATAAAACTGGCTTCAAAGCCCCAAACATAAAGAGAATATATACAAGGGAGTTTTGGGAGAGAGGGCAATAGCAGGCGCAGGAATCAGTTAAGAATGGCATTTCAGCTGAGTTGTAAAGGAAACCAGAGATTTCAAAAGGCAGAGGGGAGGGGCAAATGAGACAGCTAATGTAAAGATATGGTAATGGGAGATGAAGGAAAAAATATTATACCAGGTACTGTCTTAGGAACTGTGACTACACTACAAAAAGAAGAAAGACAGTCTTTGCCCTCAAGGAGTTAGAGATGGAATTTAAAGTTAAGTCTGAGGAACATCAAGTACACCAGCCTGGCTTTATCACTGAATGTATAGACGGGAGTGATGTGTAAGAAAAATGGGGGGGGGAAGGAAAGGGTTGTGTTGTGAAAAGCTTGAAATGCCAAACAGAGGAGTTTATACATGATCCTAGAGATAATAGGAGTTCAGCAAGTAAAAAAGTGATGTGGTCTAACCTATGCATGAGAACATACAAAGATAGACTGAAATGGGTAGAGACTTGAAGCTGGGAGATCAAATAGGAAGCTTGTCCATCAAGAGGTGAAAAGAAGCGAACTTTGTGAGAAGAGGGATCAAATAATGTAGAACTATAAATTACAAGATCTAGCAATTGACCTGTTATGTGAGGTAAGCAAGAGTGAAGAGTTATTAATATTAAGACTGTGAAACTTGGTGACTACAAGTATTATGTTACACCTCACAATAAAAGAGAAGTTTGGAAGAGGTATAGGTTTTTTGGGAAAAGACAATGAGTTCTGATTTGAAAATGTTGAGTTTGAGGTACATATGGGACATCCTGTTGAAAATGACAATTGTTGACTGGAACTCTTGAAAAAAGAGAGACTAGGGCTGGATATATAGGTCTGGGTGACATCTGCATGGAGATGAAAATTAAACCCATGGAAATTGATAAAGTTACCAAGTGAGAAAGTATAAAAAAAAGTGGGAGTTCAGGAGAAGTGACAAAAACCCAGAAAGAGAGTAAAAAGAGGAAAGGGTGACCAACAATGCCAAAAGCTTCAGAAAGGTCAAGAAGAAGGATAAATAAGCAGGGGCTATTATATATAGCAGTTTTAAAATAACTTTGGTGAGAACAGTTTTAATTGGGTAATGAGGCTGGAAGTCAGACTTCAGAGAGCTTAGGAGAGAATGAGGAAAGGAAGATGGCTTTTTAATGGAACTTGGCTTTAAAAGGGTGAAAGAGAAAAGCAGCTAGTAAAGATGGTAAGATCTAGTACATTATTTTTCCCCCAAGAATGGAAAAGACTTGGGCATATTTGTAGGAAGTAGGGAAGGAACCATTAGTTGAATAGGGACCGAAAAACTAGAGAAGGGATAATTATCCCGACAATTTGCAGGAGAAGACGGGAAGGAATGAGATCCAGGGTACAAACAGTAGGACTGGACTTTGCAAAAAGAAAAGGTATCTTTCCAGTAGAGCTTGGAGTAAAGGAGGAAATAGTAGGAAATGATGTCAAGGAGTTGTGAAATATGAAGTTGTGACTTAAGGAAGAAGAGAGAAGAGTTCACTTCTTATGGCCTTTATCCTTGACTTTTCCCTCTCCCTTACTCTGCGCCCTCCCATATCCAATTAGTTGCCAAGACATATAGATTCCATAATCATAATAATTATTAATTATAATAATTTTCTTTTTTATCTCTTTGGTTTAAGTTTTTCCTCTCTATAATTTATCTTCCACACAACTGCCAAAACAATTTTCTTATGGAACAAATCTGGTTATGTCATTCCCCTGCTCAGAAAACTTTAGTGCCTCCTCTTAAGAAAATAAAATCGAAATCTCTATTTTTAATATATGATTTATATCTCTTTCACTATACATTATTTCTAAACTGTTAACAAATTGCAATATCAGGGTAAAGCTTAAATCAGGAAAGAAGAGGGAATAATATATTTATATAGCACCTGCTAATTGACAAGAAAGCTAAGAGCTTTACAAATATTATCTCTGCTGTTATACCCACTTTACAGTTGAGGAAATTGAGGCAACTAGAGGTTAAGTGATTTGCCTGTGGTCACACTGGTGTCTGAAGCTGGATTTGAACTCAGGTCTTCCTGACTCCAGCCCAGTGTTCTGTCCACCATGCTACCTAGCTGCCTAAAATATCAGCTATTTCCTTTGGGTTACTAAAGAACAGCAGAATGATCAAAAGAGAAAAAACATTTTTAAAAGGAGAAACAGAAGGCAAGGATGATTATTGAACTAAATAATCAGGTATCCAAATAATCAAAACTTAAATGTCCCTTCTGTGCTTTTACCTTCCTTCTCCATCTCTATTCATATTCAATCTTTAATTTAATCTATACATGGTAAACAATTAGTTGACAAGAATTTATTAAGCACTTACTGTATCAGGCACTGTGCTAAGGACTAGGGATAAAAAATGCAAACACATGATCTCTGCTTTGAAGGCTCTCATATTCTATATATACAGAGACAGGGAAACTAACCAGAAAATAGTCCATGTGTGATGTGATGAGAATCTGCATTTAAGGTGGCAGCTGTAGACAGAGGTAAATTATGCATGATATGAAAGTAAAATGACAATATTTGACAAAAATTGGACAGGTAGGGTGATTCTGAGTGAGGAATGGATTAACACTGATGTTGCAAGTCTGGATGGCTTGGGAAAATGGTGGTGCCCTGGACATTAATAATACAGTTGGGAAAAGGAGAAAATTTTAGGGGAAAGAGAAGTTCTGTTTCAGATGAGCTGATTTTGAGATCCCTAAAGGACATCCAATTCATATATCCAAAAGGCTGATGAAGAAATATATGAGCATATATACATATATATGTATGCATGTATTTATAAGCTATCATCATTTTTCAAAGTATCAGGTATCAACAGGCAATAAAAAGCATGGCAAACCTGATTTCAGAATTTATATTCTGATTATTTTTTCATTTCGTGGAATTTTCCATCATGTCACCATTTAAAAATACATTCTTCTCTCATCCAAAAGCAATTTATTAGCACTTTGACGGGTCTTTGGTCTCAAAAACCTCTTTTGCCATTCTGACCAGCCCTTAATAGAGGATATAAGCATTCACATTCAAGAATCTTTGTGGTTTAAAGTCCTGCTGTTAGCTTAGAAGTGCTTCTATGTGTGTAGTGTGGGGGATGGATTATAACCAAAAAGATTATTCCCACAACAAATCATAAATCATTTCTAGATTCTGTATGTCAGAATTTATCATGTTTTCTCTCCAAAGGGGAAGGTCACAGTACATATGCCTTTAAACTAAGGGGAGCTAAGGCACTCAGCAGTTCTAATACTACTCCCCAAAATGGATTAGGTGGTCTTTCTGCCTCCTACCCTAAAAAGCGCAGTGAACTTGGAGTCAGAAGGCAAAGTCTGAATCTGGTTCGGTTATTTGCCACTGTTGTGACTCTGGACACACCTGCCTTCTCAACTGATTCCCCACTCCCAATTTCTAGAAACAGCTTTCTCTACTGGGTTAATTTTTACCCCTGCCTACTTATGGGCAAATTCTGTCCCAGAATCAAATCGGATTATCTCTAAAGTCTCTTCCAACTCTAAAATTTATAATCCTATTCTGTGAAACACACTACCCTCAGGCTTGAGCCACCAAGCGCCACAAGGGGGAAAGATGTTACCGGGCTAGTAACTTGGAATTTGGGACACAGATATGCAAGCTGTCTGGGGACATTTGTGCTGCCTTCGCTGAGGACCATCTTGGGGAAAACTCGGGTCTACAAAACTCTATGATTCAAAGACATCCCCAAACCTGGTCAAATCATCGCAGGGGCGGAGTTTGACCAAACAGGAGCTAAGGAACGCCCCTCCCACTCCCCCCATTCCCCCCCCCCCCCGCTGAGCCTGAGGGTCCCAGATGCTCCAACAGGCTGTTGCTGCCCTGAGGGGCCCGGCCCAGGGCCAGGGGTGGTCATCACTTCCTGTGGCCTGTGAGGGGGGCAGGAATCTCCTTAGGGAGGCGTCCTCTGGTGAGCAGGGTCACTGAGGGAATGGGCCCTGGGATGTTGGGGACGAAGCACCATCCTTCACCCCCACCCCCAGCGGAGGCTGTCTGGACCCTCCCAGTCCGGCACTCATCACTCACCCGTCGTTTTCCAGTTCCAGCCTAAACCCAAGTCTGTGCTGGGACTCCCTGTCGCCGGCGACGTCTTTTCAGGATTCCCACCCAAATCAGGCTCAGGGCGCAGGCGCAGATTCTGCTGGCCCCGCCCCTCATAGCCGACGCCTCTCGAGTCCCCCCTCCAAAAGAGGTCCAGTGCGCAGGCGCGGCCTCCGCTGGCTCCGCCCCTCCTCAGAATTCCCATCCAAACCTCGCTAGGGTTCCGCAGGCCTTAGTTTCATCCGTCCGTGGAAGGATACTGACACCTATTTGAGGCCAGGTGTCCAAAGTCACTGACACCTATTTAACTTAAGAGTCGTCCTAAAATGGGAATACTCCCAGCCAGTGTCGGACAGTGGAAAGGGAAAGCAGCTGTTTTTACTAGTTGTGTTACCCTGGGAAAGTCACTTAGCCTCTGAATGCCTGTTTCCTTATCTGCAAAATGAAGTAGTTCCTACATCCCAGGGTTGTTGTGAGAATCAGATCAGATCATCGTAAAGCGCTGAGCACAAAGTTAGTGCCAGACTTAGCTCTTATTATTTAGATTCAAAAGGCCTGAGGACACATTTTAGCTCTTCCGTTGGAGAGTCTGGGGAAGACACAACTCCCTCGGTGCCCAACCTTCTTAGAAATCATTTCCTCCTCACCTCTGCGCCCCAGAGCAGAATCCACGCCCCCCCTTCAATGCTTAGCCCTATTGCTATTTTGTTGGATTTTTTTGCCCGTCAGAAATGTCATTTATTACAATGGTCGGAAGAGTGATCAGCGGGGACAGTCCCTGTGAGGGGAGGGGGCAGATCAGGGCTCCAACAGTGACCAGAGGAGAGAGACTCAAGGCAGGCGGAAATCGGGGAGGGTCAATTGCTATTTTTTATGAGAAGTCTTTCCCGATTCCCAGTGTTTTCTCTCTTCTGGAATTATTT
Organism: Pseudocheirus occidentalis; assembly: GCA_028646575.1. Taxonomy (NCBI): domain Eukaryota; kingdom Metazoa; phylum Chordata; class Mammalia; order Diprotodontia; family Pseudocheiridae; genus Pseudocheirus; species Pseudocheirus occidentalis. The sequence goes on from CM053599.1 coordinate 126,397,825, forward strand.
ATGTACTATCTTCGCATAGAAAGTAAGGCCTTTGAGGGCAAGAACTCAGTGTCCTGGCATCCCCAGTGTCGGGCACACAGTTGGTAAATGAGGAATGATTATGGCATGCACGTAGTAACTGCCCTGTCCACAAGTCAGCTGCTGTTACTCTGGGAGTCAGCAGAGTCAGCAGAGTCAGCAGGAGGCGTAGTAGAGACAAACCCCGCCCATCAGCGGTAAATGAGGCTCCCTTGTACCTCCGAGGTTCCAGGAAGCTATCTCTATCTAGTTCACTTTGCCCTACAGACTATGTGGCTGTTGTTGTTGTTCAGTGGTTTTCAGCTTCTGTATGACTCTTCATGACCCCATTTGGGGCAAAGATACTGTGGTGGTTTGCAATTTCTTTTTCCAGCTCATTTTACAGATGAGGAAACTGAGGCAAGCAAGGTTAAGTGACTTGCCCAGGGTGACAAAGCTAGTCAGAGAGGAAATTTGAAAGCAGGTCCTTCCAATTCCAAATCTAGTGCTGTGTCCACCATAGCACGGGTATCAAACTCAAATAGAAATGGCTCTCTGGGCAGCATATTGACCTAGAAAACCACAAATTAACATTAATCATTATACTGACCTATTACCAGTAATTTAAAAGTGAATAGCCCACACGATTTGCATGACTTTTTTACACATTTAATCAAAAAACCACACACAAAATGCTGCTAAAAGATAATTTATTAAAGACTATCCTATAATCTCCTGCAACAATGGCACATACAATGATTAACAACAGCAAAAATGCCTTGGTTTCTTGTTTAGTGTTTTGGGCAGTGTATCTGTGGACAACACCAAGTTCCCAAGAATCCTAGAAGCATGCCAGGGAAATCCAAGTCCCACTTCATATACAAGTGTCTAAAGAAAGTCCATATTAAAAAAAAAAAATCCAAAGAGTCCTACCTACTGCTCAGGTGGGGTAATGGGGACTAATTAGTCTCACTTCTCAGTGGGACACCATCATCTACAGAAGCTGTATGGAGCAGGAAAACTCTTCCCAAATCCAATTTCAGCAGCCACTGATTTATCTCAGGACCTAGCCCAGAAGTAAAAGCGACCTTCCCCTTCTACTTATATTCGTTCCTATTCATAGCAGCAACCAGGCTGGGTCAACCTGAAGACACTGTCCCAGGCTCCTAAGCACCATGTGAATCTGTTCTGATTGTGACACTTTAAAAAGCTTCTTGAAACTCTGTGTTAAGGACTAAAAATAAAGGGCAACAGGACCTGCTCTTGAGCCAAGGGCCAAGAGTGGGGGGTATAACTCATTCCTGGCAAGTTCCAGTTCTTAGTGACATACTTTTGTCCTTGGGGCTTGAAGCAGCAAGATGAAAGCAGCCTCTGCTCAGGCACTTCAGCTCTTGGTGACATCCTCAGGGTTACCAATGAGGTTTCCCTGGACTAGAGGCATCAGGCACATCTGTGGATTTAACCAGCTACACCGTTTCCCAGGTATTTGCTATCTACCATTCTAGATCCCCCTACTTCTTTGTGTGGATGGTGTGGATACATTTAAATGGGGGATGGGGAGAGAAGAGACCAGAAAGGAGGAGACTGTGGATAAGAGAGGGGGGAGAGTATAAATGTATGTTGAGAATCCTTCAGGAAAGGTCCTTGAGACCAACACAGTCAGAGATTTTTATTTGTTTCTTATGGAAAATCTCTGGTTGGCTACCCCTGCAGCCTGGTCTTGTGTCCCTGACATGCTCTCCCTTTGTGTTACACCTTGTGAGAAGACTCACTCACCCAGATTTTTTCCTGAAAAATCAGACATCAATCTCTTGGCTACAGATGCTCAAAGGCTACTACACAGCTAACTTCCATGAGCCTGGCAGGGACAGGGGTGGGAAATCGATGATGTGAAGGAAGGCAGACATAGTTGCCCAGGTTGGCACATGGGATGAGAATGGCCTCAACTTCCCTCCTCTGAGGAACGAGACTCTGATTTGAGCTTCACAAACTCTCGAGCCACTTCATCATTGCTTCTCTGCGACAGGATCCGGAGAATAGTCAGGCCTGTTTCATCCATGTGAACCTTACGGCCCAGGGGGCACCAGCAGGCACAGCTACCTTTGGTGGCCATCTCCCTCAGAGGCATCACTGCTAGTCCCAGCACCCGGTCCTCCCGTGCAAAACAGTAGTCCTTCACACATACTTGAAGTTCATAGGCATCTGGCCCTTCCTCATTCCCCAAAAGGCTGTGAGCACAAGAGGGTGGGACCATGTTAGCCCAGGCAAGTGAATTTCCCCACACAAATCACATTTCTCATGACACCCTCATCACCACTTTTCCCCCCACTCCTACTATCTTCTTCCCCTCTTTAAAAATACTCCCCACTCACAAGTGAAATGTCTCATTATACTTGGGGGCCCAGTTGTTGCTCTTGGACTTGGTTGTAAACTTTCTTTTTCGGTCACTCTGGTGTGGGCCAACCATGGTCACCTCCACAAAGGGCCTGAACATGCCTGCTGTCTGCCATTTGAGGTCATTTGCAGCCACCACTACCCAAATGGAAAAAGCCCAGTTAGCATCATATGAATACCTCCTTGACTCTTGCTATGCTAGAGAAACTAGGGAAGACATTCTAGGACATTAGGTAGGATTAGACACCTAGGATGCTCTAGACTTGGCCTGTGCCTAGGAATCAAGAAAGGGGAATTTTGTTTGAAAGGAACCTAGGAAATTTAACAGCTCAATGAAGACTCCATGGATGGGAAAGAAGAGGGACCCCCTTCATCCTAACCACCTCTTTTTCTCACCCTTCTCACAAGGATTCCCAGTTTTTGTCATTTCCCCTCTCCCTTCCCATGCATATATCATTTGTGTTTCTCACCTTTCACTGTGACCTTGTGCTCCCCAGTCCCAGGATGTGTAAACAGATCCACTTGAATGGAAACTTCTCCCACAGGATCATCCACACCTGACCCTGTGAAGCACACACATAAGTTCCCCCACAAAAGCTATCTATTAGGGGCCTTGGGACTGGATTAGCCCTTAAAAAGAAGACTATGATGTCTTATTAAGTGAGTGAGAGAAGAGCTACAGGCAGTTCCCTTCCCACCCAGCCCCAAAGCCAAGCAGCAATCATCTTGCAGCAGCCACTGGGGAGCATGTAATACATAAAAGAAAGGGAAAAGTGAAGGTAAGGCTGATAATGCAAATCCCTATGTCCTCCTTCCCCCTCTAGGAGGATAATCCCATGTGGATATGGTTCCATTGTTGCCTGGCCAGTTCTCTCTGATTCACCAAGTGTTTGCTAGAATCTCAAATATTCTTGGCTCCCAGGCTACAGTATTCTCCTGAAGATACCACATCAGAAGAACCTGTAGTAGAAGTACTACCTACTTCTGATGGTAAGGCAGGGACACAAGAGGCTGGCTAGGCTATAGGGATCGCTAGATACGGATTTTCCATGGGACTGCAACAAGACATCTAGAAAGCATCATTCAGGATTATAAATATTGAACTAAGAACTTAGTTCTTAAGAACTTTGGGCTATTTTGGAGGATTTTCATCATGACCAACAACTGAAGGAAGGGTAGATTTGGAAAGAGTTAAGAAGATGATATCTGAAAATCAAATTTGGACTTCTACAACCCAGATTAAAACATAGGAACAGCAGGCCAGCAGGGAAGCCAGTCCTAAGAAGATCTGTTTAAAAAGACATTTGCCTGCAATCTTGCAAATCTAACCAAGAGGACCTTCAAGTGGAAAGGAAGGGAGTAGGAGAAGACTATCTATGTACATCCACCAAGATTTATGCACAGCAGCTGCATTGTAGTTAGAAGAACATTAATAGAGATGAATGGGGGAGGGAAGGCAGAAATTCACAGAAGTCAACAGTCAAGAAAAGAGTCAACAATAACATGCATGGTCTCAGATATATCTATCCATAAACACATAAAGTATGGGTAACACGTAAGGTGAAATACAAATCCTAACACAAAGAGGCAACTTTTCATGATAAAAGTTCACTGGGACTTGGTGGGATAGGAACCTTAAATGGAATATGACCTCACTAGGGTCTATTTTACAAACAAACAAACAAAAAACCCCCCAAAAAACAAGGTAGATAGAAACTGGCTGAGGTGGAGTAGTACTACATATTAAGATGACAAGCCCACATAAAGAAATCTAGGAACCAGAAATGGGAAACAAGGTGGAAAGCATTTGGTGGAAGATCAACAAAAGCAAAAGCAGAATTAATAGTCACAAGGCCTACATATGAACCGGATGGGAAGAAGAAATGAATGAAGAGTTTGGAAAAGAGATGATGAATTTAACATGAAAACATGACAAAGTAGTGATAGATGACTTCAAATATCCTGATATCTGCTGGATCTCTCTTCCAAAAATGTCAGTTAATAATTTCTTGGTTTGTCCTAACAGTAATTTCAAAAGATGGAGAAATGGATAACGAGGAGAGTAAATCTGGAGTTAATTCTCACAAATAAGGAACCAGCTGCTTAAATAAAACTGATGGGAACCTTATGGGCAAGTGATCAAGAGTATCTTGAAGTTATTGGGCATAATCTGACAGGCATCCTCAATTTTGGGGGAACACATTTTTAAGGTTTTAGAGAAAGGGTAGGTAGCATAGCTTAAAATTCTCCAGAGGCAGTCAACCTGGAAAGGACAGAAACTTTGAAGAATGAAATTCTGAAGGCACAAAGAGATACCATTCTGAACATATGAAGAAAAACAATTCCCAGAGAGAAACTGTCTAGAGACAGTGATATAAATTCATAAAGAATTCGTCAACCATCTTAGATGGAAGCAGAAGCAAGCAATGAAGGATGAATGCAAAAGTAAATACAGTCCTGTAAGAATAGCACCACGAGTACTAAATATCAAAACGATTAATAAGCACAAAGAAGCTAAGAATAACAAAAACAGTTTTGAACTATATTGGGGGGAGTGGGGGTAAGGAGTAGAAAGAGGGAAAATGTATCAAAAGCAAGCTTATGACTGCTGCTGTTTAGGATGGGTAGAATGAAAACCTATGTGGAAAGAAAACAGAGCCACTTACCTCTTCTTTTAAATTTTATTTTGGAGGGGAGAAGGCAGAACAGTCGCGGTTAAGTGACTTGCCCAAGGTCACACAGCTAGTAAGTGTCAAGTGTCTGAGGCCAAATTTGAACTCAGGTCCTCCTGACTCCAGGGCAAGTGCTCTATTCACTATGCCACCCAGCTGCCCCCCACTTGCCTCTTACTTTTCTGCCTTTTTGGTCAGGAGGACGAATGCTCTTTTGACCGAAAAAGGCAGAGCCAAAATGACTAGGGAGTTGAAACACAAAAGAAGCAGGGAGATGATAAGGGATGACCTGGCTTCCCTAAATGAGGTCTAGTAATGAGGTCCAAATGAATGCTATGTCAGAGTTCTGAAAGACCTGGTGTCTCTGCATACTGAGCATGGCCTCTTAAAGATTGAGAGAACAGGAGAGGTACCACGAGATTGCAAAAGAAATGTGTCATCTTAAGTTTCAAAAATAAAAAGGGAAGAGTGGAAGTCAGCACTTGATAGATCCAGAGAACTTGACTTAGACCACTGGCCAAAAAAAAACAAAACCAAAAACTAGGATGTATTACCAAAAGTATGGTTAGTGAACACTGATGAAAAAAATATTGGTGATCACCAAGTAGGGAATCATCAGGAACAGGTTTTGTGGGATTAAACTTATTTCCTTTTTTGATCAAGTTGGCAGATGTAGAGATGAAGGGAAGGCTATACACAGTTTACCTAGAATTTAGCAAAGCCTTAGCCTCTATGGCATCTTTGTAGGAAGAATAGAGACATGCACTAGACAACATTATGATTGACTGGATTCAGAGATAACTGAATGACCAAAGGTAGGCATTAATGGTTCAGTATGAATCTGTAAGGAATTCTAAAACAGAGAGCTCAAGAATATGTGCTTAGCATAGTGCTATTTCTATCAATGACTTGAATAAAGACATAGAAGGAATGCTTATCCCACATTTTCAGGTGGTATTTGTGATACAATAACACAAATAGCCAATTCTCTCGTTCTGCCTGGACGTGAGACTGAGCTAGGAGTAATCAGTGGAAATTGCATTGAAGTATATTTAGGCTTGATACAAGGAATAAATTTCTAATAATTAGAGCTATCCCAAAGTGGGATGGTCAGCTTCTAGAGGTAATGGGTTACCCCTTCCTGGAATTCAAGCAAAAACTGGATGACTACTCATCAGGTATGTTACAGAAGAGATGATTTAGGTGAGGTATTTTCTGAGGTCTCTTTTACAATTGAAATTCTGAAATGTTTTAATTTAGTCACTCTGCCACCTTGTGGCCTGACCTAATAACTGCATCCACTCTGGGATCTGTATTGGGACAATGTGAACATTTGGCCAACCTCTAATCAGGAGCAGAAATCTTGCCTTCCTTAACCTGCTTTACAACAACTGCCCCCCAAAACCCAGAAGGCCAAAAATAAATAAATAAATAGACAGATAAATAAACAGAAATTTTTTTTAAAAAACATAAGAAAGGTTTAGGCTTGCTCTAGAATTCCTTCCCCATCTTTGCTCCCAATTTGGAATGCATAAATAGGAGAGGTTATCTCTTGTAGCAAAGCCACCACCTTTACTCTCTGTCTAAAACTCCAGGGCAAAACTATTGTTAAGTCTCCCTCAGGCTGTCAGAATATGTTGTATTTCCATAGCATAGTAGAGAGATTATGAATTACTTCATTCCACCACTGCCCCTCACTAGCACCCTACCCCCATCCCTGGTATAAGCAGCACATAACAGTCCACTGGGGAGGGGGGAAAGGAGAGGCCTGGCTGATGTTCTTGGGACCATGTCAGATAATAACATACCCTTCTCCGGCTGTATGTCCTCATTTGCAGTAAACCTAATACCCTTCCCATCATGCACTGGGTTAGCAAAGAAAAGTCAAGTGGAGTTGGCAGCAGCAGCAGAACAAAGAGAGAAGACTAATTAGAAAGTAATCAGGTACAGCAATTAGAGTAACTATTTGTAAAGGAAAAAAATAGTCCTGGAAGTTAACAGATTAGATATCAGAGGTCCCCCATCAAAGACAGAATGTCATACAATAGAGATCAGATTGCAAGCAGCAGAGAATACAGAATAAAGGGGCAATGAATTTTAAAGTGTAACTAGTTTCTTCAAATATAAAATAGGAGGTGGAGGATTGACCTAGCTGATCTCTAAGGACCCATATAAATCTTTAAGGTTCCTGACTTTTTAGAGCTTCAAGGGTTGTCATTATGGACAGAAACCACCACTTCCCAGTGGTCTTTGAGTAGGTCAGATGTGAGAGGTATCTCTAACTGAGGAGCTGACTCAGGGATCCATCCAAGTAAAGACTTGAACCCCACAGCTTAAAGGTGGATAAGACAATAGAACTAGGGAATATTTGGAACACAGGAAAACTTAAAATCAGGGCAAAGAGGAAGAGATATTGTTGTCTTCACTTAGTTAAGAAGCAGAGGGTTATAGAAAACACAGGTGATCTCTAGGGGGCCTGAGAGAGGGGAGCATGTGCTCTCTATACCTCCCTCAGACATTCTCCTCAGGTTTCTCATACCATACCCTTCGAACCCCTGACTCTTTCCCTTCTGGTTATACCCAAATACCTCTGGTTAATCACCAGAGTTCCTGTACCCATCATCCTGCCTGCTCCCTGACATGCCCATCACCATGGTTAGGAGGTAGGCTTCTCCCCATTATTGCTTTCTTCAGGCCATTTCCCTGTTCAAAAACCTGCAATTGCTCACCATTCCCCAATCCATCAAACCTTAACTCCTTGGCTGGACCTTCAATGCCCTATCCAAAATTCAAAGTTTTATTCCACACATGCATACAAATAAATAAGTATCAACACCAATATCCCTATGTCTCTTCATCCCTCAGCACAACCCTCCTGGCTCTATACAGGCCTATCAGTTTATTGTCTCTCCCCTCAATGCATTCAATTATATTTTGGGGGAGTTTTAGTCCTGTAATTTCTCTCCCCTTTATTCTCCTCCCCCTTATTTATGTTTCCCCTACACTCTAAAACTAGTTTAAAATGTCCTCCTTCCTTTCCCCCACTTCCCATACTTTTCTGGATTTAGGTGAGCCCTTAACCATTTTTTACTCAAGCCTTCAATACTCAGGGCTCTGAGTACATTTGTTTTTTACTATTTTATAGAAGTTTTCCTCCATTCTCCACTCTCCCCAGCCAGTGTCCCTTTGAGGCTCCTGTGGAAGAAGAAAATTGGGCACAGAAGCAAAAATATATCTGATAGTTTGGTAGTAGAAAAGATTCTGCTGACATTCTTGCAAAGTCTATATCTTGGCTAAGGAATGAACAGGAGATGGAAAAAGACTTCTATGAAATGAATGAAAAATATAGTGAGAGGCCCTAAATGTTGAGGCCTAGAGCAAAGGCTAAGTATGACTGAATTCAGGAAACTATGGAGAGTAGGGATTGAATTTTGAGACTATGTCTCTAATCTGACTACAAGGAAGGTGATAATGAGCCTTAAGGGATTTAGAAATTCCGGAGACACTGTGTCCTTCAAGTAATGGGGGACACTGAACCTTGAGGGACAAAGGGCAAGTGTCAATGGGACTGGGCTTGGGTTTGGGCATAAGGACCTTAGAGATCAAGAACAAAAGTAGGGATATGAACCTGTGAACTGCAGGAGGATAGAGGGTGGGATTATGAGTCTCTAAGTACCATAGATATGCGGTGGGAGTGAGTGGAGAAACTAAGTCCTTGGGGAAATGGGTGTGTGGATGGAGGCTAAGGTTGTGGCATATAAAACACATTTCCCTCATAGACCTCACCCTGGGCAGTCTGTGACCGCACAAAGGTCTTGATAAGTGTGTCTGTGGTCTGTGTGTAGAGGGACAGGGCGTAGCGTAGGGACTGCAGATCTGGGCTCTTCTCAAGAAACGTTTTCTTCAGTCCGTTGCCACCGGCGTGAAAGTATTGCTGGAAGGGAACCAGTTATCATTATAGCTTCAGAAAAACTAGATACAGGATCAATGAAAAGGGGCTAGGAGTGAGGGTAGAAGAAGGGAGAGAGAAACAAAAGACAGGAGAGCACTTACTCCAGTAAGCACCATATCTAGAATAATACCCATAATCACAAAATCTCAAGGGGGGAGAAGAGACTTTAGGAGGCACTCTGTCCAATAGGAATCCTCTCTGTAGCAACCAATCCCAACCAATAAACGTTTATTAAGCATCCAGTATGAACAAAACACTGTGATATGTGTATATATGTACATATGTCTATGTGTATATCTATGTGTGTATATGTATATATATATGAACATATATACACACATATATACATACATACACATATATATCTTTATGCATACACACATATAATTTAAGGAGGGAGAAAACATTAACAACCAGAAGAATCAGGAAAGATTCCATCCCATAGCACCTAAGCTCAGCCTTGAGGGGAGATAGGAAGCAGAGATGAGGAAGGAGTACATTCTAATCTTGGAGAATAAACAAAAAAAGTATGGAGTGAGGAGGCTTAAGGAAAAGCAAGAAAGGTCAGTTTGTGACTAGTGCATAAAGTAAGGTGAAATAAGCCAGGAAAGGTTAAGATGAAGGTAGACATGAAAGCCCTCAAATTCAAAGACAAGAAGAGTGCTTTATGCTGGTGGTAATGGGGAGCCCCTGCAGGTTCTTGACCAGGACAGTACACACAGACACACAGACACACAGACACACACACACACTGCTGTGACCATGAGGCAGCTGGTGGCACAGAGGACAGAGTCCTGGGTCTAGAGTCAGGGAGGCCCGAGCTCAGATGTGACCTCAGACATGCACTATCTGTGTGACCTCAGGCAAGTCACTCTTTTTGGCCTCAGGTTCTTCATCTAGCACTTAATTCCCAGGGTTGCTGTGAGGATCAAATGTGATAATATTTGCAGAGGGTTTAGTAAAATGGCCGGCACACAGTAGGTGCTACATGAACATCAGCTATTATTGTTAATATCACATAGATAAGACTGACTTCAGTTCTCAGGTAACTGGGATCACTGAACTAATATGGAAAATAGTATCCTCACCCTCATTTTTAAGTTAGGGAATGCTGGACTTGGGGAGAGAAGGCTCAAGGATGTCTTTATTTTGTTTTTGTTTTTGCTTTTTGGAGGGCAGTTGGGGTTAAGTGACTTGCCCAAGGTCACACAGCTAGCTTTTTGTGTTAAGTGTCTGAGGCCGGATTTGAACTCAGGTACTCCTGACTCCAGGGCCAGTGCTCTACTCACTGCGCCACCTAGCCGCCCCTCAAGGATGTCTTTAAAAGCTCTCCCATTAGAGGCAATAACACAGAAGTGTACCCCACCTAAAAGAATTAGGAGAACCAATGCTGTGGAGGCACTTGGTTTGCACATGACAAACATTCTGACTAAAAGCTTAAATTGGGCCTTTAAAGAGACCTGAGGCAATATGAAGTTTATAATGGTAATGGAAATCCCTTTGGCTCCAAAAGCTTCTGCTCTAGGGAGCTGGATCTAGTGGGCAGGGCAGGGACAAGTTATTGTTCACGTGTCCCTTACATGACTTGTGACATGCTTGGTGGAATAGGGGTGTATATGTGAGAAAGGACAGGGCATTCCTGATGTGAGCCAATTCCCCACCCAATTTTGCACATTCTCCCTTGGGATCACCCAGAAAGTCTGGGCCCTCAGAAAGTCAGGAAAAAGCAACATCGATTACCTATTATCTCCCCCCTTGAGGACAGGTCACAAGGGCCTTGGGATGCCTAGAAAGCCTTTCCTGAATGGAGTAAGTACTAAAGGTTCCCAGGTGGAGTACTCTTCAAGTTACCATTAAGAGAATGGAGAGGATTTATTTCTCCAAAAATCAGTCACCACTATGGTAAGATTTACTGTGTTTTGGTAAGATTTAGCTTAACCTATTATTGATGTTACTGTGAAATCAAGTTGCAGAGTTGTGATAAATGGATGTGGGAAGCTCCTGACTCAGTGGAGGCTAAACTGTGCTGGGCTGTGGAGGGAAGGAGGGAGTAGGTGAGGTAGGCCAAGTGGAAAGAAATCAGGAAGAGTCTTTCCTCCCACCTTGATGGTGTCCAATGCAAGGTCAAGGACAGCACACTGCTTTGGGGTGAGGTTCCGTGTCTCCTCCCGTACCATGTGGTCCTAGAATCCCAGATACAGAAGACAGGAGATCAGAAGTTAAAAGAATGGCCGCTTCCTACCCTCTGCCAACATACAACTCCATGATAACATCCTATTTCATCCTCTTCAGTTTAGACAGTTGAAAGCTCCTTCTTCTACATCCCTGAACTCCAGCCCATTTGGATTATACCAAAAATGAATATCAAAATTAGGTAGAAAAGGTGCCACATTTAGTATCCATGATCCCCTCCCCATCCCATCCCCCACCTTACTCAGAATACCCATCCATTCCTCCAAGCCCTGATCTAGAGCATCATACCTTGAGTTTGGAGAGATGGCTTAGCTCTTTGGCAGCTGTAAAGATCAACTGGGGGCCCTGAGCAGAAAGGAGAGGACAGCAAAGATTAATTTTTAAAAATATAGATATTCTAACCATAGAAAATAGAGTACTCTGGTCCTCTAAATGGGTTCAGAAAGAATTCCCTGTCTGGTCAGTGAGTACTTCACTATCTGGTTGATGAACCAGGATGGATGAATGGGGAATCATTTATATTGTGGACGTCTCTTTTACCATCCAGTCAATAAGTAGGGGTAGGTCTCACCGTCTGGTCTGTGAGTGGTGGCAGAACAATTGTTTTTTCCATGGTGTTCATCACCACTCGCCACAGCTCCTTCAGCACACGTTTCAGCACTGTCTTCTCACATACTGTGGCAAAGAGTGTGAGGCTGGGGAAAGCCAAAACATCAGGTTAAGGATGGCAAGGACAGGGGCCAAGAGAATATACGTCAAGGATTAGCTCACCTTGGAGATCATCCCCCCTATATTTCTCTAAAAGTCTCTTTCCCTTGGTTTACTTGTGCCCAAAGCTAATGCCCACTCCAGAGAACTGCCTCAAATACTATACCCACTTGCTGTCAAGGAAGTCCATGAGGGGTCGGAGCACACTGTCAGCGTCCTGAGCCACTGAGCCTCTGGCATTGGGGGGCACATTCCCTGGGCCACGCACTTGACTCAGGATATCAGCCATTTGTCGAACGCATTCATCAATCCGTGTCTGAAAACTAAATACCCACTATGTAAAGCTCAGGTCTTGGCTCTTATCTGCCCCTTGGAGATTCTAAGGGGAAGTTCCACCCAGTTTCTGTTCTTCTAAATGCCCCAAGAACTTTGCCCCAGAAAGTCCTTATTCCCATTGTGAGGAGTACAAAGTTCTTAATGCTTCCAACCATTAAATGATGGGGCTAGAAGATGCTTGGGACAGAGGCAGAGACCACCCCAGGATAGGTAGCCTAGACCACTCACCTGTTCCCAAATACTGTGCTGAGCTCATCTAGAACTGTGTTCAGTTTCACCTGAAGCTCCTTCAGGTTATCTCCTGCTTCAGGATCTAGCTACAAACACAGGAGAATGGTCCAGCTATAGTCACATTGGTTTCTTTTCCCTCCTCACCCATGGGGATCTTCCATTTCCTCAGTTCAACCTTCCCCATGCCTTTTTGTCTTCTTTAAGACCTCTGTCCCTCCTCCCTGATGTCCCCCTGCCCTCCCAACACCCACCCAACCACCCCAGCCCTTTACCTTAGCTCTGACCCAGGCATTGCCACCAAGTCAGAAGAGAACCCTTCCCCCTCCCCCCAGTAGCATCTTTTTTGACCTACTGGGAAGAAACAGAAGGAAGCAGTCTATCCTTCAGATCCTACCTCCTTGGCTCCCATGGCCTCGAACATCTTCTCCAGTTGTACTCTCAGCTGCTGCACATTGTTCATTAGGATGCAAGGCTAAAGAAAGAGGGCAGAGCTGCAGAGACCCTCCCCACTCCCAGGCGCTGCAGTACAAATGGGTCACTATATCTGTAGTCTCCTCCCCGCTAGCATCCCCAAAGCTCAGCATGGCTCAATGAGGAGGTGGTAATGAAGATTGGTCTGGGTACTTCCTATCTTAGTCTCAACCTTTCCAGGAAAGACAGAAGGCCATTCACTGCTCAGCACCTTGTCTAGATGGGAAAGGAGGAGGGAAACAAAGAATATTCTTACACTTACTGCTTATAAACATCAGACAGAATGTCAGGCCAGGGTGAAATTATAATGAAAAGGAATGAATGCCACCTGACAATGTATAAGCTAGGACCATAGGGCTGGGATTTGAAATAGAAGGGAGCCATAAGTGGCATAAGTCAGGAGAGTGAACAACAGAGGATTCCTCCAAGCAGGACATCCAGCAACATGACTTCCCCAGGATTCTGCTCTTTCCTTTGTGAGCCAAGAGAAAGCCCTCCCTTTTAGTGGAGGCCACCTCTTACCAGTTTCTCCTTGTCACAATAGGACGGGAAGCTCTTGGCTAGGATGTCTGCATACTGCATCAGCACCTTTCCAATGGTCTGTAGAGAGGGGAGCACAGAGGGAGGGCAGGAAGAGAAGGAGCTGTCAGCTTTGCCCTAGCCCAAGTAGGGACCTGAAGGACAGCCACAGGGCACACCCACAGAAACATTACTTAGCACTGCTTCCACCCAAAGGGCATGACAGCCATAGAGACTAACTGTAAGAGATGGGGAAAAAAAATCTGTCCAGCCCCTAGTTGGCAGCCCTATAGTGAAGTGGGCAGGAACTAGTTAAGTAGAAACTTCATGGACTTAAGCCCTGAAGATAAAGAATAGATCCCTGTACCTGAATGTCAACTAGTAATCAATTAATTATAGAAGAGTAACTGCTTATACCTGGATACCAGTTAGTTTTGGTTACACATTGTTTCTGGATACCAATTTAGTTGTAGTTACAGATAACACTTGGATACCAACTTGGATATTGATTATGTTGTTAAAAACCCAAAATGGTATAAAAGACCCTGCATTTCTGGATCAGGCTACTGCTCCCTTCAAATTGGCGTGGGACAGCTGCCAGCTGGCTAAATTAATCACAATTAAAGCTCCTTAAACTTTTGATTGGACTTTGTGGTCACTTTGTTGATACTTGCTGTTTCCCTTGCCCATAACAATAGCAGTGTCCATTTACCTGAGCTCGTAAGAACCTGCTAACCTCAGCATTAAGCATGAGCAAAAGGGCACAGATTTGGGATCATTTCATATAATATTACCCTCATGGGCCCATCTCCCCTTTTAGTGGACCACTGAGACAAAGCCTAGACCTGACAGGCAGGAAGCAGAAGGACCAATATAAGACTGAAGCCTGTGACTGGGGGAGGGGTCAGGGACAATGATGATCACCTTGGCAAATCTCCTCATGTAATGGGCAAGGATGCCAGGGTCTGGGCATTCCAATTTCCGAATGATTTCAAAACTCTGGTTGAGCTGTGTGAAGACATCCACCACGGAGCAGGAGAAGAGTGCATGCTCTGACGTCTGTTGGAACTAAAGAAAGCCCCAGGCACAGTGTCATTCCCCACAGTCCTTGGGGCTAGGGCATGGAAGAGGAAAGGCCCCTCAGTCCCTTGGCCTCCCACTCACCCAAGGAAAATGATAAATCATTTTTCCTAGCTAGCAATCCTAGAACAGGGTTTCATGGACCCAGTCCAGATACATTCTGGATGACAAACGCTCTATGCCTAAAAGCGAAGGACTGAACAGCCACATACAAAAGGCTTTTGCTACTAAGTAGTCAGGCATTGGGCAGAGCTATCCAGCCCATCATCTCAAAAGACAGAAGCTCCATCCAATCCTGACCTACCCCATCTTTCTTGTCTCGCTCCAGGGCGCCATGCAGGAACTCCAGGGACACATCCTCATTCTCATCCAGCCACTGCAGCACAAATTGCTCAAACCACCTGTGCAGGGGCAGGGAGATCAATGACAAAAACTGATCTAATGCCCCTGATTTCTTTTCTGCCTTACCCCAATCTAAGCCTGGACACCCTCTAACCCTTCCCTCCCAGCTGACTGAGTGCCTAAATCTTCCTCTCCAGCCCCAACCTCCCTCCCCTCTCCTCTCCTTCCTTCCCCTTCCGTTTCCCCCTCCCCCTCCTGCCTCCATTCCTGAAGCCTGACTCACGCTGGGTATTCAGGCACCTTTCCCTGGAGAGCAGGCAGGTCACGAACATATTCATTATGAAGCCACTTAACCTTGAAGTGCAGATTCATATAGTCAGCACTTTTACAAAGTCGGTTCTTCTCATGTTCTGAGGGAGACAAGGTTGAGGCCAATTGGTAGGACCCATGGCTACCATGTTGCCAAATCTGAAGGTAACAGGCCCAGTTGGGGCACTTAAGACAATGTTCCCAGAGACAAGGGAGCCCTGTGGCCCTTTTCTGACAATCTGCACGTACAGACACACACTCGTATACATACATGTATGCACACATACAGACATACACACACAAATACATACACATATACCTAGGTCTCTCCTGACTTGCACAGAGGGAACAACCAGACTGGGAAGATACTTTCGGTGAACCACTGATTAGGTTTTGGCATACAAAGCTACCTGACTTCTAGCAAGGCTGGGGAGGGGATGGTGGTGGTGTCTGGAGAGGAATCATGCAGCAGTGGAGCTTTCCTAAGTCCAACTACTTCTAGAAAGAGCTGCCTTCAAGAAGCCTCGCCCCTCCTCCTATTTGTTCTAGAATATGAGAGTTAGCACAAGTATCGTGAATGAATTAAGAACAGTGTCAAATGCTAATGCACAATTACACTGAAAACCACATTGAAAGGAGAGATGAGAATCCAAGAGTGGCAGCATCCAGAGATAAGCTAGAATATCCCAAAGCAAAGACAACAAGAGACAAAAGATGAACAGAACTTCAAGATAAGGATAAGAATGTTTAAAATGGGGAATCATTAACATCTGAATTCATACAAACACTACAGAAAGCTATTTAATATTGTAGAAAATGGGAATTAAGTAGCTGGATGTCTGCAATCCACGTGGAGAAGAGAAGCATCTCACTGTGTCATTAGAGACCTCTTCTATGCACGGCAAAACAGCAATTCACCACCTCCATATGCCCTTGTCTGACCAGAAAACTGGGGGCAGTGGCTCTGCTGACAATGCCTTCATTAGGAAGTCAGTGAGTATACATGTCATGTCTGTGTGGCTGCATATTAATAACAGCTAATAAGCAATGTGTGCATGATGCTCTAAGGTTTGCAAATGCTTTATTATCTGTGGAGACAGCCATTACAATTAATCTCTCTCTTTTGGCAACAAATTGAACCTATTTTAAAAAAACAAACATGACTTATACAAGCATTGCTATTTTATGTAAACTGGTTAAAAAAATCTGAAAAGTGGGGAGGGAGGCATCAGTGAATAATAAACAGACCAGTGTGCTAGACTAGTATTTAGTTGCCAGCTGAGCTGCTCCCTCAAATCAATATTTTTGGGGGTTTTTTTTGTTTTTGAGGGCAGTTGGGGTTAAGTGACTTGCCCAAGGTCACACGGCTAGTTTTTTGTGTTAAGTGTCTGAGGCCAGATTTGAACTCAGGTACTCCTGACTCCAGGGCTGGTGCTCTATTCACTGCGCCACTTAGCCGCCCCTCCCTCAAATCAATATTAATTATCCAGCCATACTTATATCTCATTTTCTGCAAAATTATGGCTGACATAATGTTCTATGAATGCGCATCCTGATCAAAGTGGGCAAAAGCGATGATTTTTCAATTCAGGAGTCCTTTCCTGGGTATTATCATGAAAGGTGCCTTTTGTTCTTTTTTTTTTTTCAGATCCCTGTTAATCTCCAAGAGTTTCTCAGTCTTGCTTTGAGACACTGGCCTATCTTAGAATATTGGCACATCTTATTACCTACCGTTTTCTTTTAACATAGTCTTCAAAATAGCTATTCTCTGGTCTTCAGTATTACTAAGAAATAGTATTTAACCCTTTCATGCCATATACACCAACTGTCTCTGTCCCTGTCTGACTCTGTCTGTCTCTCTCTCTCTCTCTCTCTCTCACACACACACACACACACACACACACACACACACACACACACACACACACCCTTTAGCTTTGCACATCAGCATAGCCTAGTAAAGCAATAGAGAACTTGGAGCAGATTCTTATAAGCACAAGAAAGGCCTGAAGAACAGATGTTCTAAGGTCCTAACCTCAGGAGTTTGGGGCTACAGATCATTCAGAAGACTCCAGACTTATTGTTGAGAAAGAATTTAGTCCCAATAAGGCAGTGCTGCATCACCCAATCACTCCCAAAACCAAAGCTGGCCCAAAAGGAGTAAGGATTGGAAGACCCTGTTCCTTGGGGGAGGTGAGAATGAGGTTCTTTCATCTCAGATTAAAGGAATACTGACCAACAGGGTCCCAGCTGAGAGCTGTACTCCCTAGAGAAACAAGTTCTCAGTGAGATGAAGCCCCATGAGAGCATTGTTCAAGGCCATTTGTAGCCCCCTCTCCACCCTCTTAGAACACATGTTCCCCATGCCCAGAAGAGACCTCAATGGACACTCCCTACTCAGGCTCTCATCACAGGGCACAGGGAAAAGAGGGATAATCAGGGAAAGTACTGGGGAAAGGGTAGAGGGGCACTGGAAACAGGACAGGGTGGACTTTTGGTGGTTGTGAGGAAACAAAGGCAATACTAGATTGAGGTTAAGCCCTAACCCTAGCTCCAGCACAAAGCCTGCCCTCATAGCCCAGGCCCAACAGTCTTATATGGCTCTTGGTCTGAGGGCTTCATTCTAATACAGTGCTAGGCAGTGCTACTAGCTCCTGAAGCCCAACAATTGGGGCCTTCTCTATGCAGAGGTAGGAAGGAGAAGGAAAGGGCTAAAATGAAATGCTGCAAGACTAAAGGCAAAGGGGCAGCAACCAAAAACTCTTACCACCCAGAAAGAGGACTTTGCGAATGCGAAAGACAGTACCAGTAGGTCCTTGTGGCAGAGCAAAGACAACAGTGAATAATGCAAAGAGAATGGCAAACAACAGAGCAGCCTCTTCAGGGTCCAGCCATATCCACCCCAGATGTGCCTTGCTTCCCAACCCCTTCTCCCTTGCCCTTATCCAAGAAGGATAAGGACTAGATGACCTTTGGAAAGATCTGTTCCTTGTAGGGAATGAGAATGAGGTTCTTCCTTTTTAGGCCAAAGGAATACTAGCCATGGGGCCCTGAAACACTACTCAGAGTCTCTCTGAGGGAACCAATTTCTGTATCCCATCCAGAACCATGGCGGAGGCAGGGAGCAGGGCTTTCCCACTGTTCTGAGCTCCTAAATTCCCTTCCTTTGCTTTCTCTCAGGTACCAGTCTTGAAGTTAGGCATTTATTTGCATAATTCCTGCTGTACAGAATTTTCTTGACTTAATCCTTTCCCTATTATACCTAGTGGCTTCTGTGGCTAAGCAGCCTTGTTTGAGGTTAAGAACAGGCAAGCACTAAGCATTGTTCATGCCTCTGCAATTGCTCTGACAGGTCTCAGAGGAATTATGCTACAGTTTCTAAGGTTTAGGGATCATGCAGGTCAACAGTGGTAAAAATGTCCTCCCTTTTTCCTCCCACATCCTTCTTGTCCTCTTTCTTTTGTTTTGCTTTTTAGGGGGGGAGGGAGGGCAATTGGGGTTAAGTGACTTGCCCAAGGTCACATGGCTAGTAAGTCTTAAATGTCTGAGGCTGGATTTGAACTTGGGTCCTCCTGACTCCAGGACTGGTGCTCTATTCACTTTGCCTCCTAGCCGCCCCCAGTCCTCTTTCTACATTATAATTAACTGTCTGGTTTTGGAGTAGTAATTTCAGCTCTCTGGGCCTCAGTTTTCCCCTATTTTAATTAAAGTACTTAGACTAGATAACCTCTCTATGATCTCTTCTTCCTTTAACGTTTTGGGTAAGGCAGTGTAGCATAGCAGAAAGCACATCAGGACTTGCAGTCAGAAGGATTGAGTCTGATTCTCAGTTCTGAATATGGGCAACTCACTTATTTGTCTGAGCTTGAGTTTTATGTTCCTCACAAGGTATTTCAAATGCTGTGTAAATATGGCCTATACTTACAATGGTAATTATGATGCTATGATCCTCTCTCCCTCTTCATCTACTCCTCCAGTTTTACTGCTCGTGTCTAGGCTGGACGACATTTCCATCCCTGACTTCTGACCTGTGCTTAAAGCCCCAGTCTCAGTTACCTGCTGTTCATATCGTCCTGGATTTTAAACATATGTGATCAACTGAAATGATCCATTTTCATTTCCAGCTTCCCTTTTTGACTGTCAGGAGCTCTACCATTCTTCCAGCCCCCAGAATCAAACGCTTGCTGTCATTTTGGATGCCTCTCATTCTTCTCAGCTTCTACATCCAATTACCAAGTTCATGGTCATACAGCTGGGTAAGTAGCACAGTTCATATTCAGACCTCAAGCTTTTAAGGGATCTTTCCATCCCACTGTGCTGCCTCTGCCCCTTAGCCCTTGTCCCTATTATTTTTCCTGCCCTAGAATGCCTATTCTAATCCTACCAAACCTTGAAGCCCTGTCTCCATAAAAGCTTCCCTGCCCACACTGATCTCCTCCTTCTTTGAGCCCCAATAGTATTGATTAGCTTGAACATGCTATAGAAACCTAAGTTCATAAAATCATAAATTTAGAGCTGGAAGGAATCTCAGGGCCAATCAAACCCAATGCCCCTCCTTCTATGGATGAAAAAATCGAGGCCCAAAGGAGTGAAGAGCCTAGCTAAAGATCATGCAGCCAGCGGAGTCGCACAGCCCAGGTCCAGGGACTCCAGATCCAGTGCTGCTATCACTGCATGAGAGCCTGTGGGTCTCTGTCGCCACCACTATTCGCGCTGGATCTTAAGCAAATGCAGCGCCTATCATCCGCTGTTCCACACGTCCGTCTCCTATAGCGCTAGGGACCCTAAAGCCAACACCACATATTCTTCAGAGGAATATAAGCTCCTCGAGGGTAGAGACTATTCATGTTTGACTTTGTATCCCCAGGCACACCACTTTGCGTGTATTAGATATTTAATAAATGTCTGCTTAGCTGTTTTTTTGAATTTTCTCTTTCACAGCACTGAGCTTGGGACGTGGTTGTCCAGGAAGATATGTGCCTCTAAAGCAGTGGTTCTCAAACTTCCTAATGCGTGACCCTTTAATACTCATATGTGGTTGTATCGGCATGTGGGCGGACCTGCCTGTAGACCGATAGAGGAGCAGTGTCCCAGTTTCTAAGACCAATGAATATATGTTTTCTGATGGTCTTAGGCAACCCCTGTGACCCCTGTGAAAGGGTCATTTGACCCCCAAAGGGGTCGCACCCACAGGTTGAGAACCGCTGCTCTAAAGTAATGAGCAAATTTTCCCAGTGTATCACTTGCATAATCAGCCTCATTACTTTACAGTTGGATCATGCAAGTGTTTGGTGAATCCTAAGAGATAGAGTGATAAAAATGTCCAACAGAGAGACAGTCAGCACCCTACCATATGATTGCACTATTGGCACTGTCATTGAAGCAGCCATCCCAATGGTTTTAGGGACAGCCCTTGCCCCCAAACCTTTGCCCACACCATTCTTGTATCTCCTGTGATATCTTTCCCTTTCTACTCCATTTACCCATAATCTATCAAGAATGAAGTCAAGTCCCACCTTCCCCATAAAATCTTAGTCTTACCTGTCCACACGAGCCTCAAGTGTTTTTTTCTTATTCAGGTGAACTATAGCACTTATTGCTCACACAATTAATTTAGACTACCTTAGAATATTTCTTCACTGTCTGTATTGAATTATAATAAATTTTTTGTCTTCTATTTAACTTTGCATATGCTTACATCCTATCTCTCCCACTAGGTTGATTGTAGGCTCCTTGAAGACAGGGTACGTGTGAGGAATGTGGTGCCATGGAAAGCACTGAATTTGTAGTTTGAGGACCTGGGCTCAAATGCCGACTTAGCTCCTTCTTGTATGTGTGACCTTGGGCAAATGACTTCATCTTTTTAGGCTCAAGTTTCTTTGTCTGTACAATTAGGGGGTTTGAATTAAATAATCTTTGAGGTCCCTCATAGCTCTATATCTACATCCCTATTCACCATCGTCATGACATGATAGAGAAATGATGCTACTACCCTGCTTCCAACAATGTTGCCCTCTCCTAAGACTAACAGCCAGACCCACTCTTCCTTCAGTCCTCAATGTTGTCCAAACCCTGCTCCACTCCTACCCTATACTGAGAACTGAGTAGAAAGATATCTTCCTCTGATCAAACTGTCTCAGCCTGCTATCTCAGACTAGGGATACAAAGATACACAAATAATAGAAAACATCAGGACAGACGGAGACAGATGAGAATGGAAAAGTATGTTGGGAGCCCTGCTCCTGGGGATGGGAGAGGGGAAATATTTGAAGGAAGACAGTTCTAGTCTTGGATTCTGTCATACCAGGTATAGGGTTGAGGATGTAGCTCTGGGAAGATGGGGTCAGGAAATTCCCATCTGTGCTGTCCTCCCAAACCACACTGTAGAGCTCCAAGACTCTAATGTTGCTTTTAGTCCTAAGTAGCAAAATCCCTGACCTACTTCCCCTCCCTATCATAGTACCCTCAATAATGTTCCTACTGGCATGAGATTTTTGTATGAAATCATTTCAGGATGGAGCTGTCTCCATTCCACATGGCCAAGTCAGCAACAACCAATAGCAGCAGCTCTGGAGAAGAAGGAGGGAAGACGAAGATGATTTTAACTATTTACCTTCCAAGGCATACTTCATGTCCTGGGCAAATAGGTGCCACATCACCTCTGCACTGACCTTGCCCACATTCAGCTCCTGGGGGAACCTGGAGAATGGAAGGGGTTTCAAAATTAGGGTGTTATACAAAGCCTGCTTGACTCTGTCATGGAGGGCCTGGCCCCAAGGAGGTTCTGAACTAGAAAGATCCAGGAAAGGGAATGTACAAATCCTGTGGGGAAACTGGAGGTAGAGAGAGGAAGTCCAGGAGAAGGGAAAGAAAAGAACCAAAGGAGGGAGGTAGGGAGGCCCAATTTGAAGAGAAGCAGTGTGGGGAGAGAGGAGAGGCCTAGGCTCATAGAAAAGGAGACTTCTAAGGAAGAGGAAAGGGAGGGCCTCAAGAACAAGGGGTATGATAACCCAAGAGAAAGAAAGTAAGGGAGGTCTTAAGGGGAGAGAGGTCGAGTATGGTGAGTAATATTTCTGAACACAATGAACACAGGGTCACTGGGCCTCCATGGAACATGTCCAGAACATACAGCCCCAAAGGCCTCTCACCCCAGGGTAGCTGGTTTAACCAAAAAGGGAAGGAGCCCCCATGGCATCTCTGCACCCACCTCAAGCCCTAGTCAAGGCAGTTAACCAAACAGACACAGGGGATGGATGGACAGACAGATGGACAGGAAGAGGAGGCAACACTGTAAACATACAGAGACAGAAAAGAGAGAGGCCATTAGACAGACAGAGCAGGGCTGAGTACAGCTGGGGCTTGGGGAAGGGGTGCTTGCTCACTGGTTCAGGACAGGTGTGTAGGCATTTTTATCTTCCTCGATGATGGACACAATGAGGGTAATGAGCTTGGGCCAGAAATCCAGATTCCGGATGCTGGGGCCTTGTTCCTCTGGAGGCAGTTCCTGTTTCTTGTTCCAGAAATCATAGCAATATTAAAAGTATCCCCAACATACACATATTCTATATCCTCTCCTCTACAAATGAAACCCCACCTCCTTCTTGGTTAGAGGCTCTTCTTTTCTCCCAGAGATGCTATTCCCATAATCCAAATCCCTTCTCCTTCTGGCTCAGCCTCCTCCCCAGGGGCAGGGAACGCTCCTCTCCTATTGGTCTACACCAGCTGCATCCTCAGATCCTCAGGAGCTCCCTTCTGACTCTGCAGCACTGACCCACCCTCCTCCAGCTAAACCCAGCCTCTTCTTCTAGTACAAAAGTACTGATATCAGTATGTTCAAAGGAAAATTAGAAACTTAGGGAGTAAGTTGTGATTATTTAGACTGGTCTAGGGGCTCCTAGAATTTACAGTGTGGAAATCCCCCCATTTCTAAAGATAAATGAGGTGGGTAAGAGACTAAGCCTGGTCCCAGATCCACAGCTGGCTCAGAACAAAGGAGGGCTAAATGTTCTTAAAGTAATACTGGGCTTTGTGCTCCAACCCACTAGAAGTAATGACTGACCCCCCCCTCCTGCTCCCTTCCATCAGCCAACTTCTGATCCACAACTACCCCTACAGTCCAATTTGTATCAAGAAATTGTCTCTATAGCCAGAGAGGAATCTTGCTGCCCAGAAGACAACTGGGGGACCATCTGTATACAAGAAGCAAGGCCTCTGTGAAAGGTTGGGCCTTGGTATCATCAATGACAGGTTTGAAGAAAATAAGGGCGAGTCACCAATCAGATTCTTGATTGGTCAGAAAAGTATGGTAGTTAGGCAGTGATAAGAAAAATATTAATGCAAACCTATCATGGGAAACTTTAGAATATTGGACCCAGTAGGAACTGGGTCCATCTGGCACCTCAAATTTTGGGGGGAAGAAACATGATAATGTGAAAGACTTAGAATTGGAAGGGACTTCAGAAGTGATCGAGCCCAACCCACTCATTCAAAAGATGAGAAAACTGAGGCCCAAGTAGGCTGAGTGATCTGCCCAAGGTCACAGAGGCAGTTAAGTATCAGAAATAGAATTTGAAACCAGGTCCTCTAACTCTACCTACAGAGCTTGTGCACTTTCCGCTGTGCCATGAGGGAAAGAAAAGGAATAAAGTCAAGGTTGTCAAGAAATGGAAAAAATAATCAAGGATGGGAGAAGTGATTGTTTCCTAGACCAATGGAAATGTTTCCTGTAAACATTTTTTATCCCAATAAGAGAAGTAAAGTGCTAGTGTTGGCCCTGGAATGCTGGACCTAACCCTGCTACAGGAAGGATCTTTGGGAGAACCACTACTGAGGTTCAAATGATTCCAGCCCAATTAGAGTCGTTCATCTAGCAGAAGAGGAAAAGTCAAGAAACCTACCATGGATTTAACTTGGTTTTAGGAGACATTATAAAATTATGTAGGAAAAGGATAAAAGGCATTACTACCCAAATTTAAAAGGTCAAATGGTTTATAAGTGATCCTTTGGGAATCACTTATAATCAGCCTGGCTGACAGGTAAAGAGACTAGTCAGAGGCTAAGGGCATCTCTTCAAAAGAGAAAGCCCAAAGAAAGAGAATGAGGAGCCCAGAAATCATGTTGTCAGGTATAAACAGAAAATCAATCAAATCAAAGAAATCTCTGTTAAAGGCTGGAGTCAATGAAGAATTCTTCAATAACATCAAAGAGAAGGCCAGTTAGACTGCTTAATAATCATAGTTCAAAGGACATATTCATCTTAGGAATGAAAAAGAAAGAACAGAGAAACTAGTTGAATTCTCATAAGATTTCCAAACCACAAATCTCTTTTGAAAACATATTAGATCAAGTAATAGTAACTGTTCAAGGTAGCTTCATACTAACTGTAAATAAATCATAGATCTTACATAGTACCTATCTGAGGAGAAACTGAAGGCTGAAATTGCAAAACTATTAGCCCAAATGCCTAGTCTGTCATTCCAAATGGCCACAGGGCAATCAAACTGTGCATACCCTTTGAATCAGCAATACCATTACTGGGTCTGTATCCCAAAGAGAGCATAAAAAAAGGGAAAAGGACCCACATGTACAAGAATATTTATAGCAGCTCTTTTTGAGGTGGCAAAAAATCAGAAACTAAGGGAATACCAATCAGTTGGGGAATGGCTGAACAAGTTGTGGTATATGAATGTAATGGAATAATACTGTGCTCTAAGAAAGGATGAGCAGGTGGACTTCAGAAAAACTTGGAAAAACTTACATGAACTGATACTGAATGAAGTGAGTAGAACCAGGAGAACACTGTACATAGCAACAGCCATGTTGTGTGATGATTAACTGTGACAGACTTAGTTCTTCTCAGCAATATAATGATCAAAAACAATCCCAAAAAACTCATAATGTAAAATGCTATCCACATCCAGAGAAACAACTAAGTAATCTGAATACAGATAGAAATATACTATTTTCTCTTTTTTTCTTTCTCATGGTTTTTACCTTTTGTTCTGATTTTTTTTCCTACAACATGACTAATGTGGTAATATGTTCAACACGACCGCACATGTATAACATATCAGCTTGCTTGTCTTGGGGAGGAGGGAAGGAGGAAGAAAAATTCAGATCTCAAAATCTTATAAAAATAAATGTTGGAAACTATCTTTACATGTAATTGGAAAAAATAAAATACTATTCAAAAAAACAAACAAACCAAAACCCCAAATGGCCACAGCACCAGGGAAAAGACAGATCAATCACCACTAAGAAAGAGAGGGAGTAAGAGTTAAAGGGAAAAGGGAAGGAGGTGGTGCCTAGGACATCTCACTTCAGTCTGGTACTGGTGACTGTACAGTTCATGACAGTTGTTGAAGATGTATTCATAGGTGGAATTCAGACAGGCCTTCACGCAGTCCTTCACTACCTGGCTGGCACGTGGTGGACTCTGCAGCTCTTGTACCTACAATGGATCCGGAGGAACATGACCCTAGAGTAAGACTCCACATCATACCTGACCCTGCTGACCTGGGAGGTGGAGCTTTTTCTTTCCTTCCTAGGTCAGTCTTAGGAAAAGCTTTCTTTCCACTATTCCTTTGCCTTTTCCCTTAAATGCCACATTATGCCCTTGGATGGGGCTACTGGGCCTATCTATGGAAGCTTACTCAAACCACTGTCATCTCATTTAGCCCACAGAGCATAGTGTTTCCACACAAAACAAGGTGTGGGAAGGGGAAGACTGAAAGAATAAGAAATTTCTCCTGAATCTGGTGCTCTGAGGCCCTAGGCATTCTGCTCCACCCCCTCCCCCCCCCCGCCCCATTCAGGAGAAAGACCTAGGGTGTTGCTCAAGTCTGACCAAGAATCTTTCCCTTTTACAACTAATTTCCCAAGCTAACCTTAAAACTCACCTTCATTCTGAAGAAGGTAATGCTGGTGAGAAGATCCACAGTGGATTTCAGGTCCTGCAGTCTTTCTGGGCTCCCAGCAGGAAAATTGTTCTATAATTGTTATTATGGAAACCAAATGCAGACAACAGTGAAAAAATTCAGCAAATAAGAAACATCCACCCAATAACTCCTCTGTCACCCTAGCCAAACCATCTCTACATATCTAATAGGCTTCTCTCTGTCTGCCCCCTCCCTACCTCAGGGTTCCTGAACCCAACATTTCCCTCAGAGAAAAAGGCTGTGAGAAACCCTTAGAACAATATGAAGTATGCTTTATGTATACACATATATCGTTCTGGCATTAGAGTAGCCTTTAGCAGGAGATCAGGAAGTTGAGCCTAGCTGGTGATAATGAGGTTAGAAGGGACTGTTCATTGAAGCCCAATCTCACAAGCAAATTAACCTCCATTTTGGGAAAAATGCTTTTTAACTATAAAAGGCCAACCTACATGGCACAGGATACCAAGATACCATACTATCAACTCCCAGTTATCCATGCAAATGGAATGGGAATAGGCATGCAGATCATTCAAACCTCACTTCCCTTTGACTTCATAGGGCCATTTTGCACTTACATTTAAATGTGGTTGTGTCTGCTTTTCTTAGAATTTGCTACATTTTAAGGAAAGTGGTAAAGTCTTTATTGTTCACATCAAGGGGACCTGGGGAAAGGGCTTGAGTTCACCATTCTCCTTTGTGTTCTAACTCTGATTTGTCATGGGGACAAACAACACGCACACAAACCTCTGGCCTGAGCCAAGCCTCCCCTTCTGTCTCTAAAGCTTATGTGATACAGGGATTCTATATTTCCAACTTATTTTTCAGTGGATGGGAAGGAGAATAAAGCCATATCTTTGAAAACTGAAAAAATAGTGATTTAAAAAACAAATGGGCTGCTTGGCCTAGGTTTCACTTGGGCAGGGAATATAGGGAGGAGAAAAGGAAGGACTTAAATTAAGGACTTAAAATCTGGCAGCTGAGTCTTAGGGATGACCTGATCGCAGAATTAAATGAAGCATAGAGAGCAATGTCAGAGTCAGAGCAAGAGCCAGGGCTAGGGCAGCAGAACTACAGCATGGCTTAGCTGAACACTTATACACGGTGTTATAACCTGTGGCTCTCAGTGGCCCTGGCCCCAGAGGTCTGTGTGCCTCTGTAAGAAAGGGTAAATAGTCAGCATAATGACAGCCCTCTCAAGTTTGACAGAGGTTATCCTTTCTGACCTCACAACAGCCTTGTTACTGGCATCCCCATTTTGCAGATGAGGAGATGGAGGCTTAGGGAGGACAAGTGACTTACTCATAGTGTCGCAGGCAGTAAGTGTATGAACAGGATTTGAAGTCAGGTTTTGGGGACTCCACATCCAACACCGTATCTACTTGTACCACCCAGCAGCCTCCTGACCCCTTAAACCATCAGAGACACCTCCAGGTATGGTCTATCACTATTTCATGGGTAGGGAACCTGTGGTCTTGAGGCCACATGTGGCCCTCTAGGTCCTCAACGGTGGCTTTTTGAGAATCCAAACTTCACAGAACAAATCCTTTTAATAAGAGGATTTGTTCTGTAAAACTGGGACCCAGTCCAAAGGCTGCACCCAATAGTCCTATTTACTATCCCCTTTACTAGATGCTATTAGCAGCTAGGCTGGGATTCTTTGCTCCATACCCGGTATGTGGAGAGGTCGATTCGCAAAGAATTATGCAGCTGGTCCAGGAGTTTCACGAATCTCTCTTTCTGTGAAAAGAGAGGAAATATTGGTAGTTGTGACAACATAGTCTTGAGCCCTCAGGAACAAAACGGTGTGAGGGAAGAGAAGAGGAAGGAGCCTGATGCCCTTTTCTGGTCCTGACTTCTGAGAAGGGAAGAATGATGCAAGTTTAGGAACAGGCTCTTCAAGATCCCCTAGATTTTCTTTGAGGCACTTAAGAGCAGCCCTGTGGAGCCTCATCCTGTTCTTCCTGGGAAAACTGAGGCACAGGGAGTAGACGTGGCTTCTTGTACATGATACAGACTTAGGAACAGAAGCCTGGTGTTGCAGCCAGGCCAGGGTTCACAGTATCCCTAATCCCTCAGGGACAGCTCAATTCAGTTCCTCAATTAATGAGAAAGGAAACTCAAACTGCATGCTGAAGTCAGTTTCTTATCAACCGGGCCTCTGAGATCCACTGAGAGAACAGCAGATTTCTCATCCTGGCCTCTGCTATTTCCTGCACAGAACATTCCATCTTCCAACACTGGGCATTCCCACTGACTCTCTTCCATACTTGGAATTCTCTCCTTCCTCACCTATGCCCTTTAGTTTCCTTGGCTCCCTCCAAGAACCAGCCCAGATACTACCTCCTATAAGAGTCCTTCCTCATGCCCCTTAAGGCTAGTGCCTTCCCTCTGTAACAATCACCAGTGTATCCTATCTGTTTATATCTTGTCTGTACACAATAGCTTGCATGTGGTTTCTACCACTACAATGGAAGTTCCTTGAGAGCAAGGACTTATTTTTTGCCTTTGTTCACATCCTCAGTGCTTAGCAAAGTACCTGGCAAACAGGAAAAGGCACTTAGTAACTTGGCTTGACTACAGCACCACAAGGGTTACTATGATAATACTACAATGAGTTTCACTGGGGAGCTCATGCAATCAGGAGGCCACTGCTTGATGAGTTATGGGTTAGTAAGGGAATCACAGCTCTGGAAACCATTCCTGGGTGGAATCAAAAAAATCTCTTAGTTGGAAGGCACTTCAGAAGCCATCTCTGACGGAGAAATTGGTCTACAACATTCTCAACAAGTTGTCATCCATCTTTTCTTTAAGACTTTGGATAAGGATGTTATTGCTTTGAGTGATGATATTTTAAGAAGGTGAGCTGATATATTTAAAGGCTTCTCTTTCAATCTTGCTCCGTATAGTTTATATCTTTCTTACTGTGTTTTCTCAAATAATTGAAGCTGAGATTTTAACAGTTTTCTTTTATGAAAAAAGTAAGCCAAATGTAGATGCATGAGCTACCCTTTTTCCTTTTCTTTTTTCGTTGTTGCAAATATCAATACTTAAAATGAGCCTCATCTATATGGTTTTTACAGCTATAAGCAGACATCACCACTCAATGGGTGACAGTGACCTATCTTCCAGACATAGCACTTTAGAAGAAAATAAATAACTTCTATGGAACTGACTTTGCAAGAACAAACTTAATAAATGATGGCAAACATTACCGCTGTGCCTGTGTATATATGTATATATATACTCACCCCAAAGTTAGAGGCGGCAAAGCGGTCAGAGGCAGAGACATTGGTGGAGGCTGTGGTATGGGCATAGTAGGCATTGATGTTGGCAAGTAGGGTGCTCATCACTGCTGGTACACCAGGACACATGTACTTGGAGGACAGACATGCAAAGTGCCTGAGAAAACACAATCCTTGTAGTTATACCAGTAACATGGCTCCTACAGCGAATTATAGGATACTCTAAAAAGGTCCCCCACAGTCATCTCAGGGTCACCTTCCTCATTTAGGCCAATGGCTTTGCATGATGCTGCCAAGTCCTTCTTGCTCTGAGTTGGCTCCTCTGTGCAATACTGAATTACTTGCCTGACAAGTCTTACTCCTATCTCTAACCACAAGAAGAAATTCTTGTTATAGAAACTTCAGGTACCCTAATCAGTAGATGCTTTCTCCTTTTCTACAGATCAGTTCCCTTAACTATATATTTAGGGCAAGAAGATAGGGTGGTCTTACACATTCATGCAAACTTGCGCGCACACATACACACACACACACACACACACACACACACACACACACCTCCTTTCCTAGATTCCTGGAATTGTCACATACACACATATCCTTCCCTTTCTCTTCCGGGTCTTGGAGGCAGCAACATATACATAAGCCCTTCTTTTACCCTCCTGGAATCATGGTGGCAATAACATACCACCTCCACTCCTCAGGATCCAGGGCAAGAAAGTATATCCTCCATCTCTCCTCTCCCAGGAGGGCAGTGACATATCTGTACCATATTCAGGCCCTGGGAATAGTCACAGATATATACCCTGTTCCCTTTCCACCCTAAGGAAAATGGTAAATGTGACCGTGAAAGGAAGACTGAGCCAGAGGCTGGCAATTCTGGGTGGTCTCAGCTATGAGCTGCTCCCATTTACTAAATGGCAATCTATTTTGTCAGTATGACTTCATTAGTATTCAAGTGATCAGCACCCCTTCCCCTAGAGTTCCTCCTGAACCTCACGTCATAGCCTGGTATATTGATTCAATGCCATAGCGCATGGCAAATTCATCCACAATTTCTTGGGCTGTCTCCTCAAAATAAACCTTCCATGCATCATCCCCTTTGGCTTCAGGGATCCGGACTCCTCCACTGCCCTGGATGTCTGTGAGATGATGGAACAGGTTCTGCAAGAGACAAAGGGAAATGAAGAATCCCATCTCCTTGACCTCCTTGTTACTTGTGATACTGTTGACCAGCCTTTCTTCCTGAGCATCCTCAACACATAGCACTTCTGGTTCTCCTCTTACTTGTATGACTGATTCTTCTTAGCTTCCTTTGTTGGACCACTATCTTCCTCCTACCTACAAAATAGGGGTACTCTCCAGGTTCTTGTTTTGGATAAACAGGATCTTCTCTCTATATAATCTCTCTCTTAGTGATTTCATTAGCTCCCATGGGTTCAATTATGATCTCTATGTATATGATTTAATCATCATATCCAGCCTTCTTCTCTCTCCTGAATGCCAATTCTGAATTACCAACTGCCTGTTAGACATCACCAACTAAATGCTCTATAGAGATCTCAAACTTAACTGGTTCCATATGGAACTCCTCTTCCCCTTCAAAACTTAATTCTGTCAAAAGTACATTTTATCTGCATCCTTTCAGCTGTCCAGGTTTGCCACAGAGTCATCTTTGACTCTTCCCTTCTCCCTCCATTTCCTATAATTTGGAAAGTCTTATGGATTCTCTCTCTCCACAATATCTCATTTCCATTCCCTCTCTCCACTTATACAACTTCTACTTCACATCCTTATTATCTGATCACGTATACCATTGCAATAGTATTTTAAACAATATTGCTGCTTCCAATCTTTCCTTTCTCCAATCCATTTAGCTGCTAAATTGATAGCTCAAAAATACAGATCTGAGTGCTCACCATGCTCTCTCAGTGTTTTTTTTTTTTAGCTGCCATGGATTCAACTAGCATTTCCATGCAAATGATTCTCTTGTGTAATTTCCATACCACAGTGTGGTGCATTGCATTATGATTACTGTAAAGTGTGCTGTCCTCTTTCCTTAACCCTCGGCAGCAACACAGTCTCCAAAACACTTCAAAGACCAAACTCTTACAGGAGAGATAGAGGGGGTAGTGGTAGAGGGAATCATACCACAAAAAGCCTAGCTAATTCTAACACTATCCAAGCAAGAGCTCTGTCCTTGTTAGAGGAGCGAGTCACTTGCAAATCTGGCTCTGGGCCTACCTCAAGGCCTTAGACAGATGGGAACATAGCTTTATTGAAGCCAGGAGCTCTAGTGGCCACTAATGTGGATAATGATGGAAGTAAGGAAAGCCCCGTGTTGTTCCAAGGAACAGGAGCTGCAGGACATCTGTGGGACCAGATATGCAAACAGCTGGGCATGGTTGGGCTGCTCCCTCTTATGACCAGGTGAAGCTAGAGTGACACTGATTTGATGAACATGAATTTGGGAGATTTTCCCACAAAAAAAAGAGTCCAAGAGGAAAACTCTGTTATCAGTTGGGAATATGAAGGATGTAGATGGCCAGGGATGCAAGAATTAAGGGATTAGAAAACTTCATAGAAAAATCTGTCATTTTTGCCTAATTTCAACACAGAGGGTTCAGAAGGCAAGGCTTAACATTCCTGTATTATAGCTGGGAGACCCAGGCACAGGTTAGTTTGTCTATCCAAGGTAATATAGTTAGCTACCAAAGACAATAAAGAACAGCACTGAGGTCTCTAGCTACTTAGTCCCTGTTCTTCCCAGGAGATCATGCTATTCACCTTTGGAGGCTTCTTCTTAGGGAGGTGTGGGTGGGTGAGCAAAGTGCTTCTGTCTGGGGCTGACTTACCTCGTGGAGACAGGTATATTGCACATGATATGGTGCTACCTTCTCTTCCCCCTTTATTTCCACACTGATATGCAGCCGAATTGCTCCGGAGACAGCAGACTTATCTGTCCTCTTTTCTAGAAGGGAAAGGAGACAGGAAACTTACACCTTCAAAGATACCCAAACTAAGCAAAACATGTCCAACCCTGGTGTTGGGGTCCAAGGAAAGAAGAGGCCTTCTGGAATGAGGGCCAGAGTTACAATCTAAAGAGGGTAATCATCCTTACAAAGACATGTAGCCCAATAGGTATAATTGACTGGGAAGATGCAAGGATAACTGGACATTTCTAGTTTAGATGCCAGGGTTCAAGGGGCTTCTGGATTTTAGGGTAAACCCAATCAGAGCTGGCCCAAGCCTCTCTTCACTTATGTTATGATCATCATGGTTCAGTGAAGCTGGGTGTGTATGCACAGAACAGGTAGGAAGATGGTCACTAGTGCTCTACTGAATTTGAATTCTCAGTCTTGGCACCCAAAACATAACGGGAAAGGAGAGAATGGAATGGTAATAGGGAGAACTAGGCACTAATGAATGATAAGAAGGGTTGCTAGGCACCCAAAACAATTCAGTCTCTCTCTTAGAGATGGCTTATAGATAGAAAGTTTGTAATACCCATCCTTCTAGAGCCTTAGACTCTTTCTAAGAAGACAAAGCTCTTTGCCAATGAAGAGATATTCCCAAACTCCCTTCCCTTCCTCAGCTCCATGGTGATGAGCTGCTTAGAAGACTGAGGGTGATGGTGATAGCACAGATCTCAGGTTGCTGGAATGGTCTCAGACTAGGACAAGCCACAAAGGGGACAGGCACAGTCCTGGAAATGTAGTGCCCAACCTAGCTGGATAGATGATGATGCATAAACTAGAGTTAGTGCTCACAGTGGAAGTGACCTGTGATGAGAACAATTTCCCTGCCAAGTTCACCAACATCTGCTTCAGTGGTGGTAGAGGGGACCCAAGCAGTTTTCTGTTAAGTCCCTCCCTTTGCGTCTAAACAATTTCACTTGGCCTTCTCCTTCTTTCAAAGGAAATACCCAAATCCTCTGCCCCCAGCTCCTCACCCAAGTTGTACCAGACATCCATCTCGCCACTCAGGGTTCGCACTTCAATGATGGTCTGGCCAAGAAAGTCATCTGACTCCCGCTTCAGCCGCTGCTTTACTCTTGACTTGATGTCATCATCCTCATCCCACACTCGTACCTTGATTCGGTCTGAGGAGTTGTGGCACTCACTGTGGGAAGATAGCAAGAAGTCCACAAAGGAGAATTACCTACCATTCAGCAATGACCTCTATTTTGCCACCCAACCCCCAAGTTACACAGAGCATCTTGGATGAAGCACACAAGAGGAAGAGTGTATTCAGTGTATGTATTCAGTTATATGCCAATCTGTCTTTCTTTGCTCCTATTAGAGAATGAGTCTTTCCAGCAGAGCAGAACAGTGCAATTCTATTAGAGAGGCAATGCAGACAACAAATGCTTTCTCTGTAGCTTGGGCAGGGTAAGCTATCTATTAGCCTAATTTGCCTTGGAAGTGAGGGTAGAAGATAGACTCTGGGGGATCCAGGGAAAAGGTTGTCTGTCCAGAGATCAAGGGAATCACTGAAAGCCAAAGGCTTTGGACTGTATCTAAGTGCCCTGGGAAGAAAGGAGAGATCAAGGACCCAGGGCTTATTGGCTACCAACACTACTTGGAGTGCTGGGAAAATGAGTTGGAAGGAGGGAGTAAAAGCAGAGCAGCTGAGGAGAAATGAACCTCCACCTGTGCTTCCATATACAAACCAGAAATAACTCTCCTCAGAAGGAGAGGCGTTTCAATTTCCTTTCCTTAAAATACCTCCAGAATTAGCGTCCCAGAGTTGGAAGGGACCGTCAGAGGCCATTTGATGCTACCAATACCCAAACAGGAACCCCCTTGATAGCATACCCAACAAATGGTCATTCCTGTTTGGACTGCTATTGCTGGTCACCAGGCAGTACAATAAGAGCTTTCCTGGCTACACAAGCGAAGTGTGTTATGTCTGCTGAAGATACAACAGTTAATTGGAAGCTGGAGGTAATACATCCAGGAGAAGGAACTAAGAAAGAAAGAGCAGCAGCCACAGCTAAAATTAAGTAGGGGAGGGGTGGCTAGGTGACGCAGTGAATAGAGCACCGGCCCTGGAGTCAGGAGTACCTGAGTTCAATTCTGGCCTCAGACACTTAACACAAAAACTAGCCGTGTGACCTTGAGCAAGTCACTTAACCCCAACTGCTCTCCAAAAAAAAAAAAAAATAATAATAATAATAATAAAATAAAAAATAAAATTAAGTAGGGGAGAATCAGCTTAATTTTCCCACATTCTCCTTTTCCTCCCCAATCCTGTTCAAGTTCCAGGAAATAGCAAGAGAAGATCTGACCTTCTGGCAAAACAGGTCTTTCCCTGTTCTTGGGAGCTCTTTGCATTACAGCTTTCAGTCCCACCAGTCAAACTAAGCCTTTCTCCCTGACCACTTACAAATGGAACTTCTCTTCCCAAACAGGATTCAGGTTGCCAAAGATGGTCTTTGTTCGTTTCTTTGTTTTTCCAACTTGCACGGTGACATAGGGGTCACTGGAGCCAGTCTTATCCTTGGCCTGCAGACCCTGAGCACACACGACTATAAGGCAAGCATGGAACAAGGATGAAGCTACAAAACATGATTCCCCAGGGCACATCATCCTAAAATCAGGCTAGTTCCTGGCATGAGGAGCAGCATCTACTGAGAAGAAGCTCAGTCAATGTGGGCAGCCCAAGGCAGGAAAGAGAGACATTTCTCCTTGTCTGCTTATCTCCTTTCATAAGATATGCCCCTCCTACAAAGGGATGCTGATTCCACATAGTTTACTTACTTTTCTAAGAGGATGAGATTGTTCCTTCCCAATAAGCCAACCATTTGCTGTAGTCCCCTCGAGCAAATATGAGACCAATTAAAGGCCCAACTTAGGTCCCATTCCTCTTCTTCTGTGGGGTTTTTCTTGACTAATAAAGCCCACATATCATCTTATTTCCTGAACTCAACACGTTCCACCTTTGTGCCATTTACTTAATAATTAATCATGTTTTGTCTCGTGCTATCTCTTGCACTGTAATTTAATTTGGGTAATGTAATTCAGCTTCTCAACCATGAGAGTTTCCCTAAGGAGGAGGTGAATTCCTTAAGAGCAATAACTATGCCAACTGTGTCTCCCCTACAGTGCCTAGTGCTGGGCTAAACACATAGCATATATTAGATGAATTTGTTATTTTTCCTGCCATTACTCCCTGCACCTACTTTCTCCGTAGGCTCTATAACCATTTTTCATCCACCAACCCTTCCATTCCTCCATACCCTCTCTTTCCCTATTTTTTTTTACCAGTGTTGCAGATCTTACCCATTCCAAGTTTTTCCCCTCCTTACCCCCAATGCCACCTCCCTCTATTTCCTTCTGTGCCCTAACCTCAACCTTTCCCCTTACCAGTGATTGTGATTTTAGCTGACCACTTGGAGGTACCATCTAGCACACTCTGCTTCACTGTCTTCATCTGTTGCGCATGGGCGACTTTGCTCACAGTAAAGACATCTCGGATAACATCAAAAATTTCTGGTTTATTCCGTTCACGGATTTTCATGCGATCCTTCATAGCCATGATGATATTCTGGGTCCGATCCTCAGCCCCATGCTTGCAGCTTTTCTCTGCTGCCCCTGAGAGGTGGCCAGAAATGTCAATTAACATGTCCACTTTGGGCAAAGGCAAGTTTCTGGCATAAGGGAAGGATAGGTATAGGTTTAACTGAAGAATAAGAGTGGGGTTCTAGACTTGGAAGAAGCTACTCTTCTTCAGTTGATACCAGAAGGACACTCCAAGGTAGGTTTAGAACACAAAGGAGAATCTGTCTCAAGGTTAAAGGTTAATCCCTATATGGCTTCGTTGACATTCACCACACTGCTCAGCCAAGGAAATTGAAGAAGAGCCTCCTCATATCAAAACAGACAGACACCCCCCAGCTCCAGCAGCCAGTGAGTCCTCTGAGTGATTCAAGTACAAATGAGCTAAACAGAAGGAATTCAACTGTTTAGTGAGCCTAGAAATAGAGGTCTGGGGGTGGTCTTGAGGTATCACAAAAGTAGCTAATAATCCAACCCTTACTTTAAGTCACAATAAAGATTAATATATAAATGCAGGGCATTCTATACAGTAGCATGTTGAACCAGGAGAGGGGGGGTAAGGGGAAGTGATGAAATTGTTTCATGCATGTGAGTTGTTTTGTCTCCAACTAGACTATTAGTTCTATAAAGGCAGGAATCACTTTTTTTTCTTCTGTCTCCCTCATACCATAGCCTAGAACAGGGCTCAGCTCCCAGTGGACAAAGAGTATGAACTTGCACATGCCCAATCTCTTTTCTAATGACAAACCACCAAGAAGACCTAGCTCCAAGGTTTGCCTGGAAGTTCGGAGATGGAGACAGTCCAGTCTTTGGATCCATGCTGGCCAATGCATAACCATGGGTTAAGGAGACAAGACAGCAGGAGCCTGCAAACAGAAGCAGCCCAGGATGCCAACATATATAAGCTTAACCAAAACCAATACCAGGAGCCAAAACCAGGTCTATTATTGGTTCTGTCATCCATTTCAAGCATATGGAGAAACCAGAAACTTAAGGGTTTACTTATGTCATATTATACCTCTACTTAAAACTTTAAATAGCTTTCAACTGTCTATCATCAAAATTCGAATTTCTCAATTCACCTTCATGGTTCTCTATAATGTGTCCCTATTCAGCTACACTACCTCATTTTCTTGGCCCTCCCTTCAAGAGAGTCCTTTAGCCTCTGCTATCATATTATTTTTTTAAATTTAGATTTATTGTTTTCATATCACAGTCATTTCTCAATAGACCTTTCCTCTCTATGACCTTCCACCCAAACGCAACAAGCTTTTCTTCATAATAAAGAAAATTCAGTTAAGTAAAACCAAACGATACATTGATCATGTGTGACACCATGTGAACCATTCTCCTCATAATGCCCCATCTCTTCAACAAAATCTGGGAAGTAAATTTCCAAGATTTACCCTGTTTGTAGTTACTTGTAAGCTTTATCTTCCCACTAGAATATGTCTCTTAAAGGCAGATATTATTTCTCATATTTCTTATGTATCCCCTACGGTCACTATAATAGGGCTAATATGGACCTATCATTCAATAAATATTTGTTGGTTGTTTCAGACATCCTACCAGCCTTACAAAATGGTGGCTCACTCTGGTTTATCCTTAATGGTCCTCTTTGAAAGCAAGTCCTCTAATTTTGTTTCTTCTTCTTCCCTATAAATGTCAGATCCTCAAGTGGCCACCATGGTATTGATTTAGACCCAGGTAAGTAAAAGAATGGTGACAGACAGCTACTATGCATGCACCCAGCCCCCTCAGAATTTTCCCTGGCAAGATAATACCAGTTCCTTATGAGTCAAGTTCCTCTTCCTTGTGATTGGGATTCTGGCAGTTCCAGAGTGAGCTTTCTAGAATCAAAGCTACCTCTTGTCATGACTCCAAATGTTTTTGTGCTATCAGTTTTCAGGAGCTCAGCTGCTCATTGGGGCCCAATACTACTGGGCAACAAAATCTGCCCCCACCAGCCCAGACTAGAAGTTCTGTCTGGACATCCTTATTCAGCAGACACCTGAGTAACTATGTTTGGCTTCCCTGCTCTTCTACAGGGCTCTTACATCCTGTGTCCAACTTCATTCATGGTTTAGGGTTTCCTTTGAAGGACTCTTATAGCTGCAGGGACGTAATATAAACAAAGAAAAGGATACAGCTTGGGGTCATCTTCCTTAG
Organism: Pseudocheirus occidentalis; assembly: GCA_028646575.1. Lineage (NCBI taxonomy): Eukaryota > Metazoa > Chordata > Mammalia > Diprotodontia > Pseudocheiridae > Pseudocheirus > Pseudocheirus occidentalis. The sequence goes on from CM053599.1 coordinate 126,435,937, forward strand.
AAATGGTTCTGGCTGTCATATCTCACATGGATTTCATTTGAGAGATATTTTCTGGTCTCAGAAAGGCTGCCAAGGTTTTCCCAGGATGCTCTGAGAACTAAAATGGACCCACAATTCTTCTACAGTTTGAGACAGGAATTAAGTTTCCCACAGGAGGAACTAACATACCTGTCTCCTTCAAATGGCTCTGCCTACATTCTCCTCCAGATGAGGTAACAGGAACAATAGCTTATCGTAATAGCCTATAGCAACTCAGAACTCCCTATTGATTAAGTTCATCTACATCTAATCTCACAGGAGGCCAGCTGTGCCCCCAGGACTCTCACTGGAGGCTGGGAGCCCCGCTCCTCCAAAGCAGAATGCAAAAGTAGCCAGGGTCCCATCCAAAGTTTTGCTTTCTCAGACTGAAGCTAGGAAAGGGCCTCAGAGGAAAGAAAAATATCAAATGCCCTGTATGTGGAAAAAAGCAGTCCTGGGGCCAAGGGAGCAGGGATATTGTCATATAACTAGCTAGTCAGCATAAGGGTATGTATCCTCAGACACACTGTCTGGCTCTAACTTTGCAAAGGTGTCTGGCTCCAGGTTCAGTTCCATCTATGATAGCATGGAAACCATACCACTAAAGTAGATCTAAAACTTGGTTTAAGTCACGCCTTTCTTTGTGGATTAATAATTATCTTGTCCTTATCCTGCCATGGTGGGTTAACTGCCAGTCTGTCTTCAGATATAATCCCCACAGAATCTTCCATGCTTTCCTACGGTTTCCTCATTCACACCCCACTTTTGCACCCTTTAACTTCAGCAGCAAATCCATTCCTTACATAACAATGGCAGCGGCTTTTTGTGTTTATAGAGTGCTTTAAAGTTTACACAGTGTAGTCTCAATAACAAGCCAGCCAAGCAGATTGCACATGCATTATTATCCCCATTGTACAGGTGAAAAACCTGAGAAACAGACCATATAGCTAGCAAGTAAAGGGGCTAGGGTTGGATCCTGGGTCTTTAGAATTTAGGCCCAGTATTGTTTCCACTCTTGTTTCACTGCCCCTCTTAATGGTTCTCCACAAAACCATGGCTACATTTCTGTGTGCTGTAAGCAACAGGAAAGGATTTTTCAAAGAACTAATACTTCACATAGTCTCTAATCTAGAAGCACAAATGAAATCCTCAACTCTCAGGCCTCACCCATAGGGCACTTCTCGGGAAATTTTCCAAGGTAACTGTGAAAATGCAGCTATAAAGAGCATCAGTTTCCTCTAAGGGCAATCTTATTTTAGTCTTTTAGGCAACAAAAGAAACATACAACCAGCATCAACATTTGTCTTTGATTCTAGAGGGATTGCATGAGAAAGAAAAAAATGGAGTGTCCCTTACTTGAAGGGAAAAGGGACTGGGATTTTGCCTTAAAAATACAAAATGCATAGAGGGTTGGGCTTGCTCTCAAGACAAGAATAAGGAAAGTGGACTAGTGACAAGGCCAAGAGAGGAGCTAAGATCAGGTCTATCTTCACTTACACCCCAATGACTACTAGTGATAAATTTTACTGTGAGACTTTGAAGGTTTCTTGTAATTTCCACATTTGTACCACCTACCTGTTTTAAGTGTTACTAGCAATAAAAAAAGCCCTTAGAAATTCACAAGGGACTTGACACTTGCATCAGAGATAAGAAAGCAAGCAAGAAGCTGAAAAATTAGATCCCATTCTGCAATGGGTCATGGAGGAAAGAAAACACTGATTATAGGATCATAGGATTAGAGCTGTAATCAAACTCAGTTCATCTAACCCAAACCCTTCATCTGAGAGACTTCTGTCTCTGACAGATTGAGGCCCAAGAGAGGTTAGGTGATTTGCCCAGGGTCACATTAGTAAAGAGTAGGATCAGGATTTGAATGCAGGTCCTTTGACTACAAATCCAGTGCTCTTTCTACGTGGTAACACTGTCTTTCAGAAACATTAGATAACAGCTATGAGGGAAACAGGCAGCCCAATCCCTGGGAGAGCAAAAAAGGTGTGATACATCCTGGTGCCTGCTGCGAAGATCCCTTTCTGTGGGGATAGGGAATCGGACTCAGCTGCTGAAGTAAGACACACTGTGACTGAATCTGTGGCACATATCCTCATTACAAAGACCCCTTTCCCTGTTTGGATATACTGTGGAGGAGGAACAGCCCCAACTGCAAAGCCACATAGACTGGGAAACTCAGACATAACTAACTTGCAGGCTCCTGACCTCTTCTCAAGTGCTCATCATGCAAGGACTAGAGGGAAATGCAAAGGGTCCTTAGGATGGAGATGGAGATGGAGACATGGAACAGATCTTCGATGTCATCAAGGCCAATTCTTTTATTTTAACAGTTGAGGAAACTGAGGCCCAGAGAGCTTAGGAGATTTGCCCAAAGTCACACAAATGGCAGATTCAGAATTTTCACCCAGGTCCTTAGACCATGAAACACTGTATCTAAGGAACTGCACTGCTCTTTGGAGTAGTACTTTCATGGTAAATCGCCTCAAAGATCAGGTGTTCAAGATGCCTGCACACAAACTGTTCCCTTGTCCTCCCCTGAATACCTTGAGCTAAGTGAAGCCTTAACAAAAGTGGCAATCGAACCAATGTGATTTGGTATTTCCTGAAGCTTCAGAGGGTGGAAAGCTTTTGAGAGACCTCCAGGAGGCACCAAGGCTAATCCCTCTGAGATTTCCTCTACCTATCCCCATTACAGTTATCTGTTCTAGTATCACAGAATGTGCCTTGGGGTTTATACTGTCAAGTTATACCTTAACATTATTTTTCATTGTCAGGAATCTTTACTATGAAAAAGGGAGAACAACCTAATTTGAAAGATTGTGAGAGCTTAAATCAACTCCCTCCCTTCCAAACAGGTTTCATGTTGGCTTGAAGGTGAGAAGGAAAGCATCCCAAACCACCCAGACCCTACTCTTACTTAGATTCAGATACAGTGAGAACAGAACAAGAGAGTAGACACCATCACCTCTATAATTTCCTTCTACATGAATTCTCTGCTTTTCCTTTTCCCACTTTCTCAGCTCCAGCACTTTTCCAAAACGCACATTTAACAAAGGTACACTTCAGTCATTGATTTAGGAAGTTTGGAGCAAAAAAGAGTACATTTTCTCCTGACCTTGGTTCTTTCAGAATTTCTACTCCTGGTTTTCCTGTCTGGGAGACTCTGCTGATGAATTAAAGTAACTACTACCTTTCTTGACTCCTGGGACTGGGTTGTGGGAGGTGTATCAAAAGAGTCCCATTGCCATGTGCCCATGCTTTACCATAGACATTCTTTTTCCTCCTTGGTGGCTATGCTGGGTTGAGCTCAACAAAGTCATTTGGGAAGTGATGACAGCGAAGCATGAACACATCTCTCAGGTCCATATTCCTGTGCTCATTTTCTTCCCACAACAAACTGCACCCCCAAGACCCAAGCAAGCCAGCAGTGATGTTTCTAAGGGACGCCTAGGAGAGCATTAAAAGCAGCCACTAGATAATAACAACCCCAAAACTCTGCCTAAGGAGTATCTGATGCAAGAACTTCAGATCAAATGGGCCTGGAAGGACCATCCCGGAGCATCCCCTTGGCAATAGTACAAGGAGAAATCACGTTGCTAGAAGAGCCACTATGGAGGATGCTGCCTTCATATATCATATATCATACCACACCCCATCATGGCTGCCTTTAGCTCTAGGAAGGGAAATCCTACACCAAAGTTTTTTTTTTTCCCCTTAAATAACCAAGAACCTGTCAGTCCTTTTCTCCACCACCTTCAGCCCACCCCCAACCCCAGTGGACCCAGACAGCAGTACTCACTTTGTAGGCAGTCAGCATTGAGCAGGTCCTGGCACTTCTCATGGCACTTTACCCCACACTCAGTGCACCGCATACCCTGCCGGGCGATGCCCCACAGAAGGCCTTCACATTCATAGCAGTAGGTGGGTGTTGTGGCTGACCACACCTCAAAGTTGTGAGGAGTGGTACAGGAGATAGGGTAGATCAAGGCTTGAAGGGTTTTCTTATACACGTGAGATTTCTGAAAAACATATATCATACCACACCCCATCATGGCTGCCTTTAGCTCTAGGAAGGGAAATCCTACACCAAAGTTTTTTTTTTTCCCTCCTTAAATAACCAACCAAGAATCTCAGGTCCCTCCAGATCTAGCAAGGGAGCTACTAGTGATTATGTCAATGGTTTTAGCTTAGCCAGACCTGTTCTAGTCCAGAGTCCAGAACTCAGAGCAGAAAAGAAGTGCAACTTAAAGTCAGCTAATGCTTACCAGTTCTTCATCTTTAAGGGAGGTCCGTGTGGCCAATGCAGAAGTGATTCCTGCCTTCCTGGACTGGACCAGGGACTGTGAAGAGAGACAGACCATGAAACCCATCAAAGGCTGGCAAAGCTGGGGTGGATATAGAGAACCAGGCTACCAGGCTGGACCCTTCCAACTCTGTTCCCAACACAGGCTTCTCCTGGCATTCACTGCTTCCAAGCCCCAGTGAAATGGGACCCCCAAGCCAAGGCTCCTGCTCGCTGTCCCTTGTCTTAGTTTCTTAGGGAGACTATGTCCTAACAGATCCTTCCTATGTCCCACCCCCCTCCCCTCCACAGCACAAGCTTTTGGAAGCTCATAGGGGCAGCTAGGTAGCACAGTGAATAGAGTACCAGCCCTGGAGTCAGGAGGACTTGAGTTCAAATCCTGTCTCAGACACTTAACACTTACTAGCCATGTGACCTTGGGTAAGTCACAACCCCAACTGCCCTGCTTTCTGCCCTCTAAAAAGAAAAAAACAAAACAAAAAAAGGAGAAGCTCATAGTCCAAAGGGCTTCATTTTCCCCCTTTGCTCTAAGATGTTCTCCTTTTCATGGCTACTACAAGTGCTAAAGCTGCCTGTGGACAAGAGATGAGGTTCAGAGAGGTGGGACAGAAATTTGTATCTGAATGTGCCTAAGTCACATGTAGTGATCAAAACTGAAAACAGTGACTCTACTTTTTGGAGCTTTACTTACACTTTGCACCCTTAGTACCAACCTGTAGGACCCAAAGCCCCCAGAAAAATGAGAGCATTCAGAAATCCAATGGGCAGCACAGAAGGCAACCAAAAATGAATGACAGCTGCTCTTCCAGTGAAGCCTAAGGCTTCACCCCCAAGGACAGCCACCTGCCCTGCTAAGGGCTGGCTTATGTCAATAAAGTGGTGGCTACAGGCACACTTCACAATATCAAACTAAAACAGGAGGAAAGGTTGGAAAAGGAAACACAATGGCATAGTCCATGGACACTAGGAAAGGAGAGAACTCTGAGTACACTCACCATGGCCTGTTGAGAGGAGAGCAGAGAAAGGAACAATCGGATATTAATACCCCAAATGTGAAGGTTGCATTTAAAGGGATAAACCAAGAAGGCTTTGCCACTGATCTTCAGTCCAAAACCCCTTCTGTCCTCAAACAAACCTGTCTCAAACCTAGACCTCAGGAATTTGTATCATCTGTGCTAGGACAGGGTCCTGCAACAGAAAGGACTAGAGGTACTGATCTCACAGTGTCTGAGGTTCTTGGTTAAGACAGGATAAGTACCCAACGCTATAACTAGAGAAATGGGGCCAGAAGGGATGAAAGCAAAGCCCATATAGATAGAATAAGGGGCAGGAGAGCCAAGGAGGATTCTGCAGGCTAAATGTAATGGCCAGAGCAACCCCTATAGATCTCTTGTTGAAGCTTTCCATTTAATCCCTGGGACAGGCATAGTAGGGGTAAATGCAGAGTCCTAATTCCTGAGATGGGCAAGAAGTACACTTCATGGAGGAAGGGGGTCTTTAGGCAAACCCTGTCCAGAGGAAGATAGTTGGTGACTGACTGAGCAGGAGGAGAACCAGGCTTGAAGGCATAACTGAAAGAAAGGAAAGAAGAAAAGAAATCATCTGGAAAAGGAGCTTAGTGTTTTCACAACATAGAGACAGTTGGTTCTGTTTACCATCTTTTAAAACAAACTTTCAACCCCTCAGTCCAACAGGGCAGCTATAGGGACCAGAATTCTCTACCCCATGTCATAGGAATTGGATTGCAACCCAAGAAGAAGGCAGAAGAGGAAAGGTATAAGGAGAGGAAAGGAGAAAAAAATTAAAGAGGAGTTAATTGACTCTTAGTAGAAGGCAGGAAAGAGCCTATAGGACCTTGAGGAAGCAGCAGGGTCTCTATACCACATATCTCTAGAGGAAACACAGTGTAGTAGAAAGAAATCTGGAATCAGAGTCAAAAGACCTGGGTTTGAATGGGTCCTTACTCAATAGGTGACCTTGAAGCAAGTCACCCAACCATTAAAGGCTAGATGGCAATGGAACTCCTTTCTGTAGAGGGAAGAGTTTCATTCTGGAGACCGAGGGAGAAGAGGGTTGACCTTGTCTAGCACAATAAGAAAGACTGGCAAGGATCCTTTGATCTTTCAGCTTCAGATCCTCACGAAACCCTCAGAAACTCTCATGCTTTAGAGGAAGTCTAATAGTGGGAGATTGATTTTACTACTCCAAGTAGGAAACTAAACCCTCAGCTGCACAAATCCTCAGGCTCTCTGTCTTTTGGTATATAATTGAGGGGCAAATATCATTCAGTATAATCAAGGAGTCTTACAGAAAGCCTAGAAAGTTTGGAGGTTAATCCCCTAGTATTCCACCCAAATATAACCCAATGATAGATCCTGACCAAGGAGGACAGCTGAGAATATAATTCCTAGGATGCACAGAGGCTAGGTAAAGGGCTCCTCTGAGGCCGGCTACTGAGATGTGCTTCCAGAAAAAAACAGGGGTGCCCTTGAGACCACATTGAGGATTCATTTCCCAGATGTGCTCCCTTGATGGGCTTGGATCCCATTCCACAAGTGTTCCCAGGAGTACCATGAGTACCTCCCCACTGAGGCCATGTACTGAGGTTTCTTCTCAGAACATGTTTTGGGAAGGGTCAAACACCAATTAGGCCATTCTCTTCCACAAGAGCTATTTAGCATCTGTTCAAGAAAGATTCATTAATTAGCAAGTTGTCATCAACCCACTGCAGGGAACTCAGTTATCATAAAAAATGAGACCAACTGACAGACACATGTCAGATTCTGCAACGAGATATCTCTTATTCCTTGGTCTGTTTCTGAGAGCAGGTCTGAACAACTCTTACCAAATCACTGACAAGGGGAAGTGGCTTCTTTTTGCGTAGGTCTGGCATGCTGTCAATGCCATAGAGCCCACCAGCTGACCTAGAAGAAGAAGAAAAGGAAAGGGAGAGGGAGATTCAGAACTAACATTCCCCTGATGCAAGGAAGTTCCACTCCATTTACCTCTTTTGTTGTTGTTATTGTTTCACCCACTGCCCAAAGGCCTTTGGCAAAGCTGGCAAAAGGAGATAAAAGCACAGATCCTCAGGGGTGGGAGGAACCATGGAGGTCCTCCAAGCCAACTCCCCAGCTTAAGTAGGTGTTGGCATGACTCGCAGGGGGTCATTCTGCCTCAGGTTCTACATCTCCAACAATGGGAAGCTCATTATCTTCCCAGGCAGCACATTCCACATATGGTATGGACAGATGACTGTTGGGAATTTGATTCTGAATACTGAGCTAAATCATTTCCTTTCTTGTCGGCTATGTTTACTACCCACTGTATGGACAAGTCTCTTTTTAACTTGACTGTGAGAGCAATGAGGCAAGGATCAATACTTTCTCCTTTTCTTGAAATTCTCCACCAAACCAAACATGGTGGATATAGGTGACACACAGATGGACACATGGGTGAAAGCAAGAGTAAATTTATTAACTTATTCATCAAGCAGGTAGTTCTTAGATCTATGGCTTCTGGATAGTTACAGACACAGCAGGAATAAGCTGCTGGCGGTCACGATTTCAAGCTATCAGATTCCACAGTCAACTCTTAGGGTTGGGTCACAAGCATCGTCCCCCAACTGCAACCCCCGCTAAAGGAAAGGCAGGATTTGGACAGGGTTAGGAGATGAGTCTTTAGGAATTTTCTGATATGACTCAGCTCTCTCCTTACATTCCCAACAGCTAGAAGAAAAGAGGCAACCATCATGCTTGTCCTCCTGAGGAACATTTCCAAATCGAGAGAACCAGAGAAGACAACCAAGGGAATGGGCAACTCATAGGGTAGGAACCAGAGCATAAGCATGGACAATCCAATATCACTGTCCAATGTGGTATTCTAATATCCTCAGCACCTTTTGTATGGCCTCTCATGGTACTTGTGATATAATCTTATTTCACCTTTGGTGGCTCATGACTCTGAAAGAGTCACCACTCTACATATGGAAGCTGGACATTGGGAACAGTTCTGCGGATAGGCTGGGAACAACCCTCAAGGATAGAGAAGCAGGGGATTCTCTTGTATTCAGTTCAACAAATCTGAACTGAGAAAAGAAGCTCCCTCACGGAGAGAAACAATACAGAAACAATATGATACATCCAGGACACAGATCTACTCACATGAAACAAGACAATACATAGCAGCAGTATTTTAATGTTTCAAGGAATTGTAGCTTTGATGGAGTAGGAACACTCCTCTACTCCCCACTGATGTAAATTCGAAGTCCTATATAACTCAGTAGACAGTCTTTTAGAATTGTCATGGCCAAAATTTCAATCAGACAGCTAAACTAAAGTTTAGAATCATAAAGCACCTTAAACTTAGCAAGGCTGAAGGCTGCTCCTAAGACAACAGACATATGCCATCAGTGGATGCATAATTGAGCCTTTCCTTCTTAATGGAATGCACCAGAGCTTGTAGTTCCACTGGCACAGCCAGAAGAACCCAGGCTCACTGTTAACGCTTGCTGTTTGGCTATGAGGCAGCATCAGAGTCAGATTTTAGTGGAGGGAAAGAAAGAGATGGGTAAGAGAAAAGGAGGAAAGGGAGATAGGAAAAGAGGGGCAAGAGAAGGAAAGAAGGAAGGAGGAAGGGAAGATAGAGGGAATAAGAGGAAAGAAGAGAGAGAAAAGGAGGGAGGGAGAGAACTGAAAGGATAGCAATTCCAACTTCTTCCTTTTATAGATGAGGCCCAGAAGAGTTAAATGACTTGTGTTGGGTCACAACAATACTGAAGAGCTGGGATGGGATTTCAAACCCAGGACTCCCTGACTACAAGTACAGAGTTCTACCCACTTGACCAAAAGGCCTCAGAATTTGGTTTCTATTTGTACTTGGTACTTGAAACCAACAATGACTACTAGCTATTCAGTCATGACTGGTCCCTTGCCCTCTCCAGTTGAACTCTGGGACCTTGGAAGGAAGAGAGGTACTACAGGCATGTGAGTAGGCCAAGGCTCAGTATGGAATGCCATGTGATAATAGCACCATCAAGGTTGGTTCTTGAAGCTATTGCTCTATCTAATTTCCAAGTTATCATGCATGTAATCTCAAGAGAAGTTCACAGGAATCTACTTGACATCACATTTGGAACTGGGTGTTTAAAGTCATTTTGAGGACTGCCATGGGATGATGTTGGCTATTGGGGAAAAAGAGGGAATCCATGGTTACTGTAGGAAGTTAGAACTTTAGGATTTTTTTTGGAAACCAGAGGCAAGCCAGAGAACTGGGGACCCTTGGAGAGGTGGCCCATGAATAAAATGAGACAGACACAGTTACAGAAGTTAGCTCTGCCTCAGCCAACACTTAATATGGGGTTGCTCATAATATTAATAAATTGCATAAGAAAATAGCTAAACACATACCATCTTGGGCCAAGGAATTCCAGATGGACTCAGTAGGAAACCAGAACACATTTTAGAGGACTGAGCTGACCACAAACAGCTTGAGACAGTACCATAGTACTACTATGACATAATACCACATGACACCGAGATGCATTAAAAAGTATAGAATGAGTAAAGACTAGGAGGTAATCTGTGCTCTATATGCCCTTTGTCCTTATTTAAGTGATACTTTTCAGTTTCCTTGATCATCTGTAAAATGTTCAGAAATTAAAGAAGACAATAATATCCTAAATAGGAGTCAAAAGGGACCTTAAAGGCCATCCAGTCCAACCTCCTTATTTTCACAGTTGAAGATAATGAGACCCAGGGAGACTGTGACTTGCCCAAGGCCACATAGATAGTAAGTATCAGCAGATTCAGTGACAGGTGGGTAAAGAAGAGAATGAGAATGAGGGGAATGTGTTCTGGGAGGCAAGGCCAAAGTCTAGAACTTTGGGGTGTGTAACCTAGAGGTCTGGGTGAGAGGAAGTTTGTTTGCTTGGTTGTGAAAAAGGGGAAATTGTCTGAAAGGAAAAAAAAGAAAGATTCTTTGAGAAATAAGGAAGATATTACTAACATGCTACTCATTATGGAGACATGACAAATAAGGTGCAGAATGGGACATATAAGTGAGTATATATAGTATATGCATATATAGCCAATGATTGAATTTATGCTTGATTATGTATATTTGTTAAAATAAATTTGTATTTTATTTCAATAAGGTAGGGGTGGGAAAGAGAGAAAATAGGTTTCTGTTCAATTAAAAAAAGGGGTTTTGTTGATGTGAAATGGTACATGCACTTTCAGATGAGGTCACTGTATTATTCATTTTATTTAATTGTTTTACTTTGTTACAAAAGACCTCTTGTCAAATGGGAGTAAATCTGTAAATGTTTGTAATGCAATAAAACAAATACCAATAAAACCTTTAAAAAGAATTTATTAAGAGTTATGAGGAAAGTTAAATACTAGAAGATGGGCAGCCAAAGAAGAGAGTGTAATTGCGCCTCATAGTTTTCTAGAAGAGAGATGATCCTAGTGCTGATTATCTTATTAAGTGACTTAACCATCTACTTGCTTCAAAGGTCGATGTATGAACAGAGTGTTCACGGGCTCTTCCAATTCAAGGATCTAATGACTGTTCCCAGAAAAGGATCCCATACAAGGCAAAGGTCTTTTTTCTCCCTCATATTCTCCTGGCCATGGCCCCAAGATTCTCCTCTCTTGACTTTGTTGTAATGATTTGGAAGTTATCTTTTAGGTTGGTGGTAATCAAAAAGAAAGTGTTTCTAGGTGAAACTTCTTTTTTTTGGCTTTCCATTTTTCCATTTGCTGTACTACTCACTGCTGTGATGTCAGGGGTCAGAAATAAAGAGAAGTCATGGGAACCAATATATAATGCCCTATTTTCTGCCTTATACAAAAGGTAGGCAAAAACAAAAAATCTTAGGAAAGGACCATATGGAAAATGCTGTCCCAGGAAGTACTTACCCGCCAGGGAGCCACAGCTGCCTAGAGGGATCACCATCATCAGGAGCCTTCAGAGAAGAAAAGAAAAGCTAAGTTAGATCTTAAGAAAGGCCAAACAAAACCTTAGTTATAACTTGGGCTGGGAGTAGGACAGGTGGAGGGAGACCCGAGAATCTGTTCTTTTTAGAATGTAGTTCATGCAACTTACAACACACAAACATATGGACACACAGACAACAGAGACACAGCCACTAGCAATGTGTGCTTGGTTCTAACAGCTCCACCCCCAAAATATCTCTGCCTGATGCCAGGAAAGGCAGGTTGTAATGACATGGACCATGGGTAGCTACCCATTGGATGCTTCAGCAAAGATTTTTAAGAGTCTGCTCAGTGCATCTGTTCTTTAGAAAAAATAATCAGAGAAAATGTTTTCACTTTTCCCTGCTATACCCCACACTGCAGAAAATTCTTGCTTTATTTAGGGTAAGTATATCCCTAAGTGATTCTCATGCAAAGATAGGGAAAAATTTTATAGATGAAGGCTCATATCAGCATGAAGACAAAGACCTCCTCATAATTTTGAGGCTTAAGATAAGTAAAATAAATCTAACTTCAACCAACATCTACCCTAGCTTCCTTCCTTTGATCAAAGGTTAATTTCTCCCATAGTTGGGAAGTTACCTGAGGGTAAGACCTATCCTTTCTGTCTTTGTATTTCACCTGCCTCCAACACAACACTTCTCACATAGTAAGCACTTAGTAGGTTGTTGCTGAATGAATTATCTTAGCTAGAAATCCCAGTGGGGATCAAATCCATGATAGTTCTTACGCTTGGTCACAAAGAGATGGATCACATGGCAGAGGTTTTAACTTTGAGACAGGTGCCACGAAATATAGTCATTGATAGTCCCAAGGTCCAGCTGTGTATGGGCACCAGAGTGTCCCTCAGACCAGCTGTTGCTACCCTCTTCCAAGAGCTGTCCTGATATACCCTTCCAGGGAAAGCCCAGGTAGCTGTGCTGAAAACCAATCATGGTGATGATGGTGGTGGTACTGGTGGAGATGAAGGGTAGAGGGGAAGAATCTAATCTCGACCCATAGAAGCTACTTAAATTCAAATCATGTGCAAAGCTGGCTTCCAAAGTGAGATAAATTCCTATGAACCCTGCCAGGGACCAGGCAGGAAACAGAAAATCCAAACCACTTACAGTTTTATAGCTTTAGACCCAAATCATTAAAATTTAGTGGAAAAGAGAATACAGCTGAATGAGCCTGCCAGGAACAAATAAGGGATTTGGGGTGTCAAATCCAAGGTTATCTCTAGATATGGAGAAACACTGATGTTTGGGAAAGGGGACTGTTGGCACCAACAAAGCTACAGTAAGAGCCTAGGATGAAAGCCTGGCAGGGCCAGCAGCGCCACTGGCATCAGCCAAGGGGAACAAGTAGAAGCAACCCTTTCTCTGCTATACACAAGGTGAAGCCAAGAGATGAGAGCCTGAACATGTCTCCTCACAATTGTGGAGGTATGGTCTCATGTGTCTTGCTACAATTGGAAAGTTTTGTATATCTTAGTATCTCCTGCAAACAGAGAAGGCTAGAGGCCAATCCTGCTACCGTAGGCCAGGCCTGGAGCAATGAGAAATGGCAACATCCAGACTTCCCCAGAGCTTGGCTTAGAAACATTGCTCTGCCTTTTCTCAAAAGAAAGTAGGACTTTCCCCTTTCTCTTGCCTCAGTCCTGGTCTTGCTCAGCAAAAACAGATATCTCCCTCATGCTCCTGAAGACTGGCAGGACCGCTGCTTGACAAGGCTTGGTCACTCTGCTAGCCAGCTTGTTTCCAATCCATCTGCTTCCCTGGGCTAAGCTGGGGCTCAGAGGCGTGAGAACATGTACACACATACACACCCCTCCCACTATACCAGATGACTTTCTTTTTCACTAGAGGAATCTGTTACCAGAGATTCCCAAATAGACCTGAAGAATGCAAAGGCAGGTTCCAGAACTGCTGTTCATCAGAAGAACAGGTTGAGGAGAACAGAAGGCAAGAATTTATTTTAATGCCAGGCTGGTGTTTTCTCTACCCACCTAACAATTCTACCTTTTGTCAAGAGCTGAGGCTATTGAGAAAGTCAAAGGAAAGATGACCTGAAAAACCAAGCTGCCTGGCTCCCAAATGCCCACCTGGGATAGGAATAGGGGGTAGGCTGGAAATGCACAGCTGAGTGCTTGGTAGGAGGCCCTGGGACCACCTGGGATGGGGGAAGGATGCGGAGCAGAGTGGGGAGGGGTTGGTCCTAGAACCACCTGGGGGATGAGAGGAATATACAGCTAGGAGCTCACCAGGGACCCAGGACCACCTAAGATGGGGGATGAGAGTAGGGGGGATGAAAATGAGGGGGAGGATGCATGACTGAGAGCTCAGCAGAGAACCCTAAGTCTACCTCTCCAAGATTCAAGATTTGTATACTGTGCATTATACAGAAGAATACAAGTTCAGTTCAGGCAGGAGACTCTCTTTTCCCCTAGAAATCAAGGCCAGGGCCAGCTCCTAAAAAGAGGATCTCAAAGAATGAGACCATCCAGTGTTACAGGCCCTACCAACTTCTTTCCCCACCCTAGGATATAGAGGGGTAAGGGCTTGTGTGAGCAGCTGATCTCTTTGCATACCACCCCCTAACCTCCCAAAGGATAGGTTCTGTGGGATCTCAAGAAAAATCTATCAACAGTCTCAAAATAGGCTAGGGCATTCAGGCTGACAAGTTCAGGGCAAGCAGGCAGAACTAATAAAGGTCCAGCTCCAATAAGGGGCTAAGGCTCAAGGCCCAGATATTCACTGAACTATTTTAGGTTCCCCTTAAGCTCCTACCATGGAGTGGCTTGTGTTAACTTGAACATATCCCACATTAAGCACATGAGCTCATTCACTGCCTTCTCAAAGCCACTGACTAGGACCTGCCTCATTGGCACCAAACTCACTGGTGCCAACCTCCCCTTCAAGGATTCTGGGCCCTAGCCAGGACTCAGACTAGAGGCTGAGAACAATCTGATACCATCATACACATTTCAGGCATTTGATCAAAGGCTTTAAGAAGGAGAAGCAGCAGCTGATCAGCGCCAGTCTTTAAACCTGGATCATTTTCCCTGGTGATTCTACTGAATCTTGAAGTGAGAGGCTGATAGTAGGAGCTTCAAAGAAAACAAGAAAGGAATGGCTAAAAAAGCACTTGGAAAAAGTTAACATGTGAAGAATCAAAACAAACACTTCAAACTGCTAGAGTCTGCTAGTCTGGGTGAAAAACACGTTCCAGAATCTCTAAGTCTCTTGAGCAAACCAAAGGCAAACACTGTACTGTGGGAGCCAACTGCAGAACTAAGTACTACGGTCTACAGCTCTTCCCTTTCCTCTCACAACCATGACCCGCCCAGCCCAAAACTTCAGAGTCAAAGCAGCCTTTTGGATACCCTCAGGCTTCAACTCTAGACAATGAAAATGTATGTGAAATAGCACTCTAATGGACAAGTTTGGGAGAGGGAAGAGAGGTGGGCACAAAGTTGCCTAGCGTTAGCCACAAGTGCACTCAAGGTGAGTGAACAATTCAAGCCATTTTCAAGAATCAGGATAAGAATGACTTGGGCAAGATTTGAAAGTACATGCCTTGTGTCGATAATTATGTGCCATTTGTGTTGTGGCCTTTGTGTTGAGGCTTTGAAAAGTAATCCAACCATCTTGACTTATCATAAAATAAATAACATTAAGAGTGGAGTTTCTAGCATTGTAAGTGTGTGCATTTATAAGAATAAATATTTTAAAATATTCTTTATTGTGTGTGTCTCTCTCAGGCACCCAAGGAAGTTGTCCACCCTATCTACCATTAGTCCTGGCTCTGTGTAGGATACACAAACACTAGGTGAAGAATTTCCAAAAGGAAGTCATGGAAACTTTATTTGCTTTTTGTAATCCTTCTCTGGGAATGGGAGAAGGTGAAATACAAGAGGAAATTTAAACTATATTTTAAAAAAAGATATCAATAATTTTTTTATAAAAGAAGCAATAGTAGAAGGGCCCAGTGGGCCCTGAAGGTCCTCAGGTCAGATTACTGGCAGACTCCTGAATTCAAATCCAGCCTTAGACATTTACTAGATGTGTGACCCTGGACAAGTCATTTAACTTCTGCCTCAGTTTCTTCAACTGCAAAATAGGTGTAACAGTACCTACCTCAAAGGGTTATTGTAAGAATCAAATGAAATATTCGTAACAAACATCTATCACACATAGTAGACACCATAGAAATGTGTATTCCCTCCCTCTGCCCCCTGATGGAATTGACAGGTCAATAGAAACTTAAGCTTCCCTTCTGACCTGGTGGTCTCTGCACCAAACAGATTCTTATTTTCTACCCAGGAATTTTTGCCAAAAACCAAACATGCTGAATGCAGGAAGGGCACAAGGCATCTGAAGGCACAGAACATGCATGCACACCACTTTTGGGGAGAGGACACAAAGTGTTTGCAGGCACAAGCATGCACACCCCACTTGGGGGACAAAGAGCCATGAGACATGACCTGAAGGGTGTGTTGCTTTCCTTCTGTAAGAGGAAAAGAAAGAAGATAAAAAGAGGAAAGAAGAAAGAGATTAGAGCGAATTTATGCACATCAGTGAGATGCTAACCTAGCTACCAACTCTCCAAGCAGCCTGAGGATGGCATAGTCAGACCCTGGGGAGCTGTGAGGGGAAGGGGAAGGGAGGGTACTTTGAAAATCTAGACAGATGTGCTCTCATCCAGATCCCCTAAGTTCATCTGTCAGCTGGGAACCTCCCCAGGGACAAAGACAAAGAAAGATCTTCTCACTAAAGAATAGAAACTGTGTGTTCATTTCTCTTCTCCATTGTGTTCATTCCACCAATTGGAGTGGGGTAGTCAGAGGCATACTCATGGGATAAGAGAAATGGGGGTCACAGACACAACGCCACCCAGAAGCGTGTTCAGACCAGAACCATGGCTTTTTCAGGGGCTGTACAACCTTATTCCAGATTTAGGTAAACTCTATGGCTGAATCTTTTCCCCATTAGGAAACAGGAGCCATCCATAGGTTTTTACACATATGTCCTCTCTGGAACCTTGATACTCAATGGAGAAGCCCTAGAGCAGTGGTTCTCAACTTTCCTAATGCCGTGACCCTTTAATAATCATGTTGTGGTGACTCCCAATCATAAAATAATTTGTGTTGCAACTTCAAAACTGTAATTTTGTTACTGTTATGAATTGTAATGTAAATATTGTAATGTAAATATGCAGAATGTATTTTCATTGTTACAAATTGAACATAACCCACAGGTTGAGAACCCATGCCCTAGATTCTGGGGTTGAGTTTGTAGCAGCAACCACTATGGCTTCCTGTCAAAAAAAGTGCCTCCTACCTATTTAAAGAATAAATAACATAACCATGTCATCCAGTCACCTGGAATGTCGCATCCCACTCCTACTTCCTCTAACTTGTCCAAATCCTACCCACCCTTTAGGGCCCAGCTCAGATTCCATCTCTTCCATGAAGACTTTCCCAACTATTCAGGTTCACACTGCTTTCTCTCTTCTCTGAACTCCTATTACATGCAGTCAGTTCTCACAGTTCAACACATAATTGTCCTCCAATTGTTTCGTGGGTGTGAGTGTGGTCACTGCAGCTAAATTTTCTTTTGTGAAGTTTCCCTGAGAAAATAGCTACTTTCCAATCAACAGCTGGTGGGAAAGCAGAAATTTGAGAAGCTGAATTAATGGCAGAGTTGATGTGTCACTTTGGGAAACAGGGCCTATTTATTTCATGTTCTTCCCCCCTTCCTCCTGTTCCTGTGAGGGAGATGAAGATAGGGCCTGCTTTGCTTACTCCTCTAGGGAAGCTCAAACTTCCTGCCCCAGAGCTCTGAAGCAAGGCAAGCTCTTCAGCAGTATCCAGGCCAACTCCACCCCAAGGACAAGTTAGTTTCACTCAAGGCCTAGGGCCTCCTACTTTCTCATGTGTTTCTTCAAGAAACGTCACTATGATTGTTGTCCTGGGACAACAGGGGCATTGAACAACAGGAGGCCAGGCTGGAGGTCACCTAAAGACATCAGAATTAGTGAGTGCAGTTTCCCCAATTCCCCTTTCTCCACTTCCAGTGAAAGTGGATGATCAAATACTGCCTGTGCACTTGCTAGCTCTAGTGACTATACAGGGAAGAAAATGGTAAAGGAATCCTGATTCAACAGAAAGACAAGAGGGTAAAACATAGTTAGTTCTGTTTATCAGGCATAGAGACCTTGCCCTATACCAAATTCTTAGACTAAAAGAGCTTTTTGCATGTTTCTTCCCTAGGGCCTTGATGAGAGTTGCCTTTCCTTTCCTCTTGGAAAGCCTATTTGGCATTTCTTCCCTCTCCTTTCTCCCTAAATTTACCTTAAATGTATCCACAAAATCTCTCCCTTTTTCTAGGCCAGTACAAAAGAGGCTGATAAGGCTAGATGAGGAGAAGGGCCTGTGCCCATGCTTCCTGAAGTTAGGGATCTTTGCATTTCAGAAGAGTTCCCAGGAGTCCTGCCACAAGGTCCTGCCCATTCACCCAAAAGGAGGTCTGCCAGTTAGGCATTTAGGTTTCTTTCATTATTTCATTTACTTATCCAAAAATATATTTACTGAGATCCTACTAAGTGAACCTGAGGGGGAGAAAGACATATAATAAAAGATGTTACAGTCCAGTAGAGGAGACAAAATGTAGTCATAGCTACAACCCAAGGTAGAATGTACTAAATTCCATAGATTTGGGCAAGTTAAACTAGGCCCCCATCCAAGGAGAGAAGATATGCATATAGAACCAGCTGGAGTATCTAGTAAATATCCATGTCTATAGTACCTGCCTCCCCCTTTCCTTTGCCTTACCTGCTTAGTCTAAAATTAGCGTATTTAGACAATCCTTTAGAATACTTTAGCCTAACACCCTATTGTGGCTTCACATCAGTGTGCCATCCAAAACCAGTTGGCTGTCTGGATGGAGCTGGTACCCTGGGATTCAGTTAGCTAAAAAGGTGCCTCCAGGTCAAAACACAAACCTGGCAATAACAGGTGGGATTTATCAAGAAAGACTTCACAAAAAAAGATGACATTTGAGTGGCCTTTGAAGAATGGCTAAGATTCTGATAGCATCCTTCCCCCTCTGTTCCCCTCCGCTGCTGGTCCTGTGGAAGGCCTTGAATGTAAAAAAAAAACCAAGCAGTTGGGACTTGTTCAGTGGGTAATAAGGAACCACTGGAGGCAATTAAGCAAGGGGGGAATAAGATGGTCAAGGTAGTACATTAGAAAGGCTAGTGGTAGTGGTGGTATGCAGGTTTAATCGTCTCACTTAGAGCTGACAGCAAAGGAATGGAGCATATGCTATTCGCATAAATTCAATTTGGAAGAAATTATGTTTGTCACGAATCCCTATCCTGTCTTGAAGCCCCCTCATTTCGTGAGATAAAAACTACTCTTTTCTCTAGGCCAGCTGCTTTGCCATGGGCAAATATATACATACTAAGGGGAGAGGGGAGCAGGTCAAAAATACTACCTACCCAGAATCTGGAGATGGATTCCTGGTCTCAAAGTGAGACAAGCTTCTGAAGCCTTAGTCCCTACAGAATGAGTAGCCTGATGAAAATGGAGAAAGCATTTACCACTGATATATAAAGTCAAACTCTTTGGAAAGTCCAATCATCAGCTAAAGAAGGCAGTTTTGACATTTTTGCCTAAGACATTTTCCAAAATCAACATTGTCCATTGCAGCTCATTCATAATTGGGAAGAAACATAATATGTGATGCTCCCTCTTTCACTCTCCAATACAACTCCAGTTCCATCTTTCTTTGGGTAGAGGATGACAGACATTTCTCTTTTGTTTCTTAAGTAGCTGGAGGTAAGAAAGAGGTATACTCTTCTTCCTGCTATTACCCTTTATATATTCTCCTCTATTTCAAACCCACTCCACAAGAACAGTATTTTTCAGGATCTCTTTAGACCGTTGTGATGACTCCACTTAAAGAATTTTATAAAGCAGCCAAGTTGCTCTTCCACTAACCCATCCCTTCTCTTATCTCCATTATCACTACCACTTGCCTAAGCCTGGACTGCTCAACATCTCACACCCTAACAACCCAAAGTTCATTTTCTTCTCTCCTCTGATTAATGACACAGACCATTGCCAGATTGTTTACAATATAGTTTAATCAGATAACTGACCTACTCAAAAGACTTCAATGCCTCCCAGGTCCCTGTAGGATCAAGTGCAAACTCTTCATATGATGACCTTTCACAATCTGATCTCATAATCAATTAACAAACATTAAGTGCTTATTATGTTTTTTGGGAAGTAAGCTAAATGCTAGGGATGCAGAGATAAAAATAAATAGTTCCCTATCCCCGAGGAGCTAAAATTCTAAAAGAGGAAGCAATTGCTGCACATAAGTACATACAAAAAATATGCAAAATGAATACAATATTATTTTGGGAGGGAAAACCCATCAGTAGGGAGGACTAGAAAAGACTTCATGTAGAAGGTGATGCTTGAATTAAGTTGTGAAGGAAACCTGTGATAGAGGACTGTGCAAAGGTAGGGTGAAAAAGAGAGCTACCATGTTCTTTGTATGGAACAATGAGGAGATCAGAAGGGACAGCTGAATTGTAGAGGACAAGAAGAATCAAGTGGAAGAAGATTGGAAAAGTAGGAAGGGACAAGGTTGGGAAGACATTTAAGTGTCAAACAGAGGTTTATATCTAATCCTATAGGTAACAGGGAGCTGGAGTTTATTAAGCAGACCTGCCTGTTCCCCAATCCATTACCCTTCTGTCCTATTAAGGTCACTATCCTGTGAATCCCATTCACGCTTTTTTTACTCACACTATTCCTCTTACCTAAAACTTCTGCTTTCTTCTATACAGATCCTGTTCTTTCTTCAAATCTCTTCTCTGAGAAGTCTTCTTTCACTCCTCTAAGCCTCATTGATCTCCCATTTCTAAGAGCTCCTACCATATTTATAGTCATAAAGTCAGAGAATTTTTAAATTGGAAGGAACTTTAAAGATCATTTACTGGAACAACCTTAATGCTTCTTCTCCGCAGCCTCATTTGGCAGATAAAGACTCTGAGGCCCAGAGAGGTCACATGATTTAACCTCAATCATAAATTAGATCTGTATCAAACACTTCAGCACATAAGTAGAATCATCCCACGTAATCATCTTCCATCTTCCATGTACTTTGGACTTGTGTGGTATACTTACTTACTTACATGTTACAACCCCAATTAGAGCATGAGATCCTCGAGAATAGGGATTTTTTTTTGCCATTTTTTATATCCTCATATCTTAGCACATTTCCGGGCACCCAGGAAGCACTTACTAAATGCCTATTGATTGATTGATATTGTTCACTATTGTTTCATGTGGGTGAGTCTTGTCTCACCAGTAAGACTCTAAGTCCCTCGAGGACAAGGCCCTTATCTTCTTTCTCCACAGATCTTCACACCAGCCCACTATAATCTTCACAACCAGCACCTACCTCCTCAGTGAAGACTTGTGATCCCTCCACCGTACTCTCTCCCTCAACAAACAAAAACCAGCTAATTCTATTCACTTTAAGACTATCTCAGCAAAATTCCCCTTAACACTACCAAGCTCTATTACCAAGCAAATTGAACCTGGGATGGTAGCTGTGCTCACAAAGCTACTTCTGTGTTCTAATTGATGGCTCAGAACAAGGGTACTTTGTCCGTGTGGGTATAATTCCCTAAATGGAATAAATATATTTAACAAGTATTTACCCTGATCTCTGTATAGCAGTTGCTCTCTAAACAAAAAGGAAAACTGAGCTTTTGTCCTGTCATTAGGGGACAAAATACTCTTCCTGAATTACTCCTCATAAAGTCTTTTCTTCACATCCTCGTCCTTATTTCCCTAGTCAGAAAACCTCATATAATTTCTTTTTTTTTTTTTTTTGGTCTCTTTTGGAGGGAGGAAGGCAGGGCAGGTGGGATTAAGGTCACACAGCTAGCAAGTGTTAAATGTCTGAGGACAGATTTGAACTTAGGTCCTCCTGACTCCAGGGCAGGTGCTCTCTTCACTTCGCATCCTAGCTACCCCCAGGAGGACCTGGGTTCCAGTCCCACCCATGACACATCCTGCCTTGTGTGCACCTGAGCAAGTCACTGAGGATTCTCAGTGCTCCAGGCAACTCTGACTGAAGAGAAGATGCCTGCGCTCCCTCCCTGCAAGTTCCCTATGCCTATAAAATTACAGGTCTAGTCCCTATAGCTGATCCATTTGATTTTTACATATGTATATTTACTCTGTCTCCATTAGACTGGTGTGAGGGATAATTTGCAGTGAAATTTCCCCATTCTGAAAAATCAAACCTAGAATGGCTTCAGTATTCACTAGGCCTAGGTTTAGAGGTCACCTGACCTTCCAGCAATCTGGAACTTAGAGCAATGGAGACCCTCCCCAGTGTCACCTCAGCACAAGACATGACAAATAAGGTTAAGACTGCTTTCCTGGCCTTTCATTGGACACCCACATGTTTCCGGGTCCTTTGTCTCAGGGATAGATTAGGTTGTGGCCCAGTACCCTTACCAATAAGAGCAAAGGCCAGTTGTGGAGTTGAGTTTCTGCATTAGAAGACTATATAACCATGGGCTGGCTTCTACCTGTTGCTCTCTCCCTGCAAAAGCCATGTGGGCAACAGGGGCAGGGTCCTTTCTCATGAAAAGAATAAAGACCTTTTCTGACCTCAGATTCAGACTCTGAACTCTTTCATCTCACACACTGGAAACGCCCTGTAAACAAGTAGTTTTTCCTTCTATTGTTTCTGCATCCCTTTCCTCTTCTTCCTCAGGTCCTAGTAAAGGTCTCTGAATACAGGTGGGTTTTGTTTATTAGAGATCTGAACAACAAGGCTAAGACAAGGCTGCCCACCCTCATACTCTTTCAAATGCCCAGTCCTGGACAAAGGGAAGTCCTGTACAGTGAGCCAAGGCCTTAACCACCATAGATTTAATGTACCTGAATATATTTCTTCGGCTGAAAGACAGTTTGCTTCCTGAACTAATTCTTGTAAATGTCTCTTCTGTGTTAGTCTCTTTTCTCTCAGTACATTTTTGAAGTTGTTGATGCACTTGTTGAGGTATATAGTCTCTGCACACACCTGCTCTAGGCTCAACTTCCCATCCTTGGGTTCCTGAGGCCTTGAACAAGTCTCATCCCCAAGGTTGCACATGGGCTTCAGTTGTCCTAAAGAGACATCCAGATCTGAAAATGGTAATGAACAAGAGAGCAGAGAGTCATTGGAAGCAGGAGAAATGTTGGTATGTTCCAAAGTGACTTGTTCTTTATGTCTAGAAACAATCAGTTCACTGGCTGCAGCGTCGCTAGCCAAGCTCTCGCTCCCTCTACTCGAGGGACTTTCCACGAAGTAGTCTCTGTCTCCCCCTGGGCTCAACATCTGCAGTAGCCCATCACTATCATCAGTTTGGGATCCACTCTCATTGCTCTCCAGGCCTTCAGGACTGAAGGAATCACTGCTCTCCAGCTTCTGAAATACTCCTTGAAGGGCTGACTTGAAGTGATGAATTGCTTTTCCTAATTTATTTGTGTAAAACTTCACGTCCGTGCCATCTCCATCTTCCTGTGAGGCATCCAGAACATATGTGGAGCTATCCAAGACATCCCTAAGGACCTGCACAGCAGTCTCTTCCTCCTCATTTAGGTCGATATGAACCATGTCTTTGAAAGCCTCAGGTCCTATAGTCACTTCATCCATCATGCCTTCACGGCTTTGAGTCATCAGCCTTCTAGACTCATCTGTTAAAAGGGAATTTAATTGTTCTCGGCTCAGAATCTCAAGTCCTGTTCCACAACCTAACAGCCGGTCTTTCTCTGCTTTGGTACCCTCAGGAGATGGGCAATGGCTGGCTTCCTGTCTAATGCTGCAGCCAACTTCTTTTGCTCCTGTGCACAAAAGTCCCTCACAACACTGCTCTGGAGACTCCTGTGCCTTCCTGGAATCTTCCTCTTTGGAGATGAACTCTAAGAGAGATCCCTTAGTTTCCTGCAAAATAGGTGAAAGAGCCTCCCTCTGGGGCCCCGTCTGGTTTCCATGGCTGCAAAAGACTATTTGAGCTGCTTCCTCTGCTTCTTCCAAAGTTCCAGATACCACATTGTTTCTTTTTGCTAGGGTGACCTTGGGTGAAAAAGAAAGCTTCTGGTCCTGTGAATCCCAACTTTGATTCTGAGCTCTGACCCAGTTGGCATCTGGTTTTTGTGCCTTGTCCCTTTTATCTGCATGTAGAACCCCTTCATCAAGGCTCAAAGAGCGCCAGCGATGATCCTGCAGACCTCGATGCAACAATGAAATGGACTCCATCTGGGGGCTCCAGCCCTTTGACCAGCTGAGCTCTTCCTTTGTGGTAATATGGACCCCTACACTTTGTAAGAGGATTGATTTCTGCAAAATGAAGTCTCTCTGCTCTGGGTGTACGAGCCTGACGATCATGGGCCTGGGATGGTGGGTTTTGCCTGTAGCCATGTTGGCCCTGTAAGCATCCCTGATGTACTTGCTGCACTGGATGCCATTAACGCAGAGGTGCTTGGTCAGGAAGCTATTCACAAGCTCCGCGGTGTTTTCCCCATCTTGTTCAGGAAGGCCATAAAAATACAGGGTGGGTTCCTCCCTGGAGCTTTCCACATGGGACTCCTTGGGTTTTCCCGTTACACATGCTTTGGCTGTAGAGGGACTGCCACCCACCTGTAATCCTTCAATCTCACTTAGCACTGAATCCACACAGCTAGAAACCTCATCCACAGAGCCTTTAACCAGGCTCAGGTGCTGCTGAAGCTCAGCAATCTCCAACTGGAGACGGCTGATCCCTTGTAGCTCTTTCACAATGTAGTCCACCACATCTCCAGAGGGCTCTGGCTGCTCCCTGGAGCTGCCACCCCTGGACGGAGAGGGTTTGTGTCTTTCCCTTTCAGGGAGTTCCTGCTGGCTAATGGCAGGGCTCCCAGTGGAGCAGTCTTGAGAGACAGGCTTTGAGGGGCTGAGCTGCCCCTTACCCAACTGGGCTCCACCTATTCCAGGGCCAGTGTGTTGCCCAGAGCAATTGTTGCAGGTCATTTCTATCTTCCCACTGCTAACCGTGACCACTTGCCCACAGCAAGTAGGCAGCAAACTCCTGTCTGGAGGAGAGGCTCCAGTAGGGCTTGAGGGCTTATTCCTGATGTCACAAACTATCACAGCTGACCCTGAATCAGCTGAGGAAAGCTCTGAGCAGGTATTTGGATCAACAGAGTTTTCTTCTTGAGGCTCCTGCAACAACCTCTTCATTTTTTCCCTCAGGGTCTGAGGAGGTTTTTGCTTCTTCCCCTTCTTTTTGGCCAGGATGGTTCCTAGAGATTTTCTTGGAAAGGCAATGCCACGTCCTGATCTTTTCAATCTATTCCTAGCAAACATCATTGGCAGCTGCACTGGACTCGGTGCATCATGCTGCCCAAGAGAGATCTGACTAGCTCTCAAGTCCAACACATGCCTTTGGATTCCAGCTTGACTTTCTTACCAGGTAACTATTAAGAGGAAAAACAGTGCACTGAGGTAAAAAAAAAAAAGAAGCAGAGTTAAATAAAATACAATAGTGAAAACCCAGATTCATCAGATATAGTCTATAGAAATGGCTTATCTCTTAGGGTTCCTGCTGTAACTCTGTCCTGTCAATAAATTCTAGCTAAGAATGTTGGACCTATAGCTCTTAATTCTTGTTCTTTATAGTAGTTTTTAATGCCAAATAAAAAGAAAATTCTGTGATAAGTCTTCCAGGTCCCCCTTCCTTTTGGGGAGCAAAATTTCCTACAACCTGCAACAATTCTAGGGAATTCTAGCGAATGAGGGAAGGAAATCTGATTTCAAGGTAATGGGTGCCTCCTTAATATTGAAATCACATGAAATTAGAGAACTAAGGACTAGATAAAGAATGAATAAACAAATGAATGAATTGAATGAATATGCAAAACATCAACACCAAGGAGTTACATAATTACCAAAATACATTTTAATGATACTGTTCAAATACATAGACAAAACATGGCACAAAATGAGACAACGCCCTTGAACCCAAATGGAGTGACTGTTCTAGGCTGCATGTGATTGAAAACTAAAGTGTGTCCATGAACTCCAAGTCCTCACCAGAACTCCCATTTGGAAAGAAAATGAAGAATTTCAGTGGCATCATCAACCAACACAGAGCACAACCTTCTGATGTAGGGGGTCAAAAGATTTTGGGTTAGATAAAAATGAACTTTTTGCACTTTGTTCCATCACTGATAATTGAGCCAAGTTATAGCTATTTATTTATTTATTTTTGGAGGGCAGTTGGGGTTAAGTGACTTGCCCAAGGTCACACGGCTAGTTTTTTGTGTTAAATGTCTGAGGCCGGATTTGAACTCAGGTACTCCTGACTCCAGGGCCGGTGCTCTATTCACTGTGCCACCTAGCCGCCCCAAGTTATAGCTATTTAGCTACTGCACAGGACTCTTCATTCTAGATAATGATATGATCTATGTTGAGTGACTGGAAAACCTTGAAGGTCTACATGACTGTTAACTGTTATTAAGCTGATAAGGCTGACTATTAAGGTATCCCTGGGATCCACCCTACAGGAGGAAATAGCTTAGACTGAAGTGACCTTTTTCAAAAGCCCAAACTCCCCAGAGGGTTCTCTCTAGGGAACTTACTGTGATTCTACCATGAATTCTGCTTTGTGGAGCACTGGACTTCAACAAGGATCCCATTTTAAAGAAATTATTCCCAAATACAAAGAGAAAGTTTTTAAAAATGCAAACAAACCTGAAACAAAAGTAAAGAGAAAGCAAAGCAAAGTTTATCTGAGAATCTAGGAGGGTTTATATCATCAGTACATGCTCCCTCAGTGATATAGAAATGGAAGGACATCAATCATGAGAGGGAAAAAGAGATGGACAAAGTCTGCTCACAACTTGTTCTTGCATGGTGGGAAATGCTCCTTAACCTTTCCCTCCAGCCAAGGACAGCACTGATCCTACAATGAATCTGATAGGGAGGAACCAAATCTGATACTGCTGCAAATGTGACTGATGCAGCCTCCCAGAATGTGGACGCCACTCCAGCTTGCCAGGCACTTATACCAAGGATCAAATATAACCAGGCTTCTGGTCTCCTTTGTACTACTGACAATTCCTAAGAGACTGAGTGTGTTCTGTTTTGCTCACTGTGGCATAGTGGAGAGAGAGCTAGCCTTGGAACTAGGAAGACCCTTCAGGTCCTCCAGGACCATTTTCCAGAGTTAGAGGGGAAAAAAATCAACTACATCTATTTTCATCTATCTAGAATTAGAGTCCATGGATTAAATGTAAGTTAGCCATCAGCACCTGGTTGAGAATATCAGCACAAAGGTGAGCCAATAAACTAAGAAGTTACTTTCACTCATGAATATAGAGATGAAAAGGTCATTTAATGCAGCCCCATCATTTATAATATGTGAAAAATAAAACCCAAAAAGGTTACGTTGACTTGCCCGCTGTCACATGGTGGGGACAGAGCCAGGACTAGAATCCATGTCTCCCTGTTTCTAATCTAGTAGTCTTTCCCCTATTTTTGCTTTTTGTTGTTGAATTGTTCTTCAGTCGTGTCTGACTCTTCATGATCCCATTTGGGGTTTTCTTGGCAAAGATATTACAGTACTTTGCCATTTCCTTCTCCAGCTCATTTTAACAGATGAGGAAACAGGGACAAACGTGTTTAAGTGACTCACCCAGGGTCACACAGTTAGTAAACGTCTGAGGTCAGATTTGAACTCAGGAAGATTAATTAATATTTGGGACTTCAGGCCCAAAGATTAATGTTCTATCCATTGCACCACCTAGCTGCCATTCTAAGCTATGCTACCAATCAGCAGCTTCTCATTGCAACACCTCGGCCAGGGGTATGTGAGTTGAGAAGCTAATCAGTTCCCAGCTCCCTCTAGCAGCACAATAATCTTAACCCTGGGTCCATTAATTAAAAAAATATCTATATATATGTATATATACATATTACTGTATTTTAATATGAATGGTTTCCTTTATGATCCTATTTATTTTATTTTAGACTTAAGTTTCACTAAACTGCCAAAATGGTCCATGACATAGAGAAGGTGAAGAACTGCTGCTTTATTAACTCCCTGCTATTGTTATATTTCCATGTCCAGAAACAAAGAGTGAGCCACAAATGACCTTCTGAGCAGCAGGTACTGGCTGTTTCATTATTGCTTCATCCAAATGTCACCAAGAGTGCACTGAAAATGCAGCTTTCTCTGGCTCAGGTTGAGAAAGTTGTTTTTCCTACATCACTGGAACCACAGATCCTTAGGGCTTAGGTAGGGCTGAGGTTCTGAATACACACAGACCAAAATAACTACTTTCATCCCCTCCTTCTTTAATTGTCTCCTTTATAAAAGACAGATGCTTCATTCCTCTGGAACTGTCACCCTTTTATCTGCCTCCTATTTGAGACCTGGCTCTGGGTTTCCCCATTTGTGCCATGGATGATCCCTTTCCCAGGAAGAAAGCCTCAGGGTTTGTAGAGCGCTGGTTAGCTTGTTCCAGTAGTGTCTCTTTGGGCAGCTAGGAAGCAACAGTGGCTGGAGTTCAAAAGCTGTCTCAGATACTTAACTAGCTCTGTGATCCAAGGCCAGTCACTTAACCTCTCTGCATCCTAATCTACTTATCTGTGAAATAAAGATAATAATGCCACCTACACGACAAGGTTATTGTAAGAATCAACTGAGGTGTTCTATGTAGAGCTCTTTGCAAACCTTGAAGCAGGTTATTATTATGGAAGGGGAGAGAGGGAGAGAGGGAGAGAGAGAGAGAGAGAGAGAGAGAGAGAGAGAGAGAGAGAGAGAGAGAGAGAGGGAGAGAGAGGGAGAGAGAGGGAGAGAGAGGGAGCGAGAGGGAGCGAGAGGGAGAGG
>CM053599.1:126471618-126496118 GCA_028646575.1 Pseudocheirus occidentalis
GGAAGGAAGGAAGGAAGGAAGGAAGAAAGGGAGGGAGGGAGGGAGGGAGGGAGGGAGGGAGGGAAGAAGGAAGGGAGGAAAGAAGGCAGGCAGGCAGGAAGGAGGGAAGGCAGGCAGGAAGGAAGACAGGAAGGAAGAGAGGGCAGGAAGGGAGGGAGGGAGAGAGGAGGAAGGAAGGAAGGAAGGAAGGAAGGAAGGAAGAAAGGAAGGAAGGAAGGAAGATGGATGGATGGATGAATAGATGGATAGATGGATGGAATGATGGATGGATGGATGGATGGACGGACAGATGGATGGATGGATAGATGGATGGATATGGGTACACACAATTATTGTGTCTGAGGCTGGCTTTGAATTCAAATCTTCCTAATTCTAGGCCTACCCCTCTTGCACTGCCCACAAGATAGCTATTCTAGGTGCCCCTAGTATAAGGCATCTAAAAGAACTTGTGGTGGACTGCCAAAGCCGAGAAGAATCCAGCTTTAAAACCCCCACATTCATTTGCCTATGTCCTAA
The DNA here is from genome assembly GCA_028646575.1 of Pseudocheirus occidentalis. Classification (NCBI taxonomy): domain Eukaryota; kingdom Metazoa; phylum Chordata; class Mammalia; order Diprotodontia; family Pseudocheiridae; genus Pseudocheirus; species Pseudocheirus occidentalis. Next base: position 126,472,135 of record CM053599.1, read on the forward strand.
GGGATGCTTTCAAAACAGTAGCCCCAGAAAAGCAGAGACTAGGCTGGGACCCAGAAATGTTAGGAATAAAATGTTGGCTTTATTTTTTTCTTATCAAAAATTGGACCTCTGTTTTCAACAGAAAGAATTTTTTTAAGATCTCCATTCCAAGGTTTGAACTGCTGCATTTTCTATGAACCTTCTGTTTACTGTGAAAAGATATTCATTATTCATTCATTTATCCACCAACCTATTAAGCCCACTTTCCTCCTGGAGAAATTGAGAGACCTAAGCATTCTGAGCAATCATAACTGGGAATTCTGCCACCTGGAGCAAATAAAGCTGAGTAAGGCAATGTCATATCTAAGACTGAGTCACTTCTGTGAGTGGCTGAGGTTGACAGGAAACAAAGGTTGTGGTCACCAAAGAAGTTGAAGAACTCTAAAGTCAAGGCATTCAAAGACAGCATGGGTTAGAAGAAGAAGATGAACCAGATACTGAACCAATTAAGGAGGAGGGAGAGTGACCCAGAGGGTCATAGATGACAGTAACCAAAACCTAGGTAGGATGGAGTCAATTAGAAATGAACAAAGGTGGATACTGAGTGATATTGGCAGTAGTAAAGTCTGAAAAAAGAAGTCAGGAACAAGTAGTATGATGACTTCCTTCTGGCCCTATGTATCAAGGAGTGTGAAAAAAGAAATAGTCAGTTTTAGAGAGGGTGTCAATAGTTATTGTGCCTTTAAGAGAAAACCAGGTTTTATCAAGCAAAGGAAGAATGAAGGAATGTGAAAGAAAGAGTTCTAGAATATTAAGTAGTTAGTTAACAATAAACAATAGATCCAGAGGGTATCATAGAAAGGGAAAATAGAGGAGAATAGGAACTGGGGAGGGTTGGGATTGAGATTATAAAGGATTAGGGAGTTGGGAGGAGGATGAGGAAACTGAAAGAAATTTAAAAAGATTTATCCAAGTTTACAAAGGTACTTAGTGTCTGAAGGATTCCAATTTAGATCTTCCTAGCTCCAAATCTAATCTCTCTGTACTGTCCCACATTGATGCTTTATGGAATGGGTGAGGGAAAAGGCAGTACCCATATCTGGTACAAGGGCTTTTGCTGCTGATCTTTTTTCACCCCTATTAAGCCTATGTTTATCTTTTGAAACCTGTTACAAACTTGGTAGTTATATTGTGACCTAGGATCAAAGATTTTAGAATTGGAAGAAACTTAATTAAGGTAAAAAAAACAGAAGAGAGGATAGTTGAAGAAGGCTTCACAAAGGTATGAGGAGCTTGGGCTAAAGATAAAGATTAACAGAGGTGAAACTGAAGAGGGAGTATATTCTAGGCATTGAGAATAGTATAGGCAAACACAAAGAAATGGAGAACATTGAGTAAACTAGTTTGTCTGGAACACAGTATACATAAAGATAAATAAATATGAAATAATGTTAGAAAGTTGGTTTGGAGCCAGATTGCAGAGGGACTTAAAATGCCTGGCTAAGGAATTTAGGTTCTATTTTCGAGACAGTAGGGAGTCAATGAAGATTTTGGGGTAGGTAAGGGCCATTGCTAGACATGTAAATTGGGAAGATTATTTTGGTAACTTTATGAAGATGGATCAGAGAGGGGAGGGATTAAAGGCAGGAAGACCAATTAATACTATTGAAATACTCCAAGCAAGAGGGGATGAAGGCCTATACCTGATTGGCAGTAGTATGAGTAGAATAGTTTTAACAAATTTAAGAGATAATCATGGGGATAGTACAGACAAGACTTAGCAGTCAGATACTGGGGATGAGAGAGAAGGAAGAATTATGAATGACCACAAAATAACAAACTTGGGTGATAGAGAAGATAGTGATATCCTCAACAGAAACAGCCATTTTGGTGTGGGGTGCATTTAAGGGAGAAGAGATTTTTTTGACACGTTGGGTTAGAATGATCAGAGTCTAAAGTTCTGGTGAGAGATTCAGGTTTGATATATAGATTTAGAAGCCATCATCAGAAAGCTATTAAATTGAATCCATGGAAGATGTTGAGATCACTGAGATGGGGACAGAGAGAGAGCGAGTCAGAAACAGAAAGGGAGTCCGAGAGAAGATAAGAAAAGAGGGACCAAGAAGGAGCTACAGAGGATGCCCATGTTAAACATTTCATGAAAACAAGGTATGAATGATGCCCAGAAAAGAAGACCAAGTAAGTTAGGCAAGGAAGAGAATCAGGAGAGAAGAGTTTCATGGAAAGCAAGGAGGAGAGAATATTCAGGAGGTGGAGAGAGTCAACAGTGTTGGAAGCTACAGAAAGGTCAAGGAGAATAAGAACTGAGCATGTGTGTAGGCAGCAAGGAAGAAGCCAGCAGATATAGGGGAAGATTTAAAATCAGAGAAAACACTATGAAAGGGAGAATTTCTCAAAGATGGGAGGGACAGAATCAAGAGCAAATGTAGGAGGGTTACATTTGGCAAGGAAAAGGGTTACCTCTTCCTCAGGGAATGTAGTAAAAGAAAATGGTGTGAATGGGTGAAGATTCAGAGGAGTAAGACAGGTCCAAATAGATAGCTTCAATTTTCTCAGGAGAGTAGGAAGTGACGTCCTTTGCAAATAGAGTGGTTAGGATAACAGAAAGTTTTAAGAGTGAGGAGAAGACTTATAAGAATTGCTTCAGTGAGTGTGCTAGTCAGTCTGGAAAGTATAAAAGGATTATGGCTTCGCAGCAGTAAGGGCCCAACTGACAACAGATAGATTCGATTTAAATTTTTTTAAGTGAACAAAATTCTGTTTTCTCTCCTCTCTAACTCCCTACCCCCATTGGAAAAAGAAAAGAAAAATAATACCCTTGAAACAGATATTTATATTTGTTACAAGCATATTTGTTATCTCACACTGACCATGTCCAAAAAACATGTCTCATTCTGTACCCTAAATACATCACTTCTCTGTTAGGAGGTGAGAAAAACGACTCATCATCAGTCCACTGAATTTGTGGGTGGTAACTGCCATTCAGAATTCTTAAGTCTTTCAAAGATTTTTGTCTTTATAAGAACAGTTGACTTTGTAATTTATGCAGTCATCATGGTTGTTTAACTTCCTCCAGCTACAACCAGCAACTGGAGAGCAGGAGCAAAAAGGACACATAATGAGGGAGTAATCCAGGGTTGAGATTGGGAAGGTACAAATGGAAAGACAAAGGGGTAAAGGAATCAAGGGTGGAGTTTGAAAAAATATAATTGACCTAGTTAGCTATAGAGTTAAGACTGAAATGAGGAAAGAGTGGCTAGTACTAAGAAAACAGGAAGAAATGCAGGGACTAGAGTGTGTTAAGGGTATGATTTTACAAACTTCTGAACTGGTCTCATAGAGTCCCAGGGCCCCTACAGCCTTCTTGTTATCAGGTTCTTGGAGGGATAGGAGTTGAGTCAAAGTTATAGGCCAATGATCTACATGTAATGCTTAAAAAAAAATGTTTTTAAGCTGGTCCTATCAATAGACATGCCAGTGAATTTATTGAAAGGCCTGAATTACAAATTGGTATACTATATATTTCAGTTTCAAGGCTAAAGCTCTGGGCAATAAACACCACTCAAGTTTATAGTCACATTCTCCTTCCAACTTGGTTACAAAATGTGACTTGTACTATCCACCCACCACCAAGTCCTTTTAGCAGTGCACAGATACAAATCAGTAGTCAACTTGTGTTCAATGATGCGATAACGTATTCTGCATTTTACACCTGAAGTTTAGTTCAGTTTTAAGTTTTACCCAATATTGAAAACAGTTAAGTTTTATGTGCTATAAAGTACCTATTTTATCTTCCTAAGTCTCAAAAGTAATTTAAAATGAAACACCAGATTTTTTAAAATTGCCCTTCCCCCCCCCCCATCCACCAACAGAATTCTGGAAAACAAGTTTTTAGAAAATAATGTCACTTTTCTGACTTGAGAATGAGCCCCTATAACTCTGCACTCATAGGAAGCACTCCTGTTAACCCTAGGACTTGGTATTTAGATTGCAGAGATGTTGGGTCATGTCAGTGAAGACTTCAACAACCTAATTCAATAGGTAAAGGCAACTTTTTAAATGAATACCAATTCACTTATTTAAAACTACAAGTAAAAAAGCATTGATTACACCGACAGCATTCACTTCCCCGCTGTCTTCTTCCAATTACATCTCTCCCCCTCATGTGATGTAAGAAATTTATATTCCAAGACAACCCTACAGCTCATTTCTGAACCCTCTACCTAATTATGCAGCCAACTCCTTGCAGCAAAGCAAATACCTCCTAAACCCAGCTGGGAGCTGGCAGGATGACAAGGAAGATGAGGATTGACAGAAAAACCCAAACTATTTCCAGATTCAGAGTAACAAAAATTTGAATACTGTCAGATTTCAGGGGAACTCACAGTCAATTGGCTATGGAGTTCCCTGGACTTCACCCAGGGAAAAAAGGCACGACCAAGAGTCAGAAGCATAAAAATGCAGAAAAGGCTCATTAAATCTGAATTCTCTTTCCACCCCCACTCCTACCACCAACCACAGAGAAACTAGATCAAATGAATTTCTCTAGTCTGAGCCAGAATCTAGACTCCCTAGGCCCTGGAGACCTAGGAACTTACTGTATGCACAAAGAAGAAAACCAGCATAGTACAAAGAGCTCTGAACTTGGATTCAACAGACCTGGGTTCAGCTATTAGTTCCTCCATTCATTAGATACATGAATATAAGAATTAATGTGAATATAAGAATTACTTCTAAGAATTAAACTTTTCTATCTGTTCCCTCACACACATAATGGGGATGATAATGCTTGTATTAACTCTCCATCACAGAGTTGTAAAAATTAATATATATGTAGAGTATAATTCTCCGTGGATATGAATTGTTATTACTATCCCTATAATTCTGATTCATGAGCCATAAAAAATTTCCTCTAGTCTCTGGGGGCACTTTCAAGGGAGTATATGCATCTCTTCCCCTTGGAAAACACAGGCTGCCTGCTCTAGTCAAGCAGAGTCTGCAGAAAGCAGCCTGTATGAAGTTAAGAGGCAGGCATGAGTCTGATCATTTATTTTAACAAAGCGATTGAATGAATTTCCCAGGACAAGTGTTAATTTCCCAGGAAAAGGGTGTATGAGACATTCAAATGAAACCTATAATAACTAGTGGCAGTGAACTTGGGTGAGAATAAGAAGGTTGGGAATAAGCTACACACTCATCTTTATGCCTTAAAAGAAATTTGTATCTCTCCAGAAGGAAACTCCTTTGATGAAGATCAGGTCAAAATGGTCAGACTCTTCTGGATACACTCCCTGGGGTGCCCATGAATGACTGACAGCTGACAGCCTCATCTACTGCAAAACTTCAACAAAAGCTTGTCTGAGCACCTAAAGGAAATTTCTGATTAAAAGGTTATTCTTTGTTCTGAAGCTAATCTCCCTGAGCAGCTTTACTTTTACTCATTCAGGTGAGAGTTAGCTAATTGAGAATCAAGCACATCATATCATCTTTTCAAAAATCCCTTCTTCACGGTTTCAAATAAACTAGAAATAGGCAGGACTCCTGTCACATCACACACACTCACTCACACACACACAAATGTATTCATTTTTCATAGAGAGATTCCAACTTGACTTCTCTGGGTCTCTGTTTCCATAAATTAGGGGGCTGGGCTAGGTGCCTCTTCTGGTTCTTTTAACATTCTGGTTTTTACAAATCCATGTTTAAAGATCTAGCACAGACAACTCTCTTAGAAGAAACCTTGTTTTTTATAGGGCAGTAAGACTCTAACCTTGACCAGCACCTGAGTTAATGATTACACTAAGGCAGTATGGTACAACTGAAAGAGACACATTGGGGGCAGCTAGGTGGGACAATGAACAGAATACTGCTCCTGAAGTCAGGAGGACCTGAATTCAAACCTGTCCTCAGACACTTGACACACTCACAAGCTGTGTGACCTTGGGCAAGTCACTTGACCCCAACTGCCTTGCCTTTCCCCCTTAAAAAGAAAAAAGAGACACATGTTTGAATACTGGTTCTGCAATATAACTGTGGTTAAAAAAAAGAGTCCTAATTTCTTTGGCCTCAGTCCTACTATTTGAAAAACAGGACCAAGACAACCATTAACATGCCCTTCAGCTCTCACCTACTATGAAGCTATGGTTTTTGACTATATTCCTATATATATAACATAGGATACAACAACTATACTTGTCCTGTCTCCCTCATAGGACTGCTGTGAGGACCAAATAAGATGGAAAGAAAGATTGGGTTAAGGAAAAGAAAGAAAAAAAGCATACATCTGGAATCACTGAGCTACTTTGACATACTGAAGTTCTGGCTCGCAATTTAAATTATTTGTAGGGGTTTTGCCTAGAGACGGATGAGTCAAGATGGGACTTCATTCTGTGACACTGACACTGAAGCAAAGCAAAACTGACACTGGGAAAAAAAGCTAAAGGAAGGTTCAGAACTGCAGGCAGACCAAAGATTCAAGAATGGGGTAGCCACAAGCCCACCTGGCATACTAAATTTCATCTTCAGCTAAAACCAGCTAAGTGATAAAAAAAGATAATTAGAAGAATATCCCATAAACTGTCTCTCCCTTGTCTCACAAAAATCAATCTGTCAACTGCCCAAGCCCAGAACCAGACTGAATTGAAAGGGAAGGGTCTATCTCCACCTAGGGTTCAACAGGAGATCCTCTCCTTAGAGATCCTTGGAGATCTAGAAATATAGTATCAATGTCTTCATTAACAAGTTTGTAGCCTCAGTTGTACTAACATCCACACTAATGCCAACTGGCACTTACACTTACCTCCAAGAGTCAGCATTCATTCATTCATTCATTCATTCATTCATTCATCAAACAAATATTAAACTACTGTCATATATCAGACTCTGGGAATAATACAAAGACAAAATTAATAACAGTCCCTGCCCTCAAAGAGGTTACATTCTAGAGTTGAAGGGAGTGGAGGAACAACACATACACAGACAAGTAAATACAAAATGTTTTCAATCAAGTACAGGACAAACTCAATCAAGTATACATTTTCTGCTGTTCTTCAGGTCTTAAGTGTGACTGTTGCTGTTGTTTTCTCCTCTCTATGAAAAAAACCAAGGCTTTAAATATATAAGGAAAACTTAAGATATAGCAATTGGTACATGTGACTGTGACCCAGCCAGAGTCCAACAGGTTAGACCAGCTTTGCTGGTTCACAAGGAGACTGACTAAACTTACGTGACTCAAAATCATGTTTCTTTTCTATATAACTGCTCCTTTATGAAACTTAAGAAACTGTACAAGGCAAAACATAACAGGCAAAAAGAATCTAATGCCAACAAAGACCACCTTATTCCTGAATCCTCTCCTGTTTATCTGAGTGTGCATGGTAACCAGGAAAAGAAGAAACTTAGCAGAGTGATGGCGGCAGCTAGGTGGTAGGTGGAATATCCTGGAATCAGGAAGACTCATCATCCTGAGTTCAAATCTGGACACAGACACTTACTAGCTGTGTGACCCTGGGCAAGTCACTTAACCTTTTTTCCCTCAGTTTCCTCATCTATGAAGTGAGCTGGAGAAGAAAATGGCAAATCTTTCAAAAATATTTGCCAAGAAAACCCCAAATAGGGTCACAAAGAGTCAGACACAACTGAAAATGACTGAACAACAACAGAAGAGCAATATTTGTTTAGTCCAAATCCTTTGCAAAATGCCACAGCATTCCTGAGCCATTACATGGTTGCCAAATAGTCAGAAATCTAATCCCTTGAATTATATTGAAAAACCCAAGGATCATGAATTGCTGACAAATTTCAATTCTACAACCCAGTCAGACACCATCCTGGACTTAAAAGACTTGGATACAAAATTCAGAATAGTGATTAGATTCTTATGGACAAGTTTCAATAGCTAACAAGTTCCCCAGTTTCCATTCCACAAAGGATGAAATTCTTGGTCTCAACCACAGAGACTATGATTACCAAAAGTCCAATTCAGAGATAGCCCCATCGCTCCCCCAACCTCGGACTATAAACACAGCCATTTCTTTGATGGAGAAGTCAAAGGGAGACCACCATAACATACTACAAATACTGTTGTGGGAAAGGAGACTTGGGTTTGAGTCTTAGCTCCACTATTAACTCACTATTTGTCCCGGGGTAATCATTTCACTCCTCTGGGCCTCAGTTCCCTTATCTATGAAATAAGAAAGTTGAGTTAGTTGATTTTTTTGTAAGTACTGGAGAACTCGTTAGCATGGAGACCTATGTAAGGCTATGTAAGGGAATTTGTTTCATGTCCATAACATGGAAGCTGAGATGGATATGGCCATCCCATATGGACGGAAGCACTAGCTTTGGAAAAAAGCAGAAGCCAGCTCAGCACTAGGGAAACAAAGAGAAGACTGATAATGGTAATAGCAAGACTAGTAATGGCAACATTGCCCCCTCACAACACACAGCTGCTAGAACAAGCATGAGGATAGCAGACACAAGAATCATTTTTCTGGGCCCTGACATCTCAATTTGTTTACAAAATTCAACAGAAATATGGCTTCTCACAAATAAAAAAGGAGCAGCCGTCGAGAACCAGGTCCATTTTTGAGATTTTATTTCTTCTCTTCATTGATTTGTTATTACTAAAGCTTTATATAACCGTTGTCTCATTTGAGCCTCACAATAAGTAAGTCCCAGAAGAAGGGACTTTCATTGTAAATGAGGACCAAAGTTCAGCGAATTTAAGTGACTTGTCCATGGTCACATAGCTGATAGGTATGACAAGTGGCATGTGAATCCAGATATTTCTTACTACAAAAATAGTGCTCTGCCTCCCCCCTACATCACACTGATACCTGAGCGCCTGCTGACAACAGAATGGATGAATTTGCATATGCAAAGGTAGTACAATAGTATAAGAAATGATAAGTATGAGAAATTCAGAGAAACAAGATTTGCATGAACTGATTCAGAATAAAGATAGGAAAATAACATATACAATGACAACAAGAATGCAAAAAAAGATATGACTGAAAGACGTCAGAATTCAGATCAGTGCAATGACCAATTTTTATTTCAGAGGTCTGATGATGAAATATATGCACCCCCTCTCAGTGAAGACGTAGTGCACTACACATGTAGAATGCCATAGATAGATAGATAGATAGATAGATAGATAGATAGATAGATAGATAGATAGATAGACAGATAGTCAAATATGGCTGATGTGCACATTTGTTTGTCTTAACTGTTTTTCTTTGATACAAGGAAGCACACTTTGAATCTAGGGGTTATTGGGAAATGATGGTAATGTAAAAACAATGTCAAAAAATTTTATAAGGAACAAAAAGTTGGTATTTCTCTTTCCACATCCATTGCCAACAAGAGCTATTACAATAAATGCAATAATTCATATTTCTATAGCACCTAATGTGTACAAAAAGCTTTCCATACATACTTACCTTAAGTGCTACACCCCATACGCCCCAGCACACCCCCTTCTTCCTAGCTGACACTCCACTGGGCACACAGTCTGGCACAAGTTCTGTCATTGAGAACATCTGTCCTAAAGCCAACACCCCACTGGTAGCAGAGCAAAACTGTCATCCATAAACCAAGCAAGCTGGACAGTGCCATCACTTTAAACACCTTGGCTCCTTTCAAATACCTCATTAATGTTAGGCTCCTGACTTTTAGCCTGTCACATCATCAGGACTTTTAAAAATTCCTTCTAAAAAAATGAAATGTTGAAGAACAATTTTGGATAGCTGAATCAGGACAAAGTTCTATAACCAGATATAAAACTAAAATACATAAAAGTCCTTTCTAAAACTACTTTAACAGAAATAACTCGGTAGATAAGGGAGCCAAGATGGTAAACTACAGACAGCAACTTATCTAGTTCTTCCAACATTCTTCTCCAAACAACTTTAAAATAACTTCTCAAATCAAATTTTGGAGCAGCAAAGTCAACAAAAGATTAGGGTGAGATATTTTTCCAGCTTAGGACAATTTAGAAGGTTGGCAGGAAAGGCCTGTGATACCAGAGTCAGGGCCAGGTCAAAGCACAAGTAACAGCAACCCCAGCATCAGGACTTGGAGGTGACTGGGACAAACACAGCAGCAGCTTTGGGAACTCTCAGCTCAGAGACAGTAAGGAGATTGGCCAACAGGTCAGAAAGAGATTACACAGGTCCCTTTACTTGCACAGGGTGCAGGTGGCACTGATTGGCAACTCTATTGCCTCTAGAACTCTATACAGTTCTAGGTCAAAGTTTAAGAGTAAAGAGGAACATGTGTAGTCAGCCACAAGGGAGCACAAGCCCTGGTCACAGTTCCAGGGCAGAGAGGAGAACCAACATTTGTGACTATAAGGAAACAGGGTACCTGGTTCAAGAACTAAAAGGAGTACTAGTGCTTGTAGCTACAGGGGAACAGAGGAGGTCCCTGTATGTAGACCAAAGCACAGACCAAGGGAGCAGTGACAATACCTCTCCCCAAATCACAATACTTAAGAAGCAACAAAAACTTGCACATCCTTAGAACTAGCTCTGAAAACATCAATACAAAAAAGCACGAAGGACAGTACCTTCCCACCCCCCCCCCGGTGGGCAGAATTCAATTTTAACATAAAATTCAAAGTCAAAAAATAGGTCGGAAAAATGAATGAACAAGAAAAAAAGAATTTGACCATAAAAAGGCATTACAGTAACAGGGAAGACCAAGACAATCTAAGAAAATAATAATGTGGGAAAAACTACAGCCAAAGTCTTAAAGAAAAATACTAACTAGACACAAGCCCAACAAGATTTCCTGGAGAAATTAAAGAAAGAACTAGGAACAGTAAAGGAAATTGTGAGTGACACAAGAAAATTATGAATATAGAATTAACAACTACATAAAGGAAGCACAAAAAATACTGATGAAAATAACAGTTAAAAAACAGAATAGGCCAAATGGCACAAAATCTCACTGAAGAAAATAATTCCTTAAAAATTAGAAATGGACAAGTAGAAGTTAATGATTTAATTAGGTACCCCCCCAAAACACACACACACACACACACACACACACACACAAAACAAAAATACCTCACCAAAACAACAAACAATAAAACAAAGCCAAAAGAATGAAAAAAAATAGAAGAAAATTTGAAATAACTCATTGGAGAAACAACTGATCGAGAAAATAGATGGAGAAGAGATAATTAAGAATTATTGGAGTCCTAAAAGTCACGATAAAAAAATAAAAGAGCTTAAACATCATATTTCAGAAAATTATTAAGGAAAACTGCCCTGATATCTTAGATTTATAGAATAAAATGGAAATTGAAAGAATCTACCAATCACCTCCTGAAGGAGATCCCCAAATTAAAACCTCTAGCAATAAAACAGCCAAATCTCAGAGCTGCCAGGTCAAGGATAAGATATTTCAAGCAGCCAGAAAGAGACAACTGAAATATTGTGAAGCCACAGTCAAGATCACATAAGATTCAACAGCTTTCATGTGAAAGAGACATAGGTCTTGGAATATGATATTCTGGAAAGCAAAAGAGCTAGGATTACAACTAAGCATAATGTGCTCAGCAATACTGAGAAAGGGCAAAAGAATATGGATATTTCATGTGTAATAGAGGACTTTCAAGCATTCCTGATAAAAAAGACCAGAGCTGAATAGAAAATCTGACATTCTAACAAAATACTCAAGAGAAGCATAAAAAAGTAAACCTGAAAGGACTTAATAAGTTAAATTGTTTATGAATGTAAACTATGTAGGAAGATGATAATTTTTAACTCTTAAGAAGTTTATCATTACTGGGGCAGTTAGAGTCTACATAGACAGTGGGCATGAGTATGAGTCAAATATGTTGAGACGAATTCCAAAAAAAAATTAACAATGAAGGGATGAGAAAGAGGGACACACTGGGAGAAGGCAAAAAGGAAAGGTAAGAGGGGGGAAATTATCTCACATAAAAGAGGTACACAAGGAATAGCTTTTATAGTAGAAAAGGTGGCAGGCAGTGCTTGAACATTGTTGAGAATAAATATACACTCAGAATAAATATACACTCAATATACACACTACTTTTTACTCAATAGGAAAATTGGAAGGGAAGGAGATAAGAAATATGAGGGGGGTGTCTGTCTGTCTACGTGTGTGTGATGAAAACAACAGTGGATTAAGAGAAGTAGTACTAGGTCAGAAGCAAAACAGACTTTTGAGGAGGGACAAGATTAAAAGAGACAGAGAAATGTAAACAGAAGAAAATAGGATAGAGGAAAATATACAGTTAGGAACCCTTGACCGTGAATGGGATGTGCTCACCCATAAAACAGAAGTGGATAGAAGAATGCATTAGAAACCAGAATCCAACAATATATTGTTGACAAGAGACACACTTGAAAACAGAAACACGTACAGAGTTAAAAATAAAGGGATGAAACAGAATCTATTACACTTCATCTGAAGTAAAAAAGGCAGGGGTAGCAATCACGATCTCAGACAAAGCAAAAGCAAAAATAGATCTAATTTTTAAAAACCTACATTTTGCTAAAAGGTACCATAGACAATGAAACATTATCAGAAATTTTCACAGCAAGTTTTTCTGAGAAAGGCTTTATTTCTCAAATATGTAGGGAACTGAGTCAAATTTATAAAAATAAGAGACACTCCCCAGTTGATAAATGGTCAAAGGATATAAACAGGCAATTTTGAGAAGAAATCAAAGCTCTCGATAGGCATATGAAAAAATGCTCTAAATCACTATTATTATAGAAATGCAAATTAAAACAACTCTGAGGTACCACTTCATGCCTATCAGAAATAACAAATGCTAGAAGGAATGAGGGAAAATAGATACACTTATGAACTGCTAGTGGAGTAGTGAACTGGTTCAACCATTCTGGAGAACAATTTGGAATTATGCTCAAAGGACTATAAAAATGCATACCCTTTAATCCAGCAATACCACTACTAGATCTGTACCCCAAAGCGATCAAAGAAAAAGGAAAATGAGTTATATATACAAATATATTCATTGAACCTCTTTTGGTGATAGCAAGGAATTGGAAATTGAGGGGATGCCCATCAACTGGGGAGTGACTGAATAAGTTAGGTGATATGATTGTGTTCACATAACATATGATGGAGTACTACTGTTTGACAGGAAATGACAAGGATGATGGTTTCAGAAAAAACATGGCAAGACCAATATGAACTGATTCAAAGCGAAGTTAGAAGAACCAGAACAGCACTGTACATAGTAATAGCAATATGATCAATTGTGAAAGAGCTGACTCTTCTGATCAATACAACAATCTAAGACAATTCCAAAAATACTCATGATGAAAAAATGCTATTCACCTTCAGAGAGAGAACTGCTGAACTCTGAATGCAAATTGAGGGATGATTTTCTACACTTCTTAATTTTTTTGTGATATACCTAATATGGAAATGTTTTATATGATTTCACATGTATAACTAATATAATTTTGCTTACCTTCTCAATGTGCAGGGAGGGGAAGCGAGGGAGAGAATTTGGAACTCAAAATTCAAAAAGAAAAGAATGTTTAAAATAAATAAATGTTTTAAAAAGAAGAATTTGGCAACAAATTACCTGTTTGTACTCAGCTACAAAAACTTCATCTACAAATAACTTTACCCCTTGGCCCCAATATGTTCTCAGAGTCCTTGGAGGGTGAGGGTGAAAGCTAAATTAGGTTGGGGAAAGAGAACACATTCCTTGAAGGTGGAATTCAAGATGAACTCTGTTGGGGTGGCTAGGTGGTGCAGTGAGTAGAGCACTGGCCCTGGAGTCAGGAGTACCTGAGTTCAAATCCGGCCTCAGACACTTAACACAAAAACTAGCCGTGTGACCTTGGGCAAGTCACTTAACCCCAACTGCCCTCCAAAAAGCAAAAAAAAAAAGATGAACTCTGTTAAAATTGTCAGATCTAGGTGGTCCCCATTTTCAGTTAGGCTAAATTAAAAGAAATAGTGATAAGACCGCCAGAAGAGTGAATCCACCAAGGAATTACTTCTCTCATTCTCCTTCCCACTTCACCCTCACTGTTCCCAATAATTCTGATGCTTGGCCAGGTACCACTACAGAGCTGGCAGTGGCCTCAGGGAGCTGGCATGGCTTTTTGAAAGTTGATCTCTGTCATGCTCCTGCCTTCTCCTCGTCTCCTCTTCACTTCAAAACAAGTCTTCCTCTAATACAGAATAATTGGTCCCTTTCCCAGATCCAAAATATTCAGATATTCAAAATCAATCTTCCTTAAACTGTTCCAGTTACTATTTGAACAACAGAAAGGAAATGCTAGGCTGCACTACCCTAAAGGCAGGGATGTTTTCTTAAAGGCAAGCAAACAAAAAATCTGAGAATAATGATGGCTAAGATTGCTTCCTTTGAGAATTCTCAAAGAGAAGACAAATACCCATGTATGTAATCTAATTGTATTGAGGTGGGAAGCTAGACAAGAAAATTTGGGGCAATCGCTTTCAGTGCAGACATATTACATTTTAGGACTTGTAAGTCTTTCAGCTCCTGACTATATCACATCTAGTGATGGGGTACCATCTCCGCCTCCAGCACATGGACTTTTTGCTTGATTTCTCATTCTCCCTCATTTTTTGTTTCTGAAATCCTACAAATTCTTGCAGGTCTCATAACTAATCCTTTCTCACCTTTCTTTCTGACATCACGGGCTGTCAGCTCTCACATACTATGAATTACTTCAGAAACTACCCAGTGAGCTTCATTTCTCTTCCAGTTCACATGGCATACATTTGTTCATACTCTGTTTCCTTCACGTAGAACAATTTCTCTGCTCCTCTCACCCTATGCAACATTACCCATTCTTTAGGACTGAGTCAAAGTCTTACCTCTTCCAAAACACTTTCCTTGACCATCCATCCCTGAGCCCTCATCTCTAGCCTTTTTGAGGTCTCAGACTATCTACTTTGTAAAAAACCTTTGGTAAATCTCATATGGGCATTTAAGTTTTGTGCATTTTTCCCCTTTACTTTTCCCAGTATGGATGCTGGTTTATCATTAAGTCACTAAAACATTCAAGAGGTACTTGCCACCAAGTGCAAGAATTAAAATGAGCATATGATATAAAACAAAATATCAATCAAAATGATTTTAAGAAATAAAAGAGGGGGGAAACTTAGTCAATTCTTTTCATTTCAAGAAAAACCTCTTGAACACAAATAGCATTAATTCAAATGATCACTCCTTTGGTGGGACTAATTAAAGATAATGGATCATAGATTCAGATACATTCAGGTACATTCAGAGTCCTCTAGTCCAATTCCTTCATTTTCAGGGGCTATTTCAAAGAATAAAGAGAAATTCTGTGAGAGAATTCCTTCCCCCACTAGTTGCATCCCTGAGGTGTTTTCTTAGTCCAAATATTGGCTTGTCTCTTTCCATGAACCTGAAGACACTTGATTTGTTCCCCACTGACAGAACCAGGTTTATGCTTACACAGGCATTACTAAATCCTAGGATGGGAGGCTGTGGCCAAAACCTCCTCCTCCTCTTGCTTCCTCAGTCAGAGTCTTCTAAATAAATTTGCTACTAGCTGCAGGGTAAGAGGTATTGGAAGAGAAAAGATAGTTACAAAGTTTTTTTTTAATTTTCAACTTTATAATCGCTAAGAAACATGAATTTTTAATAGATAAAGAATAAGATGGGGAATTATATATGAAAACCATGATTTCTTTTACATAGAGTTTAAAGCACTTCTAAAAATAACTAAGATTTCCTACTCATTACACAGAAACTCAGTCTCCTTTTTCCTTTTTTTTTTTTTTTTTTGCTTTCACCACAGAATGTATTTTGCATTGGGAGAGTTGGCCAATGAGGACCAGGTTCTGGGAGAACATGCAGCAGGGTTTGCCTATTGACTGCTCATGTAGAGAGTTTGGTGGCCCTGTTTCTAAAAGAAGTGTATTATGAAAGACTGGGGTTTGAATACAGCCTCTGATACTTCTTTACTTGTGAAACTATAGTCAAATTACTTAGCCTCTTTAACATTCAGTTTTCTCAGTTCTGAAAGAGGATACTAATATTTATACTACCTAGCTCACAGGGTAGTTATGAAGAAAGCAATTTGTCAGTCTTAACATGCCATATAAATGTGAGTTCTTCATACGGAGGGGGAAAAAAATCAAATGAAAAGGAAGTGTATGAAGGGAGCTGGGGTGAAGTGTAACTGTAAGGGAGAAGCCCTGCTCCCCAGGATTCTATGACTATTTCCCTTGAGCTGACTGCATGATAAAGAAGTCTTTTGATTAGCTGCTGAGTCAAAATTGAGTGTGCGCACAAAAGGCACTAACTAATGGAATCAAGATTTCACTTTCCTAATGGTGATAAAAGGAATCTTTGGCCTTTGGCCCTAACTCCCCACTCGGGCCACCATATGATCCACAAACACATGGTGCTTCTATTTCTTTACCTTTTTGTTTGTTCTTTCTGCTATTAGGTGAATGAGTGAATGAGGGAAGAATTAGGCTACAGTCTGGTGAACTCTGAAAGACTGAGAGCTACCAAAGGTCGGGAAACTGGAGCTCATATCAAATCTGACCAAGGCCTGCCCTTGAGAGGAGCAACGAACAGAATCCAGTCCAGCAGCAAATCAACCAGGCAGTGGAGATGCTTGTACCCTGCAAGAAGAGAAGCAACCTGTCCAGTGGCTATGCAACACTTTAACGGATTGTGGTGGAATGAACGCTCATAGCACATACGTTAAAACTCTGCTCAAGAAATGGAGTAGTAGAAGGGAGATTGCGCCCTGGTATAGAGCATGAGGAGTGGGAAGGATGATTGGAAAGGCCGGTGTAGACCTTTAAGCACTTTGATCCTTACTGCATTATTTTCTTTTTTCTTTCTTTTTTGAGGGGGGAAGGCAAGGCAATTGGGGTTAAGTGACTTGCCCAAGGTCACATGGCTAGTAAGTAATAAGTGTCTGAGGCCATATTTGAACTCATGTCCTCCTGACTCCAGGGTTGGTTCTCTATTCATTGTGCTACCTAGCCACCCCACTGCATTATTTTCAATAAAATTCCCTTGAGAAAAATTAATTGATGTTAATAGGTTAGAGATGATACTTGATGTGATAACTGCTGACAACTGATATTGAGAAGAATATACTGAAATGGGGGCTTAAGCTGATAGCATTAGAAAGAAACCCCAAACTTCTCAAGAGCATCCCTAGAACACTGAGGAGATATAGCCAGCCTAGCTCTTGTGACTTGACCTGTTAGTGGGTGTGTGTGTAAGTTGGAAAAGAAAGCCCAGAATTTCACTATACATTCATTTTCATTCAGTCATACAACAAAGCACTTACTCTATGCAATACACTGCATTAGGTACTGATGGCAGTATAAAAATAAATAAGATATGGACCCTATGCTCCAAGAGCTTACACTCTAGCATGGATAAGGCAATAGACCAATAAAGTAAACCAGAATGAGATGAGAGCATGAAAATGGCACATAGCTAGTATTTTCTGATATATTTTAATCTGTAGAACTTTCCAATTGTTAGAGGCTCAGATAAATTAGTTTACTACTGTTTGACACTTCATCCCTACTTGCCTGCTCATACTGAACATAGCTCCATCTCTGCAGCTCCCTCTTCTACATGGTCCTGTCCAGAATCTCCATTTGAGGAAAGACCCAGGCTGACCACACTTACATCTATCCTGTCTTTGCTCCTGATGCCCTGGACTTTTACCCCTCACTCTGCCTTTTCAGTTCTTTTTATGTGTTGTCTTCTCCCATTAGAAGTAAGTTCCTTAAAGGTAGAGACTTATCTTTCCTCTTTTTGTTTTTATAAGTATTCGCACGACTTAGCAAATCATTTAACCCCAACTGCCCTCCAAAAAGCAAAAAATAAACAAACAAATAAATAAATAAGTAAATAAGTAAGTAAATAAATAAATAAATAAAGGGGAAAAAACCCTCATGTCACTCACCTTCCAGCTGTGCTTCAGGACCTTCTCAGTTTGAGTACACTGTTGGTGAACCTAAGCTGAGTAGAAGTTTGGTTTTTTTTTAATGAAACCTATTGATCCCCTCTAGAACAGATGTTTCTACTCAAAGCCCACCCCTGCAAATCTCTACAATGTGGCCAAGCAGATTAAAATGCAATGGGAAAATATTTAATGAAATAAATAAAAATGTAATAGAACATAATATGAATGTGGTTTTCTAATACAAAATGCAGCCTGCAGGGATCTTTCTGTCCCATTTAGTGTCCCCTCCCCACATTCCTGTTTGATGCCACTGCTCAAGAGTATTATAGAAGATCTTAATGCCATTTAATTGTCATGCAGGAAGTGCTTTGCAATCATAGATCTAGAGCTGGAAAGAATGTCAAAGATCATGGATTCTAACCCTTTAATTTTAGAGATGCTTAACCTCACAGAGAGATTAAGTAACTTCCTTGGAAACAAACAGTAAGTATTTGAGGCAAGATATTCCTGGATCAAGTACCCTATTCATTATGCTGTGCCCAGATTATTAGTACAAAAACAAAAGACAAAATAAATTCTCCCCTCCTGCCAATATCAAGTTTCTGGGTCCCAGAAATAAGTTCTTAGAGCTTCCTGGAACCACACAATCTTCTCGATTTAGAATATGCTGGGAATTTTTCCATAACCCTTTTCCTGATTACACCAGACTGAAGGGATAGTTCTTTTCTATGGATTTCTTTAGTAATTATTGTCTATACTATTCATTTGCTATTTAATCACACAGTCTTGTGGCATCTCTTCTATTGCTGTCAATTATTATTTACATAATTTATTATGTAACTGAGATGAAGGAAAAGTCCGAGAGTTTCTGCATAATTAATAATCAATTTATTAATTAGGCTAGCTGATAATAAATTGATGGTCAGTAGTCTCTGTAGGTAACCAAAGACAAAATCATGGATGGAGATCACCAAATGCTTAAATACCTTTGGAAAAGGAGGTTATCCCTGACAAGTGAAAATCAGCCCTGAACAATGAATGAGGAGATAGATTTTCAAATGAGGAGGTAGGTTAAAAGTATTCAGCTCCTCCTGCTAAAAATGTGTCTTGATCATAAGACTTAGCCATTTCTAGCAATCTGGACAAAAGAATCCATCTCTACCCAGATCACTCTGGTTGGTTCATGAGGTGGGTTACCCTAAATTCCAATGGAGGGGTAGGGTAGAAGGACAAGGGTTTAATGTACTTAGATTAGATTCTGTTTATATTCTAAACAGAAGTAAGGTCTCCTGGTTGGATGGGGTCTGGTGCAAGACCAAGGAGCATATTCCCTGAGGATTTGGGCAATTTCATCTATCAGCCTTGTTCTTTAGAAACTGGCTGAATGACTTCCAGGGGCTGATCCCTGAATGAGGAAACAGAAAGGAAAAACCTTAATTCTAACTTAACAGTTAGTTATTAATATAATAGAAAAAACCTAATTTCTCTCATAACCTTTAATGTTTATGGTACATCCTGCTTTGGAGTCTGTCTCCACTCTTCCCTTTCCCTCACATCCATAGAATCAATGGCCAGATCTTGGCCTCTATATTTCTTCCATCTATTTCCTTCTCTGCACATACATGGATATCACCCTAAGATTCCACTTCCTCTCAGCTGAACTATTGCAACATGGACTCCTAAAATTGGGCTTCCTGCATCCATTTAATCTCTCCCTTTTCCAATCCAGCTCCCATAGAGTGGCCAAGTTAATATCCCAAAAATACAGTTATGATCATATCACTCTCAGAACAAAAATCCCCACGCTCCCTATTACTTATAGAATAAAAAACAAATTTATCACTTAAAGACTTTCACAATCTGACTACCAAATTACCTTTCTGGGCTTATTGGGCATTGCTTCTCTATCCCTTCATGCATTCTACAGTCCAGCTGAACTGGCTTCCTGGCTGTTCTCTCACATACTACACCTGATCTCTGCCTATGTTTCTACATCTTTACACAAGAGTGGCATGAGATATTTTGTTGAACACTTTGCTAACATCTAGGTGAATTATCATCAACAGCTCTTCCCTGATCTCCCAGCCAAGTTATCCTGTTAAAAAAGCAAGATTAGCCTGGTGTAATCTTGATGTAATCATGCTTGTTCTTGATGACACTTCCTTCCTTTTCTAGATGTTCAGGAAGCAGCTCTTTGATAATCCATCCAGGATTTTGTGAGAAATGGAAGCCAAGCTCTTTGGCCTATAGTTTGCAATTCAGGTAAGTGTAAGGCACAGTGTTAGACCACCAACGACACAAAACCAAAAATAAATAATAGTCCCTGACCTCAAGGAGCTTACATTCTACTGATGGGATTACAAAATGTAAATAAATAAGTATAGGACAAAAGAAAACTTACAAGGAATAAGTGGGAAAAGTCTAACAACCAGGAAGATTGAGGAAGGCTTAATAGAAGAGGTGGAACCTGAACTGAACCTTGAAGAAATTTAAAGATTCTGAATAAATGAAATATTTATTAAGGATTTATTATGTGGAAAGTACTATGGTAAATTCTGGAGAAACAAATACAAAAATAAGACAATTTTTGCTCTCAAAGAATTCACATTCCAATGGTGGAGATAATGCCTATGGAAATGCAAACTTGCTGCATCTGCTGGTACTCCCTGCCTCTCTGATGGTACCCTTTGACTAGAGGGCAGGGCCATGGGTTACTGGGACTCTACTTAAAGTGATGGGGGGGGGGAGGTGCTTAGAAGTTTTTCTTCCTGCTTCCCACCAGCTATACTGCTTTTAGATTTCTTTGGAACTATCATGTCCCTGTGTTGAGGTCAAAGTTGGGAGAGCAGTTCAAGTATGAAAGAATTCATTAAGACGATGCTTTCTTAGCCATCAAGAGCTACTTTTATTTATATGGAAAATCCACGCAGATCTTTTATAGAGCCAAAGGGCCAGGGGGCTGAGTAAAAGGTACTGATATTTGGGTGACTAGGCTTATATAGACAAAAAGTTATACAGTATATGGATTTTTAGGGTCTTATAATGGTTAAATATTAAGAATAGGAAGATTTTTAGGGTTTTATGGTGGGTTAAAGATTAAGTACAAGGGCAGGGGGGCACAGGTCAAGGATTAGGGACAGGGGACACACAAGATAAGGAAGGCAAAAGCAATTATTTTTGTCTAGGTTAAGGAGAAGTTTTATGGTTTTTCAAGATAAAGGGAAAAGGACTTTAGGATGCCCTCAAGTTACATGATGAGCTATAGAATGAGCCCCCCTTCAAGAGGGGCTTCACAAAGTACGGGAAAAGTAACCCTTAATATTCTTTTTAACCCCTTGGGAACCATTTGTATCCCCACTTACTCTTCCCCTCAACCCCAATCCCACTTTCAGCTTCCTCTTATGTGTTGTCTTTCCCCTATTAGATTTTAAGTTCCTTGAGGGTCAGAACTGTATTTGTTTTAATTTGTTTTTCCAGTGCTTAGCACAGTGTCTGGCACAGAATAGGTGTTTAACAAATATATTTATTGACTGACTAAAAGGTTTAAGTTTAGAGTCAGACTAAAAAGTCCTACGATCCTTAGGGTATAGCACCAGAACAGATAGTTTCTTTTATTAATGTCATTTACAGTTTCTGATGTTAATAAGAATTCTGAGAAGTAGAGACAAAGAGAGGGTGCATTTCAGATGTGGGGTGGCTTGTGAGAATTCAGAGGCACGAACTGGAATGCCAAGTTTGGGAACAGTTATCAGGTAAATTTGGTTGAAACAGAACTCTTGAAGTGAAAAGAGGTCTGGGGAAGTAGGTGGGAGCTAGAATGTGGAAGGTGTTAATTGTTAGGCCAAGGAGTACTGTATATATTTTATCTTATAAGCAATAGGAAGTCACCGACCGTTTTTAAGCAGATGACTGACGTCATGAAACCTGTGTTTTGGGGAAATGTTTTTTCCAGTCATGGGAGGGATGGATTGGAAAGACAAGATGAGGAGAGGCCATTTAGGAGGTTCCTTTACAATAGTCTGGCTTTAACCTCTCCCTCCCACTAGAATGCACTCCCTCCTCAGCTTGCTTCAGAATTCTAGCCTTCAAATTACAAGTCCAGGTAACATTTCCTCTATGAAGTCTTCCCTGAACCTTTAAGTTTTCTCTCTCCCTCCTCAAATATATAGGGGTGTGTGTGTGTGTGTGTGTGTGTGTGTGTGTGTGTGTGTGTGTGTGTGTGTGTGTGTTTGTGTGTGTGTGTGTGTGAGAGAGACAGACAGAGAGAGAGAGGGAGGGAGGGAGGGAGAGAGGGAGAGAGAGAAAGATTCTGATGGATGAAGAAGTCTCTTTGGTGAGGTGCTTGGGTGCCTGTGCTTGAACCCCAGTTCCAAAATTACATCCAGTTCCAAAATCACATTTCTCCTAGCCTCAAAACACTGTCTCAGGCACTTTTACTCCAATTCAAGGGCAGCATGCCCTAGCAAAATACTTATCTTTCTTTATGATACAGTAGTAGCCAGATGCACCTATAGAACTTAGTAGTTTGAACCAGCTGTGTATTGGATAATAAAGATATTTACTACTCATTGACCTATCCTATGTATCCTAGATTTAGTCATGTGTACTCCCGTAAGTTTATCTTGTCTAACGAAATATTGATGAGAACAGCCTGGGCATTTCTCAGTCAACCCTGTTAGTTGACTTAGTGACATTTCAGGCCTAAAACCACACCTCTCTATAGCCCAATGTTGGGCTATTTCCCAGTGAACTCTGGGTAAAATACCTACTCAGTAGATATTAAAAGTGTATGTTCCTTTAATTCCACCCTGACTTATCTAGCTAGCATATCTGTTATATGTTTTACTATAGTTTATCTTATATAAACTTTAACTGTACCCCTCTAAGGTTGCAGATTCCCTAAGATCTCCTGCCTGCTGTATTTTGTAACAATAAGTCTTTGCCACTTTAACTTAAAGAATGCTTGAGTCTGTGAATTCATTCCAGATGGCTTTCTGGGAACTCTGGTTTTGGGGGTTCCTGGAGCCTCTAAACCTCCTCATCTTGATGAGAGTAAAAGAGGAGAGTATAAAAGCTGGCCTGAAACTTCAACACTGAACATTACAAAAAACAAAAAAACACTAAAATCATAGCAACTGGTCCCATTACTTCCTGGCAAACAGAGGGAGAAGAAATGGAAGCCATGTCAGATTTTATATTCTTGGGCTCAAAGATCACAGCAGATGGCCACTACAGACATGAAATTTAAAGATGCTTGCTCCTTGAAAGGAAAGCTATGGAAAATCTGGACAGCATACTACCTTGCCAACAAAGGTCCATATCGTCAAGGCTATAGTTGTTTCATAGTAACATATGGTTTTGAGAGTTGAACTATAAGAAAAACTAAATACTGCAGAATCGACACTTTTGAATTGCAGTGCTAAAGAAGACTTTTGAGAGTCCCTTGGAGAGCAAGGAGGTCAAATCAATTAATACTCAAAGAAACTAATTCAAACTACTCATTGGAAGAACAAATACTGAAGCTGAGGCGTAAATAGCACAATGAGAAGACAGGACTCACTGGAAAAAAACCCTGATATTTGGAATGACAGAAGGCAAAAAGAGAAGGGATGAGATGCAGAGGATGAGATGAATAGAATGTCATGGAAGCAATGAACATGAGCTTGGCAGACTTTGGAAGATAAAGGATAGAAGGGCCTGGTGTCCTATGGGTCCATGGGGTCACAAAGACTTGGACACAACTGAAAAAATGAAGAGCACTATGTACCTATACATATATATTTTTGTCTTTGTATCCTCCAATGCTCAGAAGAGTCCTTAGCGCATAATAGGTATTTTATATGTTGAGATTCTTTTTCCATCTGGGAAATTCGGCATTTTAAGGCATTCTTCTCCTCACTGGCTTTCTGGGCCTCTTTTGCCATTTGAGTTAATTTATTTTTTAAAGTGTTGTTTTCTTCAGTCAGGTTGTTGACTCTCTTTTCATGATTTTCTCGCATCGTTCTTATTTCTCTT
>CM053599.1:126496618-126517437 GCA_028646575.1 Pseudocheirus occidentalis
GTTGTTGACTCTCTTTTCATGATTTTCTCGCATCGTTCTTATTTCTCTTTCCAATTTTTCCTCCACTTCTCTTATTTGTTTTTCAAAGTCTTTTTTCAGATTATCTATACCTTCTAGGAATTTCAAGTGTCTTGGAAGCATTTGGTGTGGGAGTTCTGACTGTGTTGTCTTCCTCCCATTCCATGCTTTGATCTTTTTTGTCCACAAAAAAGGATTCTAGAGTTTTATTGCTGTTCTTATTTTGCTTCCTTTTCCTCATGTTGGCCAGTCAATTAATTGGTTTTTTTTTTTTAGCTTTGTGGAACTCTGCTTCCAGGGGGGAAAGCTCTGTTCCAAATTGCTGGGGTTTTCCCAGCTGCCGGAGCAATTAGGGGGGTGTTGCTGCCCCACCAGCTTTGGCTTGATGAAAGCACACCCCAGGACCAACACCCAAGACCACAATCTGTATCCAGGCCGCTCAACGCAAGAGCACTTGGCCCTGATCAATTGACTCAGTCCCCTGCGGGGTCTGCAGGCCAAGGGCTCTGAAGCAGCCCAGTGGGGGCAGCCGTGGGTTACAGCAGTTCCTGGTCTTCCCCTACTGCTTCCTTGCTCTGGTGACAGATTGGCCGAATTGCTTTTCCTCCCCCAAATTCAGCTTGAAAGTTCCACTTTCACTGACTGTTTCTAATCCTGGCTTGGTAGCTGTGAAAGATCCTTTAGGTGCTGTAGATCTTCTCTGAAGTAGACTCATGCTGTGGCTTGGGAGGCTGGGCTCCTCCCGTCCACCCTGGGGCCTGGCCACATTTCAGTTTCAGGAGGGGCTGGCTCGGCTCCTGTCATGCCGCAATGAGCCCCTCCTGCTGAGCTGCCTTCAGTGAGAGATGTGTTTTCTGTATTTTTGTGAGTCTGAGAGTCCTAGACTTTGTCTGGGGTCATATTTTATGAGTGTTTAGGGTGGTTGTGTGGGAGCTGCGAAGCCTTTCTGCTTCTATGCTGCCATCTTGGCTCCGCCCCCCAGTATTTTATATGTTGACTGATTGAACAGTATCCAAAAGCTACAAGGAAGTCAAGAAACATGGGAACTAAGAAAAGGTTACTGGATTTAGAAATTAAAAAATCAGGGAGAGAGCATTTTCTGTTGCATGGTGGGGTCAGAAGTCATACTGCAGGGAACTAAGAAGTGAGTGGGTGGTAAAGTACAGACAACAAGTGTAAAAGATTTTTTTTTAAAGTTTGGCATTAAAAGGGAGAAGAAATATTGGATAATAGATTAAAAGGACAGCAGGATCAAATGAAGAATTTTTAAGGGAGGGAGCAATCTGAAAACATCTATAGTCAGCAAAGAAGCCATAACTTGAGCATATCTGTATTTGGCAAGGAAAAAGCTAATAATCAGTTACCAATGATCCCTTAATTTCTAAAATCAATAAGTCTTTTTCTCAGTCCTCATTCTTTTTTTAAACCTCTGTGGAGCTTTAGATACTATTCAATCACCAAGTATTAACCAAGCACCTACTATGAGCCCAGACTCTACACTAGGCACTAGGGGAAGGAAAAATTGAAGATAAGATGAAGGGGTGGGAGAAGAAAAGAGGGAGAAAAAAGGAGGGGAAAATAATTCAAAGGGCAAGTTCATTAAGGAGTTGGAAAGGCATGAGATCCAGGATAAGAGCAGAGGGTTTGGCCTAGGCAAAGAGAAAGCTGCCTTTTTCAGATCAGAGACTATATCCAGCAAAGGAGGGGATGATGAGGGGATATGAAGCAGATAAGAAGAAAAGTGAGCTCTTGATTGATGACTTCTGTTTTCTCCTCTGAGAAAAGGGAAGGAGGAAGTGAATGCAACAGAAGGTCCAAGGAGGGTAGCTCTGGAACAGTCATTGTAGGGAATATGAGGGTCAATCACAGAATAAATGACACATTAGATAACATAAATTTGTATCTGTCTCAATTGACTTCCTCCATTATTCAGCAGCATTCAAGTGGGAGAAGAGAAGGATAAGGTGAGTCAGGGTTTCAGTTCAACAGGACAGTTGAGGGTAGAGGACGGGTGAATAGTTGAACTGGTTAACTAGAATTAAAGTTGCAAAGAGAAGAAAGTGAAGTGATAGCAGAGGAGATGAAAAAGAAAAGAATGAAAATTTTATTATCAAATACCAAAATGATATTCTATTAGGTGGCCTCAGTGAAGCATGGCCTCTGCTGAAGTTGTGAGAGAGAGGCTGCAGGGTAAAGGCAGATGTGTCACAAGCCTGACACATACACATACCCCACTCTTGACAAAGTTTTACAACTCAAAGCAAAATGCTATTCTGTTAAGCCGAAAAATGGCTTATGAATGTTGAACCCATGGGCAAAAGTGGGAAGACATTGCAAATGTACATCTTGCCCCTCAGGCCCTTTCACACCAAATACATCATTGCAGCTTGTCACAGTGAGTTAGAGGATAAATAAAAAAGGAAATGAGAGGAAATGTTTGTTTTCAAAAGGTACCTTGCTTCTAGGCCCCAGGCAGGACCCAAGACCCAAGGAAGCAAAGGCAGGGGAGCCTTTGGGGAACAACAGGCAAAAATATGCAAATGTGGCAAAGGACTCTGGCTGCCAACCCCCAGGAGCCATCAAGGTTGCATAACCCATCCATCACATATAAGTAGTATAGTGTGGCATTTTCCCAGGGAGAAGTAATGGGATGCAGCAGGTTCTTTTTCCCACATACTGTGTGTATTATTTGAAAGAGAGAAACATGTTAAGGAAAGGAAGGAAAGTATCTCCTAATCTCTGTTAATAGTCTCCAAGGAAAGAAAGAAAGGAGCTCATTTTGCCATTAAAAGCCCAACTTTATTTGGTACCTAATATTCTAGAGTGGCCAAAGAGTTGGTCTCAGAAGACTAAAAAGATCTGGGTTCAAGTCCTATCCGACACATATTAGATGTGTGATCCTGGACAAGTCACTTATCTTCTCAGTGCCCTCAGGTAACTCAGAAAATAAAAATCTCCAAGTAGGTGCAGATGTGCACTAGTACAAGGAGTTTCCTCAGTGGAAGTCCTGTAGAGCAATGGAATCACAGATCCAGTTTCCTTCTCCCTCCTGCAAAATCTTGGGTGCTTGAGTCCTTTTTGTGTAGTTTGAGATCCACATATGGTCTAGAACCTATGGCCAAAAATGGTTGTTGTTTTGAATCATGAAGCAGCTCAGGCTACTCCTGAGATGCTCCCCTCAAAAGGTAGCATTTTCTACCAGGCCTATTGCCAGGCCTATCCAAATTCCGACAAAGCTAAAATTTTGCCTATGAGAGGAAGTTTGCACATCAGGTTAGGTGGTACTTTTATGATCTCAGATGATGAGGTATTTTTAGTATCACAAATGTTACAGATATAAGATCTCAGATGTTGAGTTCTTTTCCCCACATTAATATGTGAATTCCCTTATCTCAGGGAACACAGCCTTCTATAAGTTATGAAGTTCCAAGCTGCACAACCCTGAAAGATTCAGGAAATAGCATAGGCTCAGGAAAGCTTGTTATAGGTTGAGAGAGGGTGGATGACAGCACAATGCCTTTCACATTAACAAATATGCTCAAATAGGCTGTTAACAAATATGCTGAATCGACAAGTATGGAATCAAAATACTTACATATCATAAGAAGCTCAGACAGGACTAGGTCAGTGTTAAGCTTTGAGAATGAATTCCCTCCCTCAACGGGATAATTACTTTCCGATGTGTTCTAGGGGTCCAGGGTGCTAGCAACCCTGAAATACAGGGTGGGTCTGCCTTGAAGGAATTCAATCACTCAAGCCTTCTTTCAGTCCAAATAGTGAGTTTATTAAGATAACCAGTTGGGTGGGCAAGATTCCCTGTGAGTCTGCAGTATTTGTGACACCAATACAAGCGAGCCAGATTCTTAAGGAATCTGCGCATTTAATGAAGATAGGAATGATATTTTTATAAAGAAAAAGACTGTGAGAAAATCTAGATGGAATCAAGGGGCTGCAAGTAGCCTGAGGTAGGATGGATGCCTCAGGCAAGTGTTAGGGATCTGAGCTGCTGAAATTTGTGAGAAAGTTCAAGGATCCTTTTTAAGGGTTCAGGTCCCACATTGTCATTTCCATGAACAAGCAGTTAGGTATTACCAGTCCAGCAGCTCTAGGGAAGGTCTTCAGTGAGAAAAACATTGGGCAAAACTGAGGAAAGTGTAGGAGAGAAGAGGCCTACCAAACTAAAGGTCTACAGGGCCATTGTGCTGACTTCATTGGTTAATGCCTGTGAAGCCTCAACAATCTTACATATGCTATGCCAGGAAACGGAACTGTTTCCATTTAAATTGACTTAAGAAAAGATTCTGACGATCACCTGGCAAGATAAGGTACTAGACACTGAGGTTCTTTCCCAAGCTGAAATGGCAAGCATTCAGGCTCTGTTGCAGAGAGCACAACTTTGGATGACTTGGCCATGTTGTTTGAATGCCAAACATATATTTGCCTAAAAGACTATTTTACAGAGAACTCACATGAAGCAAAGTGCTCTTGGGGAGGTCAGAAAAAGCAATACAAGGACACTCTCAAGGTCTCGCTGAAGAATTCTGGAATCAACTGTGAAACACAGGAGACACTGGCACAGGACTGCTTAGAACAGCATGCCCCAAACAAAGGTGCTGTGCTCTATAAGCAAAGTAGAATTGCAGTAGCTCAAAAGAAACGTGAGATGCCCAAAATTTAGAGACATCACAACTCCAAATGTTCACATGGTCTATTTGTGCCTGATCTGTGGTAGAGTTCTAAGCTCCTATTGTTCTGATGAACCACAACTGGACATACTCTACCTTGACCCCAACATAGTGATGTCATTTTGGTCCTTTTTGAGAACAAAGGACAGCAACCAATTACAGTGAAAAGAATCATGGGCAAAACCAGATCTGGGTTTCAGCTTTGAGAGCTGGCCCCTTTTCCTACTAGCTGATGTTATTTCTTTATTCTCCCATACCAGGCAGGGGAGCTGGGTAATAGATTTGATTCTGCCACTACTTTTCTATCCTACCTTTCTAGCCTTCTCACACCTTACATCCCCTGCCTCTGTCCCTACCAAACATTCTATAATTCAGTGACACTTGGCCTCCTTGCAGGTCCTCACTTATAACATTCCATTTCCTAACACTGAGCACTTTCACTGGTTGTTCCCCATTTCTGGAAATCCCCTCTCCCCCATCTCCTGGCCTTCTCAAAGTCTTGGTTAAGTCCTATCTTCTATAAGAAGTCTTTCCCAATCCTCCTTAATGTTAGTGCCTTCCTTATGTTAATTATCTCTAATTTATCTCTAGATATTTTGTTAGCACATAATTGTTTACATGCTGTCTCCCCCATTAGACTGTAAACTCCTTGAGAGTAGGAATGTTCTTTTGCCTGTCTTTGTATCCTCAGCTCTTAGTATGGCACCTATTATACTGAAGGTGTTTAATAAAACTGAGTTGACTGAGTGACTGACCTTGGAAGTCGCTTCACCTTTCTGGGCCTGGCTCCTCATCTATGAAATGAAGGGATTACATTAGATGATCTCTGTCATCCTTTCTACCTGTAAACTTCTTGAGGGCAGGAACTGTCTTAAATTTCTTTAATTACTCCATTGTTTCTAGCATAAACATCCAATAAATGGTTTCCAAATATAATATTATTTCTGTGTGAAAATACATTCAGAGTTCTAAACAACTAATTTATCAGTAAACTTTTGGGACAAAACTTGTTTGTAAATCAAAGATTGTACGTAACTGAAAAAAGTAAAATGACCTCTTTCAGAATAAATCCTAAAATTTTGATTTCTATTTATGTGGGAAGAGACTTTCAAAGTGACCTTCCAACCGGTTTGGCTCTTTAAAATAAGTATGTGTGGGAGTTTGCATACACATGGCTTTATTTTTAGCACCACAAAATATTACAGACAATACAGATTTTCTCTAGTTTAAGCCTTAATCACCTCAAACCTAGATTATAACAATATTTTTATTTTTCTGTATTAATTTTTATTAATATTTTTATTTTGTATCACCCAAATTTCCCCTTGTGTCCCTGTCGTACTTCTCCTGCCAGAGAGCCACCTCAGATTGAAAATAATTTCTAAGGGAAAAAGAAGAGGAAAAAAAATCAGAAAAACAATCAATACACTGAAAAACCTGAAAATATGAGTACTCTTCCATACCCATAGTAAAATAGTTTTTTAAATTATTTCGGTTTCTAGTCTCTCTTCATTGCAACTCATCCTGCACAGCTTAATTTTCCTAAAATACCACACTTGGGACATGTCGCTCTTCTACCCTAGATTCCTCAGTGGTTCCTTATTATTTACAGAATAAAATCCATATTCCTTACCTAGGCCCTAAAAGCCAGTCATGCTCTGTCCCTAATTTAATTTACCTCTCCAGCATCTTTTTGTCAATGTATTCTGATGTGAATCCATTACTTGAGCCAAGACTGTCTACATAGTTCCTGAGTACATAGCATGGACATCCAAACCTGCTACTGCACTCTGATTAAAACACTTCCTTGGTTGGAATGACCTTCTCCTTTCTCTACTTAAATGACCAGAACAAAAGCCCCAGTTCTGCTAGTTACCGCCTGTGTGACCTTGGGCAAGAACTACACCTCAGTAACATTTGTATACGTAGGTTGTATGGTAGACAGAGCAACCAATATGAAGTCAGGAAGACATACTTAGGAGACTAGCTCTATGACCCTAGACAAATCATTTAGCCTTTTTTTTTGCCTGAATTTCTCCATCTGTAAAATGAGAATATTAATGGCATACACCTCACAAGGTTGTTGTGAGGAACAAATGAGATCATCCATGTAAAGTGCTTTTTGAACCTTCAAGCACTGTATAAACATGAGCTTGTTAGGACCAGGGTAACAATGTGCACAGTAACTTCCACAATGTAAATAGAAAGAACTACCATAAAACAACCAAAAATGAATGTGCAAAATGACAAAGAATGCTTGGCTACAGCAAAGAGAGGTGAGAAAACACTTCCACTCCTCCTTTGCAGAGGTGGGGGGGGGTCATAGTGGGGGTGTCCATGATATGGAACACGGCATATAGTGTTAGACTTTTTCTTTTTCATTCATGGGTTCATCTTACTGAATTTTTTATCACTTCCTCTTTTTCTTTTTTTTAATTCTTTTTTCTATTCTAGAAAAAAACATTCTATTTTTTAAAATTTCTTTATTATAAGAGCTAATTATCTGGAGGGAAAAGAAGGGGGGAGAAAATCTAAGAGATGAAAAACAAAAGATATTAATAAAATCTATTAACAAAATGTTCACTAACTATATAAATAGCACTTTAAAGTTTACAAAGCACTTTCCTCATAATTCTATAATGTACATACTACACGTATTTTTATCCTTATTTTCAAACAAGGAAACTGGTTCAGAGAGGTTTAATTCACATGACTAGTGATTATCAGAACCAGAATTCAACTCCAGATTTCTCTTGACTACAAAGTCAGTGATCTTTCCATTATAGCATGCTGTAAATTGATGGTCTTTCTAGGTGTCAGTTTCCTCATTTATAAAATGAAGAGGTGGAACAATATTATCATAAGGTCCCTTCCAACTTGAAACAATACAATCTTTTGGTTCTCTAGGTTCCTCTAGGAAACCTCTCCCAATCATCCCTGCCACAAACCCTTTTTCTCTATCATACACATTGATGGGATCCCCTATGAGGCATTCATCATATGTTGTCATGTAATATTAATCATCTTTCTAAATATACATTCTATCTTCCCATCTCAACTAAGCTATTCAGGGCATGGACCATGCATTCTACTTCAGTACATCCTTAGCACAGAGCAGGTGCTCATTAAATGTCAGTTGATGGTGATGACAATAACTAAGTAGTCATATTGGTAGAGTGGGTCGGAATGGACATGAGTGTAAGCCTTATTTGAAAAAATCTCCTGGAGGAAAAAGCAAGATTTGAACATTGGGAGGTGATAATTTGGTGTCTGTGAAGTAGGCGGCAATCCAGGTGGAAAGGACAGAGTGGGAGAAGGCATGGAGGTGGGATGTGTGGAAGGATTGACAGGAGCTCCAAGGCTGACTTCATTTAGACCTGGGGGAAGTTGAATAGCGTAATTTAAGCAGGGGGTAGACCAGGGAGAACGATTATAAAGCAGAGATTCAGGTGAAGCACTTTCTCAAGAGTCAGGCCTGCAGAACAGCATCATGGGTATCAGATTAATTTGCATAGCCAAATATCCAGTCTTTAGAGTCAAAAGCATAGCAAAAGTGGTAAAAAAAAAAAATACAAAACAAAAAACAGAAACAAAAAAACCCTCTACAAATCAAGAAATTTACCTCTTGTCATGAAATTAGCCCCAGGGCCATCTCTCTAGTGAAAAGACTTTGGAGTTGTTGTGTTTGTCCTTTGCTCTTGAAAGAAGACCATTATATCAGGGAAAGGATGACATGACTTGCAGTTGACTTTGATTTGCGTGAGGGAGGGTTGTTCAAGGTCACCAGCCTCACTTTCTCCTCCAGAGACATCTGAATTCAGTGGACAGATATCCATCAGGATGACTGGAGATGACTCAGGATACAATGGGAGACCCTGGCTGTTTTAGACTAAGGCCTTTTCAGGTTCTCATTTAGAGTGAGGTAATGCCCATTCAGTGAATCGGTCTCTTTAAGGAGTGAGTCAAGGGATGGTCCCTTTAATTAAGAAAAAAAATCAAACTGGGAGATGAAGACCCTCAAGACCATCAGGTCAAAAGAGAATTCACTCTCTGGAGCAACCCTCACCAAGCCACTTGCCTCCAGTTAGGACTATAACTGCTTCCCACAACAGAGTAATTTCTCTGGGCACATTGAAACAAACATATAATGTCTTAGAACGAGCTCTATGTTGGAAGTTTTTCCATATGTTTTTCCCATATGTTTGCCAAGAACACCATTTAGGGGCTATAATAGGCAATTAACTAACAACTGAAGCTCATTGAATTGTCACTACATTATTCCTGTAAATAACAATATGGTTCACCTAGTCTCTTGTGACCTTGTGGTTATCCTTGATGCTACCATTAGCAGGATTACTTACAGGTTAGCAGCACAGGCTCTTAGGAATATCTACCTGGATTACTATACACAGTTGACTTTTAAGGGTGCAGTTACTGGATCCAATTTGGGACCACCTCCAAGTCTGAAGGGCAAGGGATTCTTATTGGAATAGGAGGTTTTAATGCTCTTAGATGACCAGGAAGCTATGTCAACATGGCCTGAGTTCACCAGATTTCAGCTTTGGTCCCTTGGGCCAATTACATTTTGGGGACACATTCCTTGTGATTTAGGGAAAGAACTGGCCCAATCTAAAGGGAAGAGGAAGCTTGGTAGATGTCGACACCAACTGGGTCAAATTCACTTTGCCTGATATTCAAGGTTCTCCATAACTTTACACCTTGTCCTACCTATTCAATTTTATCTGATATCAGTTTTGCCATATTATATATTTGTATCAGACTTTTGCCACTCAGGAAAACATCTGACCTGGAACTCTCTTCTTATTGGTTATTCTTTGCCTAAGCCCACTATTTTGGGAAAGACTACAACCATTTTGCCTCACTTAGTTTTCTCTGGACTAATTTCCTTTTCCCACCTGCTGCATTGCTACCCTGAGAAACCTTCAACATGGAGTTCTCTCTTTGTTTTGTTTTGTTTTTCTTCTGGAGGTGACCAGGGTTAAGACTTGCCTGAGGTCACACACCTAGTAAGTGTCAAATGTCTGAAGCTGGATTTGAACTCAGGTGCTCCTGACTCCAAGGCTAGTGTACTATCCACTGGGCCACCTAGCTGCCCCTCTTCTCTCTTCATGACTCCCTCTCTACGGACACCATCTGGGGAAGGATCCTACTCTTACCTTGACTCTCTCTGGATTCCACCCCTTGAATTTGTATCCTCAGTGCTCAGCACAATGCCTAGCATATAGGAAGAACTTATGAAATGCTTTATCAAACTGAAAAACTCTCTGCAAACATACATTGCACTCTTATACCTTCATGCCTTCACTTAGGAAATTCCATGTGCCTGGAGCCATGTGCCCTAATCATCCTTGGTACCTAACTCAACTATGATTTCTTCCAGGAAGCATTCCTAGATCTCTCAGGGTGATAATGATCTTCTCTGAGCTCACAGACAATCAACAAGCATTTACTAAGTACTTGTTACATGCCAAGCACTGTGCTAAATCCTAGGGATACAAAGAAACAACCCTAGCCCTCAGGAAGCTTATATTCTAATGGTGAGGCAACATTCAAGTAACTACATATGCAGACTATGCGTATATAATATCTATATTACATATGTGTGATATACATATATAACATGATACTTACATATACCTATAGATAGATGATATTAGATGGAAGGCAATATAAGAGGGGCATTAAAAGGCATCAACAGATTAGGGGGTGAGGAGAAGACTAGAAAAGGCCTCCTGAAGAAGGTGAAATTTAACAGGAAGCCAAGGATACATAGAGACATAGATATGAGGGGACAGCCAGCGTAAAGGCAGGGAGGTGCAGTGTTACGCTTCTTGCAAGCATTCTTGGAGCTCACTATCACAGAGCCAGGCTGCTATATCTCCCTCTCAGAGTTCTAGTGGCAACTTAGGGGAGTTGGAATTTTCTTTTCTAATGCTATCCCAGGCAAACCCCCACATCCAGCCAGTATACTCTGGGTCCACCCTCTCCCCAGGAACCAAAGAAGTAGAAGGGAGAGTGTGTCCCTGAAGTGTTTCAGGGAAATGTTTGTACTTCTATTCTTGCCTTATCTTTGAAATATCCTTTTGGAAAAGTTAACTGATGTTAAATAGTCTACAAGAAACTGGGGCTATATTCACTGGTGGCTAATAGTGAAGGGAACATAGATGGAATGGGGGAGGGGGTTGGGATCCAATGGTATTAAAGAAAAGGCATTCCAATTCCTCAGACTACCCCCCAGAACCCTGAAGGGCAGAGAGAGCCTAAACAGAGCATATTCAACCTGCTTAACTGACACAATTTTCCACACAGAAGAAACTAGAAAGGCTGCTTCCATGTGGAGTATTGCATTAGCTAAATATGTGTACGCTCTCTGCAGGCTCACAAGGATGGCCAGTTTCCCAGTTGTGTTGAATGAATTGCAAGAAGGCCAGTTAGAAAGTGCATGGTGAGGAATAAAAAATAAGAAAATTATAAAGTATGGAAGAGCCAGGTTATAGAGTTCTCAAAGTGTGGTTTGTAGAACTTTGGGGTTCCGAAGAACCTTTCACAGGGTCTGCAAGGTCAAACTATTTTCATGGTAAGATGTTATTTGCTTATTAAAATATTCTCTTTTACAACTACATATCTGTGTGAGGTTGGATTTTCTTCATATACTTTAATCAAAACAAGTGACAATGCAGAGACAGATATGGGAATGCTGCTGTTTTCTATTAAGTCAAGTGTTAAAAAGATAATTTTAAAATGTGTAAAATCATGTTATTCTTCTGACTTCATTTATGTATAGGATAATATAGTTATTTGTTTATTAAAATATGCTATGATGTTAAATGAATTGTCTTATTTATTGAAATGAATTGATAAGTAAATATTTTAACTTAATAGTTTTAATTTCTAATTCCCACCATACTGGGGCAATAATTAGCTAAACATGACGGCCAATGAAGGATCTAAAGATTTTAATTTCTAATATTAGAAATTAAATTAATTAAATCTAATATTTAATTTCTAATAGTTTAAATTTCTAATATGGTAAATGTCAACAGATATACACTTAAACAAAAGCTTTCTGAGTTTCTCGATAATTTTTAAGAATGTGAAGGAATCCTGAGACCAAAAAGTTTAAGAACCAGTGCTTTAGACAAATTACTCTGGCAGTCGAGTGGAAGATGGATTGGAGTGCTGAGAACCTTGACGCAGAGAGACCAGTAAGGCGAGAAGTGATAAGGGCCTGAACCAAAGTTGTAGCTGCTTGAGTGGAGAGCAAGTGCCATTTAGGTGATGCATGGTTAGAGTTCTGGGCCTGAAGTGAGGAAGACCTGAATTCAAATCTAGTCTCAAACTCTTACTAGCTATGAGCAAGGCACTGAAACCTGTTTGCCTCAGCTTCCTCGTCTGTAAAGTGGGGATAATGACATAACCATAAGTATCAGAGTTGTTACGAAGTTCAAATGTGATCATTGTAAAGGGTTTAGCGCAATGCCTAGCACTAGTCAGCACTGTATGAATGTTAACTATTATTATTATTGTTAGCAGCTATACAAGAGATATTGTAAGAAGGAACACTTTTGGCAACCGATCAGATACGTGGGGTGAACAAGAGTGAGGAATACACCAAAGTTGCAAACCCAGATGGCCTAGGAGGATAGTGGGACACTCAGCTTTGGAACTTTCTAAAGTCCTTATGTACTATTTTGTAGTATAACTAACTGCATTAGATGATGGAAAGTTAGGAAAGAAAGTTGTTGACAAATGACCTCTGGGATTGCTTTTGAGATCCTCCCTGGATGTCATCCTCTACTAGATTGTAAACTTCCTGAGAGCAGAAACTATCTAATCTAAACTCTAACTTTGTTTATTCAAGTGCCCAAAGATCCACACATACTTGTTTAATGAAGCAATCAACAGAAAACTGTAAATGCCTACTGCAAGCCACATCCTATGCTAGGTGCTAGGGAGAGAGCAACAAGTAAATGATTGTAGAGTATAACTTTTTCTCCTTCAGGGATAAATATGCATCCAAATTAGCATTTTCCTTTCAAATTAGATAGGGTTACTTTTAGGGGTCACAGAAAATAATTAAAAAGACTTGATTAGCTTTGCATATTCATATTAATCCCTACATTCAGCAGTAATTTCCCTCTAGATGAATGATCATGTAAATATTTAACATACACATCCAGGGAAGCAATAAACAGAATACCCATACATCACTTACTTTGCTATACCTCAAGGTATAGCAAAGGTTACTCTTTGTAGCCAAGAAGAGTTAGCTGCAAAGGGCTGGAGATGAGAGAACATTCCCCATGTCTGTACCTCCCCCAACTATATGAACAGTATGAAGGCTCATATCTTAGCTCAGCTAGTAGAAAAAGGGAAGGAAGGCAGCTTACCAAATAACTAGAGGGGGGGATGCAACCAACTGTTCAGATAGCACAGTGGCCTGGGTCCCAGATCAGATGGGGACTGAGTGGCAATACCCAGAAGTCTCAGAAGAGTTTAGCACCAAAGATAGGGCAAGTTTGTTGTTTCCACTTAGGATGTGGCAATCTAATCTGTAGGAACTGAGGTGATCCAAAAAAAATTCATTTGGGCTGAGTATTACCAGAGTTTTAAATAGAGATCTTCCCTGCACTTTAGGCAAAACAGTGAAATTGCTATGAATTGCATAGCTAAGCAAAAGTACTCAAAGTATCCTAAGGAGTTTCCTTTATCTTCTAGTTTTTTTCTGTCAAGGGAAATGGCTGGAGGCTTGCAGCAAAAGGGGGGTGGGGAGTGGAGAACTGGAATGGGAGGGAGAGGGGGAGGACAATAGAGTCTTTGATAGAATTTATAACTTTCCCTTGGGATTCTATATAGTAAAACTGAGCATGAGGAGATGAGATTGTATTAGAATTCTGACCTTGGGGGGAAAACCTCAGTTTATCCATCTAGCTACAAATACATACATACATACATATGTATTTACACACATATACATATATATGTATACATATATACACACACAAATACACATACACACACAGAAAGAGAGGTGTGCATGCATGATCTCTATAAAGTAATATAAACTTGTTTACAGTCCCAGAGGCAGACTGGTATTTGTACCTACAACAATCCTAAAACAGCAAACATATCTGTATGTATCTCCATATTTATTTCCATATCTATACGCATCTATATCTATATGCATATGTA
Source organism: Pseudocheirus occidentalis (assembly GCA_028646575.1). Taxonomy (NCBI): domain Eukaryota; kingdom Metazoa; phylum Chordata; class Mammalia; order Diprotodontia; family Pseudocheiridae; genus Pseudocheirus; species Pseudocheirus occidentalis. Next base: position 126,510,535 of record CM053599.1, read on the forward strand.
CTAGACATTACAGAGTGCGTTGCAGCAAACGTCTGCTGGCTCCAATACAGCAACATGAAAGGAGTTCTCATGGGAGAGAGGATTAATCAGGATAAAAGAAGGAAAAAGAGCCCCAGAGCTATAGGCTTGCTGGATGTCAGCACAAGTCAGACTGGTTTTCTATGAACAACACACTCAGTTGAACCTTTCATTATGCCCTTGCTCATATGCTACCACATGCCCTGTCCCTACCCACATCTCTTCTCTAGCTATTCAAATATTACCCTTGTTTAAGGTACAACTCAAGTGCCCTGTCCTCTGTTAAGCATTTCAATAAATCCAATCCAGAGGGATCTTTCTTTTCCCTGTCATTACCAGAGGAGGGAAGTGGGGGAGTGTGGAGGGGAGCAGAGCATAGGAGCAAAGGAAGGAAGAAAGCTTCAAATGAGTCTGGTGTCTATAGAAAAATCAGAAATAGCAGATCTTTGATAGGAACTGAGGCCCTTTCATTCAAAGATCAGGGCTTTTTCCACAACACAATGTTGCCTCTTGTTCCTTCAGCTCCCTTGGAGAAAAGCCTCCTTTTTATATGATATAGAGAGAAGAAATAAGTCACCAAAACATTAGATCATAAATAATTTAGCAGCTCATCTGACCCTTTGCTAAGACAAAGAAAAATCTTCTTCCAGAGTACCTAAAGACTATCCAGGCTGCTAAGAGGTTTGAGCAACAGACTAAGTGGTTTTGTCTAATACAAAGGGGGGGAACAGCAGTCCTTGTTCAAAGAACACCGACTCATTTCTCTTTTCCTCTTTGAAAAAAAGAAAATAAAACTTTGTCATAAGGGATAATTCTCTGGGTTGTGGGAGGGAGAGGAATACAGGAGGAAATGTAGGCAAAGTAAAAACAAAAGACATCAATAAAAATGTATTTTAAAAAATATTAATTGGCTGCAGCCTGCTCCTTTGGCTCTGGTCTAACTGGCTTCAAGCACTCCTCCCCCAATCTCTCATAACTGAAAGCCAGATCATCCCACAGAAGTTAGTGCTTTGGGGAAAACTGGAAACTTGGGAGAAAAAATGTCAAAAATAAGCTGACAGGTTGATATTGCAAGTTCTTCTTCAATGGCTTTAACCTTTAAATCCTTCTTTTCACCATGAAAATAACAGGGATAGCCAGAAAGGGCACACAGACACAGTTCTCCTGATTTCCATGTCTGTAAGGCTGCTGAAGAGCAATGATGACAGCTGAAAACCTGACAGTTTTCTTTTTCTAGCACCCGCCAGCCAAGCAGCTAGTCACATCCAGCCCACTGGCCCTCTCTAAAAGGAAGATGAACAGAAAAGAATATATTGCCTGTCATAAACTGATTCATACATGCTGTGTGTGAAAATAGGTGTCTGTTTCTTGGTGCTGGCCAATCCACTGGCCACTCAGTTAAGTCCTTGGTGCTATAATTACTCCTCATTATCCAAAGCTAGGAGGAAAGGAGAAGATGCAAGAACAATTAGCCAATCACGCGGTCAGCAAAGGAGGAATGCAATCTCATTTTCAAAGTATTTTTCAGACTGAGTAAAAAATTTTAGCAATCTATTCTCATTAAAAACTGACCAATAAATAATGTTCTGAGGCCTAATTGATATCAAATGACTCACATCCTCTTCACAATGAATGCCTGTATTCCTCTGACCTTTTAAGGCCTACACAGGTGTATGTGGTATACATGCAGAGGATCTGAGAGTCACAAACACAGGGAGCATTAGTTTTCATTGTGAAAGTTCATGCAACGGTTCAGGTTGTCCCTTTTAAAGTAATAACTGCTCACATAAAAATAAAGCTTCCTTCCCTCAGAGCCCATTCTGTGTTAATGCATCAATCTAGGATTGTTTACAAAGTAGTAAATGTGACAAGTCTTTTAGTGAATCTCCTACTAAACTCAAGAAAGGGCCTTAATTGAGTATTAATTATGAACTAGCAGTGCCCTACTCCAGCTAGAGAAAATGATCTGTAACTAATGTGAAATTATTATACAAGTGATTTGGAAGCGTTGTCCTAATATAATGGTAACTGATTGCATAGAGGGGGCATTGTAGTAGCATTTCATATAACACTGCTCCATAGAGATTCTTTTGCTGGAAGGAGGAGGCATAGGAGGGGACATCTGGATAGGGAGTTATGGAATAATAAACAGAAGTCATATTGTAATGGGAGTATATGACAGGCCCCCCACTGCCACCCCACACCAGCACTGCACGAAGAAGGATTTAGATTATGAGACACAGAAGGAAATCACAAAAGTGGACTCCAAAGGAGGACAGAATGGTGAGGTGAAAATTAGACCATTCTCTAGTACTGAAAGCTGGACGCTGAAAACACTTCTCAGCACACCTCAATAAATCTTTAATCCTTCAGAAGGTAAAGGAAGCAGCCAGGGAAAATCCCATTTCTCACCTTATTTTGACCAATCAGGATGAGGAGAAATGGAGCAAGTAGCCATATCATCCTTGAGTTTCATAAGATAGATAATGTCATGTACATTCTAGACTTCAGAAGAAAGGTTTGTTTTTTAATTTGGAACTCAGCTCCTTCCCCACCCCTTCCCTACTCCTATACTGTACGCTCTAAACCCCTGTTCTATCATGAACAATTTCCCCTTTATGATAGACCTGTGCCCTTTCCCTGAAAATTGTTTTGTATGTATTTAACTTTCTATAGATATGCTATTTTCTTTTAATAGAATGTAAGCTCTTTGAAGAAAAGGGATATTTCATTTTTGCCTTTGTATCTTTAGAGCCTAGCACAGAATCAGGCACATAGTGCTTGCTAAATCTGAAAAAGGATAGGTATGATACCATAACCTAAACCTCTTCATGGGAAGTCTGCTTAAGAAGGATACTATGCACACTTATTAGCTGTGTGACCTCGGGCAAGTCACTTAACCCCAACTGCCTTGTTTTCTCCCCTCAAAAAAAAAAGGATATTATGTTCTTAAAAAGAAAATTCTAACGACACAAACAAATGATGGAGTCTAAAGAGATTGATGTGGGCATGAAAGGAAACCTTTAACCAACTTCAATTTTTTAAAAATGTTAGATTTCGGTTCATGGGTACTGAATTTGGAGCCGGAAGATTAGTGTTTGAGTTTTGCTTCTCCCAATTTCAACCTGTGCTACATTGATTGGGGAGGTCACTTAAACTTTCTGGACCTTGGTTTCCTTATTTGTGAAGTGAGAGTATTGTACTTATATGATGCCTAAGCTCTAAATCCGTGATTCTAGAGGATGATGTCATTTTTTGATGTTCATTTCCCCCATCTATCTTCAGTTTCATCTTCTATACTTAAATTAGTCCCCAAATTTCAATTTCTCTTTACCTCTTAGAACCCCTGGCTTTCTAATAAAGACAAAGCTCAGATGCCACTTCTGGAAGTCTCTACTTAGGCAACAGAAAAAGCCAAAATAGTACTTGTTCACATGATCACCAAGGAAGAGATCCTGGGGGCCAGGTCTAGGTATATGTCTGGGGGGGCAATACCAAGAGGTAAAGAGTTCTCGGGTGGGAGATGCCCCCTGGAATCCAGCAAAAGCCCTTTTCACTTCAGCTGATGGTGAGGGGCCAGCTCAGTATCTCTAAATGCCCCTGATCATTTGACAGACCAAGCAGGGAGGAAGGCGAGAATAGTTCCTTGGAAGAATATACTCTGACACTTAAAGCAAGCTACTGCTCTTGCACTTGGCATTCACAAAACCACCAGAATCAAGAGAAGTTGAGGTTTGCACTGAATACTAAGGACAAGATAAAAGGCCATCTTAGACATCTTGGTGACAGGGCCTTGGGGAGTGGGGGGTGGAGGAGATGGGATTAAAACAGTGGAGATGGCTCCTATTTTTCCTTGCTTTTCTCTACCAAGGGGAATGATCCTCAGAGTGAGAAGTACAGATCAAATATGTGTACAAAGGAAGTGAGATTCTCAGGCCCTCATCACCTTTTGCTTGGATTATTCCACAAGCCTCCTAATTGTTCTCCCTGCTTCAGGGTCATCCTTACTCAAGCCATCTTCCAAACAGCTGCCATAGAGATAAAGCACAGATCTGACCATCTCAGATCTTGGCTTGTTATTGAATCCTGAATTCATGAGATAAATAAGATGATGGGGAAAAGCATCCATCTGGCTTCACTGATTTTATCACCTAGACCAGGGTACTAACCAAACTTGTGAGTCACTTGAAAAGTGTTGAAAAATAAGTGAGCGGCCACAGGACAAGAGGCTAGCAAAGGTCCTAATCTTCAAAAAAACGAAGAAGGTAGATTCTTTAAGCTATAGGCTAATAAGCATTACTTTCTAGTAAAATTATAAGACCGATTATTATATTAATAACTTGGATAGATTCAAACACAATTCATTCCAGAATAACCTCATTTCCTTCAGGGGTAGTGTTGATAGCCTAGTAGGTGAGAAAAATAATTTAAGACTAGCTAGGTGGCACAGAGGACAGAGGATGGGGCTTGGAGTTAAGAAGTCTTATCTTCATGAGTTCAAATCTGGCCATAGACACTTACTAGCTGTGTGGCCCGGGGCAAGTCACTTAACCCTATTTGCCTCAGTTTCCTCATCTGTAAAATGAGTTGGAAGAAGAAATGGAAAATTATTCCAGTATCTTTGTTAAGAAAACCCCAAATTGGGATCACAAAGGATCAAACATAAAAGACTAAACTGACTGACTGATATCTGAATTTCCACAAGACATTTAACATTTCTCTCATAATGTCCTTATGGACAAAGTGGACAGTGCAATTAGGAGGATTCAGAGCTCAAGGAATGATCATCAGTCTGGAGGAAGTTCTTTCACCCTCATGTGAAAAAGGTAACTAATCTCACCTGGGCCCTCCCTGCTACAAAACTACCTTTTATTCCACCTCACCTGGTCATTATACTGTTCCCGGCAACAATTCCAAGCCTTTACTTAGCTCCTTAACATCCCTATGCCACCTTCTCCCAGCAGACCTTGGATCCTCCTTGACTACAGGAATAGAACCCATCTGCTGTGATTACTCCATTATCACTACACCTCAAGGCCTCTGTATGCCATTCCTCCTTCCCTCCTCCTTTCCTCTAGTCTCCAAGGAGACTTTTCTTTTCCAAAACCAACCCCTCTCTCTACCTCGGTTCTTGATCCTTTCTGCTCCAGGGAACTTGTCCCTTTTTGTCATTTCCCCTCTTATAGGGACCTAGTGACAGGCTGACCTATTAACTGTGTGATGTTGGGCAAGTCACTTAACCTGTGTGCCTCAATTTCCTTGGCTATAAAACGGGATAATAATAGCACCTACCTCCCAAGGTTGCTGTGAGGATCAAATGAGGTAATTTGTAAAGTACTTACCACAGTGCTTAGTAAGTGTATGTTTCCTTTCTTATCCAATCTCTCCTTATCCACTGACTCCTTTGCTGCTGCCTTCATACATCTCCAGGCTTCTTTGACTCTTAAAAAGTTTTTGCTTGACCCTCTCATTCCCTGAAACTATCACCCTACATCTCTTCTTCCTTTCACAGCCAAACTCCCAGAAAAAATAATCTACAACCATTACCTCCATTTTCCCACTTCCTACTCACTTCCAGCCCTTAGAAATTTGTCTTTCAACTACTATTCAATTGAAATTATTTAACTTCCAAATTCAGTGACCTTCTCTCAGTCCTCACTCTGCTTGACTTCTCTGTAGCTTCTGACACTATCACCCAGTCCCTTCTCCTGGGTTATCTCACCTCCCTTGTTCCTGTGCATCTCCTGCCCCTCTGACATGGGTGTCCCCAAGCCTCCATCTTGGGTTAGCTTCTCTTCTTCCTCTAGTCCATAGATTGATTCTCTTGGAAAACTTATCAGATCCCATAGATTAAATTTTCATCTATGCACAGATAGCCAACTTCATTCTCTTTCCTGAACCCTAGCACCATATTGTCAAATGCTAAATATATCTGCTTGGATCACAGATCATACTTTAGAGATGAGGAAACAGGTTTATAAAGGTCAAGTGTCTTGCTCAGGATCAGAGTGGCAATAAGCTGCAAAGATGAGATCTGAAGCCAGCTTTTTTGGCTTGAAATCCAGTACTTTTCCCATTGTGCCATGAGGGCACCTGATGTCTTCTCATCATTCCAAATCCAATGCTTCCAAAATGGAATTCATATTTCCCCCCCCCCCCAAAATCCCTCTTCCAAACTTCCCTTTTCTAGTGAGGGACTAATGTACTTACAGTTACTCAATTTCACAACATAAGTCATCATTGACTCTTTTCTCCCTCATTCTCAATATCCAATCAATTGCCAAGTTCTGTTAATTCTACCTCCACAATATCTTTTAGATCTATACCCTTCTCTCTACTCCTCCCACCATTACCCAGGATCAAGTCCGTATTACTTCTTGCCTAGACTACTGTAATAACCTCCTAATTGGTTCCCTCCTCCACAACTACAAAAGGAATAGCCCTAAAACAATAATTTAATCTTGTCACTTTCCTACCCAAAACTTTTCAGAGGCTCCCCATTGACTCCAGGATTAAAGACCTGTCATTTAAAGCTCTCCACAATCTGGCTCTCACCCACCTTTTCAGACTAATTTCCTATTACTCTCTTTCTTTTTTTTTTTAAATCTTAATTTATTTTCTTGGTTACATCATTCATTTCCACAAGGTTTTGAATTACATATTTTCTCCCCTTTTTGTCTCTACCCCCCAGCCCAGAACATTGATCCCACTGTAAGACCCCTCCCACAATCTGTTCCCTTTTATACCCTCCTCCAACACCCCTCTAGCTTTCTAGCAGGGCAGGGAGCTCCTCCCTGCCCCCGTCCCTGTATGTATTATTTCCCAGTTGCATTTGATTGTATAGCTTTAAATACTAGATTCTTGCAATTCCTCCCCTGTCACCCA
>CM053599.1:126517937-126527950 GCA_028646575.1 Pseudocheirus occidentalis
AAAAAAAAAAAGAATCACAGGATTCATGCTAGTTAATCAGGAAACATTTATTAAGCACCTATTATGTGTGCCAGGCATAGAGCTAAGCACTGGGGATAGCAAAGATAAAAGTCCCTGTCCTCAAGAAGCTCAGTCTAATCATCTAATCATCTAATCTAGGTTGAGCTAGAGTGAACAAGTATGAATCACAGGTGAGGAGAGAAATCCCATAGGCCAAAATCATAAAAACCACTAGGAAGAGCAAAATGCTGTAAATTGGTGATGGCAAACTCAGATAGAAATGGATCCCTTTCAGGGGAAAATATGGTCATTCAGTGAAATAGAGGACTTTCAGGAACTCTTGATGAAAAAAAAAACCCAGAGCTGAACTAAAATTTGACTTTCAAATACAGGAAGCATGAGAAGGTAAATGGGAAAAAGAAATCATAAGGAACTTATTAAAGTTGAACTGTTTATATTCCCACATGGAAAAATGGTAATTGTTAACTCATGAGACTTTTTCCAGTGTGAGGATAGTTGAAGGGAATTATATATGAATACATACATATATGTATTTATAGGAGGGTATAAGTGTGCATGTATGTGTGTACATGTATACATAGAAGGCACAGGATGAGGAGTATGAAGGGATGATATCTAAAAAATAAGAGGAATATATTAGAAGAAGGAGAAAGGGAAAGATAGAATAGGGTAAATTATCTCATATAAAAGAGGCAAGAGGGGCGGCTAGGTGGCGCAGTGAATAGAGCACCGGCCCTGGAGTCAGGAGGACCTGAGTTCAAAGCCTGCCTCAGACACTTAACACACAAACACACAAAAAAACTAGCCGTGTGACCTTGAGCAAGTCATTTAACCCCGAACTGCCCTCCAAAAAAAAAAAAGAGGCAAGAGAAAACTATTACAGTGGAGGGGAAGAGCAGGAAGGTGAAGGGGAATGGGTCAGCCTTACTCTCACTGAAATTAGCTTAAGAAAGGAATAACATGCACACTCAATTGGGTATCTTACCCTATAGGAAAGAAGGGGGGAAGGAGATAAGAGGAGGGAATGATAGAAGGGAGGGCAGATTAAGTGGGGGGCTGGATAGGATGGAGGAAAATATAGTTAATTCCTTTCACAATACAACTACTATGCAAACATTTTGCATAACTACACATGTACAACTTATACTGAATTGCTTGTCTTCCCAGTGGGGGTAGGTGAGGAGGAAAGAAGGGAAAGAATTTGGACATCAAAGTTTTAAAAACAGATGTTAATTTTAAAAAACTGTTTTTTACATGCAGCTGGGAAATAAGATATACAGGCACTGGCGTATAGAAATCTGTCTTGCCCTACTAGAAAGTTATGGGGGAGGATATAAAAGAGAACAGTTTAGGGGAAGGAGTATTCAGTAAGCTAGCTGTTTTGGGGTGGGGGTAGGGGAAAGACAGAAAAAATTTGTGACTCAAAATCTTGTGGAAATGAATGTTGAAAACTAAAAATAAAAAAATAAATTGGAAAAAAATAGATCCCTGCCAGCCACACATTCCGTTAGAAAACCACAAATTTAACATTATCTGTATTGTATTTTTATTTATTTTATTAAACATTTCCCAGTTACATTTTAATCTGGTTTGGGCTGAACTCCAGGAATTTTGCTGGGCACTTGCAGCAGTGGGCTGTGAGTTTGACGCCTCTGCTGTATATGACTACAGAGTCAGTTTAGGAATGACATGAAATCCAAGGAACAAATTTTGGGGATCAGATAGAAAAGCACCTTCCTTATCCAGGGATCCAAGCACCAAAGAAGATTAACAGGACTGAAGAAGCTTCAGACTGGAAAGATAGTGCAACCTAGAGCCAGAAGAGATGACCTGAGACCTATGGGGTCTCATAGCCAAGGAAAAGAATGAAAAGCAAGTCACTGGAAAAAATGAGAATCCTACCTACATAATAACCTGATTGTGCTATGAACTTGGAGCATGGGTAACTTGGTCTAGCATTCAACTCAAATAAATCTGAAATTAGAAAAAGAAATTATATCTGAGAACTCCATTAACTAAGTCAAGCAGACTAGCCTGTAGTTATGAAACATTCTTTGTAAACTTGTCTATTTCTGTATTTTTATTTCTTTTCAACTCAGAATTTATTTTGAAAAATTCCAAATGTGTTTCTGTGAACTAAGTGGAGAGAGTTTGTCTATGCCTAGATTTAAATAGAGAGGAAGATCAGAGGACCATGAACAGCCACATATGTATGGTAATATATATCTTGAAATACTAGAAAAAATAGATGGAGGTAAGAGACAAAAAAGTCAAACTTTAGGATAAAATGAGCCCAGGACAGAGATGAATGAGTTGATCCAATCCTGCCTGTGATTTTCTTTTTTTTTGGAGGGCGATTGGGGTTGTGACTTGCCCAAAGTCACACGGCTAGTGAATTGTCAAGTGTCTGAAGTCAGATTTGAAATCAGGTCCTCCTGACTCCAGGACCTGGTGCTCTATTCACTGTGCCACCTAGCCACCCCTGCCTGTGATTTTCTTTTGTGGTTTTTCCTAACTAGAATTGGAGCTAGAATTTCACCTAGTTCTAAAAACTAAATCCGTACTCAAATGACTAATTTTTGCTATCACTAAAAATATTCAAAGGAATGTGCTGCTAGTGCTTAAGGGAATTCCATAAGAGAAGTTTTAAAAACAATGTTACTCCTTTTTGGAATAAGCACATAAGCCACCCAAAGTGATTACTTTAAACATTTTGGACATATTGGTTTGGACACGTTTGTTAAGAAAGTTGTGCCTTACAGGCTTTCATAATATAAAATTTTTGCAACTAATAACAAGGAAATGCCATGGGGCTCTATGTGTACACAGCAAAAAATACACAAACCTATGCTTAGCTAAAATGAAATCCATTAAATAATCACAGTCAACAGAGGCGAAGGAGAACAGCAGAGGAGAAGCTTGTAATAGAGGGTTGAGGAGGGCAATCCCTGGTCAGTTGAGTCTCCCTTTAACCACAGTGTGCTTGATAAAATTACAGAACAGGGACCTTTGTCAAAAAATAGGCACCTCCCATGGAGCTAGACACGTGATAATAGATTTAGAACTGACAAGGACCGTAATAATATTTTTATAGCATTTTAAGCTTTTCAAAACATCCTACATATATTATCTCATTTGATAGAACAATCCTGTGAAGTAGGGTAATTCCCATTTTATGGATTAAAAAACTGAGACTGACCAAGAAATGACTTGTCCAGGATAACATATCTAGTAGGTGTTTGAGTTAGGAGGCAAATTCATATCTTCCTGACTCTTTTAAGTTCAAAAGTCTATACACTGTGCTCCCTAGCTCCCTTTGAGTTCATTTAGACCAACTCATTTTATTTAAATTTTTTCAATTGTCAGGAATTTTTTTTCTCCTTGCCATGTCCCTCCCATCCAACAAACACTCTCTCCGTCCCTCCCTCCCTCTCTCTCTCTCTCTCTCTCTCTCTCTCTCTCTCTCTCTCTCTCCCCCTCTCCCCCTCTCCCTCCCTCTCAGGGGCATGCACACAATAAAAAGAAAAATCCTTTTAACAAATGTGCATAATCAAGGAAAACAAAAAATCCCTAAGTAGGCCATATCCAAAATACGTGGATCTCATTATATTAGCACATGACCTCTCTGTCAGGAGATGGGTATCATTGTTCATTAGCTCTCTGTAATCACGGATGAGCATTGTGTTGATCAAAGTTCCAAAGTCTTTCGTAGTTATTTTTTCCATCTAATCTGTTACAACTAATAACAGAATCACAGGTCATTGTATATATTATTCTTCTAGTTCTGTTCAAGTTTTTTTCAGTTGTGTCTGACTCTCTGATGCCCCATTTAGGGTTTTCTTGGCAAAGATTCTGGAGTGGTTTGCCATTTCTTCTGCAGCTCATTTTACAGATAAGGAAACTGAGGCAAACAGGGTTTACAAATTAAAAATCAGCCTCAATTTTTTTCTCATTTGTAAAATGAGAATAGAGAATAATACTTCTCTGGTCTGCCTCATAGTATAAATATAAGGATGAAATTTTTAAAATGTGAAAGAGTAAAGGTGGGGTTAGGGGTTGGGGGGGAGGAAGATTTGGTTTTTGGCACCCCAAAATAAGTTGATACAATGACAAATGATGAATTTATTGTCTCTTTACAAATTATTCCCAACTTTCTCTGATTGAATCTGAAGAAGCAATGCCATTGTTCAGGCTAAAAATTGACTATGCCCCTGGGGACTTTAAATAGCCGAGTCTACCAGCTGTTTAGAGTTTGAATCAGTGCAGACCAAAAGTACTTTGTGCACTGTGACCCTTGCAGGAGGAAGAGGATGACGTTATCCCCCTTCATTCCATCAGCCATAGCATATAATGAAATTGCTCACCTAGGAGACCCTTGTCCTGTAGTTAGAGTCATTTCAATAGGGTTTAAGGCACAATGGAGGGAACAGAGATACACACATTCTAAGCAGGCTTGTATACAGAGCCTTGGTTGCTCAAGTCTAGAAGCACCTTCAAGAAACATTTCCTCTGGCAGCAAAGAAGAGACCTGGCTATGACTGGAGAAAGTATTATTCCTGAATTCAGCTAAGCAAATTACCCAGGAGAAATGGCGTGTCCAAGGGAAAACTTCATGAGAAGACCTGAGGAGAGAGAGAGAAAACACAGTCTTCTGCAGTTATGGAGTGAAGATGACTTGACCATGTATGTGTGCCTCATGACCCTTGTACTCAAAAGTTTATGCCCACTGTTCCCATGGACATCGATTATTTGTGGAAGAATGTGCCCCATATTAATCAGGGAAATATTTTGTAGCTACTATTCTTTCTATGTTGTTCAATAGTTTTTCAATCTTGTTCAATAGTTTTTCAGTTGTGTTCAATTCTTCATGACCTCATTTAGAGTTTTCTTGACAAAGATGCTGAAGTGGTTTGCCCTTTCCTTCTCCAGCTCATTTTATAGATAAGGAAACTGAAGCAAACAGGGTTCAAAGACTTGCCCAGGGTCATACAGCTAGTAAGTGTCTGAGGCCAGATTTGAACTCAGGAAGATGAGTCTTCCTGACTCCAGGCCAGACACTCCTGTGGTGTGGCACTTCTATATCACCTGCCTCCCCATTCTTCCTATTCCATCTTAGTAAATATCTTTACCTTTACCTTGAGCTGATTTTGTCTCCTGGCCAACTGTTAAAGGCAATCAAATTGGTGGAAACTCCCAAGCTATAGTGGTAGAAGCTCAGACTCAAAAGGTACCCTACAGCCTGGAGACCCAAAGACCCAAATCACAAACCTGTGTGTACCACTTTTGGGGGGATGGGCATAAAAGTACTTTGTAAAATACTTTACAACCATGAAAAATTAGGGGGAAGAAGCTAGAAAGAGCAACAGGATGGAAACTGAGATGCTAGGCCTTGCTTACACTGTTGTTACTGACCTCTGCAGTTGATTTAAGGTGAGTTTCACCTCCCTAGGCCTGAATTCAGAAAAGAACATGGAATATCAAAGTGTCAGGTTTCATCTGCTCTAACCTGCACATGTTTCAACGTAATAATAATAGTTATTATTTAGTTATGTAAATATAAATGACATTTATATTTTGTATGTTATATATTGTATACGTTATAATTATATATTATATATCTTATATATTACATGATATATAAATAATAACTATTTAGTAGTGATAGTTACTTGGGGTAATGAGGAAATAGGGTGAAAATATGAACATGTACTTGCCCTATCCACAAAAAGAACAAAACAAGTGAAGGAAAGAGGCTTGCAGCCATAGATAAAGATAAGCCCAGTGGAAAGTAAACAGCCATCCTCATCTGTGCTAAGCCTATTAGCATCAGGAAATCCATGTTGCTAATAACAGTTTTAAAATGCCAATTACTATAGTAGGGTGATTTCAAAGATCATGCTGCTGCTGCTGCAGCTGCTCCTCCCAGGGTGTGATGTTTACTACTATAGGTCTCCAGCAGTGGGGTTAGGTTGCGCTGAATTATAATTCCCATGGGCTTTTATTAGGCCACAACACTAATAGATTAGTAACTCACTTATCAATGTGATATAGCAGAAAAAGCACAATTTGTAGTCAGAAAATTTTATATCAGATTTCAGCTCTTTACTTCATGTGTGATCTCAAGTAAGTTGTTTAACTTCTCTGAATCAGTTTCCTCATCTTTCAAATGACAGGGTTGAATTAAAATTATCTTAAATCTCTTCTAGTCATAAATCTTGTGATCCTAAATTTTGAGAGTTTTCTTTTTCAGTCTGTGTGGTCAGAGTTATCCATTAATGAATTTATTGGGAATTACAGGTGAGGAAATGCCTTATGCCAATATAAATCAAAGTTACTCTGCAACTTGTAGTTTTAGAGAGCTGCTTAGGACACTGAAATTAAGAAACTTCCCAGAGCAATGCAGCTAGGGGGTATGCAAAGGCAGGACTTGAACCCAGGTCTTTTTTAATCTGAATCTGACTTTATGTCCATGAAGTCAGGTAGCCTTTCAGATTATAAACATACACATATTACAAGTGAAAGTGGACCAGTATCTACACTTTGAAAGAATAACTAGCACATTTATTTAAGGTCGCACAGCATATTATATAAAAGCATTGCCTGGGCAATATGGATGTCAGGCTAGAAGCGGGAGCGTATTACAGTTGAGGGCTATATCACTATTGCATGAGATGTATTTTGCTGAAATTTAAACATCATTCATAGAGACAGCATAGTATAGGGGATAAAGAGCTGGTCTCAAGAGTCAGGAAGACCTTACTTTGAGGACTGCTTCTGATACATCCAGGCTGTGTTGAAGACACACTGTCTTTCCAGCCATCCGGGTTCAAAACCTTGGTGTCATCTTTGACTCCTCACTCTTACTTATCCTGCATATCTAATCATTTTACAAATCTTGACATTTTTGCTTTTCCAGCATCTTTTACATCCCATGCCCTTTTTTCCAGCTCACAACCACTTCCTTACATCAGGGCCTCTTCTCTGCTCACCAGGACTATTGCAATAGCCTTCTAATTGGTCTCCCTGCCTTGAAATCTCTCACTACTCTACCCTATCCTCCACACAGCTGCCAAAGTGTTTTTCTTAAGGGTCAGGCCTGACCATGTTATTTCCTTTCTCAGTGGCTTCCTGTCACTTCAAGGAATAAATTTAAGCACCTCTATTTGGCATTTAAAGCCCTTTACTCCCTGACCCCAATCTACATTTCCAGCATTATTACATTTCCCCTGTTCACTACGACCCAGCCAAACTGGCCTTCTTACTGTTCTTGATATAAGACAGTCCATCTGCCATCTCTGTACCTTTCCACTTACCATCACCCTAGACCTCGAATGCACTCCTTCCTCACCTCTTAAAATTTCTTTTATTGCTCAGATCAAATGTCATGTTCCATATGAAACCTTTCCAATCACCTCAGGCACTAGAGCTTCTCCCCAATCCCCAATTGCCTTAAATATATATAAAATCTCAGTGTCAGAGATAGGGTGCACCCTCTCCTACCAAAGGGCCCCAGTTTTCAAGTCACAAGGATCTGATTGAGTTCTAAGGATACCCAACCCCTAATAAAGCAGATCAAGCTCTTTGTACTCTGTGTCTCATTCTGTTCCCAGTAAAGAGCCTCTGGGAAAATCTTAGAGCTTAGATTTGGTCTACTATATCTAAGATTTCCCCAGAATGGATTAACAGTCTCTTCTAGAAAAATACTCAATACATACATTAGATGAGGTACAGGACAGCTATTTATTTCCTTTACCACAAAAGAAATAATACAAATGACTCATAGTATGCCTTCACAGATACTTAAAGCATGACCTAGTAACCCATGACTCTTATTATACTCTCCTTGGAGAATGATAGTTAAAACATTGAAATTTGAAACACTTTGTAAGACTGCTGAAGAGGCATATCATCTTCATCTTAGCTTTGCCCTGTCCAAGCAGCTCAATGAAGCTCTGTCTATTCTGGCAAGCCTGGCTTAGACCTCTACTCCTGACAGCAGTCATCTCCAAAAAATTGTGGAAATCACCTCTGACTGGGCAAATAGTATCTTGGTCCAGGAACTTGGTCCTCTCCAACTCACAAGGTTGCTATCAAGCTAGAAACAGTTTGGTCATCTGTGCTCAGGGAAAGAAGCACAAAACAGAAAAAAAGCAGCTGGGGCCCTAAGGTCTGGTCTCAGATTCACCCAGATAAGCACATGTTCTTCCTGTCATAAGCAAGTGGCCATCGTCTCTGCTAAGAAGAAAAGGAAAATACCCTTTCCACTCCCAAGCCCCAGTGGACTTCCAAGGGAGAGTCTCCTAATTCCATATGGGAAGAGAAAGAGTGATCATAGAAATTGCCTTTCTTTTTAAATCTATCTGAGTATTGTACACAGTTCTTCCTGTGGCTGAGCCTCTTTTACACAGCCCTTGCTGCCATCATGGGGACCAAGATACCAGGAAACAGGGCTATATCCTCCCAGAGTGGAAATCCTTCACCTCTGCCAGTGTAGGTGTGTCAGTAGGAAGAGGCCAGTGCACATTTTTATGCTTATCTCCCCAGTTAAACCTATTTTGCATATATTGTAAATACACATTTATATTTTCATGTCATCTTCCCAGATGGATTGTAAGATTCTTAAGGGCAGGAACTGATCTGAAGTGCCTAGCAGCACATAGTTGCTGCTTAGTAAATGCTGATTGCTTGATTATGACCCTGGACAAGTCTCTTCATTTCTCAGTGTTCCAGGCAACTCTCTAAGACTATATAACATTCAGAGCAGCTGCCAGTCTGCAATGAAAGAGAGATTGCTCTTCAGGTTTCCATTAAGGGAGGAGAGGAAAGAGCTTTAGCAAGGGGATGAGGGACACAGGATCAAGAAGAACTTTCTGGGGGGCAGGGTCAAGATGGTGGCTTAGAAGCAGAACTCACTAGCTCCCCCCCCATAATCACTGCAAATACCTATAAAATATGACTAAACAAACTTTAGAGCTCCAGAACCCACAAAATTATAGAGTAACAAAGCTCCTGCTGAAGGCAGCCTGGAAGGCTGACAGGAAGGGGTTCATCACATCATGCTGGGAGCCCAGACAAGCACCGCATGAACCCACAGCTGGAGCCCTAGGGCAGCCAAAACAAGCTGCGGCTGGAGCACAAATCACCAGCAGCTGTGGCAATTTCCAGAATTATCAACCCATAAGAAACAAAGACTAAGTGGAAGGTCAGTGGAACTTGGCTAAATCTGGGGGAGAGAGTCCAGCCGTCTGCCTCCAAAGCGAGAAGCAGTGGTGGCTGCTTCGGAGCTCCTGGCCTGCAGATTGCAGGGGAGCCAAGTGATCATTCAGAGGCTAAGTGCTCTTGCCTTAACCAGCCTGAATTGGAATCATGGTCTTGGGTGGTGGTCCTAAGATGTGTGATCAGTGAACCAAAGCTGGTGGGGGCTGCAGAGATGGCGGCGGCCTCCTAATAGCCCCAGCAGCTGTGAAAATCCCATTGATTTGGGACAAAGCTCTCCCCTCTGGAAGCAGAGTTCTACTGAGCCCAAAAGTCAAGTAATTGATTGGCAACATGAGCAGGCAAAGGAAGCAAAGCAAACCCAGCAATCCAACTTTAGATTCCTTTTTTGGGGACAAAGAGGATCAAAGGATGGAATGGGAGGAAGACAGCACAGTCAGAACTCCCACACCTAAAGCTTCCAAGAAGAATGTAGAGTGCTTACAAGCCATAGATCAGCTTAAGAAGCGTTTTGAAAACCAAATAAGAGAAGTGGAGGAAAAATTGGGAAGAGAAATGAGAATGGTGCAAGAAAATCATGAAAAGAGAGTCAAAAACCTGACTAAAGAAAATGACACCATAGATTAACTCAAATAGCAAAAGAGGCCCAAAAAGCCAATGAGGAGAAGAATGCCTTAAAAAGTTGAATTTGTCAGATGGAAAAAGAATCTCAAAAGCTTTCTGACAAGAATAATTCCTTCAGAATTAGAGTGGAACTAATGGAAGCAAATTACTTT
>CM053599.1:126528050-126654435 GCA_028646575.1 Pseudocheirus occidentalis
AAAATTTGTGGACTACATGAAAGCCATGATCAAAAAAAGAACCTAGAAAGCATCCTTTAAGAAATTCTCAAGGAAAATTTCCCTGATATTTTAGAACCAGAGGGTAAAATAGAACTTGAAAGAATTCACCAATCACTTCTTGAAAAAGATCCCAAAAAGAAAACTCCTAGGAATATTATTGCCAGGTTCCAGAGTTCCCAGATCAAGGAGCAAATATTACAAGCTGCCAAGAAGAAACAATTTGAATACTGTGGAAACACAATCAGGATAACCGAGGACCTAGCAGCGTCTACATTAAGAGATTGAAGGGCCTGGAATATGATATTCTAGAGATCAAGGGAGCTAAGATTAACACCAAGAATAACCTACCCAGCAAAATTGAGTATAATGTTCCAGGGGGAAATATGGTCATTCAATGAGGTAGAGGACTTTCAAGCATTCTTGCTGAAAAAAACAGAACTGAATAGAAATTTTAGCATTCAAATACAAGAAGCATGAGAAGGTAAACATGGGAAAGAAATCATAAGGAACTTAATCAAAATTGAACTATTTACATGCCAACATGGAAAAACAATAATAGTAACTTATGAAACTTCTCAGTATGAGGATAGTTGAAGGGAATATGCATACGTGTGTGTATACATACACATGTCTATTTAGGAGGGCATATATGTGTAGGAATACATATGTGAGTGTGTGTATATATGTGTACATAGACAGAGGACACAGGATCAATTGAATAGGATGGGATAGTATTTTAAAAAGTGAAATTGAGAGGTGGGAGAAGAATAGAATGAGAGGAGACAGGGAGAGACAGAATTGGGTTAATCATTTCATATAGAAGGGGCAAGGGATAGCTGTTACAATGGAGGGGAAGAACAGGAAGGCAAAAAGGAATGGTTTAACCTTATTCTCATTGAATTTGGCTTAGGGAAAGAATGCCATACACTCTAAATTGGGTACTCCTACAGGAGAGTAGGGGGGAAGGGGATGAGAGGGGGGAGGATGGAAGGGAGGGCAGGTTGGGGGGAAGGGTTGTTAGAAGCATATACTTCTGTAAAGGGACAGGGACAAAGAGAATAGAACAGGCAGGGGGGTGAGAGCGGAATAGGAAGGAGGGAAATATAGTCAGTCTTTCACAATATGTCCATTGTGAAGATGTTCTGTGTAACTACACGTCTGACCTGTATTAAATTGCTTGTCTTTCCAGTGGGGGTGGGTGACGAGGGAGGAAGGGAAAGAATCTAGAATTTAAAGTTCTTAAATCAGATGTTAAAAATATATATGTGTGTATATACATATATATGTATATATATAATTATCATTATTATTATTTACATGCAACTGGGATATAAGATATATAGGTACTGGGGTAGGAAGATCCATCTTGCCCTGCCAGAAAGTCAGGATTACAGGGGAAGATATAGGAGAGAGCAGATTGGGGGAGGGGGTCTACAGTGGAATTGCTGTTTTGGGGTGGTGGGTAAGGGAAAGACAGGGAGAAAATTTCTAACTCAAAATCTCATGTAAATGAATAATATAGACAAAATAAACAAAAGTTTAAAAAAGAAAAAGAAGAGCTTTCTTCTAAGAAGAAGTAGCTTCTAAACTGATCCTTAAAGGAAGATAGGGGACAGCTTTGCCCATGTATGGAGGTAAGAGATGCAATGGTTGAGTTTTGAGAACAGCTAGAAATAATTAGATTTGGTCGGAATGTAAAAATAAAGGAGAATAATATGAAATAAGACTAAAAAAGCAGATTACAATCTATATGCTAAGGAATCTTTATATTTTATCTTAGAAGTAATAACAAGTCACTGAGGGTTTTTGAGCAAGGGAGTGGCAATTATCTATTCTCTCTTGTCAAAGATGTTATAATGAGCATTACACAACAGTATCAGAAAATGAACTATCATTTGAGGCCTGTCCTACATTTCTTTTCAGGCCTTCAAAAGTTATAGAGATTAAACTATTCATGATGGTGAAAGTGACATCTCAGATAAGGATTTTTGGCTGTTTTGTGTTAGTTCCACTTGTAGCCTACCCCATGAAAAGGCCCCACCTTAACACCTATCCCACCAGACACTAGTTCTCTCTCACTGAACATTTGATTCCCTGATAATTAATAAATCTAGAAAATTACTTGAGTTTGGGGAATGACAATTTAAGCAGAAATAGAAACACAGAGATGGTTTGTGATTTAGTCTGCCCTCCAGGAGGATAATGGAATAAGTGAAATTCCAAAGGGGCTTATTGAAGCTCTATGTATGAAAGAAATGAGCCAGTCTGTCTGCTCTACCAGACATCCAGAATGACCAGAACACATTCCTAGGTGGCTCCCTTTTTAGGAAGCAGAGAGGGATCTGGGAATTGCCTCTGGGATTTCTGGGATCAGCCCTAAAGAAGGGGAAACAGCTATTTTGCTCAAGGTTTTCAGGGACAGAACTTTGGGATTTTGGCCTTGGATACAAAGGCCTCAAAGTCCCTTTTACTGAAAGATGGTAGTTGTCCCAAAGGTTTTTAGCTGGCAGAAAGTAGCAATCAGTCTCTGAGGAGATCAGCTTCTGGAGTTTATAGAATCGGAGTGTCACTTAGAGGAAGTACTGACACTCAAAGGCAAATTTGGCATTTCTGTTCAGTTTAGGGAATTCAGCTCAATTCAACAAGCACTTATGAAATTCTTATTGTTATGTGAGATAAGCTAACCAGGCAAAAAATCTCTTGATTATTAAAGAGTAGAGATTGATTTGGGGTTTCAAACAACAAAACTGCTTATACCCTGACTAGACAAAAATTTAAAAAACCTTTCTCACTTGAGTGTATTTTCTCAGCCTATTAGATGGAAGTCTGTTAATAAATCGTACTGTTAAATGCTGAATCTCATGAAGGGCAAGTTACTCTATTCCGGGTAGCACTGAGAACTTCCTTAGAGCAGGGCTTCTTAAACTTTTTCCGCTCAAGACCCCTTCAGTGCTTCTTAATCCACGTGACTCCATGTGGGTTAAACCCACATTTTAAAAAGCACTGCCTAGAACAAGCAAAGAGAGAATTTCCTTTTCTTGAATATTTCCAACTTTTCCATAAGTACAGGTATCTCTAAGCTTAGTGCTCTTTTTGTCCTCTTAGTGTCCTTATCACTGATTACCTCTTAAATCTGTATATTCAGTCCAAATCTGTCTCCTGAAGTCCAGTCCCACATCACTAACTCCCTGTTGGGTATCTTCACATGAATGTCCAGTCCACACCCCATATTCCACATGTCCAAAACAGCACACATCATGTTTTGCTCTAAGTTTGAATCTCCTTCCTGTTCATTAAGGGTCTACTAAATGTTCAAGGCATTGGGGATACAAAGACAAGTCTGACTTCAAGAAGCTCACATTTTGCTGAAAGATGGGGTAGAGAGTGCTATATGTATATAAATAAGTAAAATTAAAGGGGGAGATTGTACCTGATAAGTGAGCTTTGACTTCTGAACTGATTCTTGAAGGATCAGTCGGGGATTTTTATCAGCAAAGGTAAGAAAGGAAGATGTTGCTGAGAAGTGCAAACAAATGAGAAGAACTATGTAATTCAGGAAACTACTCCCATAGAGGAATTAACATCTTCCCAGTCATCTAGGTTTATAACCCTAGAATCAGTCTTTATTTGTCTCCTCCTTCATCTATCATATGCAAAGTCTTCTACTTCCCATCTATCCACTTCTCTCTACTCATATAGCTACCACCCTCTTCTCCAGCCTGCTGATAACCTCCTAATTGGTGTCCTGGTTTCCATTCTCTCCTCTCATCTGTCCTCCACATCCCTGCTCAGAAGCCTTCATTAGCTTCTGATGTTTACAAACTGGCTACAGCCAACCTTATCTCATATTTATTCCACTTCAGAATACACTGTATGCACATTCCAGCCAAACTGGACTACAAGCTGTAGCCCAAACTTGACATTTCATCTCCTGCATGTGTACATTTCCAAAAGCCATCCCCTATACTACCTAGAATGTCCTCCCCCTCATCTCTGCCTCACAGAATCCTTATCTTCTTTCTAGGTTCAACCCAAGAGTAACCTCAGGTGAAGCCTTCCTTTATATACCTAATTGTTAATGTCTTTCCCTTCTTCAAATTGTAACCCATCTCCCAGAAAAATATAAACTTCTTAGAGGAAAATCTTTTTTTTGTTTGTTTTTGTAGTCCCAGCAAGTAACAGTCTTTGGCATAATGTTTGTTGAATTGAATTGAAGTTTCCTTTGCCTTTCAATAGTGTTATAAGCATGCAGATTCCTAAGGGACTTACCTAAGTAACTCTCCAAACCAGAGATAGACCATAACATGCTCCCTTCTGGAGATCCCTAAAAATTCCATGGCAGAGGGCACTGTGAGGTCCAGCCTAGCCTCCCAGCAAGCAGTCACTTTTATACAAAGAAAGCACCTGCCTTGGTAAAGCAGGCCTCAACTCCCTTATCCACCTGAAGAGTGCATAGCAGTTATATTTTGCCCTGCTAGTCTTAATGTTTGACTATAACTCATTTGGACAACAATCCTGGAAGGTTGGTGAGTTGTTGTATTTTATTGATGAGGAAGCTAGGGCATGGACAGTTCTCAGAATCACAGATACCAAGCCCCCAACTTCTCCCAGAGAAGCTAGGAACACAGCCAAGAATGAAATCAAGTTTCCTGCCTTGCAGAACAATACTTTTACTCCTGGGCACCATGCCTCTCTCCTAGACATGGCTAGCATCCAGGCAGAAATGAGATCAAACCCACATGTCTACAGAAGTTTGGTTGTTTCTGAGGTTATGTCGTTTTTCCTATGGCTTGAAAGTCAGAAAACCTTCATGGTTTCCCTTAACTCCTCAGACTACTCTAACTCTTGGCTTGTTGTTTTTATCCTGGTGGTGAGTCAGCTATGGGTGGAGTCACCATTGATGTGCTCATGGCTACATTCCTACATTCCTGCCTGGTGTGCTGTGCATTTTTATCATTCCCCAGGAGCCCTATGTCTACCATGAGCATGACTCGGCAGCAGGACACTCTGGTTTTCTTGACAATACCCCAGAGCTGCCAACTTTACCTGGTGGGAATTGGAGGAGTCTCTGACAGGGAGCTTCAGTATTTGACATGGTGGGCTGACAAATGTAGGGGCCCTATCTTTGGCCTTTGAGGGCAAACCAGTTTTTAGGTGTGACTTCATGAGAGCTGGCTGCCCAGGATGAAGAAACACTGTTCCTCTGTTTGTTCCCTATTTTATCTTTTCTGGATAAGTAGAGGAAAAAGTTGCAGCCAAATAAGTTGGAACAAAATCCACTATCTTTTATGATGTCCTATAAGCCTGACTCCAGTAGATTTTTTCCCCTTTCTTTAAAATACCAGCACTCACCTTACAGCCACAGCCACTTAGAGAGCTAACCCTCTGTTTCAGTTGTGGATGGTTCCTTGGTGTCTTCTAGGGATCTTTCTGTGTAAAAACAAAGTATCTTTTTCTTTTCCTTTTTTTTCTAATCAAATCCATAAATATTAATTGAGCAAATAATCTGCATGACTCACAATCACAGTCTTTTAACTAGAGGTCATGGGACTAAAATTCCTGAACAATGACTCTCAAACTGAGGTCCACCAGAGCCCTGATGGCAAAACTTGCTGGACATTGAACGTCAGTTCAGCCTCAGACAAGCTCAAGACGAGTCCTGCCCCTGATCTTCATTACTGCTTCCCATGGAGTATTTACAGAAAGATTCCATTTTCTCTGGAGACCAGCTCAGCCGTACTGTTTCCCAGTAGCCCTAGAAAAACCCAGGGCTGCTCTTGAAGTAGAAAGCTGCCCTGGATTTGGGTGATAACCAGTAGAACTTGATGCTGACGCCAGAGTGTAAAAATAAACACCTCCCACAGTGTCTTCTCAACCCATTTGGCATCAGAGCTGCTATTATTAACCTGAAGGCCTCACAGGCAGCTGTAATGGGCAGACAACAGCCTGGACTGGACGCATCAAGCCAGATCGGAAGTTTGTTGCCTTCCCCTCACACCTGGGGGGGCCTGATTCAAGGCCCCAGGAAAAGTGTGGCCAATCTAAGAACATGCTGTACATCAGGTAATGTCAGAGGTGGGCTTTCCAGCATTGGCCTTCTGGTTAGAACCTTTATACACCTTGAAAGAGTTCTGAATTTCAGAGGGCCTTATATTATTTAGCTGAGTAGTTGGGGGAGTGGTGAAGGAAGGGATGGAGTATTACAGAATGATTGATGAACTTATTTTTAATTTTTATCCCACTGTTCCAAAGATGGAACTGGGGAGGGGGATAAGAGATGGCATCCTTTCCTGCTGGCACTTAGAAGGTTCTCTCTTCTAAGCCCCTCTTAGTGTTTGAAAAGTATAGGAATAAAGAGCAGGGTGAAAGAAGAAAATACTTTCCATTCTGCTTCCCTCTCCTCATCCTAAATTCTAGCAAACACCAAAACTCGGACTTGGGGGGGGGGGGGCGGGGAAAGTTATCTTCATAGATACAGTGGGAATGATACTGCTGCCTGCCTCCCACTCCTGAGCTTGGAATCTCATTCTGGGAGCTCCACAGCAGCACTGACTTACAAACTACATTATATAGTCTTTGGGAACCTGAGCACTGTATCCTACTTTTATTTGTTGTTCTTCCATGGTGGTAGAAGGGAGGTTATTGGAAAAAACGTAGGGACCCCAATGACCACCTGCCAAAAGATGACCCTGCATCAGAGATGCAGAGCTCAGGTAGCAGAAGACCAAGTATTTACATCTCCAGCAATACTCAAATCCCTCTCACCGAGTGGGCTATGGTTTAGAAGTCTCCTGGGATAAATAAAGGCAGATAGCTCAGTGGATAGAGCACTGACCTGGAATCAAGATCTGGATTCAAATTCAGCCTCAGGCACTAACTAGTTATGTCACCTGGGACAAACAGCTTAACTTCTATTTGCCTTGATCCACTAGAGAAGGAAATTGCAAACTATTCCAGTATTTTTTCCTAGGAAAACTCCATAGACACTAAAGGGTAGCTAGGTAGTGCAGTGGATAAAGTGCTGGGCTTTGCAGCAAGAATATGTGAGTTTAAATCTGGCCTCAAACATTCACTAGCTGTGTGACCCTGGGCAACTTGAGCCCTTTTTACCTCAGTTCCTCATCTTTAAAGTGGGGACACACTAGAGAAGGAAATGGGAAACCACCCCAGTAGGGCCAAGAAAACCATGCCTATAGGGTCACAAAGAGTCCGACCAGAGAACAACAAAGGGAAGATAGGGGCAAAACCCCGCCTCTGCAGTGTAATTGGGAAAGAGCTCTGATCAGGAAAGGGATCATGTTGGCCTTGGGGGCACTGATCCCTTTTCTGAGAACCTTGGCTGAGTCATCTGTCTGGGCATTCAGTGCTGCTGCCATGGGAGCTGACCGTTGAAGCTGAAGACTGGCTTCTTTTGCCTATCTGGGCTCTGAGGACAGTGCTGAGAGAGAGAAGCCTGTGAGTGAATGCCAGCAGCTTCTCCTTCCCCGGGCTGCCCCTCCCATCTTTGCTCTCTCTCTGTAACGGGCTCTGTGTAATCCAATCTAGATTCTTCTCCTTGCCCATTTCACTGCGCATCTGTGGCCCTTTATTTACAGCAGAGCTTCTCGTGAACCAATTGGGCAGCAGCTTGCCAGCCTGCACGCCTCAGTCCACTGCCTAGGGGGAGGGGATAGAGAGAACACCCCGGCCTTGCTCCCAGGGCCTAGAAGCAGCAGGGAGCAACAGCAGCAACATCCCTAGAAGCAAGAGACAGCCTGAGAAGAGCCAGGCTTGGACAGTTCCTGCTCCACCCATCCCTGCTCCTGAAGTCAGCTCTGAAAAAGAGAGCGGCAGCCCTGAACCTCTAGCAAGCTTAGCTCTGCCTCTCAGCTCACACCCTTGGGAAAGGGCTCCTCTTCCTGCAAGGATCGGTCCTTTTTGCCGTTTGCTGCCTCCCAGATCTTCACCTGCAGCTGCCATTGAGAGGCTCCATTTCTTCATCCTTTGAGCCTGGCTGCCCCCTGCATTCTCCATCCTTACCTCCGAAGAAAACATTCTAGGGCCAGACTCAAGGTAGGCCCTGACTTTTCTAAGACCTAAGTCCCTGTGGCTCTCCTTTTCCCTTTGGGGGGACCCCTATCTTCAGGGACTTAGCAGAGCTCTGTTTATAATTGTGGCAGTTAGAAACCAAGGCCCTTGAGAATGTAGGTTATTGTTAAGTGGGGTGGGGGTGGGGGAATTTTATTCATACTTTGCTTGTGGAGTCTTTCTCTTTGCCGCCCCCCCCCCCGGTTTTGGGGTGGTTCCAGATTGAATCTTAGAGTTCTGAGGGACTTCCTGACGTCATCTGGCTTAGTTCTGGCAGGAAATGAGAGTCTGAGGTCCACTGCAGCCTAAAGCTTTGGGAAATAGTTTCCTAACTTAGCTTGGCTTTGCAGGAGATAACTGTCTCTTTTGTGATAGGAATGACTGCCCTTGGGCAGAGGTTGTTTGGGAGTGGTTTGGAAATCTCGGACTCTGCCACCCCGGGAATTAAGGAAAAAGAATAACACCTTTCCCCTCCTCAAACTGGTCTCTGCTTCCTAATTCATTCCTGCCTCAGTTGAAATTCAGAATAGCTATTCCATCTGTCCAAGCCCCACCTTCCGTCCTGGAGGCTAAAGGATTGGGGGACGTTTGGCCTACCCCGCTGGTTCTCCCTCTGATCACTGTCTCCTTGACTGTGATTTTAATGGAGTATTCTTTGCCCACCTCTAGGAATTTCGTCAGATTTATATGAAGTCACAGTGGCTGGGCCTTAAGGAGAAAGTGCTGTACTTGTAATACAGGATTTTTTTTTGCTCTGGGCAATAAGCTAAGGACAGTTCTTTAAGGGAAGCATCCTATTCGGTCTAATGAGCAATGATATATGGTTTAGGGGCAGCTTTCTGTGGTGTTATGTTTGGCTCTTTAGAGAAGATTTTTAGTCAAACATTGACCTTCCCCGTGAGCCCCTTGAGAGCCTTTGGATAGGAAATTGAAGAAAAGTATTTTGCAAATAAATTTCAAGACTAGCTGTGATCCTCTGATTCAGAGAGAGAACCTTACAATAAGTAGGAAGCAGCTGGGTGTGGGTGGGCTGGTCTTTTAGGCTCGGGATCTTATTGCACATTCTCTGCATGCTGGCCTCCGATTTGAGTCCAAAATAACAACACACTGGTTGGGTCCCTGGGGTCATTGCTGCTGCAGCTCCCTTCTGCAGGGAGCAGTTTCTTCCCAGCTATAGGAGGCCAGAGCTGATCTCAAGGCTTTGGTTGGGGGAACTTGTACTATTTTTATTACCAGGTGCCCTTAGGTACCTAATAGGTGATTTTTCTTACTCTCTGATTATAACCTAACCCTCAGAAAAATCTTAGAGCTCAACAGTTTACCAACAATGAATGCCTTAGAGCCCAAAGTCTGTCTTCATATGTCCCTCCCACTCCAGATCAAGCTAAGGCTTCTAGAATTAGAAGAGCAGGCTGATTGATGTAGGGTATGAAAGGGCTTTTTGCATTAGCCAGACCTACAGGAGAAACACCCTTTTGGTCTGTTTTTCAGTAGCTTGTCAAGAAGGCATATCTTTCTCTTGGGAGAGTCAGCAGAACGCTGAGTGGTTGCCCTGAGATTATACCACACCCTAGGTTTCAGACTTCATCAAGACTGGATTGAGGTGCCTGCTATTTGTCCAGCCCTATGTACTATTAGATCCATTAGGCTGTCAAATGACAAAGGGAATTAGCCCCAAACTGATGGGATAAGCACTTGCCTTTTTGTCTGATTTCCAGACCTTGCCTGCACTAGTTTCCAGGGAACTTGGGGCTTTCTCTAAATCTCAAAATTGTTTTTTCTGTAGAGCTTTGGAGAGAAATAGAGGTTGCATAGACTGTTTTACAAGTAGTAGCTGAACTGTAACATAGAGGCCAATCAGTGCTTTAAAGGGAGCAATATGGTAATGTAGAAAGAACACAGGATTTGGAATTAGAGGACCAGGACCAGGATTCAGATCCTGACTGTGCCAAGCTACCTGTATAACCCCAATGGATAAATCAGCCTCTCTGGGATCTACATTCCTCATCTGTAAAATGAAAGTATTGTATCAGATAATAATAGATGACAGTTATATAGCACTTTAAGGTATTCAAAGTCAATGCCTACTTTGAGTCAGGTCTAATAACATATATTGCCTGTGCCACTCATGAACAATTTAGTCACTGTAAACTAAATCTCGAAGTGTTTTTGGAAAGCTACACAGTGACTTTCACAGTGTAGGAATCACTAAACTTTATTAACTGATAGGAAGATATTATCCCTGTCTTCAGGGAACCTCCTACTCAAATGGGCAGAGGCAAAGTATATCATGGTTTAAATTGCTTTTTAGTTAGTTGGTCCCTTTTTTCCCTTGTTGATGGATTGGTCGCTCAGACTATATACACCTTGAAGCCAAACAAAGAATTGAATGAAAACTTATCATTCACCCAGAGGTAACCTAACCTCAGTTAACATAAAAAGAAATTTTTTCCACCAGTTTGAAGTGTGAGCAGCCACCACAGACCTCACTTCTCCCCAAAAGGTAAGAGAAAGTAGTGTTTGTCAAGCCAAAGGCAGTGAACTGCTGAGAAGTGAGATGCTACTTACTTTCTCCTAAACAATTTGGAGTTGGCCTATGTGGGGCCCCAGCTTTCTGATGAATTTGTAGGAATTACAATTCAAACTGTCCTTGTCCCTTCCTCACACTTTGTGTCTAGATCTAGCTATGTTCATGCCATCCAAGATTAATTTAGCTAGGGTCTTCTGTAATAGTCTTTGTTCTCAAAGCATAAATTTCCATTCCTTAATTCTTGAAATATGAAGTGCCATTCATTTCCAAAATAAACTTTCCTTCATCTGATATACCTAGAGTACTTTCATTTTGATCTTTCTTTGCTTCTTTTACCATTGAAATGTTCCTTTTCCCAGATATACCATCATTTTGGCAAATTAACAAAAAACTTTTTTTTAGATTTTCCCTATGCTTTGTGGATAATCAAGTAGCACATACTGTTGAGTGAAAAAGATATTACTTAGCTCTAGTAAATCCATAGCACCAAAAAAGTAGGTGATTTTAATCTGTGCTGAGTGCACTGCCATTCTCAAAGATCCTTGGCAACCCCAGAGAAACTTCTAAAGCCTGAGGTTATAAGAGGCCTAGCCAACAAACGCTTTATCTTTCTATTGTCTCCCTACACTGTAGACTTTAATTAGTGTTATTCCTGGCTCTCTCTTCCTACCCCATCCCTAACATGACTTCTTTAAGCTACAGAATACAACCCTGGATTCATGATTCTTCCCCAAGCCCTAATCACAGTCTCCTGACAGAGAGAGAGAGAGAGAGAGAGAGAGAGAGAGAGAGAGAGAGAGAGAGAGAGAGTATGACCTCTTTTTTTTTTTTTTTACAAGCTTTACTATTGTTTATGCTCCCCATATCAGGTTATTTAACTGGGGTATAAATCTACTGACTCAATGTGCTCATCTATAACCTGTGGACATTTTTCTATCATTAAACATAGTCATTACTATCATCATTAACATATCAAAATATTTACATCCCCATTACTGTGCATCTGCTTTACTATGCTATATTCTAGTATAATCTGTATGTGACTAAATAACAAGGTCATAGCCCCCTGATCTTATAAAGTTTACTGGCTAAGTTTAAAAGACTTAAGTCAGTATTGAGTACCTTCAAGAAGTTTGACACAGATTTTTTCTTTAATATATATATTTTTAAAGGCTTTCATTTTCTTTGCTGTTTGGAGACAATTTTATGAAATATATTTTTTCTGCTTTATAGTATTGGTAGGGAAAATTTTCATGTTTATATAGCACCTTAACATTTACAAAGCACTTTTCTTACAACAAATATATGGGATAGATAGTATAAATATTATTACTCTTTATACATAAGGATACAGACCCTGGGAAATTATTATTTGTTGTTATTGAGTCATTTCGGTTGTATCCTACTATTTCTGTCCCCATTTGGAGTTTTCTTGGCAAAGATACTGGAGTGGTTTGCTTTTTTCTTCTCCAGTTCATTTTATAGATGAAGAAACAGGGTTACGTGACTTACCCAGGGTCACACAGCTAGTACGTATCTAGGGCCAGATTTGAACTCATGAAGATGAGTCTTCCTGATTCCATGCCCAGTCCTTTATCCAGTAGCTATTAAATGTCTAAGCTGAAATTGAAATTCAGGTCTCCTGATTCCAGGGACAGTGCTTGTGCCTTATAGTAACTAAGACAAAAAGTAGGAAAGTTTGGTAGAAATCAGGAGAGAAAGGAAGTAGAAGAGCAACAGACTGACTAGTTGGGCCATTTAATGATGGGGACATACCCTGAGCACTGGATTAATATCTTGGGCATGACCTGTGGGTCTCTCAGGATAGCTTTATTCTCTGATAGATTTGAGCTTTGGGAAGAATAAAACTTACTATCTGGTCCCAATTGATGCTTGCATTTCTTTAGAAGTCAGAAAGGGAATATAAGACATTTTGTCCTATCTCCTGTTCTAGTTTTGGTGCAGACTGGAAAGCAGGTTTGAGTAGGAACAGATGAAGGATTACTGTTGGGCTAATAATACAGACCAAGAAGAGACCGTTTCCTTTCAGTGCTACCATGATCAGAAAGAACCATGCATCTCTGAGACTAGAAATGGCCCAAGCTTCATAGGATCAGAGTTGGTCCAGAAACTCAAGGAACAAGAATCTCCATATCTCCCAAGGACCATAGTTAGCCATTTTTGATCTAAACTGGCCATGAAATAAAGAAAGGCTCCACTGAGTGTTATGTACAGTGTGAATTTTAATATTGGCCCCTATCTCATGAGTATATGTACCTTTTGAGGGGATTAAGGAATGTGAGGTCTCCCAGTAATGACAGGTCTGAGGGTTTTGTTGTTGTTGTTTTTTAAAGGGAAAATTGTTTTCTACACAGAGAACCATTGTGTTGGCTGGGCACTATGCCAGGCAGTGTTGCTTTTTGGGGGGAATTAGTCACATTTCCTAGAGTGACACCACACACACACACACACACACACACACACACACACACACTCACATACACACACGCATGCACTCGTGCCCACACAAGTGCTCCAGTCAATTAATCCCAAGGGGTCTTTTTGCTGATCACACTACCTTCTTGCATTCCAGGACATTAGCCTTCATAGTCTTCCTGGACAAAGGACAGAGTAATATTGGGATAAGCCAGCTATGTAGCCCTATAGCTGAGGAAAGCTCCTGGGGAGAAGCCCAAACTCCTTTCTGACCCAGAGGCTAGAAAATGGAGAAAAGGGGCAACAAAGGGCTATAAATAATTGCATACCATTTGACCTAGTAAAACCACTTTTGGGTATTACCACTTGTATCCTAAAGAGATCATAGAAGTGGGAAAAGGACCCATATGTGCAAAAATATTTATTGCAGCTCTCTTTGTAGTGGCAAAAAACTGGAAATTTAGGGGATGTCCATCAATTGTGGAATAGCTGAACAAGTTATGGTATATGAATGTAATGGAATACTATTGTGCTATAAGAAATGGGAAGGAGATGGACTTCATAATTACCTGGAGAAGCTTATATGAACTGATGCTAAGTGAGAAGAGCAGAACCAGGAAAAATTTGTACACAGTCACAGATAGATACATCATATGTGTGACGACCAACCTTGATAAACTGGACTCCTCTCAGCAGCGCACAGTTAAAAGACAACTCTACAAATCTCAGAATGGAAGATGTCTACACTCAGAGAAATATCTAGAAAGACCAGAGTTTAAATGGAAACTGAAGCAACACATGCTGTTGTTCTTTTCCATGTTTAGTTTTGTTTCTTTTTTTTTTTCATCATTATTTGCTCCATTGGTTACAACACTTCTACACAACCAGACTATTGTACAATGTGAAAGTGTTTGCAGATTCCATACATGATGATATGCCACCATGGGGGAGAAGGGGAGACGGGAGGGGAGAAAATCTGAAACTCAAGTGATTCTGTAACTGAATCTTGTAAACTAAAAGTAAATAAACAAGTCGAAAACAAACAAAAAAAAAAAGAGAAAAGGGGCAAATGGGAACCAGGGAAGAATAAAGAAGATACTAGGGAGCTGTCATTCCATGGTCATGATTTGTTGCATCATTGGGGATAAATGACAGAAGTAGATTGACTAATGATAGCTCTCTGATAGTAACACCAGAAGGCCCCTACATGAAGAAGGGCACTGTGGGTATAAAAAACCTGTGAGAACATCCTTTAAAGGGAGGAGATACAGCATGAGAGAATGGAAAGAGTCATGGACTTGGAATCAGGAGGATCTAGGTTCACATCCTGCCTCTAACACTTTACTTGTGTGACTTCTGGGAACACAGAGGAGTACAGTATAAAGAATGTAGTTCTGGATCTGACCTGGGTTCAGCTCCCTCCTCTGAAGCATTGTCACCTATGTGACATCGAATGACTGATTTAACCTCTCTGAGATTGTTTTCTCATGAAATCAGGGGATCACACTAGGTGACCTCTGAGGTTCCTTTCAGCTCTAAATTCTGTGACTCTGGGCAAGTCATTGAACCTCCCTAGCTCCAGTTTATTCATCTATTATAGGGCTAACATAAGGATCACAGGAGATTATATAAAGTGCCTTACAACCTTAAAGGCTATATGAATGTTAGCTATTATTAATTAATTTTCTGAAAACTTCTTTGGAGCTTTCTGCTCATCTCAAGCCAGTTCCCTGAATGTTGACCTATATGACCTGTCTGCTTGGCCTGACATTTAGCAGCAGCATCAAACATTTGTTTAATTTCTATCCCATGCAAAGAAGATTCAGTGATGTATGAGATATGGTCACTCCCAATTGCCTTGCCTTCCCCCTCCAAAAAAAAAAAAAAGATGTGTTCACTGTCCTCAGGGGCTTACAAATCTTGTTGGAAATACAAGACATACCAACAAAAACATAAAGAATGGTATAATATACCACAGTAATTTCCAATGGAGAGTACAAATAAGTGTTAAGGATAGGATGGGGGGGGGGGGCGGGGTGCAATGACCTTGAAAGAAAGATCGGACTTAGACAAGCAGAGAAAAAGAGGGAAAGTAATTTAGGCAGAATAGTATAAGCAAAGGCATAGGGACCAGAATGCATTTGACACATAGAGATGACAGTAAGTAAGTAGAATAATTTGGCTGTATGTAAAGTATCAGAAAATAGAGCAGTAGTAAGATATAAGCTTTAAGAAGATTAGAGTCATTCATGCCAGGAGCAGCTAGGTGGCGCAGTGAATAGAGCACTGGCCCTGGAGTCAGGAGTTAGGAGTACCTGAGTTCAAATCCGGCCTCAGACACTTAACACAAAAAACTAGCTCTGTGACCTTGGGCAAGTCACTTAACCCTCCAAAAAACAAAAAGAAAAAGTCATTCATGCCAATGTTAATGAACATGATATTTTCAGAAAATCAATATGACTTGTGTATTATGAATTTGAAGACAGATGGCAAGAGACATAAACCAGTCAAGACTACTACTACTGCTACCACTACTACTACTACTACAATAATCTAGTTATAAAGACCAGACCTAAGATATTCACAGGGAAAATGGAAAGTAAAGGATAGATGTGAAAAATTTTTACAAAGGAAAAATTGAGATGATTTAGTAATAGAATCTGAGTGGGGGTAAGGAAACATAGGAGTCAAAGATTACTAAGGTGTTGAGATTGACTGGAAGAATAATATAGCCATTGACTAAAATAAAAATGCCCAGAAAGGATACAGGATTTGGGGGAAGGGTGGGGAGAATAATAGATTCAATTTTGGACAAGTTGAGTTTGAGATGTTCAGGCAGGCTTAAGTGAGGCCAATCCAGTGATTTAGGTTCAAAGTTAAAATATAGGGCGGCTAGGTGGCACAGTGAATAGAGCACCAACTCTGAAGTCAGGTGAACCTGAGTTCAAATCTGGCCTCACTTAACACTTAACTAGCCATGTGACCTTGGGCAAGTCACTTAACCCCAATTGCCCCGCCTTCCCCCACTCCAAAAAAAAGAAAAGCAAAAAGCATTATTTTCCCCACAAAAAAAAGCAAAGCAATCAAAGTTAGACTGTAGTGAGGCACTTATTTGAAAGGAGAGAAGGTGGACTGAAGCTAGGTGACTCAGTTGATAAAGTACCAGGTCTGAAGTCAGGGAGATTCATATTCCTGAGTTCAAATCCTTTCTTAGACAATTATTAGCAGTGTGATCCTTGGTATTTCCCTGTTGAGTGAAATGTATTTCTGTACAAACTCTTGTATGTGTGTGTGTGTTCCTGTTTAGATGAGAGTTAGGTTCAAATGTCAGCTGTACTCCCCTCCCCCAACCTGCTATTCCTTGTTTGTATAGATGTCTCCTTGTATACCCTTTTTATGTGAGATACCTTTCCTCTCTTCCTTTCTCCCCTCTCCCCCTTAGTATACCCCTCTTCCGTTTTCTTTCTCTTATTTTACAGTCATCAGTATATAACAGAACTACTTTCAGGTCTTGTCTAATTAGATTCTCTTTATTTGAACCCTAATGAAGATAGGGTTTAGAGGGGATACATGTTTATATGTTTAAACGTAAGCATTTTATCCTTTAGTCCTTTATCATTGTTAACTTATGTTTACGTTTTTATGTTTCTATCACTACTGTGTTTGAACTTCAAAGTTTCTCTGGTCATTTCCTCAGGAATGCTTGAAAGTCTTCTGTTTTATTAAAGATCTATTTTTCTCCTGTAGAATTATATTCAGTTTTGCTGTGTGAGTTATTTTTGGCTATAAGACCTTCCTTTACCTTTTGGAATATCATATTCCAAGTTCTCCACTCCCATACAATGGTGGCTCCTAAATGACATATGACTCTATAATGTTAATGGGATAATAAGATCTCCACCCATTAATAGACCTAATGTGGAGCCCATTGGGGGAAGGACTTGCCTAAAGAAGAGCTTGCTTAGGGGGAGGCTTGCTTGTAGGACAGCTTCCACACCTTTTGGTACTAAGTTGATTAGGCACTGAGTTAGGAGGGTTGTGATGCCTTCTGGCTCTAAGAATTGTGTGTGTGTGTGTGTGTGTGTGTGTGTGTGTGTGTGTGTGTGTGTGTATAATGTGTATACATATACGTATACACACACTCTGAGTTGATATTTTGCTTTGGGGACTGGCTTATGAGAAGGATCATTTGATTTCCTGGTCAAGACTCTTGGCTTGATGATTATCAAGAGTAGACTCTTGATATGTTCAGATACCCCACTTCACCCCCACTTCTCAGATGTAAAAGCTCTCTTGATCCAGTGATATATGTAAAGTATATAGCAATATTGCTTTGATTCAGGCAGTCAGAGCCCTGTCTGTTGGTCTTTATGCTAATTTCTCTGCTTGTGTTTTCTCTGATGTTCAAGGTGCTGATCTTTCCCCTGAACTAGTGAATGTAATTAAAAGTAGGACTGTTAACCCCTTTTAAGACTGTACTAGCAAGCCATCCTGGGTATGCTAAGGTACTTGCTGTTACAGACCCTGATTGTGGCTCCTTGGTGCTTGAATTTATTCTTTCTGGCTGCTTGCAGTGTTTCTACTTTGACCTGAAAGGTCTGATTTTGGCTATAATGCTCCTGAGAGTTTTCATTTGGGAATTTCTTTCAGAGTGCTGATTGGTAGATTCTTTCAATTTCCACTTTTGCCTCCAGTTCTAAGAGATCTGGACTTGTTTCTTAATATAATGTCTAGGCTCTGTTTTTTGTCATAGTGTTCAAATGAATCTTAGTCCAGTGGTTCTTGATTTTTTTTTTCTTGATATGTTTCCAGGTCAGTCGTTTTTGCTTTGTGATCTTTTTATTTTCTTCTGTTTTTTCCTTTTAACCTTTTTACTGTTACTTGTTGTATCATGAATCCATTGGCTTCTGTTTGGATCATTCTCATTTTCAAGGAGTTTGTTACTTGGATAAGATATTGTACTTTTTATACCAAACTGTTAATTCCTTTTCCAGTTCTTTCTTCCATGACTCTCATTCCTTCTCTGATTTTTTCCTTAAGTTGCTTTCATTCCATTTATAAAAACATTTTTAAACTCTTGCTTCATTTATTCCAGAAATTCTAGTTGAGTTTGTGCCCAAGATGTGTTTTTCTCTGAACTTTTGTTTGTGTGTTTTAGAGTCATTCTCTTCTTTTTGTGTGTCTTGAGTATCTTCTGCCACCATAATTGGAAATGTTGTTGGAGTTCTTTTTTGTTTGTTTGCACATTCTTCCAACCAGCTTCCCAACATCAGACTTGAGATTAAGCCTGGGCTCTGCAGCACTTCTGGAGGAACAATCTATTGCTGCTTTCTGGGAGTATTGAGTATTGTGTTATTCCAAGATCTCAAGAACAGACTGGGTTTCTGCAAGCTGTCAGTGCTCCCAAGTTGGATTGGTCCAGGGTAGAATTTAACTTTTTCTCCTTGTCCTCCTCACCTCCCCCACCCACCCCTTGCTCTCTGCAAGTTCCTGACCTGGGTTTGGGTCTGAGTAAGAACAGTTTGCTGTTTTACCCCTATTAGCTAAAAAGCTCTATTGGTTCAAAGTGAAAGAATTATAGGCTTACTTTTGGACTGGGATTCCTGCCTTGGTTATTCTTTTGCAGACTGGGCTAACAATGGAAGTGAGACCCAGCTCTGAATCTGGGGTCTTAATCACACTGCTACTGCTGTTTCTGCTGCTACTGCTATTGCTATGATTGCTGGCTTTTGAACTTCATACTTTCTCATTACACCAGCTCAGGGCCTTTCTACTTAGGAACACCACTCCATGCACAAGCCTGATTCTCAACACCTCTACCTTGGGAGTGGACAAAAAAATCTGTCAGTCGGCACCATTTCCCATTGCAGTGCCCTGGTATGGGTCTTAAGGATGGCTCAGTCTGAATCTAAGACCTCCTGTTTCCCTTGTGCACAACGGTCTGGGCCTTACACTCCTAGACGGACTCTTCAGTGTCCACAGACCTATCTTCCGATGCCAAACTGGGTTGGACAAATGACTCACTGTGACTTTCTGGATTTCCCCTTCAAAATTCAATCTGGTACATTTTCTAGATGTTTGGAGAAATTTGTAGAACAGAGCTCACTACATTGCTTCTATCACTCTGCCATGTAGGTTCCACCTTAACTAAAGCAAATGTACTCCTTTCCTCAGCAATCTTCTCCTCACTTGGAAAAGTAGAGTACCCCAGTGGACCCTGGGAAAGTCCCCTTGTATAATAGTAACCTGATTACCGACTTTATGTACCCTTTTCAAGATACTGTGATTTGAGGATATGACTTATAGGCCCCCTGTAGTCCTACAGTTAGAATAACCTGAGATTTGGGTGAACCCTGGCTATAACCTTAGGAAGAATTATCCTAATGGTTCCTCAAATCGGAGTGTAAAGACGTGGGTAGTTTGGAATGACTAGATGTGTCTGGGGGCTGGGGAGAGGGGCTTTCAAGGATATCCTAAATTTGGGCAAGGCAATACTGCCTCAGTCCTAGATGTCTTGAAATGAATTTGCTGATACCCTACAAACTGATCTTCCATTATCCTTTTGTTCTCCTTGTGTTTGAAAATCATATCCAAAGCTCTTTATGGGGAAGAGTATGACTCTCTACCTACCCACCATAATGGTCACTTCCCATCATCCCCAAAGTGTCTTATTTAAGTGGACAGCCCTCTATGCCAGCTGCCCCAAACTCCCATTCAGACTTCACAGCTTGATTTGCCTAGGCCTATATGATGATCTGGCAGTGAAGACCCACAGTTAAAGTTTGACACCATTCAGAGGGGGCTCACCCCCAAAGGCATGATTTACTTGTGTCTGAAGCAAACTGGTAATACAAAGTGGAGAGGTAGTGAGAAGCCACTATACATCCAGTACATCATGCCTGTTTCTTTTAAAAATGTCATCTCTTCCCATGCTTTCACTCTTTGGGAAGCTAGAGAGGAATTCTATTCTAATTCTCCATTTTAACCACCTAAAGAGGGACAAAGGACAATACCTATCTTGGGCCTCTAATTAGTTCCACTGACTTTGCAAGTTCTAAGCCAGTGAAACTCTGCAACTGACTGAACTCAAAGCTGCCTCCACTAGAACATAACCTCATTAACCACTGTTGTACTGATACGTTAGCTTTCTGTTTAAATTTCTGCAATTCTCCCTAGTTCCTTTTTGGTGAAAGCACATCTACCTTCTGAATCTCCTGTGGAGGAAATCAGTGTCTGGAACCTAAACATGGGATAGGCCTAAGGCTTTCTTACCACCTGTATTGTCTCCCAGGCCCCTTCTCCTGTTCCTGCTCTCTTCACTTACAGCCCTAATCCTGGCAGGATTTAACACATTTCTCCAGAGAGGCCTCTGAGTCAGAGATCATTCTTCCATATGTGACCTCTCAGTCCCCCCACCCCAATAAGAAAATCATCCGTGAAATTATTGCAAACAATCCCTGCCAACCACACCAGATTTGTTAGACTAGGCCTAACTCAGGCCAGTACAATATTTCAAGCTCAGGACTAAAATGCAACAAGTCACTTAAAGACTACAAAATCAAATATAACAATTTTGCTGTTGACAAAGGTTTAAAAAAAAAAAAGGATGCAAGTCCTAAAGGTTTGTTGTTGATCAAAATCAACTGCAAGGTTATGTCATCATTTTCCTGATGCCATGGTCCTCTTAAAAAACAAAGGACAAACCTTAGGTGGCAAGGAGGACCACCTCCTTAAAGGACTAGCCCATCCTATATAAAATGTGTCATTCCTACCACATGGGACATTCAGGTGGAAATGCCTAGCCAACATTTGAAGATACTAGAATGAAACTCTAGAGAGGAATCAGAACTGAAGCTATGTATTTGATAGTCATCTCAATAGAAATGATAACAATGGAAGTGAATGAGAAAGAGTGCATAAAGAAAAAGGCTAAGGAAGGACTCTTTAGGAATGCTTGCATTTGGGGGTGGAAAAAGGAAGTGGGAGAGGCAGCTATATAGCACAGTGAATAAGACCACTGGCCCTGGAGTGAGGAGAACCTGAGTTCAAATCCAGTCTTAGACACTTGACATTTACTAGTTGTGTGACTTTGGGCAAGTCACTTAACCCCAGTTCCCTTGCTTTTTCCCCTCCAAAAAGAAAAAGGAAGTAGAGCCAGATGAGGAAGAGATGTGGGAATAATACCTGAACAATATAGGACAGAAGAATTCCCAGGCAAGAGAAAGTTCTAAGAAAGTGCTAAATCACAAAAAGTATGAACATTTTTAGAAGTCAGATGATTAAGAGGTCATTGCTAATCTTGAAGAGAGATTATTCATTGATGGGCACAGAAACTGTATTTTGAGGGATTAAGGAATGTGTCTGTCCTTGGGGACAGTGATTCTAGATAGCTCTTATCCAAAATGTTGAAGAGAAGGGAAGGAGAAACAGATCTGCCTGTCCAGGGTCTTTCTGTCTCCAGGACTAGCAGTCAGTTTAATTCTGAGTCTTGATCCCTGTGAGGTCCCTATATACCTTACTTCTTACCTCCCTACCTCACTTGGCCTATGCTGCTTTAAGCTCCCTAAAGTCTTTATACCATTTCCTGCTTTTCTTATCCCAGTTACTGGTGCTCTTGTTGGCAGAGAAATGTCTCTCAGCAACCTGCCTTCCAGCTTACATCTTGACTGACTTGACTCTTCTGCCCCCTTTTCTTACATTGCCACTAGGAATTGCTGTTAATTGTTCAAAAGATTCTTGTCCCAAATGATCTCTTACCCTACCCAGGTCTCCCCCAAAAAGCTAGAAGAGAAATGTCATCTTTCATAGAATATGGCTTGCAAGTTGTAATGGTAATTAATTTAGCAGGACCTCAGTGAAAGAAACAGGAGGTGTGAACTCTGTCTCCTGTTGCTGACATAACAGGAATGGGTTGGCTGAGACAGGAAGCCTCTGTGTGTGTGTGTGTGTGTGTGTGTGTGTGTGTGTGTGTGTGTGTGTGTGTGTGTGTGTGTGTGTGTGTGTGTTTAGGAAGAGCCCAGAGAAGAGACAGTCAGAATCAAGAATTTTTTCTTCTGGCGGGCTCCTGGTGAAAGAAGCTGTTCTGCTGAGAGGTCTGGTGTTACCTGGAAGGCCAAAGTGGCTGCTTCCTGGAAGGCTGAGACTTTTTCTGGGTCCTAGAGCCAGCTGAACTGCTGGAAGACTGAAGAAGCATGACCGGGATAAGACTTTGTTTGTGGCTTGGTTGATCCTTGAGTTTCCAGCAACAGAAGTTGTGAAGGTTTTAAGATTTGCTGGACCCTGTAAACTTCAGTGTGTAGCAGGAACTTCCTGGAGGACTGGATGAGAACCTGGGAGCTGTCTACCTCTGAATCCCAGTGACTGTTTAGTGGATTCAGGTAGGAGCTGGGACCATGCCATGGAAGGGGATCCAGGAAATCAGAGAGACCACCCTGAGTCTAGATGAAGAAAAGGCCTTTCCTTGGATATAGAATGCCTGATGAAATTGAAGTTTGCTGGACACCGAGGGGTGGAGGGTTTGTGTAATTTTCTAATGATTTTATTTAGTGATTATTGATACTTAGTAACTGATTGCTAAATATGTGACTGATTAAGTTAATATATAATTGCCCCATGAGTGGAAGATTGATTATTGTATTGTGAGATGACTGAATGACTGAGGAGGCAAACCTCCTTAGGGATATCAGATGATTATTCTTTTGTTCTTTGTTCTAAACACTGTGACCACTTTGGTGAAAGTGTTGGTCATTTGATGTTAAGTTGTTCTGAATACTATATTGTGATTTTTTGTGATAAAATGTAATGTGAATATTATATTGTGATTTGTTGTGAATGTTTGTCTTGATTTGTAATAGAATAAATGGAGTGTTCACTATACTATGTAATCAGAACCTTAAAAGCTATTCACAGTAGCATTATTTTGGGAAGCTGCTCGTGCATAGTGTTACAAAAGTTTGTCTTTTGAACTTAGCATATCTTTGTTGTAGATACCCTTGATACAGATACATGGATTATAATTTTTAAATGGGTAGAGTTGAAAAAGTAGGCATGTATATTGATGTTTTCTCAGTTGCCTTATTCAGGTCAATAAGATCTGAGTTTGCCAAGGGTGAGGGTGGTTCTGTCCCTTCAGTATTCTTCTCCATTCCAGATATCTTGAAAATAGATTTCTCGAAGATCTCAAACCTGTGTCACCCTTAACATGGGCTTTCTGCTCTAATCCAACTGCTTTTTCCACCTTTTTCTTCTTCAGTGTCATGTCTGCTTTCTCAAACAGCCTTGTAAGACCAACATTACACTACAAATGTGGTGGCTCCACTGTCTTGCTGATAAAAAGAAATTGTTGCAAAAACTCTTTATAGATCTTTTTTATTTTTGAATCTGCTGGCCTCCTTCCAATTTCATCCTCACACACCTTCAGAGTGATGCTTAGTTGGCTCTTTTGCCTAGTTTTCCTTAAATTTATTTTTCTCTGCATTGCTTCTCACTGTTAGTCATTTCTGCTTATATTGTTTTACAAACAAATTTACGTCCTATACCAATGTCATGCTTGACTGCCATCTTTTATCTCTTGGTTAGGTGATATGTTTGCTGACTGGGACAATTTCTAGTCTCTTTTGGTCTCCTCCTTATAACAGTTGATATACATCAGTTAAGGTTCTTTAGGAAATTGCTATAACCAATGTCAAAGTTCATTCCTCCTTTCAATTACCATTTTTAAGCATTAATAATCTTTTTAAAAGGTCAGGTTAGAGTTTTAACTGCATATCTTTTCTCCATTTTATTCTTTCCTCAGGATTTGTATTAATTTTGGTCCTTGCTCTAATTATAAACAGGCCATCGTTTTAGGAATGACTCTTGCATCAGTGATAAGTAGTTTCTTATCTGATAAAATATAATTGATTTCATTTTTGTGATATTATTTGGTTTTCAACAAGTTCAGCATCTTGTAACTATTTAAATATATATGTACATATATCATAACATAGATATAAAGCTTTGGCTTCTGTTTCTTATTCCTGAACTGCATTTTTTAATATGTTTTTATCTTCCTCCCCTATGCTCATCTTTGCATCAATGTCTCCATGTATGAAAGTGTATGTTGGTTCAATACAGAGTTTAGTGAATTCTTCATAGAACTTCTGTATCCTCAGTCTCTGCAACAGATGTCAGTACATAAACTGTAATTATTTTCATAGTAATATCATGACTACCCAACATAAGTATCATAATACAAGATAACCAAGTGTCCCATAAAATTTTGTAAAAAAATATACTTCATTTGTTTATTTTAACATTCATTTGAAAAAAATATCTCCTTCCCTCCAGCTCTTCCCCTATGCATTAAGACAAGCAATACAGATGAAGTCATGCAAAACATATTTTCATATTAGCCATATTGAAAAAAAATAAAGTAAGTGAAGAGTGTATGCTTTAATTTGCACCCAAGATCACATCAAGTTCATTTCAGTTCTCTCTCTGGGTACAGACAGCATTTTTCTTCTAAAGTCCTTTGGAATTGTCTTGTATCACTGTACTGATGAGAGTAGCTAAGTCTTTCCCAGCTGATCATTGTTACAATACTACTCTTACCATGTACAGTGTTCTCCTGGGTTGTGCTCCCTTCACTTTGCATCAGTTCACATAATTTTTACCAT
This sequence comes from Pseudocheirus occidentalis, assembly GCA_028646575.1. Classification (NCBI taxonomy): domain Eukaryota; kingdom Metazoa; phylum Chordata; class Mammalia; order Diprotodontia; family Pseudocheiridae; genus Pseudocheirus; species Pseudocheirus occidentalis. The sequence continues at coordinate 126,552,762 of CM053599.1, forward strand.
ATTTTTCTGAAACTATTCCCCTCATCATTTTTTATAGTATAGTAAATAGTATTCCATCATAATCATATGCCACAACTTGTTTAGCTATTCCTTAATTGATGGGCATCCCCTCAATTTCTAAATCTTTACCTCCACAAAAGAGCTGCTATAATATTTTTGTGTGTATAGATATATATGTGCATTATATATTTGAACAAAGAGATACTTTTCTCAGATCTCTTTGGTGTAGAAACCGAGTAGTGTTATTGCTGGGTCAAAGATTATGCACTATTTGATAATCCTTTGGTCATAATTCTAAACTGTTCTCCAGAATGGTTGGACAAGTTCACAACTCCACCAACAATGCATTAGTGTACCTATTTACCATGAAATATTTTTTGTTTTCTCTAGATGTGCATTAAGACTAACTTGATCAAACAATAACAAGCATTTATTATGTGCTAGGATACAATACAAAAACAAATAATCACTGCCCTCAGAAAGTTCACATTCTACTGAGCCGAAACAATATGTTTATAAATAAATATTGAATATATATAAAATTAGTGTTCAGTATTTGTACATTTAGGGGCACTAACAACTAGGGGAATAAAGAAGGGCCACTTGAAGGAATTGACATTTGATCTGAGCCTTGAAGGGAACCAAGAGTTCTAAAAGACAAAGGTGAGAAAGGAGAACATTCCAGGCATGGGATATGGCCTATACTGAATGATGGAGGCAAGAAATGGAATGTTTTGTGGACAGCAAATAAACCAATTTGGCTGGAGTATAGAAAGTACACGAAAGGGAGCTATATGTAATTAGTTCAAGGATGGATGCTAGGGCCAAATTGTAAAGTACTTTGAATGCCAAGAGAAATCTGTATTTAATCCTGAAGACAGTGGAGTTACCAAAGTTTCTTGAATGGGGGAGCAAAATAGGAAAATATATACTTTTAGAATACTAGTTTGTCAGCTGTATAGAATTGAATTGGAAAAGAAAAAGACCATATGCAGGGAGACCAGTAATATCCTTTATTTGGTGCAGCTAGGTGGCATAGTGAATAAAGTACTTGACCTGGAATCAGGAAGACTGGAATTCAAATCTACCTGTGTGAACCTGGCAAGTCACTTAAGTTTCCTCCAGTGTAAAATAGAAGTGATGATAACCAGCACCTACCTTCAGAGGTGGTTGTGAGAATCAGATAAGATAATAATTGTAAAGCATTTAGCATAATTCCTGGCACATAGTAAGTGATATATATAAATGTTAATAATTATCTTTATTCACCTCTCCAAGGAATATCTTTGAATTATCCTTAGTTCCTATCAATTTAGCTGCAATTTCATTTTATCCTCTCATTTCATTTATAGCAAGAAATGTCAAAATTAATACAGGAGAGTTTCTTGCATAGTATAACTAATTCTTAGCCACTGGACAAGGATATTACATTAGAGTACCAAAAGCTAAGAATATTTCCAGATGGATTATGTCCGAAACTGTCTGATTCGTAGCACCTTCTACCCTGTTTCCTCTCATTCTTCCACCATGAAGTAGAATTGGTCCATGTGGGCCTGGGGCCAATTTTGTATGTTTCTTCATTTCATGAGTTGTGTTCTGCCGTAGAACAAAGTAAGGAAGTATTAGCGTGGACTGGGATTGCCAAGGAACACTTATAATGGAGGTGGGAAGAAGGATATGTAAATTTTAGATAGGGAGAAAGGATAAAGAAGAGCATTCCAGGTTAGGAAGAATGTTATGGGCAAAGCTGTAAATGGTGGGAATGAGTAGTATGTGAGGGGCGTCAAAGAGACTGGCCTTACTAGGGTGGAGAGCATGTGTTGGGCTCTAGGGGAAATAAAGTTGGGTAGACATTTGATCCTATAATCAATAGGAAGCTAGTGAGAAGGGGAAGTGACCAGAAGTGATGTAAATAATAGATGGATGGTCTAGGGAGAAATTGGAAGCAGATTCAAAGACTGCTTATGTTTATAATGTGACAATTTATACATTTTGCTTCTGACAAATTAATAACTTCCTCAGGATATGTCCATTGGTATCTCATCAGAAGTCCTATAAATCCTACTTATAAACACCAGGAATCCTTTTGTTAGTGATGGCAGCTGTACAGGGATGTGGCAGAAGGTCTGTGGTATAGTTAAAGTCGGCCAAACTGATAAAATTGGAGACCTACTGTCCTATGTCAACAGCAGGAATAAATTCCTGAATGCTGGCTCTCCTGTGTCACTGAATCACAGAATTTTAAAATTAGAACCTTAGTGTACATCTAGTCTAACCCATACCCCCAAAATAATACTGACTATAACATATACAACAAATAATCATTTAGCCTCTGCATTAAGATTTAAGACTTCCAAGTGCAAATTCACTACCCCTCAGGAAAGCACTTATGGATAGCTCTGATCATAAGGAAGTTCTTCTTTTTTTTTTTTGCATTTTTGTAGGGCATTTGGGGTTAAGTGACTTGCCCAAGGTCACACGGCTAGCTTTTTGTGTTAAGTGTCTGAGGCCGCATTTGAACTCAGGTACTCCTGACTCCAGGGCCGGTGCTCTATTCACTGCGCCACCTAGCCGCCCCAGGAAGTTCTTAACAGCAAACTGAAATATACCTCTTTATGCCTTCCAATGATTGACCTTGGTTCTGTCCACTGGGGCCCAAAAGAATAAGTATAGTCTCTTTACTTCTTCCAGATAATAGTTTCAAATACTTGAACTCAGCTGTCATACTGCTCTCCTTACCACTCCTCCACCTCATCTCCTCCAGTTCATGAAATGAAACAACCAAAGGCACCTCTTGTTCAGTTCTCTGTTCAGTTTCTCTGAAGTGATTGGGAAGATGAGAGTTCAGCCTGTGGCTATCACCACATTCCCCTTCTCTGAACTTTAAGGACGTCTCTGTCTTCTTCCCTCTTAGTCTCACGGGTGCAGATGGAGTGGGAGGCAAAAAGAACTGTGTAAGATAGTATAGGATTACTAAATAAGTTCCGTATCTCTAAGCTGGCATGCTGAATTCCTCTAGCCTCTCCATGGGTTAATTTTGGGGTAGAGTCCTTAGTTCCAGTACTTCTTTTGGGGCTGTGCTCCTTAGTTCTTAGTACCATACTTTAGAAAGTACTCAACCCAAGCAGATTGGTAGTAATGGAATGAAGGCTTTCTTAAAGTATGGAGTGAGGGAAGTCTGAGTTTACAAAAGTTTGGTAACCATCACACAATGAACCCCATCTTTCCAGTCAATTCTGAGAAAATAATGAGGACTAAAGAGTCTTTGGTGCATGTTTCATTTCATGGGAGAACAGCCTTTTCTCTCTTCCTCATGCTGTGACTGACTGATCATAAAATAATGACCTTTGGGGCAAAGAAGGGCAGAAGTAAGACTTCAGCGCATGGTCTCCATTGTGAGTGGGAAGAACAGGGAAGCAAGAGAGGTGATAGAGAAGGCTCAGCCTGCCCTATCTGTCACAAGAGTAAGCTCAGCGTTCTTCTTTGTCCGTCCTCTACTCTCCCCTTCCCTCTCTGTCCTTGACCCCATCTTGTACCATATGGTCAGTGATTTCTTACCTAGGCCTCTGGGTAGGAAGGAGAGTGTTTTTGGTGGCTAGCAGACTGAGGCCCAATGACCTGACCTTGGTGGCCGTGTGGCATCATGAGAAGGGTGCTGGATTTGGAATCAGAGGACCTTAGTTTGAATTCCAGACCTGTCACTTGCTACCTGTATGTCTTTGGGCATTTAGGTCCACTTAATCTCTCTGGATTTCAGTTTCCTCATTTGTAAAATGAAAGTTTTGGACGAGATGGCATCTAAGGCCTTTTCAAGCTCTAAATCTCTGGTACCATGATTCTGTGACTACAGTAGATCCAGTCAAAGTTGTGTTACAAGAAACACCAGAGTGAGGACTTTGGGACTATTCTTCTTTCCTCTCTTCTCTTATCTTAGTAGGACTAGCCAGGCCCGAGACCTTTGGCCTCTGAGGATGGAATCTTAGAGTCAAATAACAGAGAATGAGAAGATACAGTACTACTGCTTGTTGTAAATATAGTTCTTCTGGGCAAAGTTGCTGGAGTTCCCAGGGTGATAGAATGTCTGCTATAGACCTGACCAGCCCATTCCAACCTTCTTCTTTATTCATAGAGAGCTGGTCTTGAAACATAAGGACTTTGCCTGCCAGAGAGCCACCCTCCCACAGAGCTCCTTCCTATTATCCAGGAGTCATTCCCATGTCTCAGCACACTATCCCTTAACTATCATCACCAGACCTTTCTCCAGTAGTTCTTTGGCCCACTTGAAGAGGCCTCCCTCTCCAGTTGGGATAACTGGGGGGCATAAGGTTTGGCCCCACAGTGACTAAAGGCAAAACTGTAACATTGAAATTAGGGAGAGATCTCAGTTTCTGCTGCTGTGAGGGATCTCACTGCAGGGAAGAGAAGCTGAGTCCTATGTTGGCAGGGGGCCGTTCCTAAGGTGAAGGACACAGATTACTGGAAAGCCACCACTTTCTTTCCCTACCAGCCCTAGAACAGACCTCCAGCCCCTCATCGGGGGCTCACTTGCAGTTTCCTCAGAAGCTGAAGCTGACTTCATTTGGATAAGAGATAGATATCTTCCCCCAAAGAAGCCTTTTCTCTGGTTAAACTACCTAGAACCCCCAGAGAATAGGCATGTGTTGGTTGCTATTTGAATCCTAGTCCTTGGTCTTAAACTTCAGCATGACTCCCAGAACTTGGTAAACTTCTAGAAATGACTGCCCTGGAATTAATCCAGATATACTTCCTGACACCCCCCCCCCCCATCCCCTGCAACTCATCTCATCCCCATTCTGGGCCCACAGAGGTTAAACAAGGGAAGGGGGCAAGGAGAGGAAATGAGGTGCCACTCAAAAGTGAAAGAATGAAAGGTTTCCAGCTAAGAACTGAAAGGAAGAACCCAGAGAAAAGGAAGAAACCTCAAGTCTCTCTCCATCCCAAGTTCTTTCCCAGAGACCTTCCTAGGGAAAGAGGAGGGCTGGGCCCAGCCCATCCTGCTTCCTCCTCTGCTGCTCAGAAAGAATCCTCCATCCAGTTCCGCCTGCCCTGGATCTCTGACTCCTTCCTCCTTCTCCCCCCACTCTCCCTGGGCTAAGAGCCCACAGGGACTGACAGGGAGGGAGGCTGAATGGCTGTGCTATGGGCATGCCTATTCCTTCCCTTTCCCTCTTCCCTCAGCAACAACGTCACCGCAGCAGCAGCGGCAGTGGCAGCAGCAGCAGTAGCAGCAGGGACGCTGGGGATGGAATTGCGCAGCCCCTCTGCATGAGCAGAGATGCAACTGTGAGGAACAGAAAAAAGAGCTGAGAAAATCAACCATATTCCCCTGCCCAGCCAGGCCAGAGCCATCAGGAAAGAGAACCCGAAGGTCTAGTTGAAGGCTCCTCACAGAGGTACAGCTGGATGGGGAGGGAAGAACAGGGAGGCTTGGATGGTTGCCTAGCTCTTTCTTTTGCACCCCTAGATCCTGGAGGCTGGCTTTGTCTGTCTGGATCAGGGCTGGGAAGATGGGATCAGATAGAATAGCCGCCAGAACTCCTAAATCGTGTGTGTGTGTGTGTGTGTGTGTGTGTGTGTGTGTGTGTGTGTGTGTGTGTGTGTGTGCGCGCGCGCGTGCACGCGCGCATAGGGGGGATAGCAAGCAGCCAGGCCAAAAGGGGTTTGTGCTGGTGCTGCCCTGTCCATGAGGTAGAATGCTTCACCCTTCCCCCTCCCTTCTGCCGGCCAAGACATCAGCATTTGTTTTGGTTCAGGGAGTCAGACCGCTCCCTCCATCCTGCTGCACTCTATTTAGGAGAGGTAGACATGCCCAAAGACAAAAGACTTGAGTGTGTGTTAGGGAGTGCTGCCAAAGGAAGGCTAAGTCTGTGATGTTCCCTGGTATGGGGTGGCCATGAAAGATTAAACTGTTCACCCCCCTGATTCTATAGGGATCAGAAAGCCCTCAGTATAAGATCTCGGTATAAGTGTCTCCCCTGAGTACTGACCAGGGATACTCTGATGTGTGCAGAACAGCCAACAAGGGGCTTGAGGGTAGAGATGGGCTGAGGTGGGGGATGGAGCAGTATTCAGGGCAGCTAACCAGAAAGTCAGTAATCTGAAGAAGCCCCTGGAATCACAGACTCCGGGTGAGATAGATTTCCTTCTTCCATCCCTTCTCCTTCCCCAACCATGTCTCCTTCTCCTGCTTGCTCAGGAGACCCTTTAGTGTGTAATAAGTTAGCATTCCTAGTGAGGTCCATGTCCTTGGAGCCCAGGGCTCTCAGGCCAAGGTCACTGGAATCTGTGACCAGATCTAATGTTCCAGCTCCTGTTCCCTACTTCATTTCCTACCTCTCCCTGGGGATGTCAGGAACTGAGAAAGATAGGCAAGGGGAGACCCACTAATAGGCACTAAGACTGGCTAGAAGATATCAGTGGCCATAAGGGAGGGCCTTGCTCCCCAATGCTGAATGCTTTTTTAGCCAGAGAGGCCTCAGGGCGTCCTGTCAGTTGTGGTGCCGGCTTACCCTGGAGTAGGAGGAAAGCAGAGGGGACCTGGTGCAGGGCCCTAACTAGCTAATTTTACATCTCAGGCAATACCAGAAATTTGCTCAAGCCTCCTCCTCCCTCCACTTTCATAGAAGTTGTTTTGTATATTCTTGTGGGGCATCTGAAGCAAGCACTTCACAGACCTTTGGCCTAAAAGGAGAAGAGCCCCCAGGGGGTGGGGGTCATTGTAGTCTCTCCTGGTTACAGTCTTTTTCCCTGTGATAGTAACATGCTACCCAGGAGTCCCCATTAGCTCCCTGTGGAAGGGGCAAGCCAGGAATACAGAAAAGGTCCTCACCAGAATCCTCCCCCCTGTTCTGGGGCTTTGTGACTCAGGGTCTCATGTTGATTGAACCCCCAATTTGACAGCTTATTAGGCACTTACTATGTGCCAGATACTGTGCTAAATTAAGCATAAATACAGGGGAAGACACTGTCCCTGCCCTTAAGATGCCTGCATTCTAATGTAGCAGACAACATGTAAATATCTCCTTCTCTTGGTATCCTGACCCAAGAACTCTGGGAGTTGAAGGAAGGGAAGGTTATGTGTGACTAGGGCTCTCCTTTTCTGGAACCGTCTGCCCTCTAGGAAGAAAAACCAGGGCTATTCTGGATGAGAGTAACGTCAGGTCAGGTTAGTCTCAGGGAGTCAGAGCAAACTCTGAATGGCCAGCAGCAGACCTAGAGTGCTCAGTTAAATAGGTTTCCTGAAGGACAGTGATTTAGTATTCCAGTAACATCTCAGATGTGCCCTTTGACCCAGCCTGCCCTTATCCTGAGGGTGGCTTTTCCTCATCAATATGGTTTTAGCCCTTGGCCTCAGACTCTTATTATTATAGAGGAAGTCATATCTGAGGTCCCTAAGCAAAACTGAATAAACATTTCACAGATGGGAAGTGGCCCTATCCTGAGCACTCTTTGGTGAAGCAGCCAGGGGGCTGGTTAGAGAGCCTTCAGTTCAGATCCTCCCACAGACCCTATGGAGCCCTTCACCTCGCCTCTGTCTTCATTTCTTCATGTGTAAAACAGGGATAATAATATCATCTACCTCAAATGTTTATTTTCGGGATCAATTGAAATAAAATATGTAAGGTACTCTGCACACCCTAAGACTGTAAAATATAGTTATTATCATTATTATTCTTGTTAATCATGGCCAATGTTCTCTCTAGGGAGCAGTACACATCATACATATATATTATGTTCCCATCCAGACCGAGCTGATCCAGTGGGGTGAACATGTGCTGGGAATGAGGAGATCTGGGTTCTAGTACTGCTTCTTCCAGGACCAGACATACACCCTTAAACAAGCAGCTCCCTTTCCCCAGGCCTCATCTACCAAGTGCATGTGCACTACCTAATCTAGAAGGTTGTTTTAAGCATAGAATGAGATTATAAATGTAAAAATTCTTCCAAAGAGTCAGAGCTTCTATACAACTCTAAGGTAACATGGAGATTATTTTTATTTTGTTCCACTTCTAGTGCCTCACACAGTATTACCATAGATGATAAACAAACGATGTCTCAAGACTCCCCATGGCCCCTTTACCAAAGCAAGACAGGCCCAGACCCACGTGACTTCGAGTTTTTCTTTTATTGGAGTTTGGCATTAAATTCAAATCTGTGTTCACATGCCTTCTCAGCCCTTCATCTCTTCTTACAGTGACTGGAACACAACCTCCCTGCTGTGATATTCACAGGATACTCGTAAGGAAGAGCTGTCTCAGCTGTCTGTCTTTCTTTCCCAGCCATACTCCAGGCTCCACAGAGTCAGGAATTCTGCCTTTTCCTGCTTCCCCCACAGCACAGGGGGCCCAGGGCTGGGGACACAGAAGGCATGCGGCATAGTCTCCCTGACTGGCCCTGGACTAAATGGGGACACAGGAAGAGAATAAGCATTTTCATAGGCCTGTTATGTGCCACATACTGTGCCAAGCACTTGTTACAAATATCATGTAAATACTCACAGAACTACTTCCTCTTGAAACCTAGGGCCTGTTGTATGAACAAGGGAATGATCCCTGAAAGCTAAACCAACTACCAGCTGGTGAGGAGATTTCAGTATGTCTACTAATGGGAAAACTCTCCCTTCTCAAGGCTTCTGTAACCTATTCTCTAGCCTCAGCCTGGGAAAGGGGAAAGTACAGGGTTTATAGCAGTACATGTGAGAAAAAAAAAATCTAGAAGTTTTAGGTGACCACAAGCTCAGTGTGAGCCAGAAGTATGCCGAAACAATCAAAAAATGTCTCTTTTTGGCTGCATTAATAGAAGCATAGTAGTACCTAGAGGGAAGTTATGGATATACCATATTCTCTCCTAGTCAGGCCACAGCTGTAATATTATGTTCAGTCAGTCAATCAACAAGCATTTAAGTGCCTTCTATGTACTAGGCACCACACTAAGTTCTGGGCATACAAAGATAGGCAGAGGACAATTGCTGCTCCCAAAGAGTTCACAGTCTAATAGGCAGCTGCATCTTAGGAGAAGGCTGATAAGCTACAGGAAGAAGATGACCAAGATGGTATGGAAACTCAGCATTGAGTCATATAAGGTTGGAAGAACCAAGAACACTTATTTACCTTGGAAAGGTAAAAAGGGGGGGGCATAATAGTTGGCTTTGAGTATTTGTAGCATTATATAAAAGGTCTGACTTTTTTTCTAGAGCTCACTGTCCTTCTGGTAGCTTTAGGCTAGCAGGGATGGGGACCCTGTATTCTCAAGGCCACATGTCGTCCTCTAGGCCCTCAAGTGCAGCCCTTTGACTGAAGTCAGACTTCACAGAACAAATCTGGATTCGGTTAAAGGGTCACACTTAAGGACCTAGAGGGCCACAGGTTCCCCACCCCCAGACTAGGGATTGATATCCTACTGTTGTCAGCTACTTACAAAGTCTCTAGCCTAGGTTCTTAGAACTTACTGATCTCTGTCAGTGTCCTAGGGATTCCAGCTGCTTCTTTCAGTGGATTCAGAAAATCTTGCCTTTGGCTCCACTGCTTTCATCTTATTTTTTTATGTGGATCTTTTTTAAAAATTCATTTTGAACTTAAATATAAAAAGACAAAAAAAAATACATTTCCATGTACACAGCACAATAAAAAGAGGATGCAATATAAAACCATGAATTTCCATTTTACAGTTTGCTTTTTTAAAAAAACTGTTATAAATATTACACATTTTCAAAGCTACCTGTTTTTCTGTTTCCTTCTAAGTTTTCTTTTGTTCTCTGCTGTTTATTTTTTTCTCCCTTTTTCCACACCCTGCCCTAGAGAAGGTTACCATTAGACACAAATATGTGTATATACGCAAAACTATACTATATATACTTTTATTTATCAGTTCTTTCTCTAGATGTGGATAGCATCTTCTTTCACAGGTCCTTTGTAGTTGATTTGAGTACTTGTAACACTCAAAATGACTTGTCATTCAAAGTTGTTTTTAGAACAATATTGCTGTTACTATCTATAGTGTTCTCTTGATTCTGCTTGTTTCACTCTTTATTATTTCATGCAAGTCTTTACATGCTTTTCTAAAATCAACCATGTCATCAGTTCTTATAAAGCAGCAATATTCTATCACAATCATTCCATTTCACTTATGTTGTTAGGTTTATTGGCACATAATTGGGCAAAATAATTCCTTAAATTGCTTTCATCTTCTTTCTAAAATTCCCAAATTGCCAAATCCCATCTCAATATTCAGATTTCCTGAATCTTTCTAGTCCCTGAGCATTTTAGCTAACCCAAATTCAGAGTGCCACCACAGCTAATCCCTAATTAACCTTCCCTCTTCTGCTGCTGCCACCATAACTGAGTGCCTGACTTTGACATCTTCTTCCTCTTTTCCTTCTACTACCCTTCCGACTCAAATTATATTGCTTCCAGAGTTTAGGCACTTTAATACATGCTAACTGAGTGATTGTTTAGAAGGGGAAATGATATATCTCTTTTCAAAGATAATATTAAGATTATTAGAAATACATACAAGAGGGAATTTACCCCCTCCCTGACTAGGTGGCATTTATTTTGTCTTAGAGTTCTTGGTTATTCCCTTGCCATTTTGAGGGATTCATTCACTTGAACTCCCTGGATCAAACTTACTGGCTAAATCTACAAGGGTCATTCTTAGCCAATCAAGTTTAAGGGGGTTCTGTCTATATTCCTACTTAATCATTGGCTACTTGATGACCACCACAGTGCCTTGCATTTCATCTATGCTCAGCAAACATTTGTTGGATGAATAAAATGACTAAGCAGAGCCACCCAAGAGTAGAATGGCCTCTTGAGAATTAGTAAGTTCCAAGTCAGAGGGAATGATTAAGCCCAAATGGCCTGATTACCTGTCTAGGATGTTATAGGAAGTATTCATGGAGTTACAACTGAAAGGGACTTTAGACGTCCTGTTATCCAGTCTCCTTATGTTATAGATAGGGAAACAGCCTCAGAGAAGTCAAGTGACAGCCATGATCTCAGAGGCAGCTGGTTTTCAAACCCAGGTCATCTGACATTGAATCCAATGTTCTTTCTATCCTACCCCAATTGCTGACATTGGTAGGGGATATTGTAGTAAAATTGTTCTAGGACCTCATCTAACTCTTTTTTTTTTTTTTTTTTTGCTTTTTGGAGGGGGGAAGGCAGGACAGTTGGGGTTAAGTGACTTGCGCAAGGTCCCACAGCTAGTAAGGGTTAAGTGTCTGAGACCGGATTTGGACTCAGGTCCTCCTGACTCCAGGGCCGGTGCTCTGTTCACTGTACCACCTAGCCTCCCTTCACCTAACTCTTAGGATTCTGCAACTCCATGATGACAACTGATGAGAAAGTAGGTAAATTCATCCAGCCACATACATTGTCCCTCTGGTTAGGAAAAGGCAATTTTACATGTTGTTTAATGGCAGGTATATCATTAAACTTTCAGGGAGGGATAGAAGAGTGAAGAGTTAGAGGGATCAGTGAGATTGAAATTGATTATCAGGACCAGGGATTAGATAGACCAGATAAGAGAAGGCCAAAGAGTGTATATTGTAAACATTTTTTTCCAAAAGAGGGGAAATTGGGAAGAGATTGTATCCCCCAGAACCATGTCCAGGCAGGAGTTCTAAGCCCTGGGGTACCTTAAAGCATCACGGAAAAGAGGAAACTATGGCATTGCATCATGGGTCATTGAAAAGTGTCATGTATCCGAAGTGGTAGGGTGGGAAGTAATGGTTCTTTCAGGGAAGGTAGTAGTTCTATTTCCCTCTTTCTCAGTGTGGAGGAAACTGATCTAGGATGAGATATTTAGGGATTTGATTATGAATAAAGAGGAAGGTCAGTGGGACAAAATCAAAATAAGAAAAAAGAATTTGAAGTGTACTCTAAGTCACCAACTAGGACTTGGGCATGGGAAACCAAACTGTCAGAAATTAGTTGTCAAAGGAGGAAGTTTATCATGAGACAAACATAGCCAGCAGTGGGAGGAGGGGAGGAAGGAAGAGATCTGCATGTGTACGTGCACTGGTGTGTCTTCCAAACATATATATTCCATTTGAGTTTGTTAAATAAAACTGCCTAGTAATAGGGGAGACCATCTAGCTTTGTAGCTTATCAGTCCTAGCTCCAATAAGCCCCTTTTCTATCTCAGTTCAGCCACAAACTTTAAGGGAGAAAGCTGCTTCATAACCAGGCACAGAGACCTGAAGTTATGCAGCAGACTTCTTCAGGCTAGACTAGTCACTCATCTCTTGCTGGGTAGGGACAACAGGAGGAACCCCCCAAAACCAAGGCAATAAGACATCAAACCCCTCACCAGAATTGGGATCCCCACAATAAGATCTTAAAACAGACAGTTTTCCCCGTAATCATTCAATCAGTATTTATTTAGTGCTTCAATAAGCCATGAACTTGAAGTTTAGACCCTGGGTATAGGCTTTCAGTGTAATCCTCACAGACAAATTTCAAAAGGTGCTGTGACCCACTTAATGCTTGTAGCTGTGAAAATGCAACATGACTTTAAAAGTGTTCAGCAGTAATTATCTTAAAAGACCACAGGATGGAGATGTAACTCCATGAAATTCCTTCTCCTCATCCTATATCAGTAGGCACAAGACTTCGCTATCTGTGCTGCATTGCTTTTTGTTTGACTCCTCTCTTTGTCTCCGTTTTCCTTTTTCCCCCATTTTTCCTTCTCCCCATTATCCCATAATTGACCAGTATATTGACTTGAGTTGTATTTGTCATGTCTATTCTGTGGGCTGCCATGACCTAAGAAGTCATCAGCTTCTCATCACCTTTCTGGAGAGAAGCCTTTCCTTACCTCGATACAGGTTCTGTCAAAGGAAGAAGAATAGAATTTTTTGTTTTTCTAGAAAAGAAAGACAAACACACACACACACACACACACACACACACACAGATAGGTAGATAAGCAGGTTGCCTATCTATCTATATTCATATACATCTACATCCCTCTGTGTTTTTCCTAAGAAGTAATAACAAATTACAAAAACAAAAATAGTTTTAAAACCTGTTGAATGCTTTACATTATATTATCCCATTTGATCTTGTGAGGTAGATACTATAGATAATATTATTCTAATTTTACAGATGAGGAAACTGAGGATCTGAGAACTTACACAATTGCCTATGATGGCACAAACAGTAACCATTCAGCTTGGAACTCTGGTCTCCCCTAACTCCCAAGTCCAAAGCTCTTTCTGCTAGACCCTCATTAAATGAATCAGAGCAGTTTACCATATGTACATAAGTGCTTTTGCATCTTTCTATTGTACATCTGTGTGTAAATGTTTGTACTCCTGAGTGATTTAGTGTTTGTGTATGAGCAGGTCACATCTATGTATTTTTGCATGTCTCTGCATGGTGTGTGTGTGTGGGTGTGTGTGTGGGTGTGTCCTGAGAATGGAAGTACAAGCAATCCCAGATGAGTATCCTGCAGGATTGTTGTGACTCTGTAGAAAGAGGGACTAATATATAACCACAATAACCAACACAAAACACTATCTATGCATTTTTACATATGTTAACCCTGTGAAGTAATTTGTATGGCTACTGGGATCTCCACTGACAAGGGGAACAGGAGAGCACCATTGTCTGTGTCCCCATGAGCCACACGGGCTAACCCTTGGAAGTGATATAGTTAGGAACACATAAAACAGGAAAAGAACCCTCCCCGTTGTACATCTTGAATACTCCCTTTGCTGTGAAATAAATGTTGCAATGTATTACATGTAAGTAGATGTGTTCATGTGTGTAAATTCACAAGAGTTAAGTGTTTTTTAAAAAATTGGAGAGTGGTAGCATTAAACAGCAAATGACAGCGTAGAAAAGTGATGGGAAAAGCACCCTGGAATAGAAGATAGGAAAATAGTAACAAGGGAAGGAAAACAGGAATCAGTGAGCAGTGAATTGAGTTAGAGATTCTGTTGGAGTGAAAAGTGTGTGATCAAGTAGAGTCTTAGAACTCTGACTCAGGAAAATGGGAATTGGGGAGCAGTAGGAATGGAGTTTCAGCGTCAGCCAGAATAGGAAAACATAGAACTAGATAATAACAGTTAACATTTATGTAGCACTTCAAGGTTTGCAAAAGTGCCTGACATGTCTTATCTCCTTTAATCCTCACAACAGCCCTGGAAGGTAGGTATTGTTATTTCCCCCATTTCACTGAGAAGGGAACTGAGGTTGAGAGAGACTTGCCCAGGTTCCACAGCTAAGTAAAAGTCTGAGGCAGGATTAAAAGCCAGATCTTACAGATTCCAAGGCCAACACCCTATCCATGGTATCATTGAGCCAATGACCAAGAAGCTTCTAAACCTTCTTTTTTTTTCACTTAATAGTATTTTATTTTTTACAAATACATGTAAAGATAGTTTTCAGCATTCACTCGTATAAAATTTTGAGTTCTAAATTTTTTTTCTCCATCCTTCCCCTCCTCCCTCCCCAAGATGGCAAGCAATCTAATATTTAAAAAAAAAGACGTACAAACCTATTAAACATATTTCCACATTAGTCATGTTGCAAAAGAAGAATCAAAACAAAAGGGAAAAACCACAAGGAAGAAAAAGAAAATAGTATGCCTTGATCCACTGTCAAACTGCGTAGTTCTTTCTTTGGATGTGGATAGCATTTTCCAACGTGAGTCTTTTGGAATTGTCTTAGATCATTGTATTGCTGAGAAGAGCAAAGTCTATCAAAGTAGGTCATCACACAGTGTTGCTATGTGTGTACAATTGTGCACAATGTTCTCCTGGTTCTGCTCACTTCACTCAGCATTAGTTCATGTAAGTCTTTCCAGGTTTTTCTGAAATCTACCTGCTCATCGTTTCTTATAGAACAAATAGTATTCGATTACATTCATCAGCCACAACTTGTTCAACCATTCCCCAGTTGATGGGCATCTCCTCAATTTCTAGTAGAATAAGGCTTCTTAACTACGTTTGTGTCATGGACCACTCAGGCAGTTTGGTGAAGCCTATGGATTCCTTTTCAGAACAGTTTTTAAGTGCATAAAATAAAATGTATGAAGTTACATAAGATAACAAATTGTATTGAAACATAATTATCAAAATACTTTTTTTAAAGATCTGTATTTTGTTTTCTTAAAAAAGATCTCACACTAAACCCTGAAGCCTGGGAAGAAATGTTTAAAGATAAACATATAACATATGTGATATTATTAGTCTCTCAAATGTGCTTAAGATCCCAAAGCTGGGATGATGAATATTTTTGAGGGTACTTTTATTGTCTACTCTTCCATTATAGCTGCTTAGTTCCCTATTGGAGCCAAGAATATTTGTTGTTGGAGACTGATCTGAATTTTTCTTTCTTTTTGAAACAACTAAATTTCCTAGACAAAAAGTATTAAAAAATACCTATTATAGATTGAAACTCAGGGGAGATTAAACCTGTAAGTTTGTGTTAATCTTCAAGAAGGCACATAAAACTGAATCTAGGTACTCTTAGAACATGTTTTATTCTCTCAGGAAGAAGCCTCTATGATGCAGTAGAATATTAGATTTGGCAAAGGAGAACAAGGGTACAAATCTGAACTCTGCTCCATATTCCCTATATCTATCCACAGACCCCTTAGACCTCAGACCCAAACCCCTGCTTTAGAGAGAAGGAGCCAGGTCAGGAAGGCTCTGGAATGTGGGCTGGGACTTACAGAACACAGAGGAAAGCTCCAAACTGATGGCACAAAGCCTACTACATTTGGAATTAAGCCATATTTGTTCTAATCTTGGCTCTGTGACTTAATATCTGTGTAACTTTAAGACACTTCCCATCTCTGGGTCTCAGTTCCCTCATCTCTAAAATGGGAGTATTAAGCTAGATGATCTCAGGTCCCTTCCAGCTCTAAATCTTGTGATCTTTGGATGACAAGGATACTAGGATCCTTGCAGATCTTCTGCCACTGGGAATGGGGAAGAATTCTGTGTGCCCTGGGTACAGATAAAAAGGTTATGTTAGGTATTATGTGAAGCTGTGTGTGCCCCTCACTTCTGGCAAGATGACATTGGGTTTCTTTTCTCTCTTTTTCTGTCTCTCCAGGTGCCAGGCCTTCCTGATGAGATGTGTCCTGCCCCAGAGGGCTCCGGGGGCAGTATCTGGGGCCATTGATGCCCTCAGCCGAACTTTCCAGAATGGATAGTCCCCCCAAGCTGACAGGAGAAACCCTCATCGTCCACCATATTCCCCTGGTGCATTGCCAGGTTCCTGACAGGCAGTGCTGTGGGGGTGGGGGTGCAGGCAATGGAAGTACAAGGACCAACCCTTTCTGTCCGCCTGAGTTGGGCCACCCTGACAGAGACCTGACACAGGCTGACTCTCTGCTCTACAGTAGAGTGCTGCCTGTGTCAGGGGGTGCCGTTGGGCCTGGGGATGGTCCGAAAAGCCGGAGCCGAGATGGGAGAGGTCCTGGAGTTCCGAAGCGGCACAACCCCTTCCTGATGAAGGAGGGTGAGCCAGAAGACCCATATGGAGATTGTGACAGTTCAACCCAACAATCCTTTCACCTACATGGGAGTGGACAGCCCCCCTTCCAGCTGGCACCACTTGGCCCCAGAACAGGGAAACCCTGGGGAGCCACAAACAGTAGAGCTGGAGTGGTAGAAGGACAAGAGCAAGAGCCTCTGAGTAGTTCAGAAGCACAGAAATGCAGCCATGGGCATCACTGTCCCCCAGAGCTGGAGGCAGAGACCATGGAGCTGGATGAGGGGGGTAGCCATGGAGCCAGTGACAACTCTGGTTTTTCCTTCGACCAGGAGTGGAAGCTTAGCTTAGATGAGTCCCCAAGGAACCCAGGTGTCCGAGCCTGTGGCTGTTCGGGCTCAGGATCCCGACATTGTCGTTGCAGCAGCACATCCAGCCAGTCAGAGGTGGCTGACCAGTCCATGGGCTATGTTAGTGATTCTTCCTGCAACAGCTCAGATGGTGTATTGGTCACCTTCAGTGCTCTCTACAACAAGATGCATGGTCACTCCCGTGCCAATCTCAACTCTGCCACCTTGTCCTGCAGCGACTCTTCCTTCTGTAGCCACTCAGACCCTGGAGCCTTCTACCTGGACCTGCATCCCTCCCCAGTTGAGTCCAGGATGTCCTGTGAGTCCCATCACCCTGACAGTGGGGGTGGAGATGAGGGCTGTGGCTGCCCTCATGCCTCCTCCCCTGAACTAGATGCCAACTGCAACTCCTACCGCCCACACTGTGAGCCATGCCCAGCTGCAGCTGACCTCACCGCCTGCTTCCAGAGCCAGGCCCGCCTTGTGGTGGCCACACAGAACTACTACAAACTTGTCACCTGTGACCTGTCCTCACAGTCCTCACCCAGTCCTGCTGGATCTTCCATCACCAGTTGCTCAGAGGAACACACAAAGGGCAGTCCTGGCCCAGTCTCAGGCCAGCCCACTGAATACTACCTATTCCAAAAGCCAGAGGCCCAAACAGAGGAGCAAAAGACCAAGAGTTCTCCAGCAGAAGTGGGATCTGGGACGGGCTCAGATTTGATAGAGGGACAGGTATACGTCAACGTGTCTCCTCCCAACCTCAGCAGTGGGCGCCAGCGTTCCCGTAGCTATGACCGAAGTTTGGAACGAAGCCCCCCAAACCGGTTGGGCTCCCTGGAGCGTATGCTGAGCTGCCCTGTTCGCCTGAGTGAGGGACCCTCCTCATTGACTGGGCCTGGCTCCCCACCCAGACGAGTCACTTCCTTTGCCGAATTGGCCAAGGGTCGAAAAAGAGGTGGAGGCTCAGGTTCACCTCCCCTGCGATTGAGCACTGGCGACTCCTCCCTGGAATTCTCACCCATCCCTGAGGCCAATCGGGATGGGGCAGGCCCACTGGAGGAAGGTGCCCGCTGTAGCCACAGCCTACCATCTCTTCCCCTTGGGCTCTGCCTGGACCCCAGCAGCCTGGAAGCCCAAGCTGACCAGGGCTGCAAGGATAGCCTCCAACAGGGTCCCCAATCCAGTGAATTGCAACCAACCAATTTTGGAGCCACTGGGCAGGCGCCCCTGGCTCTTTTGGTGGAGCCAAGTTCTCCTTTCCCAGGGATCCCAGCCAGCAGCCATGCACAGAGGGATATAAGAGCTAGAGCTGACGGTAAGGATTGGGTAACATAGATGAACTACAGCGAGCTGGGATGCCAGATGCCAGATCCCCCCATTGAGGGACCATTCCTAGCTGTGTCTGTGGAATACCTGAATAGATTCTGGAATAGAGGGAAAGGATGGATCACTCTAGGGAAGTAAAGAACTTTGAGGACACTCCAACTCAGAAGTATTATAAAGATTCTGAGGTAGGCGGTGCTATGGCAGAAACATGAGATATATAGACTACCCTTCCTGCCGTCAAGGGGCCAGCTGTCTAGTGGGGGACATAAGACCAACACATATGATACAGTTAGATAAGAACACCTTGTTAAATTACCAAGTTTCCAAATGTATTCAGAGAAGAAATTGGTGTAGGGGAATCAGAAAGGTCTTCCTAGAGAAGATAGGACTTGAACTTTGCTTTGAAAGAGGTGGGTATAGGGGTTGGATAGGCAGATAGGCTGGGGAGAAGGCATTCCTAGCTCGGGTTATGTGAACTAAGATACAAAAATGAAAATAACCACAACATGCAACCTTCAGGGAAACACTGAAGAGACTTGACCTGACTGGAATGGAGTGGAGAACACATCTGGAAAGCAGGTGAAATCAAGCTGAATAATTAAGGGTAGAGGAAGGTTATGGAGGGCCTTGAAACCAAAGGTGAGAAGTTTAGACGTGATGAAGCAGGCAATAGATAGTGGAGGCAGGTTCTTAAGCGGGACTCTGCCATGACGAAGCCCTGAAGCACAGTCTGGACTAGAGCAGGGCTTCTTAACCTTTCTGGGATCATGGACCCCTTCTGGCTGGCTGTTGAAGCCTATGGACTTCAAGCTTCTTGGAATAATGTTTTCAGATGCCTAAAATAAAATACATTTGATTACAAAAGAAACAAGTTCACAGACCTCAGGTTAAGAATACTTGGATTAAAGGAAGAGTCAGCCTTCTAGAGAACTGTTACGTTTGTCTTCCTAGTTTGACCGCCTTTCTTTTTCCCTCTCCTGCCTCTTCCTCTCACTACCTTTGTCTGGCACCCAGTCCTCTGGCGGCCCCAAGAATCCCTGTTTTGGCACCTTTCCCAGTAATACTTGATACTCTAAAATCATCCCCTCCCTTCTCCCAATACCCCATTTAAACTCCTAGTCCCTCAGAATAGCTGACTCAGCTAGTTCTTTGGAGGAAAGTTTCTTATCAATGTGTGATCTTAACAATCCACGGCTCTGATCCTTGCTGGGTCTTAGTTTCCCCCCTGGCATAATGAGGGAAATGGGTTAGATGCAGCGGTTCTCAACCTGTGGGTTATGTTCAGTTTGTAACAATGAAAATATGTCCTGTGTCACATATCATTTAGATTTATAACAGTAGCAAAATTACAGTTATGAAGTAGCAATGAAAATAATTTTATGGTTGGGAGTCACCACAACATAAGGAACTATATTAAAAGGTCACGGCATTGGGAAGGTTGAGAACCATTGGGTTAAAGGGATCTCTTAACACCTCACTAAATTCTGTTATATTAGTAAACAAATTCATATCAATGAATGATATCTTGATGCGTTAGCTCTGCCAGCAGCATTTACCTTTTTAAAGTCCTTGTTAACTCAAAAAAAAAAAAAGCTATAATGGTAGAATTTTTTAAGTGATTTTGAGCAGGGATGACTTTCTAAAATTCTTCAGATCACAGCATTATCACAAGTAACAATTGTCTATATATAAGAATGACTGACTAGAGCAGGGAGATCCTGGAGCTAGGGAAACCATTAGTATGATAATCCATGCATAAAGTGAAGAGGGCCTAAGACATTTCTTAGGTAAAGTCTAAAATAATACAGCATTTGTAAAGTGCATTATGGTTTGCAAAGCACTTTACAAATGTTGACTCATTTTATCCTCACAACCTTAGGAGATAGGTGCTATTATTAAGATCCCCATTTCACAGATAAGGAAACTGAGGCAGAGGTTGAGTGACTTGCCCAGGTTCGCACAGCTACTAAGTATTTGGGGCTGGATTTAAATTCGGGTCTTCTTGATTCCAAGTAAAGTGTTCTATTCACTGATACTTGTATGCCTGTGATTGTAAGACTTATCATTTGTATGGAATGACAGTGCTATTGACAGACATCGAAGCCTAGAGATGGCTAATTTGGAGGGAAATGTAGAGAATTCACTTTGGCTTTCTTGAATTTATATGTTCATAGTATCTAAATCTGGAAGGGGCATCAAAGATCACATAGTCCAAGCATCTCCCTTATCTCATAGATGAGGAAGCTGAATCTGAGAAAGGTCCTATAAATAGAAAGTAGCAGGACTGAGATTGAGTGCAGGCCCTTTCAATCCAAGTCCAGAGTTCTTCTTGATGCATCATATTGCCTCAGAGGTAGTAAGTACCTCTCTAAGTTTGAAATGATGACAAGACACACAAGTAAAAAGGTCTAGCATTCAGACCACTAGACACACTTGAAGTGGGTCCTCTGATCAGTGAGTGCAACTATTGTTTCAAGAGCCTCCTATCACCATTTGACACTCTGGAACCTAGATGGACCTGAAGCCTTGGGCTCCAAAGAGCCACCTCCCATACCCCTCTAAGGCAACAGTTTCCCAGACTCTAAAGCTGTGCTGCTGCCCAGAACTATGTTATACAAGTTAAGGAGACTGAACAATCTGTAAAACACTTGGCCCAGGCAGGGCACATACAGTATAGCTAAAGATAAAATTGCGGGGGGGGGGGGGGGGGGGGAAGATTTCCTGTTGTGTCCAGTCTTTGTGACTTCATACACCACACTGTCCATGGGGTTTTCTTGGCAAAGATTGGAGTGGATTAAGGAAAACAAAGGTTAAGTGACTTAGCCAGGGTCATACACCTAGTGGGTGGCTAAGGCCACATTTGAACTCAGGTCTTTCTGGTTCCAGTCTCAGCACTTTATTCACTGGGCCACCTAGTTGCCTCCTTAAAGATATTTACATAGACACAAAGTATGAAGACCAGGGAGAGTTTTTCAGTGACCTGTATTCAGTACATGTTTGTCTTTCTTCCGTGGCCAAGTAATTTCTAGGCCCAAAATGTGAACTGGTCTCCCTCCTAGAAGAGAAGATCAAAGGGCTCTTCTTCATTCTCCACAGAAAAGGATCTGAAGAGGCAGAAGGAAACATTAACCTGTGTCAGAAAATTAGAGAATGGAAAAAATACGACACAGAAGAGAAAGAAGGACCACTGAGTACTGAAGGCCAGAATATGACTCTGCGAGGGTGTGCTCTGTTCCAAAGAGCAAAATGAAGTTTGAGAGGAAAGTCAAGTAGCATCAGAATTTTAAGAAGAGGGACTCTTGTGGGAAAAAAAGCAGGAACCATAAAAGGATGGCTGAATGAAAAGCATTTGAGTGAAGAGCAGTGGAGGCAGAAAGAGAAATGTTATTGCCATTTTGGAGGATATTAGAAAAATAAGTTCTAGAAACACTGCAAACCTGCATAGAAGCATTATATTATAGCAGAGGGGGAAGGGAGGGTGTTCAATTATTCAGAAAATTGCTAGTGTGTTGGGTTTTTTTCTGCCAAAAGAAGAGGAAATAATTTTCTGATTTGTCTTAATGATGATTTCATACTTCAGAAGTTGCAGGAACCAATCAGAGGAACTGCTATTCTGCATTTTTTTTTCTCTTTTTGGAAAGGGAAGGCAGGATAATTAGGGCTAAGTGACTTGCCCAAGGTCACATGGCTAGTAAGTGCTAAGTGTCTGAGGCTCAATTTAAACTCAGGTCCTCCAGTGTCCAGAACCGTGCTCTATTCACTGTGCCACCCAGCTGTCCCAGAACTGCTATTCTGGACCTGACTCACCCACAAGGAAGAAATGGTTGTTGAAATAGATGCTGTGAAAACTTTGGGAGAGAAATTGACTACTGCATCACAGTATTTGTGAGAATGAGAGGAAAGTCAAGCGTGTACCCTAAATTCTGGGAGACTGTATTTCCAAAAGGGTTCAAAGGAAAGATAGGTAGGATGCTATGGATTAAAAGTCCACAGGGCAAGCCAGCCCAGGAAGAATGAAAAACTCTAAATAATGAAATTCTTTTTTTTTTTTTTTTGGGAGGGCAGTTGGGGTTAAGTGACTTGCCCAAGGTCACACGGCTAGTTTTTTGTGTTAAGTGTCTGAGGCCGGATTTGAACTCAGGTACTCCTGACTCCAGGGCCGGTGCTCTATTCACTGCGCCACCTAGCCGCCCCTAAATAATGAAATTCTAAAGACAAAAACAATTCAATGGGGTTGAAAAGGAGGGCAGAGTTATGTAAAGATATCAGTATGTAGGTGCTTAGAGAATTCATTAACCAATATACACATAAAATAGAAGACGAAAATAAGGGCTAGTAACAGGATGGTTTTTAATAACTACTGGGAGCAAGAGAAAAAGTTTAGGAACATTGGGATGATGACAGTAGCTGTTAGTGAGAAGTGTGAATTACTCAATTCTCACTTTGCTTCTGTTTTCTCATCCAAGGAGAATGGTCTTTGGACTTTGAAGTACAGAGAAAAAATGATTAGCAGCAGTGGAAACCCAAAATAAGTGAGGAGTTAGTAAGACAGCATCTAGTTGCTCTTATTGCAACCCCAGGTCCATAGAAACGACTTCTTGGGGTAGGAAAATGAAGAGGTTAGAAATTAAGAGAACAAGCATTTATTAAGCACCTGTTATGTGCTGAGCATTGTGCTAGGTGTTTTACTAATATTTAATCCTCACAACAACCCTGTGAGGTAGGTGCTTTTATAATCCCCATGCTACAGTTAAGAAAATTGAGGCAGACAGAAGTTGAATGACTTGCCCAGGGTCACACAGGTAATACGTATCTAAGACTGGATTTGAAACCAGCTCTTCCTGATTCCAGGCCCAGAACTCTTCACTCTACCATATTTTGCTTCATAGATGACTGCTGAAATGCTTTTGATGATTTTGAACAATATTGGAAAACAGAAGAGGTTCCAAAGGTCTGAAGAAGAGGGTGAAGTCTGCAAATTTCTATTCCTGGAAGAATTCTAGAACACATTATAGAGGAAATGTATTAGGACCTTAGTAAGATATTTCTGAATCCTCTGTTGTGTCTCCTCTTTGTGCCAAAGCTAATTCTTTATTAACAAATTCAGTTCTTTGATAAGATATAAACTTGCCTTCCTCCTAACCAGGTCTCACTTAAGGCCTTATTAAGCTTGATGATGGAGTTATGGCTAGTCATACACCTGAGCTATGTATGCCCTACTTGACTTTCAAAAGATGACTGAGATATAGAGAATGAGCTGAGAATTATTAAGAGGAAAGGGAGTATATACAGAGACTCATTCTCCATCACCAATATTTTAAAACCAGAGGAGTTCCCAAACTAGCAGCCATGTAGCAGTGGGATGGCACTGGCAGAGCACAAGAGATATTCCTGGTCCAACCCTTCTGGACCCTAAGAAGTTCTTGGATAATTCTGAATCCTTGGACCAAACAGGAACTAGTGTAGAGGAGTATCAGGAGATAGAACCATGATGTGGAAAAGTAGAACTTTTTCTTTTACTGGAACAATGAGTTGTGCAGACTATACAGTCCAAGAAAAGAGCTCAACTCCATAGTAAATTATGGAGGAGGTAATACTCACCAGAAGGGATCTCAGCCTGACCTAGGAATTGTGTTATCTAGGAACCCTTCTTCTGGTTCTAAGAGTTTTGATCTAATTCTTTTCTTTACCAAAAATTCCATCACTCCACCACTTCCCCGTTCTCTTGGTTCCAAGTTTCTGCAGCTACCAGTCTGGCCTATGAACTTCTCAGTATCTTGCCACTGCTTCCATCTAACACTGTATCTGGGACCCATGTAGTTGCCTAGAGATAGTTCAAAGATGGGCAGACTTCCTGAGGTAGATTTGGAAGTGATTGAATGGAGTTAAGGCTAGTGGAAGGAAACTAAGTGAATAATAATATTTTAGTGCCAACTTGAATATCTATAGTTGAGCATCCTTGACCCTGTGCCATGTAACATCAATTACTTGAATAAAAGCATAAATGGCTTGCTCACAAAATTTGCAGAAGATGTAAAGCTAAGACTTTAAAAACTGACTGTGTTGAATGACAAGCTAGAAAGTTGGTCTAACTCTAACAAGATGAGATTTAGTATGAATAAATATGAAATCAGAAAAAGCTACTTCATAGTCCAAAATGGAAGAGAACTGGATCTCTGTGTGTTGTCCTCCTCTCTACATCTCTCACATCTGATTCTCCCTGTCTGTCTCTCTAGCTTTGCTTTTAAAGGCCAAGTCTGAAGCTCAGACTATAACTAGCCATGACCCTATCATTCTTAATATGTTGTTAAAGGGGCAAGGAGAGCATGTAATGCCAGGTGGATTTATACAAAGAGCTAAATTAATTTTAATAAGGAGTTTGTTGATGGATTAACACCTTGTAGAGATTTAAAAGGGATTCAGAAAGGCCTTACCAGGTTCTACTTAGTCATGGTTAAAAGGGATGATTCTTGAGAGAGATACAAGCAGATAAAGTAGGTATTAAGTGTTTTCTGTGTGCCAGGCTCTACACTGAGTTCTGGGAATACAAATAAAAGCCAGCAAGACAGTCCTCGGCCCTAAGAAGCTTATATTCTAACAGGGGATGATAATATATGAAGGCAGCTGCAGAGGGGAAGGGACGTGTAAGTATTGTCAAAGTTTTAAAATAGTCTCTGGGAAATGGAAGCCGAGTTCTGGGCAAGATAAGGTAATAGTTCACCTTTTGGGTCCTAGTGTCACAAGGGCAGAGTTACTGGGGGAGGACGGAGAGGAGGAGATTAACTGAAATGCAGCAGATAGCACAGCTTGAAAATGATGCCCAAGAAGTGATATCTCAGACTGGAAAGGAAAGTAGTGATCACTAAAAGCTAGAAGGACTTCTTCAAGTACAGCCATGCCAGACTATCCCCACCTCCTTTTCTGACAGGATTATTTGACTAGTAATCAGGGAAATGCTACAGAATATAGATTTTATCAAAGTATTTCATGAAATCTTTCCTTCTAAGATAAGATGGGAGAATGTGAGTTGGATGATAGCACAATTAGGTGAATTTAGAACCGGGCCCAAACTTGGAAGACATGGGTTTAAATCCTACCACTGACACATGCCAGCTGTGTGATAATAAGCAAATCACTTAATCTCTCAGTGATCTAAGCAACTCTCTTAAGACTAAGTTGATGAGAAAGTGCTGACTTGTGGTGCTAGGAGGAGTTTCTCCATTCAGAGTTACCTACACCAGTAAAACCACAGGTCCAGTCCCTATCACTATCTCTACATGGAAGGTCTCTAGTGCAGTGCCTTAGGGGTTTTCCATGTGGAAGATGATTTATTTTACTTGGTTCATGAGAGAAAAACTCGAAGTAGTGAGTGGAAGGTAAGGAAATTTAAGCTTGATGTAAAAAAAAAAAAACAACCTTCCTAATAATTAGAGCTATTCAAACATAAAATAGGCTGCCTTGATTGGTAGTGCGCTGGTCTGCCCTGACTAGAGGTCTTCAAGTCAAAGTTGATGACCACCTTCTTGTCAGATATGTTGTAGAGAGAATTCTTTGCTCAGAAATAGGTTGAACCTAGATGGTCTCTAACATACTTTTTGTGTTTTTGTGATTCACGTATAGCGACACAGAAGTAAGCAGTTCTTTCATAGAAAAAGAGGGTGACTAGACCAAGAAGGGAAGGAACAAGCAGAAGGCCAAGGGAAAAGGAAAGCCCAGGATAGGATTAGATCCCTTTAGATCTGTCTGATGCTATATGTAGGTAGAATTGGGAGTTGTGACTGGCTGGAAGATGGGAGGAGGAAAGGACCTGTGGTTGTCACTTTCCTGTAATGGAAGCAGTCCTGCTTTTACGTGAGAGTAGTAGCCAAGATTATCTCATGGGTTTTTTCTATCCAAATCCATGAGTATACCTTGGGGGACGGGGAGAATGAGGGGAACTTCCATGTGGAAGAGAGAAGAGGGAAGGCTTCTGGGTTCTTAGTTGCTAATCTGTTTCCTACTGGCATTAGGTACTTGGAATTATGTCAGTATAGAGGACCTACCCAACCCTGATGCGGCTTGGGTATATTCTATCCCATCATTCATTTCTGTCTTGGTACAATCTGTCCAGAGCCAAAAATTCAAGCTTATAGACAAAGAAACAGGGGATTCAAGCATAAGCCAGTTCTGTTTCCTTGAAAACATTTAGTGTCCTTCAGAATACAACATTAACTACTTTAGCCCTTTGTCCAATTGCTCAACAAGATTTTGCTAGGTCTCTGTTGTGTGCTCAGCCTTGTACTAGGTGCTATGGGTAATACAAAGAAATGTAAGACATTATCTATGTCCTCAGGAAGTCTATAATCTAGCTGGGAAGGTAGGAGACATGCATAAAATAACAGTGAACAATGCAAGTATTATTAAATGCTAGATTATGTGTTTCATGCACTAAATCCTACAGGCAGTCAGAAAAAGGAGACATCCATGAGGGCTGAAATAGGATTCCCATTCCCAGTTCCAGATACTTCCTTTGGTTTTCAAGGTTATGGTCATTTACCCGTTGGCTCCTACCTCCGAACTGATCATCCAAAGCCCACTTTATACTTTGTTACACTATCATAAAACATAAAGCCTACAATAATAACAAATTTCCACTGATAGTAATTTGAGTCATAGTACAGCATACTATGTTCTCAGCATTGTACCAAAGCTGTATATATTCAGAGAAGTATAAAGCACAGTCTTGAAGCCTAATACAAGAGCTAAGGCAAATATGAGACAAGTTAACTAACAATACATTATGGTACATGGCTAGTACGGGACAGAAAGCAATTCAGAGAAGGAAGTTTTTGTGACCTGAAATGACCATAGAAAGCTTCTCAGAGGAGGCAGAACTTAAGCCAAGAAGTGAAGAATAGGTAGGATTTAGACAGGATAAGGGCAGGGAAGTGAGCATTCTAGGTCAGTAGAGAATGAAATGAGCAAAGGGGAAGAGGTGAGCATGCATTTCAGAGAGAAGTAAAAGATGTATTTGGAGCACAGGGTTATAGAAAGGTTTGAAGGCCAAGATAATAAATTTGGACTAAATCTTATAGACAGTAGGGAGTCACTGAAAGTTTCTGAGCAGGGGATTGAAATGATCTAAGTGTTTTAGGATATAAATAGGACATCAGCTGGAAGTCTAGCTACAGAGCCTTTGACTAGCATAGTTTGTAAAGCATGAAGCTTCGGTGGCTTTTTCTCCACTGCAAAATTGGCTACTTTAGATGCCAGAAAAATAAGTATATTAATAAAATTCTATTTTTACTAAATGTATTAATAATAAGTAACTGTTAAGTGCCAGGCACTATGCTAAGCAGTGGTGCTATGCAGAAAAAGCAAAAACTGTCCTCGCTCACCGGCTTTAAGTCCAAAAAACTGGGGCCTGCCGCGCCAGAGACTTCTGTGATCACTGGCCATCTTGGAAAGTAAGACAGAGAACTAGACAGTCCCAGAGATTCTTTTCCTCAAATCGTCTCCTTGTCCCCTCTCCTAGAGATCGCCCTGTCTACAGCCCCTAAAAATTATACCCTCATCTCTCAACCCATTTCTCTGTTCTGTTCAGTTTGTCTGAAGAGTTGTATGTTGAGTAGTAGATTGTTAAGACTGATTCTGTCTCAAGTGAAAACCCTTCTAAACCCTCACAAGAGGCCAAATGGCCATGAAGGCAGGTGCCCCATCATCATCTTTGAAGTCTGCATAAGTATTTCATAAGTATTACCCCAATCTCCCCACCTCCAGGAAACTTCCTTTTCTTATTTTGTTTTTTGGTGTCCCCAATTAGACTTCCCACTGAGACTTCCTCCAGCTCTCAGCTCATTTGCAGGGCACATAAATGATATATCATGAGTGTGAATGATCAAGTTCAGGTTACCAATTCTGCCCACTTCTCTAGTCGTATTAATTATAATAATAACAATAACAATACAATTCTTTATATTTGATAGTAATTTGGAATTTATAAGTTGTTTTCATATAACATATAATGAGATGGCAGTTAGGTATTTCTAGAGGCTGGTTTGTTTGTTTTTTTAACCTTTTGGAGGGGGAAGGGCAGAGCAATTGAGATTAAGTGACTTCCCCAAGGTCACATGGCTAGTAAGTTTTAAGTGTCTGAGGTCAGATTTGAACTCAGGTCCTCCCGACTCTAGGGCCAGTGCTCTACTCACTGCGCCACCTAGCTGCTGCCAAGAAGCTGGTTTTTCTAAAAACCTACCCTTACATTTTTATACCAAAATTGCTTTGTACATATAAGTAACAAAATTGTCAGTTTCTACTAAAAGAGGAGTATAACTGACATTTATATAACATGTTAAATATATTATCTCATTTGATTCTTATAACAATCCCATAAGATAAATACCACAAGTATTATTCTCCCCATTCTGTAGATGAGAAGAACTCCACTCAAACAGAGGTTGTGATTGGACCAGATTTCACAAAACTATTAAGTGTCAGCAGTAGGATTCAAACTCAGGCCTCTTCCTACTCAAATCCCTTTATACCACACTGCAGAAAATCTGATTCTTCAGGTGCCTTACTGGCAGTGGTATTTTTTAGAAGATTAAAGAGATAATGAAAGGAACTTTTTTGTATCCCATACAAAGGAAGAAATGGTTTGTAAAGTAAAGGAGTTAGGAAGGGGGAGGAGGGATGGGGAAAAGTAAGCATATCATTTTAGAATTTCTAATAGACAAGGTAGGGACCACTGGATAGTCAGATAAATACATAAACTTGAAGCAAATGTCAAAAGTTCAAAGGGAAGATATGAAACTAAGGGCAGAGAATACAGAAAGGAAAGATGACACGGAATGGATATGCTAACAATAAAAATATTAAAATCAGAAATGATCCTAGAAGAAAAGGGGAAGATTTCTGAACATAAAAATGTGGCTACATAAGATGCTCTCTGATGAGCTCAGGTTTTTATAGCACATATGTGAAGCATGAACATGTGACCAAGGATAACTACAGAGTGTCCAGCAAGGGTATCAGAAAGGCTAAAACCAGAATGAGCTAAGGTTTGTGAGAAAAGCTAAAAATAACCCCCCCAAAAGTTGTTAAATTTATATTCAGAAAGAAACGAAAGCGCTGGACCCACAGCTTAGAGCAGATTACAAATTATTACTAATAAATTATTAAATTCACTTAACAGAGAAGAATTACTTCACTCCTACCTTCCTTGGGTATTATTTACCTAAGAGAATGATCTTCACACTAGAAAGAGTGGAAACAAATTGTGGTTAAGGGATAATTGAAGCTCAAAACAGTTAGTGGAGATCGAAAGTAGAGAAGACCTGACTCTTATAAATGAATTTTCAAAGCCCCAAATGAATTATACTCATGTCAGGGAATGTTTTTACTATTATCAGTGTATCTTAAATTCAAGGCATTAGAATTATTATTGAATAATGAATGGTATAGTCTGGCATATTTCAACTTAGTTCAACATATGTTAAGTGCCTATTGTACACAAAGATACAAAGTTTAAATAAGTTTACAGTCGAGTAACTTGATATATGTAAAAATACCAGTATTACAGATTAGTAGTTGATGAATGCATAGAAGGGGAGGCAGGGTTAAGGACCAACTGAAGACATCAAAGAATTCATTAAAGAAGGTTTAATGGAGGAAAATTTTAATTGAGTTTAAACAAAGGGATGGGAAAATTCAGCAGGCAGAAATGGTAAAGAGAAAAGACATTCTAGACATGGAGGGGTGAGGCAGTAAAGCACAAATTCAAGTATATGGAGAGGATTAGTATGAAAAAGAACAACACTGAAATGGTAGAGCGGCCCCAGGTTGTGGAAGATGTCAAAGTAAACATAAATAATTTGAACTCTACTTATTAGGCAATAGAGAGCCATTTCAGGATTTCCAAAAGAGGATGTTCTAACTGATTGGATAACTAGCCAAAAATAGTTGATTAATGTGTCCTTGTATAGAGGAAGATCTCTAGTGGAGTGCCTCAAAGAGCTTTCCTTTGTCTTGTTCAATATTTTTATCACTTTGGATGCACAGATGGATGGTGTGTTTATCAAATGTGAAGATGACACAAATGTACCTAGCCAGTATACTACAAGTTAAAATGTGACAGGAGCAAATAAGAAATCCAAACAGAGTTCCAGAAAAATTCGAGGAAGGAGAGACCGTCACCTAGAGAAATCAGACATAGTTTCATGAACCAAAGCATACCACAAACATGACGATAAATTGCTGCTTTTAGATTTTAAAAATTAATTACATGAGGAAAGGGCAGGAAAAAAATAGATTAGCAACAATTCCTGTTAGATAATACATGCAGATGCTAGAAAAAGCTGATAACCTTAGACGACATTAAATAAAAGTGTAATAAGTATAGAAATTTAGAGGTTAATAGGCCTTCTGTATTGCACTGATATGACTGTGACTGGAGTATCTTGGTAAGTTCTGGGCATTATGGTTTTAAAGGATTAATGACAAAACTGAACCATGAGAAAGCAAAAAAGTTGGTGCAGCATCTGGAAACTGTATTCTGTAAGCTACAGTTGAAGGAACTGAAGAAATAGTGGACATGAAACATTCCCCACCCCCAAAACCTGGGACTCACTGTTTCACAAAAATAGCATCCATGGGAAGAGTGGGCTCGAATTTAGCATACAATGGTAATGAAGCACACATGTAATGAACACATATGACAAAGGAATACCACAACTACAGGATTTTCTCTTTCATAGGATTGTCATGAAGTTCACCCACCCCACCTCAGGTTCAACATCTCTGTTGAGTTGTATTGATTAGGTAGATTTCCATGGTTCACCTCTCTTCACAGCTGAACTTGTGATTGCCAGAGTTAGCTCTTTCAAGTCCATATCTGGTCTCTTCTGTTGCTTCAAGAGATCATGCTCCTTGAAGCTGCTTCTGGCCATAAGTGACTATCTCTCCTTATGTGTGTCTGTCTACAGAATATATCTTTGTTTCTTCAACTGTGTCAAACTCCTGAACTGACTTTCCAACCGCTGTGAGGGGGTGCTTCTTTCTAAGCAAGTTCTGCTCACCACTAGATGTCATGACCAATAGGGCAATGGAGGAGAGATAATCACCCCACCCCCTGCACAGTTCTTTCTCAGAGACCTTCCGCAATTGCCACCTCTTGCCTAAAATGCCTCAAACAAATGGGGCATATTTTAAGGATCACTTGGGTTCATGACTTCAGTGACATTGGTCTCATTTGAGTCATTCAGAAAAGCATTCATACTTCACAAAAGGGTAACAAAGTGTTAAGATCCCCTGACTATGTCAACTGAGATGGAAAGGTAATCTAATCTCTCCTTTACACAAGGAAGAACTTGGTAATTATCATTGTTGAAAAGTGGGTTGTCTTGTGAAGTAGGGAGTTATTCATAGCTGAAACTATTTAGGCAGCTGTCAAGAGTGTTTGTTACCTTATTCATACACAAGAGGGATTAAACTAGATGAGCTCTAAGGTCCCTTAAAACTCAGTTGTAGAACTCCAGATTGAGTATGGGAGACCAGGATGGGAAAGGAAGGAAAACCAATTCTGGAGATACTATAACAAGTTCAGTTTTAAACATGTTGATTTCCAGGTGAAGATGGAATTCCTAGGTAGAAATATATAAAGGCAGTTGGAAACAGGGGCTAGAACTCAGGAGTAAGGAAAGTTGAAGCCTTGGGCAGCAGGTTGGGATGAACAGAAGAAAACTGATGACTGATTTTTGTGGTAACCCTGCATTTAGGGGGAAGGAAGAAGCAAAAAGGGGGGAGTGAGAAGGAATTAGTATAATAGAAGCTAAGAGGAGATCATTTCAAGAAGAAAGGAATGATCAAGTGTCCCATGCCACAGTTATCAATATTACTCCCCCATCTTTCTCTCCAGGGCCTGGTGATGTACCCATTTTCCACAAGGTTTCATTTTCTCTCCTTGCCTCATCATTTTTTTTTTCTCTACAGGGGGCAGTGCTGAAAATCGGCCCATCCTTCGCTACAGCAAGGAACAGCGACCAACCACCCTGCCCATCCAGCCTTTTGTGTTCCAGCACCATTTCCCTAAACAGCTGCCCAAGGCTAGGGCCCTACACAGCCTCTCCCAACTTTACAGCCTCTCTGGCAGCAGCCGTTCACAGCCACCTGTCCTGCTGGCCTCCACCTCCCAGGGCTCAGCCCTGGCCCCTTCAACACAACCCCCTGCTCCTGCCCCTGCTCCTCGAACAGTGGATGGAGCTGCTTCCCTTCCTGAAGAAACCACCAGAAAGGCAGCACCTGACCCAGATACCTCTCGGCCCTCCCCTCTGGGAAGCTATTCACCCATCCGAAGTTCAGGCCCCTTTGGGCCCAGCACCGACTCTTCCTCTGCCTCCTGTTCGCCCCCTGAGCACACTGTGGATGGCCCCCCACCACGAAGCCATTCCTGCCCTGCCACAGCCAACCTGATCCCAGTCCGGCAGGCCCTGATGCCTGGCCCCGCTCACCAGCTGGAGGCCACTGAGAGGCTACCACCAGAGCCCAGCCCACTGCTCTCTGAGTATCGGCTCCATGGGGCAGGCAACCTGTCCCACCTGGGTCCTACAGGACCTAGCCTGAGCCGAGCAGAAAGCCTAGCTCGGGGAGGTGGTGAGGGCAACATTGCATCCCGGCTTAGTAATGGTACTAAGCATGTCTCCCCAACCTCCCCCAGAAATAGCCATACACATTTAGAAGCACCCTCAACATATGTTATGGAGACAGTTCCCACCCTTCCTAGTAATTGGGGAATGGCTCTTTGCCTTTCACTTAGGTGGTCCCTTAAGGAACATTTTCCTAGCGCCCAGACTCCCTCTGGTCAAAAGTCAAAGAATGTTTGAGGCCTTCTCTCCCAATTACAAATGTCTCCTCCTACCCTAGCACTCCACAGGGCCCATGGGACAAGCAATCTGGTGGGTGGAAAATGCTGGTAACATATAGTTAACTTTCCTTCTCTGTCTTCTTTCTTCTCCTGCCATGCCATAGCCAACCACTTATCCCCTCAAGCTCTCAAGTGGCGAGAATATAGGCGGAAGAATCCACTAGGGCCACCAGGTCTTGGGGGAAGCCTGGACCGGAGGCCACAAGAGACTAGACTGGCCCGGAGAAATCCCATTTTTGAGTTCCCTGGACCCCTCAGTGCTGCAGGCCATTTGCATTGCCGCCTAAATGGTACATGCATCAATGAGAAGAGAGGAGGGTGTGGACTATTACAGCTGAAAGCTTGAGAGGAGGCAGCTGGAGATGAGGCCAGCAATCCAGTCCCAGGGGCACAGATTCCAAATGACACAATCCCCGGGGATGAGCCACAGGGAGAAGCCAAGAAAGTGAGGGGAATTCATGAGGTCAGGGTCAGGGGGAAATCAGTATGGTCAGCATCAGTGCTGGGATCAAAAAGTTATAGCTAGGGTTGGTTGATTGTCTTCCCCACTCTCCTTCCAGGTCAAGCAGTGAAACAGCTGCCACTGAATCATACAGACTTCTCTGACCCCTTCTCCTTGGCCGAGAAGCCACCAGCTGAGTTCTGTCTCTCCCCAGATGGCAACACAGAAGCTGTCTCCATTGATCTACTACAGAAAAAAGGTAGGAGCCCACCCCCACTCTCAACGTGAGCCGGAGGCATTGCTGTCAAGGCCCTTATCCTAAGCTGAAAAGATCCCTCTCTCTCCACAAACCCCCTAGACCATCTCCTTGCCCCACAGTTAATCAGCCTGATGCATCCTGGTTTAGGGACAAGGAGCACAAAAAAAAAAGCTATTTGTTTAATTATATGTATACATTAAAGCTAATATTCTTAGTGCAGAATTACTACAAACACCAGAGCTTATGGGACCCTTCCCATCCTGGTCCTTGTGCCCCCTTCCTATGAAGTCCCTATCCTTGTGGTGTCACTATCCTTGGAAAATGTTGGAAGCAGTTGCTTGGGGGCCTCCATCAGCAGAGTCACTTTATCTGTTTGTTCTCCAGGACTAGTGAAGGATGTTAACACTGCCGTGGACCTCATTGTGGCACATTTTGGCACAAGCAGGGATCCTGGGGTTAAGGTATGGAAAAAATGGGGCAGTTATATCCTGACCTTTCTGACTGGGGAGAGGGGAAATGTTCCTTACTGGGTTGCCCTGTTTTCCACATACCTTGCTCCTTCAGGTTTGGGGCTATAGAAAGGGAGAAACTGTGAAGACTAATCCTAAGGGACATAACTAGAGGGGACTAAGGAAGAGACCAGCCATGGGCTGAGAGCTTCATCTGGAGTCACTGCCCTCCCCACTTTACAAAATCTCCTTCACCTCTCCATACTCCTACTCCTTCCTCAGGCCAAGCTGGGAAACAGCTCTGTGAGCCCCAATGTGGGTCACTTAGTGCTGAAGTACCTATGTCCAGCTGTTCAGGCTGTGCTGGGCGATGGGCTCAAGGCCTTCGTGCTGGATGTCATCGTTGGGCAGCGCAAAAATATGCCCTGGAGTGTAGTGGAAGCTTCCACACAACTTGGTATGCAGTAGGGGTTGGGGCAGGGAGGAGCTTGAGGGAGAAATGGAGAGGAGGGGGTGGGGGGAAAGGCTGGGAGAGGCACAGGGAGATTATGAGAAAGGGAAGACTTTCTGTGCTGAATTCAGTACTTTTGAGACCAGATACCTCCTTCCCCTGGATTCCCCTTAGGCCCATCCACCAAGGTTCTACATGGCCTCTACAACAAGGTCAGCCAATTCCCAGAGCTCACCAGTCATACTATGCGCTTCAACGCCTTCATTCTTGGCCTTCTCAAGTGAGTACATCATCAGATACATTCACCTGAGTTGATGAACCCACCCACTCTGCCCCTGCAACCCTACCCCTGAAAAGCAGAAAATTCCTGGGCAGAAACACAAGGCACCAGTCCCACAATTGGTCCCATATTCATTGCCAGGGTTCTATCTTGCAGCCTCCCTTTGGCTTTCCCTAACAAACGCGGGTAGAAATCTCTTCAGTTTACAAACCCACAAACCCAGCTTGAATATTTAAAAAGGGAAAAAAAACTAAAGCAAGACAACAGAAGTCCAAAAATGGAGTTGAGTACATTATCTTTATAAAGCTAAATAATAGAACTCTAGTCATAGGTTGTATCCTCAATCCCACCTAAAACCTATCTGGTCTTTTCCCCAGATATAGGCAGGCCCTTAAGCTAGCACTTCTGGCCCTAGACTGCAAGTTCTGATCTGTAGTTGTGCTGCCCCTTGGATCTGGTCCTTATCTCTTGATCTAGAAAAGATAAAGTTTCCTCCTTTGACTTCAGGTCACCCCATCATGGAGATCTCTATGGCTCTTCCTAATCCTTAGAAGTCCTATACTGTCCCCTGGAGTATTTATCTGTCCTATTTAGTTTGCCCATTTATTTAGTTTACTAGCCAACTGTTAAGGCTAGTTCTATCCTCATTAAAGCTTAGTTTCACTTGTTTCCATATTTGTACTGGGCTCTGGATCACAAGTTGCCATATGGACCAATGGTAGAAGCCATTTTGATTCCTCATTCATTTGTTCAACATGGACAAACAATCTTGTACACCATCCAGAAAAAGACTGCCTTTTTACTGTTTGATAGTTCTACCCTTTCCCCCATCCAGCCACTAAGTTTTTAATTAATTCTGAGTTCAAGGAGTAATCAAGCCCACCCTTCTGTTCATAGCTGTTTCCTGAGGTTATTAGCTCTCCCCACTATGTATGTGACTGAATGACTCATGATCCCAGGTGCCCCTCAGCCCCCACAATCCACCAGTGGTCTTCCAAAACATCACAGCAAGTTTACAATACTTTCAGCATACTCCTATCAAACTCCTTGTAGCTATCCTCCACACACCCTCATACAACTACAAAGTGTAGGATCCACGCTCAAAGCTCAGACCTCTGCTCTCATCTCCTTTCAGCATTCGTTCCCTGGAGTTCTGGTTCAATCATCTCTACAACCATGAAGGTAACACCACCACCACTACCCTCAAAACATGCCCTCCAACCCCTGACTTTGGCCTAACCATATAGATTTCCTAAACTCTGCACTGCAGGCCTTTTAGAAGGCTGGGCAGAATGAGGCACTTGCTTCCTTCCCCTGTGTTTATCACCAGGCAACCCTAAGCAGAGAACTGTTCCATGTTCTCTAATCCCAGCCCGGGTGGGAAAGAAACATTCTAAGACTCCAAGCTGTGACTCTCCTGAATCACTGCTGGCCTGTCCTCAACACACAATCAATTAATAAGAAAGGAGCGAAGGCCTGTGGGGGGAAGTTTTTCTCAAAAGTCTCTTGTTCGTTGATATACCAACACCTCTTCATCCATACCTTTTTAACCCTTGTCTGTCTCTGGCTGGGTCCCCCACCCTTCCCTCTTCCTTGCAGATATCATTCAAGCCCATTACCAGCCATGGGGTTTCCTGAGTGCAGCTCACACTGTGTGCCCAGGATTGTTTGAAGAGCTGCTGCTACTGCTGCAGCCTCTGGCACTGCTACCCTTCAACTTGGACCTGCTGTTCCAACACCGGCTCCTCCAGAATGGCAAGCAGCAGCAACAGCAGAAAGAGCTGCTCCGTGTGTCTCAGGGACTGCTGCTCTCAGCCCACTCCACTCTGCAGCTGGCACGCTCCCGAGAGCAAGAGGGCCATGGGAGCACAGATGGGGCAGCCCCAGGGGAGCGGGTGAAAGGGGTGGGTGCCCCAGCAGGAGGTGAAGAGGAAGAGAAGGTGGTGGCGACTGTAGCAGAGGTACAAGCAGGTACAGGGCAGGGTGGGCGGGCACGAAGTGGACAGGCTGGCTGGTGGTACCAGCTCATGCAGAGCTCCCAAGTCTACATCGATGGTTCTGGTGAGGGCTCCAGATTTCCCCGGAGTGGTGAGAAGAAGAAGGGAGTAGGGGGCTCCCAGGCCCCACCCCCTCGAGAAGGTGTGGTAGAAGGGGCTGAAGCCTGTCCCACTGCTGAGGAAGCCCCCAGCCGAGACAGAGGCTGGCCCTTCTGGATGGGGAGCCCTCCAGACTCTGTGCTAGCTGAGCTGAGGCGAAGCCGGGAGAGGGAAGGGCCTGCAGCCCCCCAGGGAGGCAGTGAGGAGGGGACCCAGGAGTCCACTACCGGAGGTATCAAGTGGGGACACCTGTTTGGCTCCCGAAAGACCCAGCGAGAGGCTCGGCCACTCAATAGGTGAGAACAGTTACAGAATACGAGGGGGAGGGATAGGCCAGGGCAAGAAAAAGCCCTTGAGGCTGAGAGTTGGCCACAGTCAGGGTCATGATGCTTCCACGGGCATTATTGCTCAAGCATAAAGCTGGTCAGTGACAGAGAAATATGGGTGCTAACACAAAGGGCAGTACTTGAGGGAGGACCTAAAGCTGTCTCTTTTCTCTCCAATCCTCTCTCCCCTCCATGGTCCCACAGGCTGCCCTCTGACTGGCTAAGCCTAGACAAATCAGTGTTCCAACTGATGGCACAGACAGTGGGCACCCGCCGAGAGTCAGAGTCCAGGGAAAGCCCTGAAGAACCACCTGCTCTGGATCTACCCCCTAACTTGCCCTGGTGAGCACAGAAGGAGCGGGAGAGTAGGGCTGGATATAGAGCCATTGGCTGAAGTGGATTTGACTTCTGTTTCTTTCTCTTCCCAGCGAGGTGCAAGCACTCTGCCACCACTTGGCCACAGGGCCTGGGCAACTGAGCTTCTGCAAGGGGGACATCCTGCGGGTGCTGGGACCAGCTGGGGGTGATTGGCTTAGGTGTGGCAGAGGCTCTGACACTGGCCTGGTGCCCCTAGCCTATGTGACACCAACCCCCACCCCAACCCCTACCCCCAGGGGCCCCCAAGACTGAGGCCCTTGTGCATGCTGGAGTCCACCAGGCACCTTCACTTTCCCTAGGGACTAAAAGCCCCAGGATGGGCCACAGACTTGGCTCCCCCGGCCCCCAGGATCCATTAGCCTGAAGGGCCATGTCTGTGTCCCCATGCCTGCCCTCCCCATATGATCTGTATTCATTAATCCCTCATAATCTGTCCCAATGACCCTGGCCCAGACCACCCACCACCTACCACCCACACCCACTCCCAAGGAAGAAAAGAGGACTAGACCCTGGGATGCCAGGTCTTCTTCAACTCCTGTCCCCATCTTCTGACTGGAAGATGCCCAGCTGTGAGGCTAGGGTACAAAGTGAGGGATTGTGGAGGGGCCCAGGGGGCACTCTGGGCTGGTCAGTGCTGTGGAGAGGGGGGAGTAACAGTATTGGGGCTGGCCCCTCCCAGGCCCCCCCCCAGCTGTAAATAGGCTGCTGCCAACACCCTGGCCATATGGGGGAGGGCCACCCAGGCCAATGTTTATTTATTTATTTATTATGCATATTAATAAAAAAGGTGCTCAGCCTCTGTCCCTGCTCCTCAGACATCTCTCCCCACACCCTTCAGTATGCCTGGCGTTGGGGAAAGTAGGATTGAAGCTGCTTCTGGAAGTTTCTGAAGCTCTCATGGGGGAGAGTCCCATAGGTGTGACCAAGCTGGAACTTAGAGCCTGTGGAGCCAAGGGAGGCTGTCACACAGAGCAGAGACACAAAACAGAGACGATGTTGTTGGGGGTATCTGGTGCATCTCAGCAAGGCTCTACCTAGTGCCTCTTCATTCCCAGACACCTCCAGACTATCCTTGTCAATAGAGAAAACTCTAAGAACCATTCTCAGAGCAGTCACTAACGTGGACCTTCAGTAAATCCTTTTAGTGCCTCAGATTGGACTAGATGATTGCCAAGATCTGACAGTTTGTAACTTCATGTGGAGTTGATGTTCCATCTACCCCATCTGGTATTCTAGAGCAATCCCAACCTGCTTTAACCCAGGCTTCTAGGACCTTTAATGTCCTGTCCCTCTATCTCCCCAAAGCTTTCAACTCCCCTCCCCCATCAGATTCAAACTTCTACTTCTACCCCAGGTCTCACCTGGCACATAACCCTTGTAGCAGGGCATCATGCCTAAGTTCTGTAAGTAGGTCCTGGAACGACTTGGAGGAAGCTTATTGTCCCTCTGGCCCCTGGCCCCTGGGCACAGCTGCCCAAATTCCTGCAGAGCCTGATTGGTAAGAATAGGGAAGCTAGAGCCGAAGAGGAAACGGGCTCGTGGCACATATCCAGTAAACCCTGTGAGGAAAGGAACATCCAGATTCTAATAGGACAGCTTCGCTCCCTTCATCCCTCTGGAGTGTTCTCCATCCCCCCACCCACCCACCATTCCCACTGTTCACCTGAGATGAAGAACTTGTCTGGATCTTTGTCATCCATGGAATAGGGGGAGACCTGAGGGGACACCAAAGGAAATTGGGGACAGAACTAAAGTATCTGGCCCATCTCTCTCACACACACACACTCTAGGGGAGCAGAGACCCTTGGGCAGCTTCCCCCTAAAAGGGTAGGAAATGAAGCCCCCCTCCCTGTCCCACCACCCTTGTCAATCTCTCCCATCCTTCTGGTCATAGCCTCTCACTTTGGGTTTTTGCTCCAGCTCCAGTTCCAGCTTCAGGTGCTCATCCTCTGTCTTAGACTCCAGCTCCTTCTCAGCTTCTGGCAGCTCTTTATTCCCTGTACCTAGACGGCTAGTGAAGTCCCTCAAAGCTTCAGCCCAGACCTGAGTGCATCTCTTGGCAAAGATGTGCTGAGACCGGGGCACAAAGCCTGGAAGGCCATATTGAAGGAGATGGTTAGTGAGTCCTGTCTGCAGGGAACAGGAAGGGAATGCCCTTTCAAGCCAGTGAGGAAGATAAGAGCTGAATATTGAGGGCATGTGCCAATTTCCCTGGGGCTTGGAATGGGGAGGAATGAGTTCTATTCATGTGTCCTTGTCCCCCAGTGACAAATATTTGAGATGGCCATACCTGTGTACCCAGGGATCATGTTGGACTTAATCCTCTCATGTCCATGCCAGGAATGCTTGTCAGCCCTAGGAGATCCAGGATTATTGATCGGGGGCAGAAGCATTCGGTGGGTAGGGGGCCAGGGTAGGCCAGAGGGACCAGACAGCAGCAACTGTCCAGTCAGTTGTCCATAGGTCTTACCAAGGCTGAACCCAAGTTGTGGGCAGTGTCCAGTATACCTATGGTATGGGGTTCATCCACTCAGTCCCTGCTTCTAACATTCTCCCATCACCCCCATATTTCCCAATACTACCATATACTGCTATGGCAAACATGCTTTCCTGACGATTCCTACATATATCTGAAATCACCATACCCCACTACACCACCCCCTCTCTTCATAGAAGCAGAAGAAAACAATTTGCCAGGCCTCAACTGTCCCTTATCATCAGGGACAGGTAAGGGTGGCGTTTTTTGTTGTTGTTTTCAGTCCAAGGAAGCCAAGAGGATGAAACAGGCTACCCATCTCAGAGCTAAGGAGCCCTTGGCTCAGTGACCATGTTCTCCAACTGTTACCAAGGAGATGACAACATGCCACTAGGGATGGAGGCCAGGAGACTGCTGTCACAATTTCCCTGATACTAGCCCTATATTCTCCCAATAGCAGCTCCAGACATGGATCCTTCCACCCCAGTTTGTCATCTATGCCTGACATCACTGATTTAACCATTATCACCACCACCACCAGCCTTCCACACACACACACACACACACACACACACACACACACACACACACACACACACACACACACACACACACACACACACACACGGAAGTACTTATAGTGGAGAAACCTTACCCTGGAATGTAATAAGGACCCCGAGGTGGTAGGCCTGGGGGAAAGGCAGAGCTGGCCATGGCCCAGGACTAGAAAAAGGCTCTTCTCAATCAGGCTCTGGCCTGTGTATGCCTGTTGTGTCCAGGGCTGCAGGCAGGGCTAGGGGGAGTGGGTGGAGCAAGGGGAGGGACTTAGGAGAAAGGACAGGTTGCCTTAGAGTCAGAGACAAACAGACCCCTGTAAAGCAGTCCTTTTGCTATGGCGCATCTGCCACATGTAGCCCAGGGTAAGTGAAACCCTGATGCAGACACAGCTTATTTGAAGGGATAGGATGATGTAGAAGGGAAGAGCTTTGTCCTTGCAATTAGAAAACCTTCGTTTAATCCCTGAGCCTCCGTTTTCTCTTTAAAATGAAGATAATACTTCTGACACCACCGGCCTCATTGGGTAAGTGAGGAAAGTGCTTGAAACACTTAGTAAATGAATGCATTATTGGGGAGAGCACAGAAAACAAAAAACCACACTCTTCTATTCCCCTGTCTGAATCAACTGAGTTAGAGGGGACCTTTGACGGGAGGGAGAGGACAGGATCTCATCTCTGCCCTGAGCAGGTTCTGTTTACATCCCTTCTGGAGCCCTTGGTCCGAGGAGGATGGCATGGCTTTTGTCTTTAGAGAGACCCTGATCTGGTGGTGATGGGGCACCCGGGAAAGCAGTTTGATTCAATGTGGAAAGAAAGCAATTGTTTGTGAGGCAAAAGAAGGAAAGGTGGAAAAAGGAAGCTGGGGCTGGGGGTAGTTGAGTGACTACTGAAGAGGGGTAATGGTTTTTAAACTATGCATAATTCAACAAGAGATTAGTGGGCATTATATCACCCATTCTGTGCTAATCCACTGCAGGGGATTCAATTATGACACTTTGTCCCTGAGCCTCAAAGAGTTTATAGCCTCCTAGAAACAAACTATGAGCACATAAAACATTTGTATAACTTTGTATTGGCACTAAGTGCCAAGATTAATGGTCTATAGTGCAATAGGAATTCAAAAGAGAAGAAAGCACTGAGATAAAGATTAAGGTGGGACAGCTAGGTGGCACAGTGGATGAAGCCCCAGGCCTGAACACCAGAAGACTTACCTTCCTGAGTGCAAATGTGACCTCAGACACTAGCTATATGTCCCTGGGCAAGTCACTGTACTAAGTTCTTCAACAGTAAAATGAGCCATAGAAGGAAATGGCAAACCATTTCAGTATTTTTGCCAAGAAAACCCCAAAAGGGGTCACGAAAAGTCAGACAACTGAAAAATTACTGAATAACAAGGATTAAGAGCTTTGGTCTTTTAAGAGTATGTACAGAAGCTTTTCATATTCTGGAAAAGAGAATAGGAATTTAAGATGGAAAAGCACCTGGATTTGCTTTGGTCAGACTACATGGAGAGTATTTGGTTCTGGGAACCATAGTTTAAGAACACTGAAAAGCTGGGGAGTAGCTGAGGGCAACCAGGATGGTGAAGGGCCTTTAATCCATGTCATGTGAGGATCAGCTAAAGGATCCAAAAATGTTTAACCTAGAAAAGAGAAGCTGTGTCTGAGTTCAGGTATTTGAAGGGCTGCCATGTAGAAATTACATTTAATTTCTTTAGCCACAGAATCAGGAGCAATGGTTGCAATTGACAGGCAGATTTTGGTTTAATAATGTCAGGGGAAACTTCTTAACAATTAGAACTATCAGAGGGCAGAATGAGTTGCCTCAGAAAGTCTTGAGTCCCCTCTCAATGAAGGTTTCTAAGCAGAGGCTAGATATTTGTTGAGTATGGCCAACTAGAGATTCCTTGTGTGTATGGGTTACACTGGATGACTGCTGAGGTTCCTTTGCAGCTCGGAAACTGTGTGTGACAATTGTGGGTTCTCCTTTGTATTTGGTGAATGCTCCATATAACTGACACCTGGAACACTGCCCAAGTCTGCTGGTACTCTGACTTCCCTAAGCCTGCAGAACGACTCTCTTATCAAGAAAGAAATTGTAGTATCCTTGAGGTGGCACTTCCCTTGGGTTACCAGTCAACAGATTCGTATGCATTTGTCTAGTACACACAGGTGAGCCTCTCATGCCACCAAGCCTCGAAGTTTAAAGCACTGAGGCAAGCAAAAACTTCTGGCCAAGATTCAGTTTTTTGTTTTGCTTTTTTCGGAGGGGGGAAGGTGGGGCAATTTGGGGTTAAGTGACTTGCCCAAGGTCACATGGCTAGTAAGTGTTAAGTGTCTGAGGCCACATTTGAATTCAAGTCCTCTTGACTCCAGGGCCAGTGCTCTATTACTGAGCCACCTAACTGCCCCGAGATTCAGTATTGGTCTAAGCTGGGAAATGAAAAGAAATATTTCTCAAAATTATTTAAAAATAGGAAATCTCTAATTCTGTCCCCACTCCATATTTGGCCTTTCAGAATGTCAAACAGCATCCACAGAACACTGGCCATCAGCATACAAGAGGCACTTAGTGAGGCCTACTCAGAGAAACCAGGGAAATTGCAAGAATTGTTATGTCTTCCCACATGGAACCCATCAGACTCCTCCAGGTTAGCTTCATCCTGCACCTATACATTGTGGAAAGGATTAAAGGAGGGATTATATGTCTGGGACTCCAAGATCAGTGGAAAACACACTGGATATCCAGAGTTAGATTTGGATTCTTGCCTCTATAAATTATTTTCTGGGCAACCTTGAACAAGTACATCACTTAACCTCTGAATTTCAGTTTGCTTATAAGACAAAGGGGTTGAATTCAATGGCTTCTAAGTCTGTACTTCTAAGTCATCTTCCCTTCCCTCTATCCCACACCAGTGGAATTTTCAGTAGGTGCCAGTCCCTAACACTCTGGATCTACCTTGAATGATCTGTGTTCTGCAATCTGAGTCTTAAAGCACAGTGCTCCATTCTATGTAGTCAGCTACCCCTATGACCCTGACCACCAGAAGATAGTCTCTGGACACATTGGCTCAAATGCCTCAGCCCTGTAATTCCCATTGCAAAGCAAGACTCTAACTCCTCAAAATCTTGCCCACAAAGTGGTAGGCCAGGAGCCTCAGTCCAAAAGCAGGAGTCCTCTGCTCCCTGGCTTCTGCATGGTAGACAGGAAGATTTCTCAAACACAAAAGGAAGAGGAAAAGTCCCATTCCAGAGCCAGTGTCCAGATCTCATTTCTTCCTGTTCTAGGACACATACTTTCTGAAGCAGTTATCACCCTCCCTGTGAGTTCAAATACCCCAAAACTTGGAAGGAGAAGGGAATGGCAATCATCCATAACATTCTACCAGTCATACAGTCAATGGTGTAGAGATGGCCTTAGAGACAAGCTAGTCCAACCTGCCCCCCCCTCCATTTTCCAGATAACAAAACTAAGATGCAGAGAAGTTAAATATCTTAACCACAATCACACAAGTAGTGTCAGAAACTTAAGAGAGGGCAAATGATTATATTATATTTCTCTGTCACCAGATTATCATCATCCTGGATCCTGAGATAAATAATAAATCAGGATAAAGGAACAGTCTAGGCACAGGTTATTCTCAATTCCATACAGAAAGAAGGTCATCCTTATTTATAAGTGTATTAATTAAATGCTTCTCTACATGTGATATAAGATAAAATGGAAAAATATCTTCCTTAACCAGGCAACAAAGTGCTTCAGATTCTACCATTAATTCCTTTGGAGGACATACATATCCTTGGGAAGGATATTTGTTGGGTGTTGGGAAGAAAAGATTTCAAAAGATACAGAGAAAGGATAAGTAAGCCCCAAGTGGCCTAGAATCCAAGAGGGATATTCTGAATACACAAATTATTCCAATAAAGAGAAAGAGGGGCCACTGTATAGGAGAAACCAATTTGGAAACCTAGGTGCTCTACTGACAGTCTGATCTTAACCAGGCAAGTAGAGAAGACAGAAACAACAGGTAATAATGAATGAGTACAGGCTTTTAAGAATAGTATCAAGAGCACTAAGACCTAGAATGAGCTTCACGAAGCTGACAATGA
Organism: Pseudocheirus occidentalis; assembly: GCA_028646575.1. Taxonomy (NCBI): domain Eukaryota; kingdom Metazoa; phylum Chordata; class Mammalia; order Diprotodontia; family Pseudocheiridae; genus Pseudocheirus; species Pseudocheirus occidentalis. The sequence goes on from CM053599.1 coordinate 126,597,635, forward strand.
ACGCTAAGGACGTTAAAAATATTTTAAAACTGCTTTGGGACAAGAGGAAAATCAATGAATAGGGATGAGCTCTTTTGGATTTATTTAAGACTATATCATTAAAGGAATAGTTTTATGGGCATTGAAAAAGGAAAGCAGTAATAAAAAAGCAGATGTAGCTTCATCCAGGTCAGGTTATACCAGATTAAGTTCACTTTCTTTTTTTGATGGAATTATTGGAATGATAGATCAAGTGAATTCTGTAGATATAGTATATCTAAATTTCAAAACAGCATTTAACAAAAAAGTCATAATTATCTGAGCAAGATTGAGAAATATAAATTAGATGTAAGTACACAGGTAAGTGACTTCAAAACTGGTTGATTGCTTGAACCTGGAGTAATCAGCAGTGATTATTAATAAGTAGATGACAATTTGAAGGAAAATCCCTGGAGAATGAATGGTTCCAATGCTATTCAACTTTTATCAACAATTAAATGAAGCCATAAAAGACATGTTTGTCAAAACTGCAGGTAACACCAAGCTAGGAAGGATAGCTTACACACTATATAGCAAGAGTCAGAATACAAAAAGATCCTTAGACCTTAAGACAATGATTCAAATCTAATAAAATTTAACTCAAATTTAAATGTAAAATTCTATAGTTGGGATTCAAAAAAATCAATTTCATAAGTATAGTTTAAGGGAGACATGACTAGAAAAAACCTGTGTGAAAAAGACTTGAAGATTTTAATGAATTCAGTGGTTAGTATGAGTCAACAGTCATGATATGGCAGCCAAAAAAGTTAATGCTATCCTAGGCTACATGGCATCCAAAGCAAGGGAAAAATTAATCCCCCTATACTGTGCCCTGGTAACAACACTGTGTTCTGTTTTAGAAACTATGTTTTAGGAAAAAACATTAACAGGTTAGAGTATGTCCAAAAGAGGATGATCTGGATTGGTGAAGGGAACTGAGACCATGGTATATTAGGACTTGCTTAAAAGAGCTAGAGATGTTTACTTTAGAAACAAGAAGACTTGGGGGAACATAATGTCTCAATTACTTAAAAGATTGTCACATAAAAGAAGTGTTAGACTTGTTCTGAGTGGCCTAGAGGGCAGAATTAGGTAGAAGTTGCAAAGAGCTTGACATAAAGAAAAACTAACACATGAGCTATCCAAAAGTTGAATGAACAACTCCTAGTATTTAGTAAGTTCTATCTCAGTGAATATCAACAAGTCATATCAACAAGAATTTATTAAGTCTTTACCATGTCAAGTAGGGCATTAAGAACTGGGGAAACAAAGATTACCTGGTTATTTACAGGTTGTTTCTCCCATTGAAATGTAAGTTCTTTGAAGACAGAACTTACTTTTCAATGGGGAAAACAACTTATAAATAACCAGGTAATCAGAGAATGAAAGGCAGCCTAGGGCTACCAGGAAAGACTTCCTAAAGAAAATAGAACCAGTGATAGAGATACATCAGTGTCACAAAAACCCAAAAAGGTCAGAGTACCCAGGAGGAGAAAGTGATTAACCTTAATCAAGTCTGCAGAGAGGTCAAGAAGATAAGGACTGAGACAATGTAATTAGCTTTAGCAATTAAGAGATCAATGGAGACACTTTAGAGAGAACAGTTTTACTCAAATGATGAAGTCAGAACCAGATTGTGGGACAGTTTAGAATTGAAAGAAAACAAAGCAAAGGCATTGATTGAGGTGGCTTTCTCAAGGAGTTTAGCCATGAAGGCAAAGAAAAACACAGAATGATAGCTAGTGCGTCGGATAGGATCAAGTGAGGGTTTGGTTTTTCTGTTTGATTTTTTTTTTTAGTGTTTTTGTTTTGTTTTTTAAGGATGAGGGAGACCCGAGTTGTTTGTAGTAGGCATCAGGGTAAAAGCCCAGTAAATAGGGAGATATTAAGGATAAGAGAGTAGGGTTCATAGTAGGGGAAATTTGCAGGAGAAGTTGGGAAGGAATGAGATCAAGGGTGCAAGTGGAGGGGTTGGCCTTGGCAAAGAGAAGCAATATCTCTTTTCTGAGACTGGAGTGAAGGAAGAGATAGTAGAGAAGATTTCTAAATAATGTGAGATGAGGAAGAAAAGAGAGCTTTCAGCAAACAAGTTCAATTTTTTCATTCAGGTATGAAGTGAAGTCCTCAGCTGAGAGGGCGGTCAAGAGAAGGAAGTGTCATGAGAGGCTTAAGGAGAAACAAGTATGTTTGGAGCAGCTGCTGTAGAGCAGGACAGGGACTTAATGAGAAAGGAATAAAATGTTCACCATTCTGCAGTGAAGGCCCAGCTGAGATTGGATGGCGTATTTGTAGTGGATTCAATCAACATAGCTTTATGATTTCGTACGGCTTCTTTCAGCAGATGCATAGGAGCAAAAGATGGTGATATTGGCAGTAATCCAGAGTCACGGTTTGGCAAGGCATGATTGGTGACTGGACAAAAGAGCAAGAGAATGGTCTGGGAAAGCACTAAAGGGTTAAGGCAATGGAGGTCACAGTGAAGACAAAAACAATGTTTAGATTTTAAGCCAAAGGGAAAATGGACCTGCTAGGACAGAGAATTCTTATTCAAGTATAGGTTGAATAAGTTGGTCTCTGAGATCAACTATTGAAATTCAGCTATGAATTTCCCTTTTCAACTTTGAAATCCCATGATTCTGGAGATATGTGATAGTAACACCTCAGCATGAATTGAATTAGAAAACTGAGCCCTAAATGTTAAATGTCTGGAGGTCCAAGAAGAGGAGGCTTAGAACACTGAGATTTGTTTTATCTATTTCACAATTCTGACACTAGCTGGCTCTGGATGTGGGCTATGGTCAGGAATAATTTAGAACAAGAATTGGACATGATTCAGTTAGTGAACAGTAGTATATAAAGATCATGGTGAGAATCAGTTCACCACTAGGCTTTACCATGCTGTGAAGATGACCTGAGTTCTTGAGGGTTATATCAATGGTTCAAGCTCTGAAAGGTCCTATAAAGTTGGAAGACTTCAAATACAGATTCAATGATAGGCATGACTTATCTGAAGACCAGATTAGCTAACTTTGGGAAGGAACATCACTACAAGGTTGGTCTCCTTGGTGGCAATAACTTATTTTAAACACAGAAATTCATATAGACTAAGGTATAGGAGGATTTGCTTTACACCAGGGGAGGGAGTTAAGCTGTGTCTCCCTGAAGTACTGAAAGTATGGTTAGAACTGAGTACAGGTTAAAATATGAGTGAGGTGAAGAGTAAGTCATGGGTTTCAGGGAGGGTTAGGGCTCGCTTATCAGTAAGCAAGGGAAAAGAAGAGAAACAGGATTGGGAGAGAAAAGAGAAGAGGGAAGGGCAGCAGATGAGAAAAGTGAGTGACTGCTGGGTAATGGTATGATTGAGATTGAACTTGAGCCAGGGGAGGGAGGAAGGGGTGGAGAGTCAGACAGAGCATGTTATTTAGGGAATCAGAAAGTTCAGGAGGATTTAGAACTAAAAGGAAATGAAAAGATAATTTTTTTTTTCCATTTCCCTCAATTTATAGGGGAGGAAACGAAGGCCCACAGAGATGAGCTTACTTGTCCAAGGTTTCATAGCAGGTAGAGCAGAGCCAGAATTTAAACTCTAATCTTCTGACTCTGCATTCAATACTCTCTCCAACATACAACACTGCCTTCCTTGAAAACAAACGGTTCAAAGTAGGTGTGCTGAGTGAGGTCAGAGCTGTGGCTAGGTTTGAGATTAAGGTCCAGAATAGAAGGAAGGTTGACTTGGTCTGGGACCTACTGGTGGTCAATCATGTTTAAGGGCTGGTTCAGATACTTAGAAAACAGAGTGCATATTGGAAAAATTAGGGTATTGGAAGAGAGACAAGCAGAGAGAGAGAGAGGCAACAGTTTCAACTAAGGTAGAAATTAAGCCACAAATTAGAGATCAAATTTGGACAAGAGTGAGGATATGGAAGAGGGAGAGAGAGCTGCAGACAAAGAGATATTAAGATAGATAGATGGATAGATGATAGATAGATAGATAGATAGATAGATAGATAGATAGATAGATGGGTAGGTAGGTAAGTAGGTAGAATATATATTGAGAACTGATTAAATACTAGACACTCTAAGTGCTAGGAATACAAACACATGCCCTTGATGGTCTCTGCTCTCAAGGAGCTTACATTCTTTCTTTTTTTTCCTTTACATTTTTCCTTTAATTTTTTTTTTGCTTTTTTTTTTTTTTGGAGGGGGAAGGTAGGGCAATTGAGGTTAAGTTACTTGCCCAAGGTCACACAGCTAGTTTTGTGTTAAGTGTTTGAGGTTGGATTTGAACTCAGGTCCTCCTGACTCCAGGGCCGGTGCTCTATTCACTGTGCCATCTAGCAGGCCGAGGAGCTTACATTCTAATGGTAGAAAATTACATAAAAAGGAACTAACAAAACCTAGATTGATACCACATTAGTCCAAGAGTCAGCAAGCTTTCAGAGGAGACACTGTGAAGAAATGTCCCTAAACTTCAAGGCTCCTTTCCCTAAAGAGTTTCTTCCACTTTTCTCTTTATCCTTGTCTACCCCAGACCACTGAGGAAATTGAACGTTCTCTCTAACCCGTAGAGACAAGTGTCAGCAAAGTCTCTTTAAATGCAAGCCATGGTGGCAGTCACAAAGCTTTACTAAAGAATAAAGGGAAAATACATTTAGGACAAGGACTTCAAAACCTAGAAAAGAGTGGGGAGGGACATACATCCATATTTAAAAAACAAAACAAAGCAAGCAAGATGGCTAAACTGGAAGAAAAGAATGACCTTGACCCTTGGGCTTTCCTTTGTTCTAATATGGTCCTTCCCCCCTCCCCCACTATTAATTTGCACTGGAGACCAAAAAATTCTTGGAGTTGGGAAACTAGGGGCTACCCCCCAACCCCCCAAGTCAAATAATTACCCTCGACAGTTTTTTGAAGGTCAGCTTCTAATTTGATGTTGCCTGGGTACAGTTTATCATTTGGAAATTAAAACTGGGAGTTGCAAGAAACTTCTAACCCTAAGAATGCAGTCAGGCCTCTGACAAAGACCCCTACCTTTGGTGAGCAGAAGCAAAGATTAGAAACATAGATTTAAGCTTGAAGGCACTAGCTGGATGGGACCATTCTCTGTTGCAGAGAGCTTGGCTCCTAGGACAATCAGTCTCTTTCCAGGGAGAAATTACATATTCTAGCAAAGATTTTTTGAGCTAGGGTTTTTCCCCTAGTCCAGTGACTGGTGTGTTAGGGTCTTCTGCCTTTCTAAAAAAAGCCATAACATAGGAAAAGTTCTCTATACTGTAACTTAAGTAGCAGTGACAGAGCAAAGGTAGAATGACTTCACCTTCATGATGTCATTGGTCCTCTTCAAGAGCAAAGAACGAACAACAGAACTTCATCTGAGAAGCCCTCCTGGAGCCAGAAGGTAGAAAAAGAGAGGATCACAACATCCTTCTCAGTGGACCTGTTGTGGCCACATGAGACCATTAAGGAGAGCTCCTAGCAGAAATTTAGTGCCACTAAAGAACAACAGGGAGCAGACCTACCAAGGCCAGCAAGATGACATCAACCCTGCAGCATCGGAGGCTCAAACTGCTCTTCATATGCATGCTGGCTATGTTTTGTATGTGCCTCTCCATATGTGCTCCCTGCCACAATGTACCACACATCTGTGCCTCTCCACATGTGTTCCTTAGATGCATCCACTCTTCCCACTAATGATGTATTTGTAGGAGTCTGTGTCTAAGGTTTTGATGCGCATATTACCACACTTTCATTAAATCACTTTGCTTTTAACTAACTGTATCCTCTGTTGACTGACAAAAGTAGACACATTAGTGGAAGCTTGAAGCTATATACGATTCTGAGTGGCTCTAAACCTAGTGGTTTAGAGCTAGACTTAGATGGGGCAATAGATGGAGGGTCAGACCTGGAATTAGGAAGACTTGAGTTCGAATTTGACCTCAGACACTTAGTAGATGTATGAACCTGGGCAACAGGTTCACTTAACTCAGTTTGCCTCAGTTTCCTCATCTGTAAAATGAGCTGGAGAAGGAAATGGCAAAACCACTCCAGTATCTTCACCAAGAAAACCCCAAGTGGGATCACAAAAAGTCAGACACGACTAAAATGACCGAACAAGAGCCTAGTGGTCTTGAATCTAGGGCGTCCTTGGTCGGGGGGTCATTAGACAAGTTGGGTCAGTCAGCAAGCCTTTCTTAAACATATATTATGTGCCAAGAACCATGCTAAACACTGGGTCTATGAAGAAAAGCTTTAACAACATGGTCCTTGCCCTCGAGAAGGTCACATTCTAATGGGGAAGAAAACATGCAAACGACTATGTAAATACAAGATATATAAAAGAAATTGGAGATCATCAGCAGAGGGAAGGCACTGGCAGTGGAGGAAAAGGGCCTGATAAAGATCTCTGGCAGAAAAGGAGATGTGAGCTGAATCTTGAGGGAAGCCAAGAGAGAAATCCAGGAATGAGAGAGTCAATGAAAAGGCATGGAGTCAGAGGGAGTGTCATGGAGTAACAACAAGAAGATCATGGTCACTGTATCACAGAATACTTTCTAAAGGTATAAGAAACCTGCAAAAGTAGAAAGGGGCCAGGTTACAAAAGGCTTCACAAAGCTAGACGATCTTAAATTTGATCCCAGAGGTAATAATGAGCCAAGGGAGTTTACTGAATAGGAGGTGGGGTGACATGATCAGACTTTGTGCTTAAAATCAGTTTGACCGTTGGGTGGAAAACAGACTAGTGAAGAGGCTTGAGGCAGAGAGAGGGTTCAGGCATTGTCGTTTGTCCTTTCTCAAAAGAGGACCAAGACATCAGGGAGGTGAAGCCATGACATGCAAGTGAATTGGATTTAAATGAGGCAAGGCCATGCAAAGTCACCAGCCTCACTCTCTCCTCCAGAGGCCATTAGGGTCAGTTGCAAGATACAGATCAGAATGACTGGAGGTGGCGATGGATGCTGCGGGAAACATTGGTCTTTTTAAGCTAAGGTCTTTAACTTGTTCTCATTTTGACTGAGGCAACACCCTTTCAGTGATTAAGACTAGGTAAGGAATGAGACAGAGAATAGCCTTTTTAACCTAGTCAAAAAAAAAAAATCAATCTGGGAAGGGAAGACTCTCAGGGTTTCTGACCAAAACAGAAACAACTGCTATTTACCTTCACACTGAGCCAATCAGGACCCAAACAGTGACAAGTGGGGCTTGGCCTGGAACCTACTGTTGGTCAATCTGTTAAGAGCCCAAGTGATTTGGTTTAAAGATAATGTCCTTAAGAAAGAAATCTGAAGCCCAAGAGGTTTCAGTGATCAAAAATTTACATTACTTTGGGCAGAGAAGAGAAGAAAAAGAGAAAGAGCTATGTAGCCTAACTGATCAGTTCTAGTACTCATACAGGTGATTGTTGTTTGTCTTTCATTCTGAAAGAAGACCATGACATCAGGGAGGTGATGCCATGACTTGCAAGTGAATTGGATTTAAGTGAGGAAGGGCTGTGCAAAGTCACCAGCCTCACTCTCTCCTCCCAAGCCATCTGGGTCCAGGGGCCAGATAGAGATCAGAACAAATGGAGATGGCCCTGGATTGAAGGGGAGACCTTGGCCTTTTTCAGCTAAGGTCTTTAACAGCATCAATAAGGTGATAAAGGGCTGCATGAGGATGGTGGCAGTGTCAGAAAAGAGAAAGGAACAAAAACTAGACAAATTGTGATGATAAGATTTGACAGAAACAACTGACCTGAAAAATGGATCGAGAGGCAAAAAAAAATTTGAGAATCATCATGCTTTCTGAAAACCATGACCCCCAAAAAGAACTTAGACATATTTTAAGAAATCTTAAAAAAAAGAAAACTGTCCAAACCTCTTAGAACCAGGGGACAAAGTAGAAATAGAATCAATTGGTTACCTCCTGAAACAATGAAATGAATGAAAACTCCTAGGAATATTAGCCAAAATTCAGAGCTTCTGGGTAAAGGAAAAAATACTGCAAGAAGCCAGAAAGAAAGAATTCTGAAGAGGTGATATTCAGGATCACACAAAATGTAGCAGCAACCATGATAAAGGAGCAAAGAACTTGGAATACAATATTCCAGAAGACAAAGGATATGGGCTGACAGTCAAGAATAACATACTGAGTATAATGCTATAGTGGGGGGAAATGGGCCTTTTAATAGAGGATTTCCAAGCATCCCTAATGAAAAGATCAGAGCTGTGGAGAAATTTTGAAGTGATAAAAAAAAAGTAAACATGAATAATGATGATTGATTAAACAAGAATAAACTGTTCACAATTAAATACAGGGATATGATACATGTGTCCCCTTTGACCCCTATCATCATTAGGGGTCATAGAGTGAATCTAATTAGAAAAGACTTGAGAGTACCTAGGTGGTGCAGTGAGTAGAGCACTGGCCCTGGAGTAAGAGGGACCTGAGTTCAAATCCGACCTCAGACTCTTGGCACACTTACTAGCTGTATGACCTTGGGCAAGTCACTTAACCCCAATTGCCCTCCAAAAAGCAAAAAGAGAGAGAGAGAGAGAGAGACTTGAGAGTGGTTCTAATATGTCTCCAAAGGCAAGAGAAGCAAAGAGGAATAATACACCAGGGATGGGGGTAGGGGCAGGAAGGGAAAGGAGGTTAGGTATACAGAATGGGCAGGTAGACATTTACACAAACAAGGAGGGGATGAGGGGAGCAGCTGACAATTGAAACTTCAGTCTCATCTGAACCAGTCAAAGGAGGGAAGAATACACACACAAACACACACACACAGGGAAATAAGAGGGAAAGGGGAGGAGGGGAGGAAGGGGAATTAGAAAGAAGGTAGATTAAGGGAAGGATTAGTCCTGAGAAAAAGGATACACAAAAAATATTAACATCTCTTTTTGATGTGGCAAAGAATGAGTCTGAGATGTCCTTAAATTGGGAATGGATGAGCAAGTTATGGTTTATAAATGTGATGGAATACTTTTTGTACTGTAGGAAATGATGAATGAGACAGTTTCAGAGAAACCTGGGAAGACTTATATGAACAGATGCAGAATAAAAACCAGAACAATTTATACAACAACAATATGCCAAAGACAACTTTGTCAACTTTGAGTTAGTAACTCTTATCAACATAATGACCAACCACAATTCCACAGGACTGAGGATGAAACATACTACTCACCTCCTGACAGAGAGGTGGACTCAGAGTATAGAATAAGACCGTTTTGAGGGGGGATACAGCCAATGTAGAAATTTGTTTTGTTTAATTATACATATTTGTAGGGATTTGTTTTTGTTCTCAAGTGGGGGGAGTGAGAAGGCAGATTTTGCTGACTGAAAAAATTAAAAACAAAAAAATAATACAAATCTTCAGGCCCGTACTTCCCTAGAAAGCATGTATCCATTAGGTGTCAACTATAAGGCCACACAGATCCAGATTCACTCTCCAGCCTCCAAGCACCTGATTGCCTCCTGAATCTCTCCTCTTCCTCACCTCTTCCTCGCTTTCTCTGTCTCTCTCCCTGGCTCTCTTGCTTTGTCGCAGTCACCTTTCTGGCCCTGAAATTTCACATGTTTCTGTCTTTCTCCCACTACCTTTGTCTTCTCAGAGGTTCCTGCTCAGTCACCGGCCCTTTCTCTCTTTGTCTCTCCCCACCCCTTTCTCTCATAATGTTTTGTTCTTCAGCCTATTTCTCAAATGCCTGTCTCTGCCAGTCTTTCTCTGGGCTCCTCGGACCTCCCCAGTCTATGTCTCGGCACCTTCCTCTCTTTCTGTCTGTGCCTCCCTATCTCCCTCCGTCTTTCTCAGTCTCATCGTCTCTGACTCTCATCTTCACTCTGTGCCCGTCTCTTTGTTTCAGTGCCCACTGCTTCCCTCCTCCTTTTGGTGCATGATTCAGTCTTCCCCGGCCTTTCTCTGCTTCTCAGTGTCTGTCTCCCTGTCTCCCTCGTGTCAGTGGCTCCCCGTCTCGCTGTTTCTGCTTCGTTGTGTCTCCACCGGTCCCAGTACCTGTCCCTGCCTCTGGAGGTCTCTGTCTCTCCCGTATCTCTTTCTGTCTCCCTTGCATCTTTCTGTCTCTCTCTGCCATTGACCCTGTCTCTCTCCTGTCTTTGTCTCTATCGTGTCTCTTTCTCCCTCTCCTCCCCACCCCCCGTTTCTCTTTCTCTCCCAGGTCCCTGTCTGTCTCTGTCTCTCCGGGGTCTCTGTCTTTGCGTCTCAGTCTGTCTTTCTGTCTCTCTCGTCTCTTTCTTTCTCGGTGTCTCTTTCTGTCTCTCCCGGGTCTTTGTCTCTCTGTCTCTCCCGTGTCTCCATCTCTCCGGTGTCTGTCTCTCCCCTGTCTCTATCTCTGTCTCGTGTCTCTTTCGCTCTCTCCCGTGTCTTTGTCTCTCTGTTTCTCTATCTTTCTCTCGGTCTCCCCTCGTCTCTTCCTCTGTCCCGGGTTCCCGTCAGTCTCTGTCTCGGTCTAACCCGCCCCCCGCCCCGCGCCCTCCGCCCCGCGCCCCGCGCCCCGCCCGCGGTCTCTCTCCCAGCCCCCTCCCCGCCCCTTCGGCTTCGGCTCGAGCTCTAGCCTCCCGAGCGTTCCTGCCACGGGGCGGGAACGGACTGGAAGCAGCAGGTGGCGCGAGGGCGGAGGTGGACCCGGAGCTTTGGCGCACGGGGTAAACCTACCCAGCAGCCGGCGACGTCACCGATTTCCTTTCCGCTATTGGCTGCCCCTTCTCCGACCCTGAGAAAAGTCGAATAGATTCAGGCTGAACTGTATCAAATTTATCCTGCGACATTTAAGGCGAAGGAGCCTAGCACTGGGCAATACGGGGAGAGGACGCGAAGAGAAAACAGGACATCAGCCAGGCCCCGGGAAGCCCGCTCCGATGGGGGAGACATCCACCTGTCACCTGTACAACTCTCTGAGTGGGCGGGGTCACAGTGAGGGGAGGTGTCACCTTTAGGGAAGGGTAACAAACGAGGGGGAGGAGTCAAGAAGAGAGTGAAATCTGTGTAGGGCATTAAGCCGGTTGGGAAGAAGAGCCGCGCTGAGAGGGGTCACATTAAGGGAGGCCTAACAAGGAGGGGACTTAGCACTGAAAATGAGGCTTCACATCTTCGAAAGAAGGGTCACATTAAAGGGAACTGTCTGGATGGTGAGGGAAAAGAAAAGGAACAGGGTCAGTCTGGGCAGGAGACAAGTCTGCCCCCAGAAGGTTCAAAATGATTCTCCATCCCCCATGTGTGAGACTTGGAACACATATAGAGGACCAGGTCATGTTCAGAATTTAGGGTAAAATGAAGAAATCTGACTGACCAGTGATAGGACGGGGAAGAGTAGGAAACATGGGATCCAACCGGTGAGTAGCCCCAGGGAAGAAGTAAGAAATTTCATGGGAATGGTGGGGTCAGGACCCCAAAATAATTGAAGGGATCTGCTCCAGCGTCTCCTCTCTTTTATTCATTTCACAATTACTTGTTGACATGACACCCCTTTCCACTTCAGAAGAAAGTGGAGGAGAATGGTGGCTCCCCAGTTACTATCTAAAAAAAAAAAGACCTTAATTTCCAACCAATTACTATCAAAGGAAGGAGACCTCCTTTCCCTCTACTCTTATACCAGGAAAGCCCAGCATGATTGGCATTGTAGTGCAATTAAACCTGGTTAAGTTGAGGTTAAGAATACCCAGTTTGATACCCATTTCTGTCATTATTCTGTCATTATCCTTAGGCAAGTTATTTTTAGTCCCATCTGCCAGAGTTTCTACATCCATAAAATAATGGAAAATCGGGGATAATGAAAAGGGTGAAGAATTAGAAATCATGAGACTGGGCTCTAATTCCACCTCAGATACTTTGCAAGCTAGTGATCCTGGGCAGGTCACTTAACCTTTCAGAGATTCAGTTTCCTTATCTCGAAAACGGGAATAATAGCACTTGAATTCAATGCACTGTTTGGAGTTATAAGAAGAAAGAACTGCAAAAAATGGCTAGGTAGATGTAAGTTAACAGTAAAATGGGAAGGTTGGATTTTGTAACTGATCAATGCAGTGACCAATTAAAACTTCCATGAAGTTATTTCCATGAAGATATTTCCCACCTCTTGGTAGAGACTGAATAGAATAGAGTAAGACATACATGTTTAGACACTGGCCAATGTGTTGATTTGATTTGCTCAGCTGTACTTATTTATTACAAAATGGGTGAGGGAGGGTGATAGTGATGTAAACAAAAAGAAAACAGCATCAGTGAGACTTTTTTTTAATGAAGGGATCAGAAGGAAGCTCAGGAGGGGACAGGAATGACCAAGATAATTTTGTTGTTGCCATTTTAAATTTAACATACAGTTAAAAAACATGCACCAAAAAATAAACTTAAAAAGCAAGGAGTTCTCAGTCTCATATACAAATCTCTTCTGTTTTTTGTATACAAAGTTCATAAAAAAAGAAAAATGTAAAAGTAGAGTTGAATTGAATATCTTATGAGGCTTCCAGCTCCAAATCTATGACGACAGGATACCCTGGCTTCCTTTTCCTCATTTGAAGAAGGCATTTTGTAAAACTTAAAAGGGAGCTATGAAACATTAAATGAGTTATTATTTGTAAAATGCAAATAATAACAATGGCACTACCTACCTCACCGGGCTGTTGTGAGGAAAGCTCTTTGTTAAATCTTAAGGTCCTCACTACCTAAATGAAAGTTATATTATTATGGGAATAATGTCTACCTCACTAGGGTGTTGTGAGATCAAAGGAGATCATGTCAGTGAGAGCCACTGGCTACGTGGAGGAAGACTGGCACCTTTTGCCCCAGGTCTCCGGTCCAGCTAGCCTTGGTCCCCGAATGTCCCCGACTCTGGGGCCCAGGACCAGGGCCAGGAGACCAGAACAAAGAGGCATCCCATAGCCTAAGGGATGGAGGTTACACCTAGGGAGGAGGCTGAGAAGCTGGCACCAGGGCGGGATGCTCCGGGCGGGAAGGAGTTAAGCGGAGACCGGGCCCCGCCCCCCGCAGGCCGCAGCGCCCGAGCCCAGCCCGAGCCCGAGCCCGAGCCCGAGCCCGAGCTGGAGGAAGGAGAAGACGCCGGCGGCCTCCGAGCCCGCCACCCCGCGGGGGAGCGAGCTCGCCCGACCGTCCGGCGCCTGGGGACTGTCGGGCCGGCCCGAGCCCGGGGCCCGAGCCTCGGAGCCGAGCGGAGCGCAGCGGAGGGCTGGGCCGGCCCGGCCCCGCGCTGCCAACTCCGGGGGCGGACCCGGGATCCCCGGGATCTCCCAGATCCCCCCGATCTCCGGGCCCAGAGCCCCAGCGTCGCCCCGCCTCCCCCGGCCCGGATTCCCCGCGGGGGATCCTGCGCGAGCCTCTGGCCTCGCCAAGAGGCCCCTGCCGGGTCGCCGGGGCCCTCGCGATGTGAACCAGGGGCGCGAGGTCCGGCCATGGCCGGAGAGCGGCCCCCGCTGAGCGGCCCGGGGCCGGGGCCGGGAGAAGGGCCCGGGGAGGCCGGGGGGGAGGGGCCCCCGGCGCCTGGGGGCGGGGGCCGCCCCTCCTCCTACCGGGCACTCCGCAGCGCAGTGTCCAGCCTAGCCCGGGTGGACGACTTCCACTGCGCCGAGAAGATCGGGGCCGGCTTCTTCTCCGACGTGTACAAGGTGCGGCCTGGGGCAGGGGACCAAGGGGGAGCGGGTGGAGAAGAAAACACTCGGGAGGGGGGCGGGGGGAGTGTGCTGCTGCCGTCAGGGGATAGAGGGTGGAGTGGGAGCGGAGTGGGGGGACAACCACTGGAAGAGAGCGTTTAGAATATGAGTGGGGAGCTGCTGAGCCGGGGATCAAATGGCCTTCCCCCCTCCCCGGGCACACACACACACACACACACACACACACACACACACACACACATATCCCATATCACCCCAGGTCCGACACCGACAGTCTGGACAGATCCTTGTGCTGAAGATGAACCGGCTTCCCAGTAACCGAGGAAACACACTTCGAGAAGTGCAACTCATGAACCGACTTCGGCACCCTAACATCCTGCGGTGAGGGCGGAGAGCTGGGTTCCAGAAAGTAGCTACAGGACTGGGGCGAGAAGGTCTCTTCTATAACCCTACTCTCCCTCCTGTCTTTCCCCAGGTTCATGGGAGTCTGTGTGCATCAGGGGCAACTGCACGCCCTGACTGAGGTGAGGGGGGATCTGGGTAGTCTGAGATCTTGGGGCATTAGGGGAGAGGGCTGTCAAAGAAGGGGGAGGGGCAGAGCTGTTAGAAATGTGCTAACAAAACTGAACCCTGTATTGTAAGGGGAACTGGCAGAAAAGTGATTGGGGAGAGAAGTGACAACGTTCGTAGGACCCCTTGGCTGCCCTCCTTTCTTTTTGACTCTTCTATACAAAGAACTTGCCCAAGTTCTTTGTATACAACTCATCTTGTCCTGTGGAATTCCCAATATCCCATACTGTTTTGGAGAGGGACCTGGAACACAACCCATGGTTCCCTCCTCTGACCCCTTTGTGCTCCCACAACTCCTATGTCCTACAGTACATTAATGGGGGAACCCTGGAGCAACTCCTCAGCTCCCCAGAGCCTCTGACCTGGCCAGTTAGACTCCGCCTGGCCCTGGACATTGCAAGGGGCCTCCGATACCTACATGCTAAAGGGGTTTTCCATCGGGACCTCACCTCCAAGGTAGGCCCTTCTACTTTGAGATAAAAGTGAATAGACACAAGGGGATAAGGCAAAATTGGGAGGTGTTTGAGTTGGGAGAACTGGTGAATGTGGACAGGGGTTTAGAAGGCATGGGGGTGTGGGGTTGTTGGAAAGGTATTGGATGCATAATGGAGTTAATGGGGGTGTTGGTGATGTGTATATATGTATGTATGTCAGAACTGCCTGGTACGCCGGGAAGAGGACGGTCTTACAGCTGTAGTGGGTGACTTTGGGCTGGCAGAAAAGATCCCTGTGTACAGGTAAGGTGACTATTCCTATCTCCTCTGGATAGCAGCCCACCAAAGACCATCCTTAGTCCCAAAAATGTATATATATATATCCTATCTCATCTGCCAAATGCCTCCTTCCAAAATACCGGCCTGCATGCAGTGCTCCTAATGGAACTATGTCCCTTGAAAACTATTTCCCTGAAGGCCAGTCTGAATTTTGGGGTGGCTTGTGATATCCCTTTTTTTGGTGGGGAAGAGACACTTCAAAGGAAGAGTGTCTAGTCTCAGATGGTCCTGCTCCACTTACAGGGAAGGGGCAAGGAAGGAACCCTTGGCTGTGGTTGGCTCCCCATACTGGATGGCACCTGAGGTACTTCGAGGAGAACTATATGATGAGAAGGTGAGACCCCCAGTAACATCCCCCCTCATTCTTCAGGATCACTCAGGACCCTCCCTGAGGTGAAATTTGTGTCCTATACTCCAACCAGAGGAGTCTGCCTTTGGGGTTGTCTTGTGTGAACTTGTTTGACAGTAAGGTCAATGTAGGAAGAACTTGTCTCTTATTCTAAACTTTGTGTCTCCTCTACCAAGCTAGTCTAGCACTCTGTATGCAAAAGGTACTTTATAATTTAATGAATAAATGAATGAGAAACCCCTCAGCACCACCTCTAGACCCTCCAAAGATCCTTCTGATTGATTTTCTAGCTACTGCCTAGAGTTTCTCCCAGAGTTTCGCCTTTTAGAGATTGCTCTAAAAATTTCTAATGACCCCACAATCTCTCAGAGAGTCATCCCAGACACCTTAGAGACCTCTAAGGCCCCTATATAATTTCTTCTTCTGTCCCACCCCCACTATGTATACTACTTCTCACCCCCTCAGGGATTCTGATATTAGAGCCCCAGTATTTCCCTGGCCCCATCAGAAATACTCCCCATGCCCTAGCCAAAAACCTACATTCTTGAGCCTTTGATCTTCTGTCCTGGGCCAAGAGCCCCAGGTATCCCAGGGAGCAGACTAGAGGATCAAGAGTCCCCATGAGTTCCCCCATCCCCATATACAGTGGCATTTTGCAGTGGCAAAAGGAGTCGTTAAACCCATCCTGTGTTTCTCTCCCTCCAACCCCCTCCCCCCATACCCCAGGCTGATGTCTTTGCCTTTGGGATTGTCCTTTGTGAACTCATTGCCCGGGTCCCTGCTGACCCTGACTACTTGCCCCGTACTGAGGTGAGCACTATTGAATGAGGACAGGAGAGGATCAATATATCTTTTCCTTTAACTAGGGAGGGTTTCCTGGAGGGAGGGGACTCTGAATGAGGGATGGGGGCTAGCACCAAGGATTTGGATGATAGAAGGTTGAGAAGCTACTTGGGAGGGAGCCTGACCCTTTTCTCCTCTCAGGATTTTGGTCTGGATGTTGCTGCTTTCCGGGCCCTAGTTGGGGAGGACTGCCCCCCACCCTTCCTCCTCCTGGCCATCCACTGCTGTAGCGTAAGAGCCTTTACTTCTCCCATCAACCCCCAGAACCCCACTTCTTCTCCCCACATATAGACATATTCACGATGACAATCATTTGACCCTTTGACTTCACAGAAGGTCCCACATTGTTTCCTGCTTTAACCAGTTTAGTGCCAGGACTTACTGGCACTAACCTTATACATAGGTTGTTGGGCTTGGGACTAGGGAGGGTCTCTTGTTGGGAAGGAGCCTTTGATGAGAACCTCAAATTCCATCTCTCTAGATGGAACCTAGTTCCCGAGCCCCCTTCGCTGAGATCACACAGCATCTGGAGCACATCCTGGAGCAGTTGCCTGGGCCCCAGAGTCTGGTTAAACCGGCCCCCTCTGCCCCAACCCAGGGTATGGGAGAATCAAGGTGATACATGGGGCACAGGAGTTGGGATGGAGGAAGATACAAAAGGTCCTGGACCATCAGGCATCATGATGGGCAAAGGGGAATTTTGAATCCTTTCATTAAAACAATAAGACCCTATCATGTGCAAAGGCATGAGGGATCCACAATGTGTGCCTGCCCTCAAGTCTTTCCTACTGGGGGAAAAAGCATGTTACATATAAGTCAATGAAAATCTATACAAAGTAAACAAAACAGCAAATCAGGGAGCAGAGAGCAGTAAAGCCTCACTTCTCTCATTTCCTTAATTGTCTGTGAGAACCTGACTTTGCTCTTTGATATTTCATGTGTTGTGAAAGTAGTATATGATGGACTCAAGATACAAACCAAGACAGGACTACTCACAGAGAGCCAATGAGGCGGGGTTGTTTTGTTTGACTATGTATGTTTGTTATGAGGACTTTGTCTTCTTTTTTTCCTCCTACTTGGGAGGTTGGGAATAGGAAGGAGAGGTGGGGAGGAATAGGGATGGAGTAGCAAAAAGAAAGAAAGATAAAAGAAAGTCAAAATGTTTTTTTTTTAATTTACAGAACAGAAGGGCTAGAAAAGAATCATAGGACAACTTTGAAAGTTATTTGTTGAATTTATCATTTCTTTTTTAAAAACAAGCCTTACATAACAGATCTATTTCATATGCAATCCCTCTTTTCTATTCTCCTATACATACAGAAATACTCATTTTATTTGCTGTTTGTGAAATTTAGAATTAAAAAAATTTTTTTTTAAAAAGAGAGGGGGTAGGGCAATGTAGTGTAGTTGGAGGACCTGGATTCAGATACTGGCTCTGCTTGGGCAAGTCATGTGACCTCTGTGGGTCTCAGTTTTCTTAAGTACAAAATGAGAATTGGACTAGAGGGAAAATGACTTCTAAGCCCCCTCTCAGTTCTAGATCTGTGATTCTACTCTGAAAGTCAGTTAGGCAGGTAGTCATTGAGGTACAGTGGGGAACACTTGGAACCTTTCTGCTTGCTACCCCCACAATCCATCCTCTCTCTGATGATAGGGAATGCTTTTCAGGTTCTTTCCAGCTAGGGTTGATGAGTGATGAGAGGAGAATGTGACTAGAATTTCTTTACAGAGGGTGGTTCATGGGCCCTTGGATTGATCACAAGAAGATTTGTCAGGGGTTTGTGAGGGGCTCAGGAAAGGGTTGGAGGAGTCTTTGGAAAAGCAGGGCTATAGCTAGGGGCTCGAAACATTGACCACGGCTTTCTCTGTCCACAGCATCAGTCCCAAGAGATGGTTCATCTACCGCTCCTTCTCAGCACTTGCCACTACCCCCTGATCCCCGGCTTGCTCGCAGCCGCTCTGACCTATTCCTTCCACCGTCCCCAGGGTTGCTCCCTTGCTGGGGAGATACCCAGACCCGAGTCAACCCCTTCTCACAGAGGGAGGACCTTTGGGGTGGCAAGATCAAGCTCTTGGACACACCCAGCAGAAGGGCCATTCCCCTGTTGCCACTGCCCACTGCCACCCCAACTCCAGTGACCACACCTGAGCCTCTGGTTCAGCTACCTTACCCCCGCCCCCTACCAGGAACCCCTGCCCGAAGATGTCGCTCTCTACCCTCCTCTCCAGAGCTGCCTCGCCGGATGGAGACTGCTTTACCTGGGCCTGGTCCACCTCCCGTGGGCCCCTTTTCTGAGGACAAGATGGATTGTGGGGGCAGCAGTCCTGAAACAGAGCCCCCAGGGCCTAGGCCCTACCCTTCCCCTACTGAAGTCAACGACAATTTCATCAGCACCTGTTCCTCAGCCTCCCAACTCTGGTCCTCCAGGGCAGGACCCTCCACAGGACTCCTGATCAACAACAACCCTTCACCTGTGGTAGTGAGCTCCCCTACAGGCTGGGGTGGCCAACCATGGGGCAGAGCCCAGCGAAGCCTGCCCCAGGCCACAGCCCTAGAGCGAACTGAGCCTCCCACTCTTCCCCCAACTGTGTCCCCCAGGGACCCTGATGAGGGGCTGCCCTGCCCCGGCTGTTGCCTTGGTCCCTTCAGCTTCAGTTTCCTGTCTGTGTGCCCCCGACCCACACCTGCTGTAGCCCGCTACCGCAACCTGAACTGTGAGGCTGGCAGCCTCCTCTGCCATCGAGGGCACCATGCCAAGCCACCCGCGCCTGGCCTACAGCTGCCTGGAGCCCGCTCCTAGCAACAGGGAGTGGGGAGATCTTGTCCTTTGTGCCCTGAACTTTGGTCTTCAGAAGGCTGATGGAATATCCCCTGAATATAACAGTTAGAGTCTGGGCAGTGCCAGCCTCAGCAACCCACTCCCTGCCTTGGTTCAAGAGACTGGAGTCTGGTATTGGGCAGTGGTGGCTGGGACAAAACTGGTAGCCACAGGACCCCCTCCCCAAACCAGCTTGGACTCAAAGGCTAGAGCACTCCTTAGCCAAACCCCAGGACCCTGCAGGGTCCAACACGGCATCACTGACATGGACACATGTGGTGTGGTTGACACACAAGACTAACACACAAATTATTTAAAAGTATTTCAATAAAACTGCCTGGCTGGCTCCGGGCCGCCCGCACCCAATCTGCCCATGTATCCTCTTCCCCTCCTCCTTCACTCTCGTAGAATAAATATCTCTCATGGAGGCCTGAGAGTGGGCCAGGGGCCTCAATACAGATACTAGATTCCAAATCCCCCTACTTGAGGCTGGTCCCCCTATTCCTAGAAGTGGTTCAATCTCTCTTGAACAAGACTTGAAATAGAGGATGGGATCAGATGTGAATACTAGCTTAGAGAAGTATTCATTTAGTCCTTAATCTAGGCACTGACTTCAGAGGCCTAGGGGACTTGAGGAGGAGATGAATCCTGAAGCTTTGGACCTGGAATAGGGACAAGGAGGACAGAGAAAGAGGGAGATTTCAATGACAAGATCTGAAAGAAGTAGAGTAGAGCTCCAGTGAGACCCCACTCCGTTGCCCCTCCCTATCCCTCACAACTTCCTGAGCTCCCTGAGCTGGGGAAATGTGTAAAACCTCTCCCTCAAGGTCTACCAGAGAACTCCACTGGGCTCCTAGAGCTCCAAAGGCTTCCTAGAGTTTTGGTCTTGAACCTTCACTCCCCCCACATCCCCAAAATAGTATGAATCTGCCCCCCTGCATATACCCCTGCTTGCCCATTGCCCCCAACAACCTCACAACCCTCCCTGGGGACTGGTATTGGAATTTTGGTAATCCTAGGTACTCTCTGTACATTCTAGACCCCTACTCTGAGAGGAGAGGGGGTGATCTGAGAAACAAGAGTGGTCTGCCATGTAACTACAATCACGTAGTTACTTTAAGCCCCTCTCTGGACTGTGCCCTACACATACCCTGCTCAGTGAAAGAAGTCCTCCATCTCAACAGGATGTGTGATGGCTTCTTTCTCACAGATGAAGGGCAAATTGTCATCACAGGATTTAGAACTTGAGTAGTAATAGGAAATTTTCAAAGCTAAACACGGTATATTTCTGGAGAGCAATAAAGTGGAACTGGGTCAAGCTCAGGCCATTCTCCACCCCAAATCCCCTTATCCCACCCTTTGGGTGACTCCAACCTCCCACTCCGTAGAAGTCTACTGAAATCACTTAAACCTCTCCATGTGCCCTTCCTCTTCCCCACCAATAGCCCAAGCCCAGATCAGGTCTTTGAAGTGGAGATGATATGTGAAGTAGCAGGGTCTACAGGGGGCTTTAGGACCAAAATTGGTACTGCAGTGAGGGAGCTGGGAGAGGAAATGGGAATGATCAGATAATTACTTGAGCTATTCCAGACTAAAGATCTGACCCCCTCACATGGATTTTGGGATCCTGGAATGCCCACCTCTCAAGATGGGGCCCCTAAAATTCCCACTTTACTTTCTCACTGGCAGGATTCATCACTACCCATGCTACTCTCAGAACTGACCCGAGGGGATCCTGTTGTCACCCACACCTGGGAGTATTTTGATCGGAGGCACGGGGTTCTTTTCATCATGCTTAGAGCTTCATGAGCTAGTTCACTACCCTTGGTCATTCAGTTCTGCCCCCCCCCCACTCTTAAGAGGGCTATGGCTGAAATCACACCTTGCCATGGGCTGATGTGATATTGAAATAAAGGATTTGGGTAGAGGTTAAAGCTGGTAGGGGGATGTGTTTAGTATGTCTACAAGAAACTTACTGTTGCTTGTTCTTCATTTGCCAATTCGAGATCCAGAAATGAGTAAATATGTTTTCTTTAAGCATCTCCCCTATGGATTTCTGGCGTGAAAGACAGATAGGGTTGGATGGAGGAAGTCCAAAGGAAAAGATGGGTCAAGTTTGTGGGTGAATGAAGACACCTTGGGAAGGCCTTCTAGTGAGGGGAGCTATGCCTTCATGGTACCAGCACAAAAGGTGGACCCCCATCAGTAGCTGAGACCTGCCTGCCACCTCCCTTCCTCCCAGTGGTTCATAGCTGCCTCTTTCAAACACAGCCTTGAAAACCCTAGGTGAGCCTGACAATAGGCTCAGCTGCTAGCTAGAGAAGGACACTCACTAGCACAAGGTCAAGAAGGTGAGCCAGTGAATTACGTTTGGTCTCACTCTACAGAATGAGGCTCCATGACCCTAGTTCATAAGATTGAGGATCAATGGGGAAAAAGGAGACCTCCTACGGGAGCCAAATGTCCCTATTGCCACTGCCAGTCACTGCAGAGATGTCATGGAGCCGGCCAGACAAATGATAGTATGTTTTCCCTTTTGCCAGCATTCCTCAGTCTGCTAGGGGATCAGAGAACTTACGTGAAGCCTAGAATAAAGGAAGGGACTCTTACTTTTTCTTCCCATAACGAAAAATCAGCCAGCTTTGAGGACAGAGTTTGACAAAACAAGTCACTTTCCCTCCAAGTCTTCTGCCAGTGTGAAATGTACAGGCATTTTCTCTTAAATAGCGTCCACCCCAAGGGACAGCAGTATTCTGAGAACCGATGAGAATATCTCAACTCCTGACCTAGGAAGGAGACCACAATTCCGGGTTAGATTTAGGTTGGAAATGGCTCTTTAGCATTCTATGATGGAGGCATCTAGGTGACTCAGTGGATAGATGGAGTCAGAAAAGAGTCAGAAAGCCCTGAGTTCAAATCTCTCCTCAGACACATACTAGCTGTGTGACTCTGGGCAAGTCATTTAACCTCCATGTTCTCAATTGTAAATGAGAATCAGACTGGTACCTACCTCCAAGAAAGGAGGATCAAACGAGGCATTGGTTAAGCACTTAGTCCAGTGCCTGGCACACGGGAGGTAATGAGTGCACATCCCCCTCCCTAGTCACCCCCTCCCCAATCATTCTTGTCTATGACTGATCCAGCAGCATGGGCGGTAGCAACACGGCCCTTAGGCTCACATTGTAGCTTCTCAAACCTCTAGTCTACATGGCCTTTGCTGTTTTCCTTCTTCTCCCCCTCTTATCTGGAGCCATCTTTATACCTGGATAAGTACACATACTGTTCAGAAAATATTCACAAGTTCTATCCCAGTTGTGCCTCACAAAAGTCTTAGGAACTTTCCAAATATTCTCTCATTTGATCCTCAAAACACCTGGGAGATAGGTGCTATTATTATCATCCCATTTTACAGCTGAGAAAATTGAGGCTCAGAGATGTTAAGTGACTTGCCTAGGGTTACATAGCTAGTAAGTGTCTGAGGCTAGATTTGAATTCAGGTCAATCTGACTTAGATCCAGTGCTCTAACCACTGCACCACCTGGCAGCCTGTAATAGCGTGCTGGACTCTGAACCAAGAGGACCTGAATTCATACCAGACTTCAGGCACTAGCTGCATTACCCTGGGCAAGTCACTTGATCTCTCTGTGCCTCAGTTTCCTCAACTGTATAATGGTGATAATAATTCCTCAGATGATGGAACAAGATGAGTATCCTCAGCTTGTAATGTGGTGATGAAAACAGCACTTCCTCCACAGAGCTGTTGTGAGATAATATCTAAAAAGTGGTTTGCAAACCTTAAAGTGCCTTATAAATGCTAGTTATCATTGTTACAAAGGCCAAATTCCTTTTCCTGACAATCCATAGCCTCAACCCTAAGCCCACCATATATTTCCAACCTTATTTCCCCACTGCTTCCCTACACTAGGTTAGGATCATAGGAAAGGATTTTAGGGAGCCCCCAGTCCATCCTCCCATTTAGCAGAGACTAAAAACCAGAGTGGCGAAGTCTCTCCCAATGTTTCAAAGGTCATAGGCTATGGGGATTCCTGGGATCCCAATCCAGATGTCCCCTCCGTGTCGCTTCTCATTACCTCAGTGCTACAGCTAAACAGGTCTCCTCACCAAGCAGGCTTCCTGTTGTCCAATCACCACACAGCCTGGACGGAAAGCCCTTCTTCCCTTTCTTACTATCTAAATCTCACACCCTCCCCCCTTCAAGGTCCAATCAGGCAGAGCAGTGAAGACAAGGAAAATTGCAGAGAGAGGGCAAAGAAGGAATCACCAAGGTTGAGGGTTTGGTCGACAGCCAGATGGCACCAGTCTATTCTACCCGTGTGGCATTTGTCAACATTCTGCCTTGTACTAAGTAATCCAACTACTTGCAAACCTTTTCCTCACTCCTAAACTTTAAACTCTTGAAAGGGCAAAGACTGTGTCATGCATTTTGATGTTCCCCCCAGTGCTTAGTGTAGCATTTTGTATATAAGATGCTCAGATATTAAATGAATAGATAGAAAGGGAGGCATCAAAGACTATTCCAAGGTTGAGGCTACAGAGTTATTCTAACTTCTACTCTAAGGGTTGTTTTTTGTTTTTGTTTTTGTTTTTGTTTTTGTTTTACCACTACACCATGCATTCTGCCCCCCTATATGTTCTCCGCAATTGTCTTGCTGGTCCCTTATGAGCTCTACCACCAACCTCCCCTTCCCTGCCCGTCCACCAAACCTCATACCATTCTTTTGGAATGGGCAACTGAAAAGGGGCTGGACTTTCTTCAGCCCATTCTGCAAGTTTTCCAGCTTTTCTTCCAGGTTTCTCTTCTCCTCCATCTTGTCCTTCAAGCTCAGTTCTGTCTTATTCCTTTCTGACCTGCATGTCAGCAGGTAGTCCTCAGCAGCCTGGCGCTGTCCTTTTTCTACCTTCAGCTCCTCCCGGGTCTGGGTCAGCTCCTCCTGGGTCTGGGTCAACTCCTCCCTGGCAGCCTGTAGATCCTTTTCCTTCCTTGACAACTGGATAGCTCCCATTTGGAGCTGCTGAAATAGACTACCATTGGTGGCTTCCAGGAATTGCTTGGTGTTTCTAAGCTGGTGAGATATCTGCATATCTTTTGGGCACAGAAAAGCAGGGAGGGTGAGAAAAGCTGAGCTCATGGTTTCTGCAACCTTATAGGTATTTATCATTTATCTCTACCTATTTCTCATAAGCTTCAAGACAACTGCCCTCTTTCAGCTACTTGTCTCCCCCAAAATGGGTTATAAAGTTCTTATGGGCTTAAGGAGCTAGCAGAGTTTCTCAACCTGTGGGTTGCGACCCCTTTGGGGGTCAAACAGGGTCACCTAAGCCCATCAGAAAACACATAGTTCCAATGGTTTTAGGAACCGAGACCGTGCTCCTCTATCCCTCTGGAGGCAGGTCTGCCCACATGCAGATACGCCCACATGCAAGTATTAAAGGGTAACGGCATTAGGAAGATTGAGAACCACTGATTAAAGGCTCAAGAAAGAGGCAGATCTAGGAAAGCACAGAGTTATAGGGAACACCACCACAATAAACATTCATAAAGCACCTACTGTATATAAAGCATCATGCTAGATACTGGGCAATATACAAGGTTTAGCCAAGACATGGCTCCTACCTTCATAGATAAATTGCTGATGAATTTATGAAATTATAAAATGGGGCAGGTATACTTGGTTCTTTGGGTATTCCCAGGAAAGACCACAGTGGCAGTGGGAAATGAGGCTATAATTACACTTGAATACGGCACAGACCATATAGGGGAAATGGCATAGAATATAAAGTGATCAAAGTGGAGGGAGAGGAATATAAAAGCAGGTAGCAGGAAGAAGAGAATGGAGAGGGGAGAGGTCACAGAGTAATTTACATTACCAGGGATTCAAGTTGGAAGCACTAGGCAGCGTGGACCTAATGGAGACAGAAAAATGCTTGGGGGTGGGCGAGGAGTTTGAGGCTTTGTGGTGGTGGTGGGGGGAAGACAGCCTCTTACCTCTGCCACTTTGGGGTTGGTTCCATTAACATATCTAAATCACCTCAAAGTTGTTAACTTTAAAGCTAACATATTCGCTCCTCTGCAAAATTATCAACACTATTGTCTTAATAGAGATGTCTGTCTAGAACTTGTCTGAGATCTACATATCACAGAACTCAAAAGCACTGCAAAGATGATTTCCCAGCATGTAATTTTGGGCTCACATATGATATAGTTTACAAATTATGCTGCTTTGATCATTGGGACAGTCTGTATATGACTTTCAGGTTCCCTTTTGCAATCTTATTTACTGCTATTACAACTTTATAAACTTAGATATAATTATATTATTTTATATATATATATATTATATACTTATGAACTTATTCACTAGACTGGCTAGAAGGAGGGGAGTGTGGTGGGTGTGGACAGGGGGACCAGAATAAGATAGAATTTTAACATAATAGAGCTCACAGTCTAGTAACAAGGAACAACATTTGGAGGTCTCCCAAGAATGAAGAGCACAAGCTGGAGGTGGTTGGTGATTCAGGCAGAGGGATATGTCTCTAGAGAGGTAGAGAGGGGCTGGAGATAAGGAGATGTGAGATCTTGCAGTCCTGCCCAATCCTATCCCCATTCCCTATCCCCATTCAGGAGGACTACTAAAATAAGTTACAAGGGAGTGAAGTGAATAGAATCAGGAAAACAATTTATAATAACACTGTAAAAACAAATAATTTTGAAATGACTAAGAGCTCTGACCAATGCAATGATCAAGTCTGATTCCAGAGACTAATGATGAAGAATGGAGCCAACCTCTAGTAGAGAAGTAATAGACTCATGATCCAGAAGGAGACATAACATTTTTGAACAGAGCCAATATGGGAATTTGTTTTGCTTGACTATGCATAGTTTCATATGTTTCAAGGTTTTCTTTTGTTTTGTTTTTATGGAGATTGGGGGAAGAGAGAGGGAGGGGAGAAAAAATGCCTGATAATTGGGGGGAAGGGGAAAGAAATGAATGTTTTAAAGAGACTCTGAAAGAGAGGACAGTACTCACATTGAATGCCCAGGCTGATAGTAGTGACCCCCAACAGCAAACAGGTGCCCAGCAGGCTCAGGAGAATGTATGGTATCCAGGCCACAGGGCCTGAAGAGAGAAAAATTGGGATAGTAGACCAGCCTGTGTTTAGGGAGGGTGTGGTGGTTTACAGGGATAGAAAGAACAGTTACAGAAGGGGTCAGTTGTAAGGAGGGAAAACTTATAGGGATTATAGGGACATATGGCAAGGTTCTTTATAGGAAGGGTCAAGGGACTGGTTTGGTGGGTGTTATAGGGAGGGAAGGTGTTTAAGGGAAAGGAAGAAGGGATCAGGACAAAAGGTAGGTGCTCTTTTAAGAGAGAGCCATTATATGGCTGAATTTTTGCCCCCATAAAGATAGGGATCATCTGTACCAGGCTTTTTCTCTTTCCCGTCATCTATTCCCACCTAGTACTGGGCATCCAAGGACCTTCTCCTCCATCTTTCCTTCCCTGACCATTGCAGTGCTCTATACCCTAGTCTAGTGCTGGTGGAGTGCAAAGTCTGGGGTGTGTGTTCCAACTTTGCATGCCCTAAGGATGGCCCCAGAGTAGTACAGTCCTAGAAATTATCTCCTGAGGCCCAATGCCCTGCATTTCTAGGCCTCGGTGTTCCTTTTTCTCCTTCCCCTCTCTTTCTCTGAAAGTTAATCCCTCTTCTTCCCCTGCCTCAATTTTTTGTGTTTCAGAATTTCCCTGTCCCAAATGCTCCCACTCCCAGACTCAGACTGGCCTCAAAGCGCCTGGTGATTATTACTTACAGGGCAGAATCCTCCTGGCAATTGGTGATGCCACTGAATGAGGTGCGGCAACCAGCTTTTCTGTCTTTTCCCCTCCTGGAAATAGAAGGGTAAATTCATCTTCAAAGTATCCCACCATGGCTACCCCTCTATGTCTGAATCTTCCCCTATCTCTCTAACCACCTCCCTGGGTAGTCCCATTTCCCCAGGGACACTTCCATCTCCCTTGGCCCTAACTCCATCTTCCCCAGGTACACCCAGATCCTCTCCCCTCTCCCTAAAATCCCTAGGGACCCCCTGACATGCCTCCTCTACTCTAACCCTACATGTTCTCACTGTGCAGTCCCCTCAGAATCTCCAGGAGTACCCACCTGTTTGTCCCCCAAGGCCAGGCTGAGCTGGACTGGGGAACACATCCTTGGCTGAAGGCACCTGTACATTTTCATAGGTGAGCTCTCCATCCTCATCCACCTCAGGGTCTGAAAGAGGGGGAGAAAGATGAGGAAATGTCTAATTAGGGAGGGGATCAGTAGTCATTGAGGAGTGTTGGTCAATGATAATAAGGGGGTCATTAGCAAGATTTAGGGAATGGGACCAGCACAGGAAGAGTTAATTAATCATTGGAAAGATGAGGCAATTACATAGGGGTGGGAGATGGGTTAGAAAAGTGGAGATAGCATATGGGAAAAGACACCGGGAGTTGGAACCAGTGAAGCACAGTCATTTCGGGGGCATCATTTAATAATGTGTGGTGTCAGCATAGGGGACCCAAGTCACTGCAGTCAGTGTATGTGTTGGGTGGGGTGGGAATAAGCCAGTGATCAGGATGGGGTCAGAAAGAGATATGGCCAGTCAGAAAAGGATGATCAATCAATCAATAAATATTGATGGGCTACAAGGAGATGCTGGATGAACTATGTGAAGGAGGATGGACTACAGGAAAATGGTGTTGGTAAAGGATGATGAACTATAGGGAAATGGCATAAGTGAAGGGGCATAGGGTATAGGGAAGCGGCATGAGTGAAGGGAAATTGACTATAGGGAAGTAGCTTGAGAAGAGATGGGTCCTAAAAGGAGTCAGCTTCTGAGAGGAGAAAACCCCAGGAGGACAGAGATCAGAATACTGGGTAGTATCAAGGTGGTGTTAAGGTTGAGAAGTTCCAAGGGCTCTTACCTTGATTCAGTCTAGTTGAAAGGGTCTTCTTCAGAGGAGATTTCACAAAGCGCAGATCTGCATAGGTGATGGATTCAGCCATGGTCCCAAGTTCCTTACGGTCCCTCCCCTCCAAGCCTGTCCCTCCTTTTCTTCCCCCTTTCCCCTTCTTCTCTGTCTCCCTTTTGCTGTCTTCCTCCTCCTTATCTGACCCGAGTCCTTCCTTGCCCCCTTTATGCCTGCTCCCCTTAGTCCCTCTAAGGCTCTCTGCCCACTCCCTTTTGAGAGCATGTCACACTGCACAGCTCTTTACCAGATGATTTTTAGTCACAAAAGGGGAAGAAATAAAAAATCTCTCCCCCAGCTGGAGTCAGTGAAGCAAAAAGTGGGGCCAATTCAGAAATAGAAACAGGGTTGTATTAGTGATAGGAAGGGAGAGCACAGGTGAAGGAGAAATTGAGGCTCAGGCTCCGGGGAAGGAGCAAGTTTAGAAGAAAGGGGCCAGAGGCAGGAGAAGGGGAAACTGAGGTTTGGGAATAGGAACAAGTTTCACAGGATCATTTCTTCCAGGAAGCCTTCACTGATTAACTCCATTCTCCCCTACTCTGATCACCCACATCCACATCCACCCCTGTCCACCAATGCCTTCTCCTTTGTATTCTTTGAGCACTTAGTGGCTCTAACCTGTCTCCCCAGCATACTGACAGATTCTGTCTATGGGAATTTATAAGGACCATTTCATCAAACTGCGATTTCCCCAGGGAAATGTCTGTCTTTCCAACCTAATTCCCAAAGAGGGAGACTTCCCCCACTTAATTCCCTAGGATGATGTTATCAGAACAAGATTTTCCCCAAAGATAGGAACCGTATTTCCCATTTTTCATTATGATTCCTCCCACAGGACTGTGTATACAGAAGGAGGTCAATCTAAAGTGTTGATTTACTGACTGTAATGGCAGTTCTGTGTTTGCCAGCACCCAGCACATGCCTTCTCCTAGGTCAGATTCTCAGGACTGTGGGACTAGAATCCTCCAGACATTTGGCACCTTGCAAGGATTCAGATGACCAAGGACCAAGTGGTCCCCCTCTGGCAATCCTACTTAGAGAAGTAGAATTCTTTCCTTTCCCATCTCCCATTCTGGTCACCCAGAATCAACCCTCATGGATGAATGGTCTATTGACAGTCAGAGCCAGAGCAGAATTTAGAGATCATTTCTAGACTAACACTTTCATTTTGTAAGTAATTAAAGTTGCAGCTCTGGTCCCTTTACCTCACTAACCACTATCCAAATGAAGTTCTGGATGTTAGAATTGGCCCCCAAGTGTCCTACTGCAGGCTTTCAAAACTAATCAATCAATCAACCATCAAGCATTTATTAAAAACCTATTAAATACAAGGTGATCTGCTAGGTACTGAGAAAACAGAAAAAAATAATACTTCCTGCATTCAAGGAGCCTATATTCTATAGGAGAATAACCCCTGGAATGGAAGAAATCATTGTGGAAGGTAGTACCCAAGAATCAGAGGGGACTGTCAATCATGGGAATGGGGTGAAAGGGAGCTGAAAACAGCCTCAACGGTTTGTTTCTGGAAGTGAGAATATAGTCCCAGAGACAGCGATATAGAAGTGGGGGAACAGTGGATCAATGATGTGAAAATCCCCACCTCCTTAGTGGGCTGTCCCCCACCCCCATCCCCTAGGCTCCACCTCTCATGCAGCTGTGGAGAGGGAGATGGAAAAAGAAAGAGATCATAATCACATGTGAAGAAAATTTTGACAAATGACTGATCATGCATGGGGCTTTGACAGGCCCTTTGACAGGCCTCTGAGAGTGTGAGTGTGTGTGTGTGTGTGTGTGTGTGTGTGTGTGTGTGTGTGTAATGTGTTAGACTTTGTCCGTGTCTAAATATACATGAGGCAATAAGGTTTGCTCCTATGTATAAAAATGCTTTGGATCTCTCCTCCCTTGGGAGACTGATAAAAACCCCTGGGGAATGGTAGCCTTCATATGTAACATGGTAGGGGTGGAGGGGTGGGACAGGGGTGGAGGGGACAAGATGCCCCTATATGGAATAGAGTGAAATGTGTAAGGAAATACTGGTACACACATGTAGATAGGAGAGTGACCAGTGAGGGGCTGAGGGGAGTTCCTCCCTCTGTAAATATCCTTACCTTTCAGCAAACTGCTGAAAGGGGAGATAGGACAGGGGTGGGGAGGTAATGAATATACCAATATAAGAATCCAGGAGGAATCATATGATCCCCAGGGAAGACAAATCTTTCTCCCTGCTCCATCCTAGGATGACTCATGTCTATCCCAAGGAGCTTATCCTCTCTAGTCTAGGGTGTGTGTATTAAAAAATTCTCTTCTGGTTATAATCTCTTTCTATTTAGACTCCTGTAAGTCGCTTCAAGTTGGCCAGTGGTGGTCATGGAATGCCCCAAAAGACTGGGAGGGGTGGCCCATTAGAAATCATCAGTTTCTTGACTCTCCATTGGCTTCTCACTAGAGGCTGGACTTATCTCCCACTTTTTTTCAAACTATCTGATTCCCCCAACCTCTACCTGCATTTCTTGCATAGATATGCAACAAGGCTATATAATTTATTTTATATAAAGGGGAATAAATATATTTATGTTATATTTATATTTTATATTTACATATTATGTATATTGATATATATAAATAAATATATGTTCACTATATAATAATGAACAACAAAAGGGTGACTGTTTATTGGATATAGAGTGATTGGCAGGAAGGGTTTCTGACTACAGGAGCAAAAAAGGGCTTTTTTGCTTAGATTTCTGCCCCTTTGTGGGAAAGAGAGATAGACCTTAAAGGCGCTGCTCAGTTAGAAAAGTAGCATATTTCCCCAACTCAGGCAGGGGAGATAATATCTCTGAGGTCTGCTAAGGTTATCTTACCATTTATTGTCCTTATCAGGGCCACAAACACCCTCCGTAGTTGCAATTCAGTGAATTGTCATTGTCCTTGTAAAGTGAAGAACTGGGGGGAGAGAACATAAAGAGTTATTGCTTATTCTGTTTGGTTCTTAATAGGTAAAAATTGTAAATGGGCAAATTTAGGC
This sequence comes from Pseudocheirus occidentalis, assembly GCA_028646575.1. Classification (NCBI taxonomy): domain Eukaryota; kingdom Metazoa; phylum Chordata; class Mammalia; order Diprotodontia; family Pseudocheiridae; genus Pseudocheirus; species Pseudocheirus occidentalis. The sequence goes on from CM053599.1 coordinate 126,628,687, forward strand.
TTGAAGGAAGAAAAGTTTCCCAACAATTAAAACTATGCAGGAATGGAATGGACTGCCTGGGGAGGCAATGGTTTCCCCTTTACTGGAGGTCTTCAAGCAAAGGCTAACTAACCCCTTGAGAGGATTTTGTATAGGGACTTTGTTCAGGGATATGCTGGAGTGGATAACTTTGGTGGTTCCTTCCAAGTCAAGTTAAAACAACAAGCATACATTAAGCTATGTAACGTTGGTGCTAAGCAGTGGGGATACAAGGAGAAGCAAAAAAGAAAGATAGTCCCTACCTATGAGATGCTTACATTCCAAAAGGGAAAAGTCAACATACAAAAGAAAGCATCAAATTTTGGGGAAAGGGGATGTATCCGGTAAGGATTATGATGGAGGAAGAAGTCTGTAGGATCACGAATAGACCCCGGAGAGGAACGAAGGAATCTACATGGCTAGCCTTCAAATGGAGGTTCCAATACAAGGAAGGGACCCTAGGGGCAGAGGGATTTCCCCAGATGAGAAGGCTAATAGAGTGCAGAGATGAAGGCAGCTTGCAGGGCAAGGAAACTAAGAGAGCATAGTGTCCAAAGCAGCTCACAGAGTGAGGGGGCTGCTAGAACTGTGTGGAGAAAGAAATCCAGAGAGTCAGAACTGTACTTTGGAGAGGCACGGAGTAGAGATTCCATCTTAGGTTCCAGATCTGAGATTCTGTGAGAAGACTTATGTCAGCAATTGATATGGATATTACATGGCACAGTAATATTTAAGGGGTCTCAGAACCCTGGAGGATGTGAATGCATATGTGAATATACAATTGGAACACATCTGTGTGACCATGTTCCCCTACACTAGCAACCTAAGTATCATCCTTGACTCTAGATAAAATAAACCCATATAAATCATCAGCATTTCTATGTATTACCAACAAAGTCCAACAGCAAGAGATAGAAAGAGACATTCCTTTTAAAATAACTGTAGACAACATAAAATACTTGAGAATCTACTTACCAAGACAAACCCAGGAACTATATGAACACAATTACAAAACACTTTTTCACACAAATAAAATCAGATCTAAACAATTGGAAAAAATGTGAATTGCTCATGAGTAGACCTAGTCAATACAATAAAAATGACAATTCTACTCAAATTAGCTTATTTATTCAGTGCCATACCAATTACACTACCAGAAATTGTTTTATAGAGCTAGAAAAAATAACAAAATTCATCTGGAAGAACAAAAGTCAAGAATATTGAAGGAAATTAATTTTTTTTAATATGAAGGAAGGTGGACTAGGCATGACAGATCTCAAACTGTATTATAAAATGGTAACCATTGAAATGATCTGGTACTAGCTAGTAATGAGTTGAAAAATCAGTTAACTAGATTAGACACAGAACAGGCAGAAGTAAATGACCATAATGATTTAGTGTTTGATAAACCCAAAGATTCAAGCTTTTGGGATAAGAACTCAGTCTTTGACAAAAACTTCTGGGAAAACAGCTTGGCAGAAACTAAATATAGACCACAATCTCACACCATATACCAAGACAAAGTCAAAATGGTTGCATGAGTACATAAAGGGTGATACCATAAGCAAATGAGGAGAGCATGGAATAGTTTATTTCTCAGATCTATGAAAAAGGGAAGAATTTATGACCAACAAGAGACAGAAAACATAACTAGATGTAAAATGGATAATTTCTATTGCATTAAATTTAAAAAGTTTGCGTAAACAAAAGTATTGCAACCAAGATTAGAAAGAGAGCAAAAATGTGGAGAAAAAAATTTTATAGCAAGTGTCTCTGATAAAAGAAAATTCATTTCTCAAATATATAGAGAACTGGGTCAAATTTATAACAATACAAGTCATTCCCTAATTATTATAAGTGGTCAAAGGATATGAACAAGAACAGGTAGTTTTCAGACAAAGTCATTAAAGCTATCAACAACCATATGAAAAAATATTCTAAATCACTATTGATTAGAAAAATGGACACTAAAACAACTCTGAGGTACCTCACACCTTATCAGATTGGCTAATAGGATAGAAAAGGAAAATGCAAAATGTTGGAGGTGATGTGGGAAAACTAGGACACTAATGCAGTGTTGATGTTTTGAACTGATCCAAATGACGGGGTACAGGCCCAAGCCAAGACCATCACCCATTACCTCAAAAAATGTTGAGTCCCATTTGTTCATAGGCCCTGGAAAACCCTGCCTGGAACTCTCCTCCAATCTTCACACTTGATCTGGCTTTTCTTGCCCAAATTTGTTACCCTTAAACTAGCCTAGCCCTCCAGTGTCTGTTACCTCTGGATTGCCTCCAGTTACTTTCCACCCTTGACCCCATCAAAATCCCATTTTCTTGGTTCCTGGTGTCTGACCTCTAGTTACCTCAGCTATGGCCACTCCCATCAAAACCTTCACTAAACCTCTCTAGTCATGCCAGACTACTTGGCCAACCCTAGATCCCTCCCACAATCTTTTTGCATGTAAGATCCATCTTGACTCCAGGAAGGTGCTCAGATTTAATCTAGCTCATTTTCAATCTGTCCCACTTGTCAATACAAGAACCACAGATGCTCAGATTCCTTAGGAGTCTAGCCAGTGGTAAGATTTCTTAAGAGTCTGGCCAATATGGTGGTTCTTTAATAAACTTTGTTTTTCTTTAACTAAAAGAAAGTTTGAGTTGAATTTATTCAGGCAGGACCCAGCATGTTGGTATTTAGGCATCCTGAGCACCCCTAAACCTCAACACAACTATCTGGCTTAGCCCACCATTGTCTGTGGGCTCCAGGTAGCCTCCAGCAACTTCTCACCCTTAATCACTCATTGACTTCATTAACTTCTCCTGAAGACCCTCCCCAAACTCCTCTTCCAGACACCTCCTCCCACAACCTTTCTGTATATAAGACCCCTTCTTGGCTCCCCCGCCCCCTCCAGAACACCATAGAATTTTCTAGCACAGACTTGCTCTATGTCCAATACAGGTGAACTTTTAATAAACTTTGCTTTTCCTTTGGCTGAAAGAAGACTTGAGTAGAATTCATTCAGCAGGACCCAGCATGTTGGTATTTTGGAGTCTCGAGCATCCCTAACCATATCACTCAGAGAATCCAGTCTACCATGTGGAAAGCATGAAACTATAAGAGAAAAAAGCAAAAAACAATAATCTGGTACCTCTCTCCCTTCTCTGCAGAGGTGAGGGCCTATGGGTATCCAACACTGCATATATAAGTTTTGTTGAATTGCTTTTCCCCCCTCTTTTATTCTTTTTTACAAGGAATGGCTCACTGGGAATATGAAAAGGCAAAATGTATATACACGTGTATATGTATATGTACATACACATATATATATGTACATATATGCAGATTGTTTTTTTTATTCAAATGAGCTGAGAACTTGGCTATCAGTCTTGGAAAGTAATCAGTAACGGGACCAAACTGTGTATACCCTTTAACCCAGCTATACAATTACTAGGTAAATAGCCCCAAAGAAATCAAAGAGTGAAATCATCTATGTGTACAAAAAAATATTTATATAATTTCTTTTTATAATAGTCTAAAGTTAGAAACTAAGGAGCTGTCAACATGTGCAGGAATGGCTAAACAAATTATGGTATGTGAATGTAATGGAATATTATTATGCCATAAGAAATGATGCAATGTACAGTTTCAAAAAAACTGGGACCGACAGACTCTGGGAACCCCCTTGAACTCTGATTGAATCTTCCCATTTGTTGAGGCATTTGTCTGAGGCAGTAAGCCTTTCATTATAGACTAGCCTAGCCCTGCTTTGTCCAGCTACTTTCCACCCTTGATCCTCCCAAAATATCTATACACCCTTAAACTAGCCTAGCCCTCCTTTGTCTCATCTCCAGGTAGTCTCCAACTACTTCCCACCCTTAATCTCTCTTCGCTGGAGTCTGACCTCATTTGACTCCTCCTGAAGACCCTCCCCAAACTCTTCCTCTAGACCACCCTTAAATTCCCTCCCCAAAACCTTTCTGTATATAAAACCCCATCTTCCCTCCATGAGAGAGAAAAGGTTGGAGAATTTTCTAGTGCAGACTCACTCTGTGTCAGATGATTCTGGCTGCTTGTCCAGTACAAGGGTCACAGATACCAAGGCTCCTTAAAAGTCTACCCATTATGGCAGCAGTTCTCAATTTGTGGGTTGCAACCTCTTTGGGGGTCAAACGACCCTTTCACAAGGGTCACAGGGGTTGCCTAAGACCATCAGAAAACACATATTTCTGCTGGTCTTAGGAACCATGTCTCCAGGCGGGTCTGCCCACATGCAGATATGCCCATATACAAGTATTAAAGGGTCAGGGCATTAGGAAGGTTGAGAACCAATGCATTATGGTGAATCTCTAATAAACTTTGTTTTTCTTTGGCTGAGAGAAGACTTGAGTCAAATTCATTTGGTAGGATGCAGGGTGTTGATATTTTGCGATCTTACGCACCCCTAAACCTATAACCTCAACGTTTTATGGTGATCCTCTTCAGGACGACTTCTATAGCCTGATGCAGAGTAAACTAAAACAATGTATATACATGATAGCAACATAACTCTGAAGACTTTAAAACTCTGAATAATCCAACAATAACAGTCCCAAACGAATGAAAACGAAATCATGCCACTTACCTCTTTACCAAGAGATGATGTATTTATAATGTAGAAAGAGAAATAGATTTTTAGGCATGACTAATACGGGAATTTATTTTGTCAGACCATGTATGTATGTACTGAGTAATTTGTTTTCTACGCTTGTTTTTTTTTTTTAATTTGCTTAATTGGGGCAGTGGGGTAATAGGAGGGATAGACTGACCAAAAATGTTTTTTAAATGAGAGAAATGATTATTAAATAACCAATTATTGGGGAGATCTACAGTTTGTTTTGGTTTTTTGCCTCCTTATTTCCTCTATTCTGAAACCAGAAACCTGTAGGTCTGTGAAAGACATTGTTGGATGAGATTCCCCAAATCCCCCAGGTACATACTTTTCAATCCTGGGTGGTAGACCCCACTTAACTAGAAAACCCTACAAAGAATTTAATCTGAGGTGAATTCTGGTCCATTGTGTTCTACTCAGGCTTGGTGGAGGGTAGTCCTTTGTCTAGATTGCCTGACGCTGGATCCCTCCTCGCCCCCAATCCCAATCTGGTTCGAGTCTATGAATGACATCATCAAAGTCATGTCTCCCAGCCCCTCATTAGAATAAATTCACCTCTCATTACAATATTCATTCTTCTCATTAATTGTTAACTAATTATATTTGATTGCTACCCTCAGAAACACCTAGTCTTCAAAGGACATATAAGCATTGAGAAGGTTCCATGAGAGTTCTTTGATCTTTGAGAGTGTCACTGATCCCTTTTATTAATTATCTGCTAGCATAATTAATAAAATGATCAATTACACAGAAATTATGTCGCTTAAACTTTTCTATGCATCACAAAAGAAGAGAAAGTGGTAGAGTTAACCAAGTAACAGACTGTCTAAAAATTAGAATGTCAAACAAAATTAATGCCTTTCTTAAACAGAAAGAAATATTAGAACAAAATTAAAACATTGAAAAAGTAAATGAAAGTGTAAGATATCTGATTTTAAAATTGACCTGGAAAACAAATTGATAGGTAATTTAAGAATCACTAGACTCATTGAAACCAAAGATTAAAAATCTCAAGCACTATATTTCAAGAAATCATAAAGGACCAAGATCTATTAGAACTAGAGGGCAAAGGGAAAGCAGAATCCACTTATCACCTCCTGAAACTCCAAAAGGAAAAGTCCCAGGTTATAGCCAAAATCTAGAGCTCTAGCATTAAAACAAAACAAAACAAAACTACAAGCATTCAGAAAGAAGCAATTCAAGTACCAAGGAAGGCAGTCAAAGTCATACAAGACTTAGAAGCTTCTACTATAAACAAACAGAGATCTTGCAATACTGATGAGGTGTAGGCTCTGGGACCCCTCCCCCCTTTTTGAGTTCTCCTTGATTCTTTGAGGTACAGGCTCTGGGAAAGTAAACCTTCCCAGGGAAGACATTTGCCTGAGGTCATGAGCCTTGAGATGTGACTCTGCCCAAGTCTTTAGCTCCTTTGTTCCAATAGTTTCCCACCCTTGAATTGGCCTGGCCCACCATTGTCTGTGGTCTCCAGGTAGCCTCCAGCAACTTCCCACCCTTAATCACTCATTACTGGAGTCTGACTTCATCTGACTCCTCCTGAAGACCCTCCCTACTGGAGTCTGACCTCATCTGACTCCTCCTAAAGACCCTCCCCAGTCTCCTCCTCTGAACCACCCTTAGATTCCTCCCACAACCTTTCTGTATATAGAATCCCATCTTCCCTCCACATGGGTGAGAGTGCCATGAGATAGCTTAGCACAGACTTGTTCAGTGAGAGCGCCTTAGAATGCCTTAGCAGAGACTTGCTCTATGAGAGAACCTTTAAATGGCCTAGCATCCCACATGGCGAACTTGAACTTTCATTAAATTTTACTTTTTCCTTGGCTGAGAAGACTTGAGTGGAATTCCTTCAGCAGGACCCGGCATGTTGGTATTTTGGGATCTCAGGCAGCCCTAACCCTCTTTGGGCTCCTCTTCAATATGATATTCCAAAAGGCAAAAGATATCAACTTACACCCAAGAATAGTCTACTCTGCAATGCTGAGTATCATCCTACAGGGAGAAAATTAGACCTAATGGAATAGAGGATTTTCAAGCATTTCTGATTAAAAAAAAAAAAGACCAGAGTGGAGTCATAACTTTGAAATATAAACACAAGAGTCCAGCAAAACCTAAAAAGTCCATTTACTTCAACAATTGGAAGGAGTCATACGGTGATGTTGTATTAACATTCTAGCAGGGGAAAAGAACCAAGGGTCCCTTCGTGTTTTTGAAGAGTATTAAGGAGATTAGATAAGAAAACAGAGGTCAAGAGAGTGAATTTATCCTATTCTGAGGGTTTGAAGAAGGGAAGAGAAATGGAATAATATGAACATAAAAAGGAGGAAGAAATAATCTCAATATAAAAGAGGAAGTTTGAAACATTTAAGAAACAGAAGTACAGAAGGGAGAACAATTTTTTTTTTGTTCTTTTTAGAGAGAATGAATAAACAGAACAGTTTCAAAAGTAACATAGAAATTATTATACACTTTTTTAAAAAGCATGCAGTATGAAATAGAGATTCACAATTTCATATAAAATCCTGTTTTTGTATTCTTCTGTGTATATTGAAACGCTCTACTTTTGTGGCTTAACTTTATAATAGAAAAAAAAAAAACAAGGTAGAGGTCAATAAAAAGCATTTGCTATGCCTTGACCATGGCTATGCCAGGAAGCATGCTCAGCGCTATACAGCTACAAAGACAAAATTGAATCAAAAGCAAGAGACATCTAATTTTTGAAATAGTGAATTTGTAGTGTGACTTTGGAGGGTATGTGTACATACTGGAAGGGCACAGTCTTCTTCAGCAGTTTGTCTGGTGACTATACCCTTTGGCCTAGTGGTGGCACTGGAAGACACCTAAGGAGGATATAGAGGGAACCTACCAGAGACATGGCAGGAACTGATGGAAGAGCTTGCATGCTTGTGCTTGAACCCTAATTCCAAGATAACATTTCTCCCCACCTCCAACACACTATCCCTGACAGTTTTCTCCCAAGCCCAAAGATATCATGCCTAGCAATAACTCATGAGTGGGCCCCAGTAAGACAAACTACCTTTTCTCACAATTACTAATGAGCGGACCCCAGTAAAAGAAACTGTCTTTCCCCATCACAAGAACAAGCTGACCTCTGAAGAAATTCTCTTGAAAAACAAGACTATCTTGTAACCACAGAATTATCATGCATTGATTTCCAAAATAATCATATTCAATCCAGAGGTCAAGCTATACATGTCAGTTCTCAAAGTTATCTTGCTACACACATAACAGACCAAAAATACACCCCTGAGAAACCCCTTCCCTGGTTTCCAGTAGTGAATGATGCCTCTGACCAAGGTTGTATGTTGCCACCTAATTAGCATATCTGCCAGATAATCCACTATTTTTCCTACATAAACTTTAGCACCATCCCTGTTAAATTGCAAGTTCCTTAAGGAGCTCTGCCTGCCATATTGGCATTACAGTAAACCTTTGCCCACTTGACTTGAAGAATGCTTGAGTCCATGAATTCATTCCAGCTGACCCTTTTCTGTACTTCAGTCCTTGTATGTGGGGGGGGGGTCCCTGAACTCCTTAAACCGTTGCCTTGAATTTCATCAGAACCTTCAAGACAACATCAGCTTGCAGGTCCTCCAGCAACCAACTTGCTGGCCCATTGGACTTCAGTAATAGGCATGTTTCTAGACCAGGAAAGGACTGCCTTCCGTATAGGAGTCAAAAATCAGTGATTGTCACCTAACAAGCAATGAAATAGGATGAATAATATAGTGGGAGGTAACAAGACCTTTCTTTCCATCTTTGTGACTTTGACACCAAATATGCTTGAGATAAAAGCATTTGGGGGCCATAACTGAGGTTTCAGATATTATTAGGAGTGATGGAGAGCTGCCACTTAAGAGTTTTAAGGCATACACTGAGTATTTGTTTTTACTACAGTAAAGAATCTAGGAAGTTGAGAATTCATATGTCACTGGGACAGGAAGGGTGTTAGCAGCCAGAGATGTCTAATACTATGCCTTTCACTTCTGATTTCACTCAGTTGTGGTAACACTCTCATTCTGCCACTACCCTCTGCTGAACACAGAAGTCTGGGCTTTCAAGCTAGGAGCCAAAAGAGAAAGTGGTTTGACACAACTATAAAGGACAGAGAGGTGGCTCAAGGAAAAGGGAGAAAGAAAGGGATACAGAGACAGCATGGTATGCTGGCAAGGTAGCTGGATTTGGAGTCAGAGGCTCTCAGTTCAGAATCTGGCTCTGTTTCTCTGGGCCTCAGTTTTCTTATCAGTAAAAATGAAGGGATTAGACTAGACTAGATGGTCTCCCAGGTCCTTTCTAGATCTAATCCTATGATTCAGTGATCCTGGATGGGGTCACCTGGTGAAATTTCTCACCTTGCCCTGTGCTGGGTTAGCTCTAGCCAGATAGGTCAAAGATCCATGCCATCACCCAGACAGCCAAGACCAGGCAACTCTCCTAAATGACAACCGAGCAGATTTCAAGTCCATACCCTATGCCTTGAGTCCTGGTCCTGAGTTCCTCCAGACTTTCTGCTTATACTTCTAGTGAGACAAGCAAGGAGTGTACACTCCTTGTCCTGTTCAAAAGGGAATAGATGTGAGAAACAGTAAATTCACACTGTACATTTCCAAGAATTTGTCTGTAGATCAGTCCTATGTCTAGGGGATTTCTGGGATCTGGAAGAATGATGGGCCTGAAGTACCATTTGTGGATTTTTATTTTGTTTTGTTTTGTTTTTGATGGGGGAAGGCAAGGTAAATATGAGTTAAGTTGATGAGGTGTAGGCTCTAGGACTTTCCCCCCCCCCCTTTTTGAGCTCTCCTTGATTCTTTGAGGTACAGGCTCTGGGAAAGTAAACCTTCCCAGGGAAGACATTTGCCTGAGGTCATGAGCCTTGAGATGTGACTCTGCCCAAGTCTTTAGCTCCCTTTGTTCCAATAGTTTCCCACCCTTGAATTGGCCTGGCCCACCATTGTCTGTGGTCTCCAGGTAGCCTCCAGCGACTTCCCACCCTTAATCACTCATTGCTGGAGTCTGATCTCATCTGACCCCTCCTAAAGACCCTCCCCAATCTCTTCCTCTGGACCACCCCTAGATTCCTTCTACAACCTTTCTGTATATAGAACCCCATCTTCCCTCCACATGGTGTGAGAGCGCCTTAGAATGCCCTAGCACACAGACTTGCTCTGTGAGAGCGCCATAAACTAGCTTAGTAGAGACTTGCTCTGTAAGAGTTTACCCCATAGCTTTCAATAAACTTTACTTTTTCCTTGGCTGAGAAGACTTGAGTGGAATTCTTTCAGCAGGACCCGGCATGTTGGTATTTTGGGGTCTCGGGCAGCCCTAACTCTCTTTGGGCATCCTCTTCAGTTAGACAGTAAAACGAATACCACACACACACACACACACATTTTTATAAGTATGTGTGTGAGTTGTTTTTAGAGGGACACATGGTATTGAGCAAGAGACATGCAGTTTAAATGGGATGGGGGCTAAGGCAAGTTAATAAATTACAAATTTATTAGGAATAATTCTTAAACTGTTCTTCAGCCATTTTTCAGTCATATCAAACTCTTCATGTTCCCATTTGTGTGTGTGTTTTTTTTTTTTTGGCAAAGATACTGGAGTGTTTGCCATATCCTCCAGATAATCTTATAGATGAAGAACTGAGGCAAACAGGGTTAAATGACTTGCCCAGGGCCACACTGCTGGTAACTGTCTAGGCCAGATTTGAACTCAGGAAGAAGAGTCTTCCTGACTCCAGACCTGACATTCTATCCCTTATACCACCTAGCTGCTCTAAACTTAAATTACATTAGATCAATATGCACTGAAGAAAGTCTAAATGCAAAGACACCTGGGTAAGTCTGCTATACACATAAGCCATGGGACTTGGGACTTAGATTCAGGTTAAGGCACTGTAGATTCCTTTACAAAGGGAAGGAGCCAGAATATCTCCAACTCAGAGAACATTATCTGTGATAATGATCTGTAACAAGATAGCCTTCTGACCCTATCCCAAAGCAGACACCACCCTGTTTAAGAGCATATACTTTGCCCTCTTGCTTATCTGTTTTCCATCTCTCAGTGTCAATATAAAGCAGATTCTTCCATGAAGAGGAGTTTGGAGAACATTCCACTTTGAAGCTAAGGCGGAAGCAAAAATTACAACAATTCAGAAGCCATTCAATGTACAAATATACAATCCATAACTAATACCTAGCATTTGATGGATTTGGTTAGTACATAGTTTTCTGAGCACACATTTCCATCATTCCTGTCTGGTGAACACTGACTCAAAATCATCTCTTCAGCCCAATTTGGATCTCTAGAAGAATAGTCAGATCTGAATCTGGTAGAGATGAAAAAGATAAAGACATGGAAAAGGAAAATAATAAATGTTGGAGTGGGTGTGGGAAAATTGTGATGCTAATATATTGTTGGTGGAGTTGTGAACTGATCCAACCATTATGGAGAGCAATTTAGAACTGAAGAGGGTGCCCAAAGAGGGTTAGGGCTGCCTGAGACCCCAAAATACCAACATGCCGGGTCCTGCTGAAAGAATTCCACTCAAGTCTTCTCAGCCAAGGAAAAAGTAAAGTTTATTGAAAGATATGGGGTAGACGTCAGGCAAATGTCTTCCCTGGGAAAGTTGACTTTCCCAGAGCCTGTACCTCAAAGAATCAAGGAGAACTTAAAAAGGGATGGGGGGGGGAGTCCCAGAGCCTACACCTCATCAATACTATTTTTCACTTTCGGTATTTTTTTCATGTTTTTCCCCCCTTGGGTCTGTGTCTTTTTTTCACATGACTAATATGGTAATATGTTTTACATGATTATATATGCATAACCCATATCAAATTGCTTACTGTCTCAGGGAGGAAGGAAATGAGGGAGAGAGAAAACTTGGAATTCAATTTAAAAAAATAAACATTAAAAAATTGTCTTTACATGTAACTTGGGGAAAATATCATTAAAAAAAAGAAAGAAAAAAAGATGAAGACAGAAAGCCAGGAACAGCTAAAGTTTCTGATTCCTTCCCATATGGGATTTTCTGTTCACAGGAATTGAAATTGAGTGTTGAAGGATGATTAAAATTTGGATAAGCAACATCAGATGGTGGCAAGATTATTGGATATGAAGTTAAGAAACCTGGGTTCAGTTCCCACCTCATCTCTTTCTAGCTGAGCAACCTTGGACAAGTTACTTAACCTCCATGAGTCTCAGTGTCCACATCTGTAAAATAGGAATAGTAAAGCTGTTGTTTCCTAGCTCAGTGTCATTGTGAAGAAAGTACTGTATATAAATTGTTAAGAGCTATATAGAAGGTATTCCAAATGCCTTAGTGCAGTTTCAAGCTGACTTTTAGGACACCTTATAGAAATGTTAACTATTATTATATGCATAGTAGAGCCTATAGGCACTCAGTGTTAGAATAGAGTGAATAATATGACTTGTAGGACAGATCACAAAGAAACCAGCCGTGGAGACACCAACATACTGTTGCTGGAGCTCTAAATTGGTTGGACTGTTTTATAAAATAGTTAGGAATTTTACAAGTGTTGCACCTGGTTGTGGCAGCTCATTGAAAATCACAGGCATCCAGAGTTTTTCCTTGTATAGTCTCCTGGATCTTTTAGATGCCAGAAAGAACAGGAAAAAAATCATTATGAAGTTATTTTCTCAGTGGTGTCTGACTCTTTGTGATCTCATTTAGGGTTTTCTTGGAAAAGATGCTAGAGTGATTTGCCATTTCCTTCTCCAACTCATTTACAGATGAGGAAACTGAGGCAAGCAAGGTTAAGTGACTTGTCCAGGTCACACAGCTAGTGTCTAAGATCAAATTTGAACTCAGGTCCTCCTGACTCCAGGGACAGTGCTCTATTCACAGCGCCACTTAGTCACTCCTATGGGATCCACATAGCTCAGTGATGACAGGGAGGGGCAGAGTATAAAAAGAGAAGGGTGGAAGTTAAAAAGTTCTGAGAACACAGAACTGTGATTTTCTTAAACCACAAGAGGCTTAAATTTTTTTGAAAATTCTTAACTTAATAAACATCAAAAAAGGAATATTTCTATGTCCAAAAAATAGAAAAAGATTAGATGTGAAACTACAAGTCTTTATTGTGCCTAGTTATCTTCCTTTTTTGAGTATATGATAAATTCAACTTGTTAATTTCAAAACTCTCATTCTTGCCAGTTTCCTTCTAAACTTTCTGTCATCCTCTGGGCATTTTAAAAAATGCTTCAAAGATTATTCTTTTCTTTCTTTTTTTTTTTTGCTAGCTCCCGTCTCCCTTCCAAACTCTACCTTAATGGAAAAAAAAAATACAACTCTTGTAACAAAAAGCATAGTCAAGCAAAAGAAATCCATACATTTGCCAAAAATTTATGTCATCTTTTTCACCCTGACATCAGTCCTCTGTCAGGAAGTGAGTTGCATGAACCAAAATCAATCATCTAGAGTCATGGTTGGTCATTATATTGATGAGAGTTCTTAAATCTTTAAAATGTTATTGTTACCGTACACATTGTTCTCTTGGTTCTGCTCATTTCAGTCTGTATCAGTTCATATAAATGTTCCCAGGTTTCTCTGAAACCTGTCTGAAACAATAATATTCCATTACATTCATCTATAATTTTTCAGTCATTCCCCAAGTTGATGGGTACTCTCCTGTGTTTCCAGTTCTTTGCTATAGCAAAAAGAGCTACTATAAATATTTTTGTACATATGGGCCCATGTCCCATATCTTTGATCTCTTTGGGGTATAGGTCTAATGGTGGGATTGCTGTGTTTAAAAATGTGGAAAATTTATTGACTGTTTGAGTATCGTTCCAAATTGCTTTCCAGACTGGCTAGACTAAATCTCAGCTCCATCAATTTTTCATTAGTGTGACTTTTCCTATAGGACCTCTGCTAACTGTCATTTTCTTTTTTCTTTTCTTTTTCTATATCTTTGTCACTCTAAAAGATGTGAGGTAAATCCTTAGAGTTGTTTCAAATTTGTATTTCTCTAATTATTGGTAAATTAGAAGTTTTTTTTTTCATCTGACTATTGAGAGCTTGAATTCCCTTTGAAAACTATCCATATCCTTTGATGATTTATCTGTTATGTAATGGCTCTTGTTTTTATAAATTGAATCATTTCCTTATACATATGGGTTATGAGATCTTTATTGGAGAAACCTGATGCAGAGTTTTTTCCAGTTAATTGTGTTTTTTTTTCTAATCTTAACTGAATTGGTTTTCTTAGTACAAAGTTTTTTTATAATTATATGTAATCAAAAGTCCATTTTATCTTCTTATGATTCTTCCTAAACCTTGTACTGTGATGAACTCTTCACCTTTTGACAATGGGAATGGTATTTCCTTCCTTGTTCCTCCAATTTGCTTATGAAGTGACCTTTTTTTCTCTAGGTAACATATCCATTTGGAGATTACTACATATAACACTAGGAGTCACTGTTTCACTGTGTGTGTGTGTGTGTGTGTGTGTGTGTGTGTGTGACACACACATACCCTGGGAGAGAAAGAGGAAAGAGGAGAGGGGGAAGGGAGAAAGAGAGAGAAAGAGAGACAGAGAGAGAGAGAGAGAGAGAGAGAGAGAGAGAGAGAGAGGCAAAAGGAGAAGAAGAGGGAAGGAGAGAGTGGGGAGAGGGGAGAGAGGTCAGACTGGGGAGCAAAAAAAAACAAACAAGGAAGACTTGAAAGTGAAAATGGAAGAGTATCTTTTCTAAACTCCACCCACCTTCTTCCCAAAGTTCCATCAGTGCCTCATCAGTGGGCCAATTCCCCAAGTCACAACAACAATGAAAATTAATGCCTTGGGAAGTGAATGAACCCAAACTCCCACTTAAAATTCTGTTTTGGGGAGATTATAACTACTAATGAAAGCAATGAATATGGGTTTGGGGTTCTAAGTCATCTAGGGGAAAAAACTACCCAGTCTGTGTCCTTCTATGTGACTAAAATTAGCTTTTCCTCCTCTGCTATATACTCAGACTGAGAGCAAAGGAACCCAAGGAAATCCACATAACTGGGTCAACCACAAATATTTATGAAAAACAAAACTAGGATGGTAAAAAATATATAATTAATAAGAAGGAAAATAAATGGGTTTGAACCAAGAACTAATTGATCCAGCATTCTTATGCTTTGCTGCTTCTCCTGGTACCTTTCACTTCTGGTTTGCTTGGGTGAAGAAACTTGTGTATCAGGGTCTACTCTTTGTACTGCTGCTATAAAAACTGCTCTCAGACACTTTTCAACTGATGTAGCTTGGGGAGGGAGCCTCTCTTCCTCTCTTGGTCTTTCCTCTTTTTCCCAGGACTCATCTCAAAATGAACCATAGGAAATGAACAAAATCTCAAAATCCATGAATTTTCTACAGGTCTGGGCTACACCTCCTGTCTATGGAGGAGATATTACAGGGGTGTATGATGTGAGATCTAGATCTAAACTTATGGTGCAGTGAGTAGAGTGCCAGGCCTAGAGACAGGAAGACATTGGTTCAGATTCAGCCTTAGACATTTCCTGGCTGTTAACCCTGGACAAGTCACTTAACCCTGTTTACCTCAGTTTCTTCATCTGTAAAATGACCTTTAATTCCACCTTCACAATTTACCCTCCAAAGTTGGAGCTGGTTTTGATTATAGTTAGTCCTTTCCTTAATCTATGATACTTTTTAATCCCCATATTCCCACTCCGAGTTCTTGCCTGATTCCCCTTAAGTTTAGCATAATTTTAATTTTAATATCAAACTCTGCATGTGAGTATTTAGTTCTCCTTTCTTCAGTGTAGATGAAAGTAAGGTTCATGTGTAGCCAGAATTCCTTACCCCTTCTTCCATGTTTGCATGGTCTCCTTTTCACAAAATCCCCAGTCATGTGAGATAATAAATTCTACTCTTGTCCCCTACTTTTTTCCCTAGTGTATTCCTTTTTTCCTTCCCTTTCTTTTTTTCTCTTATGATCATCAAAGTACAATAAAACTACACACAAACCATCTTATTTAATTACTCCTCTATGGCTCTTGAAAATTTTGTTTCTTTTGCCCATTAGAATATAAACATTTCATCATCACAGAGACTCTTCCAATTGCTCAAATGCATTTACCTTCTATCAACTCCTAAATATCTATTTATCTCTCATCTCATCAGTAAGAATACCTAGAAGAGGCTATCAATAGTCATTTTTAAAAAAATGCTCCAAATCACTAATAGTTATCAAACTACAAATTAAAGTAACTCTGAAGCTCTACCTAACACTGATCAGATCGGCCACAAAGACAAAAGAGAAAAATTACAAATGTTGGAGAGACCACCAGAAAATGGGCACACTCATGTGTGAAGCCATGAAGTGGCCCAGGTATCTGGAAGGCAATTTGGAACAATGCCCAATAGGTCACTGAACTACATGAGTATCTTATTCATAAGCCCTTGTGTCACAGGATCATAGAGTATGTATTGGTGAATCAGTTATAAGAAGATTAAAAAAGTGCAAGGCAGTCAAGTTTATGAAGGGCTCTGAATGCCACAAAGAGCTCCTGGAGGCAACAGAGAGACACAAAGAGTTTTTTTTAATAAGGGACAACATGATTAAACCATCATTTTAGGAAAATCACTTCAGTGATTGAATGGAGGATGGATTGGAGTGTAGAGAGACTTAAGGAAGGCAGACAGACCCACCAGTAGCTATGGTAATACATAGAAATAGTAATGTCAGAGGAGAGGAGGGAGCATATTTGAGAGATGTTACAAAGGTAAAATTGACAGCCCTTGGCAACAGTTTGGATATGGGATAGTGATATTGGAGAGATAGTGAAGAATACAGGATGGCTCCTAGGTTGGAAACCTGAGGAATTGAGAGGCTGATATTGCCCTCTACAATAATAGAGAAGGTAGGAGAGGTTGGAGAGGGTTTAGGGCAGCGGTTCTCAATCTGTGGGTTATATTCAATTTGTAACAATGAAAATACATCCTGCATATCAGATATTTACATTAAGATTCATAACAGAAGCAAAATTACAGTTATGAAGTAGCAATGAAAATAATTTTATGGTTGGGGGTCACTACAGCATGAGGAACTGTATTAAAGGGTTACAGCATTAGGAAGGTTGAGAATCATTGGTTTAGGGGAAAAGATAATAAGTTCTGTTTTGGACATAGTTTAAGTTGTCCACTGGACATCCAGTTTAAGAAGCAGCTGGATCAGAGGAAGTTGGAGATAAGAGATTAGAGGTCAGCAGAGAGATTGGAGCAGGACAGGTAGATTTGAGAATAGAAACTCCATAGAAACTGAAATTAAATCCATGGAAGTTTAGGGGATAACCAAGTGAAGTGATTAAGAGGAGAAGAGGGCCCTGGACAAAACCCTGAGAGACACCTGAGGTTAGAGGGAATGATCCAGAGGAAGATTCAGCAAAGGAAACAGAGAAGGAAGGGTCAAATAGGAAGAAGAAGGAGAGAGAGAGGGGTATTCTAAAAACCGAGAGAGAGAGAGAGAGAGAGAGAGAGAGAGAGAGAGAGAGAGAGAGAGAGAGAGAGAGAATATCAAGGAGGAGTGTAATCAGCAGTGTCAAAAGGCTAAAGAGAGGTCAAGGAGAATGATGATTGAAAAAATCCATTGGATTTGGCAAATAAATGACCATTAGTAACTTTGGATTAAGTAGTTTCAGTGGAATGATAAGGCTAAAACTCAAAGTGTAAGGGGTTAAGAAGAGAGTGAGAGGGGAGCAGGTAGAGGCACGTATCATAGATGAACTTTACAGGGAATTTAGTTATGAAGAGCAGACGAAATATAGGACAATAGTAAGCAGGAATAGAAGGATCAAGTGAGACTGTTTTCAGGATAGAGAAGACATGGGCATGTCTGTAGGTAGTTGAAAATGAACCAATAGAGAAGGAGAGATGGAAAATAAGTGAGAGGTAGGGATGACAGAGATAGCATTCTGTTGGAGAAGAGATGGCATAGGATCACTTGAACAAGCAGATGAGTAGCCTTTGTAAGGAGTAAGGCTACTTCATCATATGAAAAAAAGAGTGAAACAGGAGAGAGTGGCAGAAAGCACCTGAGTGATAGAAGTGAGGAAGGAGAACGAGGGAATTCATATTGAATGGTCTCATTTTTTTCTGTAAGAAAAAAAAAGAGGTAAGGCTCTCAGTCAAAAGTAAAGGTGGAAAAGGAACCATGGGACATTTGAGGTGGAATGGAAAGGTTTAGAAGAGCTGATGCAAAGAGTGAGAGAATGAATTCATGAGGGAGGCACAGTAGTGAGGGCCCAGTTGAAGCTATGTAACATAAATCTGAGTGTACTCAGTCAAAACAGTTGCATTATTTTCTCCACCTTTCACATATGTAGGTACAAAAGCAACAAATGGTGGGAATAATACAAGGCTGAGGTTTGGCTGGGCATAATCAGCATTATGACAAGAGAATGAAGGATTCAAGAGAAGAGAACAGTGTAGAGTTAAATTAACTCACCTAGGAGTCAAGATAGGGAAAAGAGCAGAAAGCGGCTAGGGCAAGGGAGATAGCCTGGGAGATAATTGAGGGTCAAGGGACTGGAAGTCACAATGAAGATGAAGAATAGGATTATGCAAAGGAAGACAGAAGGAGAGATGAAAGGCGAATAGATTATGGTCAGATAAAGGGATTTCAGAATTCTTGCACATTGAGACAGCACATTTCCAGGTGAAGGCAAGATTGAGAGTATGACCATCTTTGTGTGTGGCTAGGTTGGGATGGAAGAGTAGCTCATGGTGGGGTCAGTAGGTTGAAGAACTAAGTAGTTAGAATATTTGAAGGAGAATCAATACGTATGTTGAAGTCCCCTAATATGAGGGTAGGAGTTGGGAAGGAAAGAAAAATTGTAAGTCAGGTATGAAACTCATTGAAGAACAAAGAAGAGTAAACTGAGGGTTACTAGGGGTTTTGTTACCAAGGGGTTATCAAGAATTTGATTGGGTGGTAGATATTCATAGCATGAACCTTAAAGGAAGAGATGTTACTGAGTGAATGAGGAAGGAGAAGGAAGAAAAAAGTGGGAGAAATTTGAAGTGGCAATGGGACATAAGGAGTATTCCAAGTCCCTTACCTTGACTAGTAAGCCAAGAGAATGAATGAAGATGCAGCCAGTACTGGAAAGGGTATCCAGTGAGACTGTGTCAGGAGGAGAAATCAAGGTTTTAGTAAGAACTAGCATAACTAGCAGAAAGCAATAGGAGAGGAATAGATTTAAAATGAAGGAAAGTTTGTTACCTATGAAACAGGCATTCCAGACAGCACAGTGGACAGGCTAGGTTGAATTATTATAAAGTTTTGGGATAGGAAGGCTGAAGGGGATGTGAATGAGGAATCAGGTGGTAGTAGGTATGGAGTGGTGTTTGGATGATACTCTGCAGGAGTTCAGAGTCACTGGGATGTGAAGAGTACAACCAAGTACAAGAATGGTCATCCTTGAGTCAAGAGCACAAATCTGTACCTCAAAGGACGGACATAGCAGAAGATGGGGAATCTGAAGTTGAAGGGAGAGCTTTCTTTTCATTGGAGGTTCACCATATCCCAGTAGGCAGATTGGGCTGCCAGCAGCAGGGGGATGATGCCTTGTGGTGGTACAGAGGGAAGTAGTTAATTTGGGGTATTCAGAAGATTCCTCACCTGGCCACTAACAGCCTTTCCTTAGGGGACATACTGCACCAGATAGAGGACAGAAGGCTCAAGGTGCTGACACATCTACAGTCTGATGTCTTCTCACCTGAGGAGGCTGGCTATGAGATGGCAGCAGGAAGTAGGAGACTCCCTGTGCAGAGAAAAAATATCTCCCTACTCCCTTATATAGCCTTTCCCCATTTTAGAGATGAGGAAACTGAAGTCAGATGGAGGTCAAGTAATTTGCTCAAGGTCACACAGTCCCAGAGTGTGGGGCTGGGTTTGAACTCAGGTTTTCCTAACTCCAGGTACCATGCTCTATCCACTGTGCCACTGGTAGAACAAATTATGGTACATGAACGTAGTAGAATACTATTGAGTCATATGATATGATCAAAGATAAGATTTCAAAGAACCCTGAGAATAAATGAACTTGCATAGAATGAAGTGGGCAAAACTAGGAGAACAATGTATATAATAACACTGCAAAAACAAAGAACTTTGAAAAACTTACAAACTCTGATCAACACGAGGATCATGATTCCAGAATACTGGTGATGAAGAATATCACTCACTTTCTGACAGAAGTAATAAACTCAGGGTGTAGAATGAGTCAAGTATTTTTTGGACATTGCCAATTTGAGAATTTATTTTACTTAGCCTAGCCATCCATGTTTGTTTTAAGGTTTTTGTTTTGTATTGCTTTGTTTTTAAGGGAGGCAAGCAAGGCAAAGATGAAAGGAAGAAAACATAGATTTTAATTGAAAAAATAAAACTAATGTTAAGTATGCTTAGTAGCGCTTCATTCCATTAAAGTCCTCATTCCTCTCCCCCGCTCCCCCCAGAATGTTATACTCAGTGTTGCCAGGTGAGTCACTCTTGTTTGCAAGCTTTTACCTAATACTTTCTGGAATAATGTATTCCAAGTTCTTCTCTTATTGATAGGTGCAGCTTCTAGGTCTTATATGATTCTGACCTTGGTTCTGTGGAACCTGGACTCTTTTATGACTACTTACAGTATTTTTTTCTTTGACCTAGAGGCTCTGAACTTTCTTATCTTTTTCTAGGAGACAGTTTTATTTATGATTTCTTGAAATATGGTATCTAGGCTTTTTTATGATTGGAGTTTTTAGGTAGTCCAAGGATTCTTATATTATTCTTCCTTGACTTGTATTCTAGATTAGTTGTTTGTGATAGAAGATTCCTTACATTTTTTTCTGATTTTTAAGTTTTCCAATTTTGTTCTAGTATCTTGTCTCATGAAGTCATTGATGTCTGTCTGATGAAATGTAATTTTCAAGGAATCTTACTTGAGTAAGGTTTTGTACCTTCATTACTAAGATATTTCTTCTCTTTCCAATTCTTTCTTCTAGATTTCTCATTGCTTTTCCTATTCTTTCCCCTAGAACTCTCTTTGCATTTAGAATATCATTTAAAAATTCTTGCTTCATTTCTCCCAGGAATTCCAGTACAGCTTGTTGAAAATCAATAATTTTATTTAAGGTTTTACTTATATATAAGTTTTGAAGTTATTTTCTTCTGGGTTTGTGTCTTGGGTGTCCCTGTTTCTGTAATGTGTCTTCATCTTTTTATTTTTTTCATCACATAGCTCATCCTCTATATAGCCATTTGTCCAGCCTTATTTCCTGAGCTGGGCTTTGTGTCAGGGCCAGGCTCTGTGTACTTCTGGAAATGGTAGTACAGCCTTATTTGCTCCTGATCTGTATTATCTGTGATTTGAGTAATGAGAGCTGTGTTCTTCAAGGACCTCACAAGTGGCTCTGGCCAGCAGTTGGCATAAGTCATTTGGTGTCAAGGAAATCTCATCCAGAACATACCCTGATTATTACTACGCCAATTTAAATCCCCAAAGATCCCCCAGTTCTGAATAGGGGTCAAAGTGATACAGTATCAGGCTCCGGGAGTATCTGACTAGACCCTGTTTCAGGTTTTCAATCCCCCTGTCCCCGGGTACACATTTGTACTCTCCAGGCTTCCTTAGCTTGCCCTGGGTCTTCAAACTGGAAGGGTTCCACAAACCTTATTCCTGGGCTGGATTTTTCTTTCTTTACTGCTTTTTAATTCTTTGTGCAGAACCAAGTTGGCAAAATGCACTTAATGTAGTTTCTCCTTAGATTTACTGATCATGACTTGTCCTGGATTTTTGCTTTTTTGTTTTTATTTTGTTTTGTTTTTCCAGCCTTGCTAGAGTCATTGTGAGAGAACTAGGCTGATTTGCTCCCACTTATTCCATTATCTTGAGAAATGTCTTCAGTCATCCCATGGTTTACTATTATACCTTTCAATTTCAATCTAATTCAGTTTTTTTTTTTTTTACTTTAACGTACCTGTGTCTTACTACTATTCGGGGGTCTTATACAGTTGGGAAAACAATTGAAATCCTGTGAAAATAACCTAAGACATCTGAAAAGTCAGTAAATTCTCATTGGAAATATTCACACATTGACTAGAAATCTAGTCATAGCAATTAGGAGTCCAATGAACTAAGCACAATTGGTAATTGAGTGAATCTTTTAAGACTAGAACCTAGCTGCTATTCACACTTGCACAAGGAAGAGAGCAAGAGTTCTTGAGGTTGGAGTCCCACCTGCTGGCTTGAATGGATAATTGCAAGTTATACCCTAGGATGTTTTCGAGGAATGGTTCCTCCTCTGTGTGGGCAGGGGATTAACCCTCATATACTCAAGCTTTGTTCCCTAGAGAGTTGCCTAATTATGAGAGAGGGGCAGAAGCTGGAGCTCTGCATTGAAGTGGTGTCCTAAACTATACATAAACAGTATCAGGAAAAAGTTGGTGCTACTCAAAAAGCATTTCATTCTATGATTCCAAAAGCATTATATGATTACTTTGGGCATAGCGGTCAAGAAAGAGCCCTAAAATTAATAAGAAACTGATTTTACTGGCCCAAGATGACAACAGATGTCAGTCACTAAGAAGCAATAAACCTGTGCTCAAACTTTTACTATTTACGTAGAGTATAAACACAAACAAACCTTTGGAACTTATCTGCAATGACTTTATCTCTGGAAGCAGATAGGAGGATTATAAATTAGAACAAACCAACTTTCCTTAGATGTTCCAGACCAGGAACCAAATTGCTTTCTAGACTTACTAAAGTCTTGTGAGAGGAAATATTTCTCTGTATACAGATTCCCTGCCAGGACTTGCTGTGGCCAAGGCAGAGACTGAGATTAATCTCCTAAAGAAGTTGTTGGATTTGGCATCATGAGAGTAATTTTGAGCTGAAGTCATGGCTATCTGGTAGACTTCTTTCAACAGAGAAAGAGATATTATAGCAATAATAAAGAAATATTATTATAAATAATAATAATAGAGATATGTTATATACGTTATTATCATTATTAGTGTTATTTGTACATGTGGAGAAGAAATGCCACCTGTTGACTCCATTTAAATTTTTGCTGAGGTCTCAGCGTTCCTAACATGTTTATCAGAGTACAATTGAAGCATTTCAGGCTATGATTCTCGTTGGGGACAAGAAGGTGTGGTTCTAGACTCCTTGATCTCTTTCCAAAGCAAACAATCCCAATAGCAACTTGTTTTCAAAGCTTCTACCTTTGTCAGAATGAATGCTTTAAGGGAATCCACTCACTGAGAAATACTTCTTCCACAACATGTTAACTACTGTAGAAATGTTCTGGTTCTTCATTGGGAATGCCTTTGTACACCTGGTAAAATAATCAGTTACCTCTAAAATACAGCTTTTGTTCTTACTATTTCCTTCAGAGATTAAAAAGTCAATGAAGAGATTAGACAAGAGAGATAAAAAAACAACAGAACTCACTAACCCAGTGTTAGGTAAAGTGGAAATCATACATTATTTAGGGAGAAAAAAAACCTCCTTTTTCAGTAAAATCTTCTGGGAAAAGTGGAAAGCAGGATGACGGAAATTAGGCTTAGACCTACACCTTATACTATATTCTACAATACATTATAAATGGATATGTGACTCTAATATTAAAAATCAGACTATAAAAATTAGAAGAGAAGCAGATATATACTTCTCATGGGTAGATGTATTTTTTAATTTTTCTTTTAAAAATATTTTCCTAAAATTCATTATTTTCAAAGTTATTCTTTTTAAATTTTGAGTTTCAAATTCTCTCCCTCCCACCCCCTCTCTCATCTATTGAGAAGGCAAGTGATATAATAGCAATTACACATGTGAAATCATATAAAATATTTCCATATTAACCATACTTTTTAAAAAGCAAGAAAAATAAAGCGAGAAAAGTATACTTTAATTTGTACTTGGAGTTATTCCTGGAAGTGAATAGCATTTTTTTCATCATGAGCACGAGATAAATTCTTAAGCAAACAGAGACAGAGGCAATTACAAAAGATAGATAACTTTAATTACTTGAAACTGAAAAACTGCTACACAGACAAAATCAATACATTTAAGATAAAAACAAAAGTGACTGAATGGGAGGAAAAACAACCTTTGTATCAAATTTCTGTGAAAAAGGTTTGATATCTGATGTGTATGTATATGTGTGATATACACATCTACACACACACACACACACACACACACACACACGCACACCAACCCCCAATAGATAAATGGTCAAAGAATATGAAAAAATAGTTCTCAAAAGAATTGTAAAGTATTCACAACTAATGAAAAAATGTTTCAAATCATTAATGATAAGAGAAATGCAAATCAAAATAATACTGAAGTTTTACTTCACATCCAGCAAATTGGCAAAAATGACCGAAAGTACAATAGTCAATGTTGAAAGGGTTGTGGAAGAATAAATATGTTGTTAGTGAAGCTATGAAATGGTACAACTATTTCAGAAAGCAATTTGGAATTATACAAATAAAGTAAATAAAATGTCCACATCCTTTGAACTAGAGATTCCATTGATGGGTTTATGCCATCAATAAGATACTTCAAAATATTTATAACTATATTTTTTGCAATGGCTAAGACTTGGAAACACAGTAAATGCCCATCAACTGGGGAATGGCTAAACAAATTGTGGAGCATGAATGTAATAGAATACTACTGCACTGTAAGAAATTATGTGATGATTACAGAGAAGCATGGAAAGAGTTATATGAATTGATGCAGAATGAAGTTAAGTAGAGCTGAGAAAACAATAACTACAACCATGCAAACGAAAATAACAAAAATCAAAATCCAAATTATAAAGATCAAGCAGGACTCAAATGAAGAGATGAGAAGATACCTTCAACCTACCCTTTCATAGAGGTAAGAGGTCCCTTTTCAACATATTTAATTTTTTTTCCCCTCTAAAAATACAGTTTGCTGTTATGAGATGGCTCTGGAAGGTGGAGATGAGGAGGGACATGGGATAACTATGGTGACTTAATAAACAGAAAATATCCACAAAAATTTATTTTAAAAAAATGTTAGTGAAGATAAGTTCCAAAGGCATGCTAATAGTCACATCCTTTAACTATAAAACTCGGTTTGGTAACAATTTTCTTCACCCATATCAAACACAAGTCTCACGCTTCTGGAAGTCAATAGCATTTTTTCACGATGCACAGGGTATGTATTCTTAAACAAATAAGAAATACAAACCACACACTTCTGGAAGTGATCTGCTAACATTGCATAATGCTTTCAGGGCCATAAAGGAAAATGCCCTGAGTGCCCTAATCAGGTAGAATAAAGCATGCCCGTTGGAGATCACCAATCTTCTACTATCATCTCAACAATAAAGTACCTTCTAGGGCATGGACCTTGAGTCCTTCAGCTTCACTTCATCGCTTCTTTGCTCCTATCTCTTCTCATAGTCCACCAGTCATCTGATCTTTCAGCTAGCCTCCCAAAAGACAAGTGAAGCAAAGAATGAAACAAGGTTCACATGCAATGCTGGCATGCTCTGTAGTCAAAATCTCAAACTCTCACCAACATGTCTATATTTACAGTCTCTTGAGTCCAGATGGTATGGACCCTTAAGCAAGTGAAAAGGAGAGCATGCTTCCTGTTTTTAGAGTCCAGTGACCTCCCTTTCTTTTCCTTTCTCTTCCACTCATAACTGTTTGGGAGAAGAGCTGGGGGGGGGGGGGAAGGGACTGGCAAGTTCAAAAGTTAATAGAAGGGGTGACTAGGTGGAGCAGTGAATAGAGCACCTGCCCTGGAGTCGGGAGGACATGAGTTCAAATCCAACCTCAAACACTTAACATTTACTAGCTGTGTGACCTTAGCCAAGTCACTTAATCCTAATTGCCTCCAAAAAGCAAAAAAAAAAAAAAAAAAAAAGTTACTGGGAGCGAATTCCTTCAGGAAGCAAGGGAGAGAAAGAAGTGGGAATGGAATTCTGCTTGATCTTACCAACAGCAGCTATTAGTTTTGTCTTGATCCAATTGACACTATATTATACACCACCTCC
>CM053599.1:126654935-126680345 GCA_028646575.1 Pseudocheirus occidentalis
CCCCAGTCTTGACCCCTCCCCCACACCCAGCACGTCCCCAGCCCTGCCTTCTTCCACCCTCCTCCTCCATACACACACAGCACATCCCCAGCCTTCTTTCCCTAGACCCTCCACTCCCCCTGCCCAGCCTCCAGCCCCCGCACCCCACCCCCATACACTCAGTGAACATCTCCAGGCTTACCCCTCTTCCGGACCCTCCCCCCCATCCCTGCCTCTCTCCACTACCCTTAATACTCAGCAAGTACGTCCTCAACCCAGACCCCTTTCTCTTAACGCACAATGCACATTCCCTAGCCTGACCCCTCACATTCCTACTTCCATGACTTGACCCCAGGCCCGACTCCATCCCTGACACACAGACACTCGCACAGACATACACGACATACACACATTCTCTCTCTGTCTCTGTCTCTCTCCCTCTCCCTCTCTCCCGCCCTCTCTCTCTCCCTCTCTCTTCCCCTCTCCCCCTCTCTCCCCCTCCCCTCTTCCTCCTTCCCCCCCCCCTCTCTTTTTCTCTCTCTTCCCTCTCAGAAATGGAGATACCTCCACACCCTGCATCGCCCAGTCCATAGCCATGGCTGTCTCCCCTTGACCTTCCCCATATTTACCATACCCAGACATGTTAACACTCCCATCCCTACCTGTTCCTCTTCCTTTAAGGACTCACACTCAGTACCTTCCCCAGTCCCAAGCATGCTGACATCTACCCCATCCCTGGTCCCTCCCCCAGATCCTGCCCAATCCTTGGCTGTTTTCCTCCCCCTCCCCCTGTACACATACTCTACAGATATCCTTTTCCCCAAAGCAATCCTCTACCTAGGTCCCTTCCCAGAAGCTGCTTCCCCAGGTAGGTTGACCCCTCGAATCCATCCTGGGCTATCTTTACCCTCACTTTCCAATTCTAGCCCCAAACACCCTGACCTATGCCCCTCTTTCCTGTGCCCCCCCCCCCATCCCCAGCACTGCCTTTGGAGGGACTGAACTGGGTTCTCCCCTCCAGATATCCTATTGGTCCCCATTCATATGCACAGCCTGATACCTGATTACTTACCTTTCTGTGACTTTTCACACAGCTGGGAGGGTTAGCTCTTTAGCCTGACTCAGTGCCTGAACTATTCCCAATCCTAGAGACTCACTCTTGCTGGAGGTCCTTACATACTTTGCAGTTCTATCCTTAGGCACCCTGAAATTCCA
Source organism: Pseudocheirus occidentalis (assembly GCA_028646575.1). NCBI lineage: Eukaryota > Metazoa > Chordata > Mammalia > Diprotodontia > Pseudocheiridae > Pseudocheirus > Pseudocheirus occidentalis. The sequence continues at coordinate 126,656,130 of CM053599.1, forward strand.
TCTTGGCACTTCCCCTCTTCAGTTTTTTACTGGAAATCTCCAGCAGGCCTGTGCTGCCTCTTCCTAGGCATCATACCTCACTGCTTCCACATATAGACTGCTAACTACCCCGTAGTATCCATTAATATCTCTTGACCAAACCATCTCACCAAATCAGCTTTGTGCCTTGACAGCTACAAGATCCCTTGACCCCTCTGTTACTTCTTCCATTTCCTTCCCACCAGATCCTTTGAACCCTCCCACAGGTCAGCCAACAAACACACCTCACATCATACCCTTTTCTCTCTAGTATCCCAAATCCCTTCCCATGCTGCATTTGTCCCAACCAGCCTACCTCAGTCTGTTTGTTTTTATCTGTGTCCCATAGGACATCTGTGACAGTCCCCTTCCCCAAGTCTCTCCTTTTCTGGGGTCTTGGTTCCCAGTATAGAGAGAGGAGCCTGAATGATGCCCAGGGGCCGGGCCTGGACCCAGCAGGAGATCAGCTGCCTCCTGACCCTGATCCAGGACTCTGGGGAGGTCACATTGCTCATGGCCTCCACTTCAAGGCCTAACGAGGCCCTATGGCAATCCATCTCCCAAGGGCTGGGGGCATCAGGCTATGGTCGAAGTGTGGCTCAGTGTCGATCCAAGTGGAAGGCACTGAAGCAAGCCTTCTATTCAGAGTGGGAGACCAGCCGCCAGGCAGGAGGTCCCTCCCCTCAGCCCCCACCCCACTACCGTACCATGAAGAGACTGTGGAAGGCTGCAGGAAGGCCAGTTTTTGGAGAGCGTCGCTTGCCAGGTAAGGCAAACTCAGAGAGACTTGCCAGAACCTAGAGGTGCCATAGTCTGGCCTCCTACCTAAGGTTTCTTTATAGAACCTCCAAGGCTAGCAGGAAAAGGAGAAAGGTTGTAAGTGCCTTCCCCCACACTCCTGGCTTATTCCTAGTCCTGTCCTCCCCAGATCTGGTGAAGCGCCAGCCTGAAATGGCAAGTTTCAACAGAGTGACCACAGAGTCTGAATGAAAAGTTTTAAGGAGCTTTAATAATTGATTTATCAGCTGGGCTGTCTCAAAAGCCAAAAAGGGAGAGAGAGAGAACAGTGAAGTAATGCAGAAGTACAGGATCTTTTATACCATTTTCCTTAATTGTCTGTGATTTGTTACTAAAACTGGTTGACATCCAGGTACAGGGGATCTGTTCTTTGTAGTGAAGAAAGTGTAAATACCTTACTGATTGATGAAGAGTTAGGTATGGGAACCAGGAGAATGTGATCACCCCAGTATTGATTAATGAAGAGTTGGGCATCTGGACATGAAGACTTAGGCACGTACCAGGAGCAATATTGATTAATGAAGAGTTGGACATGGGAACCAGGGGAGTGAATGAGGAGTTGGGCATGGGAATGCAGACTTAGGTAGGTAGGAAAAGAAAAAATAAGACAGATTACCTAGGTGCATTCTTAGCCCAGTACAAGCCACTTCACTGATTTCTCTTAGGTTCACTCCAGTTTACCGAGCCTGCTGATTTCTAATTTCACAAAGTATCACTTAACTATTTCCTGGATGATCTCTTGACTCCTATCTTGAGTCCATAGCTTAGCTAGTTCCTGGCCACTTCAGGCCTGCTCTGGTGGAGGCCCCCACCAAGCTAAGCTCTTGGGTGAGTGGGTAAGTAGGGGATGGAGAAGGGGAGGGGTGTTGGAGCCACAATCCTCTATTAAGTGCCAGCTGTGTGTCAGACACTGGCTTTCCATTGAGGATTCAGACAAAAATAAAAACACAGCTCATGATGCAGTCTTGGGAATGATGCAGAGATTTCTGGAGTTGGTGGGGAGCAAGGGGCCCTCCCCTTAGGCTGATTCTCTTCTCTCCCAACTACGCAGGCTCTGACACAAACCTTGAAACAGGACCACCACCTTGTGCAAAGAAAGAGTCCTGTGAGTATTCCCAGGAGCCACTGTGGAGAAGAGAGCTGAGAAAGGCTGAAGCCTGTGGGACTTGGTGGGAAAGCAGAGCTGAGACAAGCATTTGTGTGCCAGAGGCAGGGCTGGAAAATCACCACCCCCTGCTCCCTCAGATAGCCTGGTCAACACAGCAGATACTTATTAGGTGCCTACTCTGTCCTTAGCACTGAGCTGGCTGCTGGAGATTGAAAGACAGAAACTAAACAATTTCTGCCCTGAAGAAGCTTCTGTTCTGGGAGGAAACAGCATAATTTGAGGAGGATGAAAAAACTCATAGCTGGTGGGGATCAGGAAAGGTTTTGGAGAGGAGGGGGAAGAAGAGAAGGAACCTGAGCTGAGCTTTAGAGGAAGCTCAGTCTACCAGAGCTCTGGACCTTCCCTGGAGGGCATCTTGTGATTTGTCATAGACTTAGTGCCCATGTGCCGCAGCAAGCATAAATTCTGGGATATCATTATGTACATTTCATACAATGTGCCCCCTTTTGCATGCTTCCCTCTCCTGATTGTGTTATATGCTAGGGTACCAACTGATTAGTCTTTCCCTAACTTTAGCACTTGTGGGGAGGTTAGGTTAGTTCACAGTGGTTCTCAATGTTCCTAATGCTGTGACCCTTTAATCCTTGTATGTGGGCATATCGGCTGACTGGCCTGGAGATGGATAGAAGAAGGCGGTGTCTCGGTTCCTAAGACCATCGGAAATATGTCTTTTCTGATGGTCTTAGGCAACCCCTCTGACCCCTGTGAAAGGGTGGTTCAACCCCCAAAGGGGTCGCAACCCACAGGTTGAGAACCGCTGGATTAGGAGAGGGGTCAGTAGGTAAAGCTAAATGTATCTATCCTCGTCCTGCAGCTCCTGAAGAGAAGCAGGCCAGCCCTGCCCCCTCCCAGATTCCAGGTGAGGCTGATGAGTTTCATTTTTCTTAGATGACTTGGGATGCTCCTAAGGCTGTCCTGGGTAGAAGAGGACTCAGCTCCAATTGGGAGGGCATGAGGAGGGAGCACAGAGGAGTCTCCAGAAGATCAAGGCTATTGAGGAAAGAGAGGATATGGGAAGCATGAGGAAGAAAACCCCCTGAGGGGTGGAAGTGAAAACATGGAATTGAGGTGGGGGGAGTCTGTTGGCGGAAGGCCATAGCATGAGGAAAGGGTTCTAAGAGGTTGGATCACTGGACTTTCCAGGAATATTCCCCTGGAGTTTCTTAAGAACCACTCCCAGTTCTCATCTCAGGTGGTTACTCTGCCTCCCTCCTCAGTTCTTTAGAGCCTTTCTCACCATGATGGAGTCAGCTAGCTTTGTCCACTGCTCCCTTTTCTACCCTCCAGGGAGCTTAGAACAGCCCCTAACTTGGAACCAGATGAACAAGGGGGTCTTGACTCCACCAATCTCACAGGGCTAAGTTGGGGGTAAAAAGGAACAGAATCCTCATTGCAGTGGAGGAGTATGTAGAGATGGAGCCCAACAGGGCTTAGCTGGGTTTTTTGTTGTTGGGTTTTTTTTGTTTTTTTTTTTTTGCCTCCTTCTATCCCAGAAGAGCCTCCAGCCTTGGTGCCAGAGATTTCAGTCAGACCAGATCTGGTCCCTCAAGGAGCTAGAGAAGAACCCAGCCATGTGTCAGGACTGCAAGGTAAGCTTCATCCCTTCTCCCATCCTTCTCTGGGGCTTGGGACCTGGTTATAGGGGTGGTAGATGGAGGCCTTGACCTCCTGCTGGTGCACTGTTGCAGGCCCTGGGGTGGTGAGCCTCCTCCAGAACATGCAAGAGCTTCTGGTGCAGATCTTGCGAACATCAAGGCAGCAGCAGGCACTGCTTGAGAGCTTGGCCCAAGACACCGTCTCCCACCTTCACCTGCTGTCTGATGGCCTGGGCCAGATGGGCCAGACCTTGCAGGCCCTGCTAATGCACAGCCCTAGCTGGCAGAGTCCCCGGGCCCTGCTCACACCTACACCCACTCCCACTCGACCTCACCCCCCTGCCCTGGGCCTGCACTCTTCCCATTCCCTTTCTATTCCTGTTGCCCCTTCAAGCCCCTGCCTAAAGGAGGAGACCATCCTACCCCCACCCAGGTTTGCACCATTATGAATCTGGACTCACTTCCCCCAAATTGTGGCGAGAGCTCAAGCCAATAAGACAACTCTCTCACCTCCTTTCTCCTCTTGGTAAATACAGAGCTCCTGGTTCCCCACCCCAAGTAGTCTGTTCCCAAGACTGGAGACTTTTATGTAAATGTCCTCATATTTTAGAAAATATTTAATTTAAAAGAAAAACATGCATCTTTTTTTTACAGTGAGAGATTATTTGATTAAAAAAATAAAAATAACAGGAGAGGGCACTGTGCCCCTGACTCCACCCTGTTCTTTGAGTTTCTTGGAGTCTGTCTTAGGGCCAAAGATGAATGCTGTGGGCATCATTGCTTGTACCTGGCCAGAATGACACTTGCTCACACAGACATAGAGACATCCTGGTTCATGTGGGCTCTCATATCTGCTTGCTTTCTGGTGCTCCCATGTATATATACATGTTCTTCTATAGATGCTCCTAGGCACTCGTGTTCTCAGATGCATACAGATATGTGTGCTTGCCCACCCCACCCCCAAAAACACCCCCACCACTTCCTGTATTTCTGAAGAAACTAGAGGAATGTAGTTGGGGCCGGAACTGGTTAACCTCAGAAGAACAGAGATGGGAGGGGCCATGAAATCAACATCCACCCAAACAGGCAGAGTTTGAAGGTAGAGTTGGTCTCATGTCCAGGCTGGGAGTTTCCCCCGCTTCCTAGTGTAGACAGATAGGCTTCTGTCCAGTGGGAGTTAATTTCTAGTACTCCAAAGAAGTCATTCCCCTGCTGTGTCCCATGGTCATAATTCAAATTAAAGCAGCTGTGGGCCAAAAGGGAAAGTCAAGATGGGACTTCTTCCTGCAGATGATGGCCTCTTTCCTCTCTTCCCTCTGCCCAAGATACATCTCATGCTTAGATCTGGGTCTCTCATCCATCTCCTGGCTGGCTATTGGCATAGTCTTCATTAGGAAATGCTGCCCGGCGGGCCTGGGAGCCCACAGAAGCATAGAGTTCGGGCTCTAGGAGTCGGGGCGTGGGGGCAGACTGCTCAGGCTCCAGCATCATCACTACCTCTGAGTACTTGATGGGTGGCCCCAAACTGGGCCCTGGGGGCCGTCCCTGTGGCGGCTGCAACTGCAGGCTGGCATAGCACATAGCTTCCTCCCTTGCCTAGGGATATAGAGGTAGGTTAGGGTTGTGAAAGGTACCCCAAATCCCCTCATTCTTAGATTCCCCACCCATTGTGCTCCAAGTCAAACTTACTCGAGGGATGTCTCCTGCTGATTGCTCCTGTAGGATAGGCCCTGACTTCTGTGGTAGCCGTCCTGATACAGGATGAAACAAGATGCTCATTCATGAGTTCCTAAGTCTCTTCTTCCCACCTTTTTCATTTGTTCTGCAAGCACCTTTGCCTTACCCCAGTTCCCCTCCCTCTCACCTGTTTGCAGGTATGTCAGGTTCCCATAAAGTGGTACCTCTTCCACAGGCCTCTTGGAGCTGCAATATAAAGCAGGGGCAGAGATGATGTTCTGGAGTATACAAATAAGACAGGAAAGTTGATGGTGCAGAAACCTCCCTCTAGAATCTCTGAAGGATTAGGGGTGCCTGAGGGAAAGGCTTCTCAGTGAAACTGGCAGTACTTACCTTTCCTGTCCCTGGGAAGTCTTGTTCTTTTCTCTGCTCCATCGAACTAGGTGTTCAGCCAGTGCCAAAAGCAGCAACAGGGTCACTACCCCCAGCAAGGCCCACAGCCCAAAGGCACAGTGTAACCCTGGGAACCCTGAAAGCAGTAGTCACTGGGCCATCACCACACCTTCTTCTTGGCCATGTCCTCCCCCTCCAGCCACACTGCCCCCCCACAACCTGGTCACACCCATCTGCCCCCCTGTCCCCATCTCACCAGCTGTAACATTTAAGCATTCTTTCGTATTCATTAATGCCAAAGATATCTGGGTCTGAGCCAGCAAGGAGAAACTGGCACTGCTTCTCAGTCCCCCAGCCAGGTCACTCTCAGCTCAGAGCCTCAGCTGTCTTTCCCCCAGGACCAAGTACACCCTGTCCCTGACTCAGTCACCCTGTCTCCTGAAGCTCAATAACAGCCACAGCTGCAAAAGCCACAGGAGCTTCCTTCCGGAGCAGAGAGATGGGGGAAATGCTCCCCCCTCCCCAGCTGTGGGAGTCAGATTAAACACCTCCTGCTCTCACCCCTTTTCTTCTCTTCAATTTGACCTAATTGCTCCTGTGGAATATTGAGGGAAGATGTTCATGTTCACTTAAAGGCAGGAGATTTCAGATCTGTTAACCCAGGGCACTTTGCCCCATGCCTCTTTATACATGTAACCACCTTGCCTTCCTGTCACTGTCCATCCAGAATGTGTAGGCCTTGCAGTGCAGTGGGGACAAGGAACACCCAGGGATGGAGGCAAGGGATGAAAATCAGAACCTGTCCTGAAAGCTGGTTCTCCTTTCTAGCTTCCTCGTTAGAAGGAACCTCCTCTCTCTCTTACCCCTTCTTTAACCAAGTCTTTTCCAGTTCTGTAAGCTACAATATATCTACCATTCCCAGAATACCCACTTTAGTTTAGACCTCTCTTTGAATTCCTAACTGTTCTCCCCCACTACCAGTCTCTTTCCATCTGCAACATGCCATCCAATTAATCTTCCTAATATACAAGTGTTATGACATCTCTCCTTATCCTCCCTCAATCGCATTTCAGCAGCACCCCAATAAAACATCTATACCCTCTTTATTATGACCCCAGCCTTCATTTTCAGCCAACTCGCCTTAGTTTCCTCTCTAACCTGTAATCAAAGGACAGGGCATAAGCTTCTTTTAGACGTGGGTAGTGATAAACCGAGCAAGTGATGAGCTCTAGTGTCTCCAGGTTCTGCACTCATCCTTTCCCTTGCTGGGGGTAGCCTCTTCCAGCTTCTTGGTGCTCAGTGCTACCTTTTCTCCTGCCTCCTTTCCCTGTCAGTAATAGTCCCTCTATGGAGACAAGTAAGACTGAACATTTACCTCTCTCAACTACTTCGGTTTTTTGAGTCAGTGGGAGAATGGAGAAGGGAGGTACAATCTTCTCAAGTTTTCTTTTCCATTAAATTGCCTTCCTCCACCTAGGCTGCAGATTCTTTTAGGATTCTGGGGCTGGGGTAGGGATGGGGCGGGGGGAGCAGGCCAAAAGCTTCTTGAATAGGAAATGGTATCTCCTTCCGTTACTATTAGAATAGTGCTTCTAAGCTTCTGTGAGCTAACCTAGGAACTGAAACTCCTTATGATATTTTTATTAGAAGAAAATGCCCTGTTTGCAAAAGACCAGTTGAACTGTTGTTAAACTTAGGGATAGCCTGTCTAAAATCTCCCACTAACAAGCTCCTGCTCTTTCCCCACTCCTTATTCATTCCCCCTTCAGTCACTAAAGTGATTTTCCTAAAACACGGGTCTAAACACATCACCTCCCTACTAAGTAAACTCCAGGGGCTCCCTATTGCCTGCAGGATCAAATACAAAATGTAAAGCATTATAAACCCTTCATAATCTAGCCCCATCCTATTTTTCCAGTACTCGTACACATTACTCCTTACCACATGCATCCATTGACACTGGCCTCCTGGCTGTACCACTAACGAGACACTCCATCTCTCTGCTCTGGGCATTTTCTCTGGCTGTCCCCCACACCAGAAACACTCCTCCTGTGCTCTGACTACTTATGAAAGGGATGGCAGAGGGAGAGGTGAAAAGCTAACTGAAGTCCCATCTTCTACAGAAAGCCTTTCCCAACCCCTCTTAACTCTGGTGCCTTCTCTCAATCATTTCCTATTTATCCTTCTGTGTTGTTCCTACCCCCTTCTGTAAGCTTCTTGAGATTGGACACTATCTTTTGTCTCTTTTTTTGTATTCCCATTGCTTAACACAGTGCTTAGCTGGGCACTTGATAAAATATTTATTGACTGACTCTCCTCCCCAAATTCTGCCCTCATGCTAGAGGACTTCAACATACATAATGATTCTTCCTCAAACACCAGAACCACTCAGTTCTTCAACCTGCTCACTTCTCTTGACCAACCTCCATCCAACCTCAGCTGCAAACAAAGATTATACTTCTGATTTTGTCACCCTGGCAAAGGTCCCACCACCATGTTTGAGAATGCTGACTCTTATCTGACTATAATCTATTGGCTTTTCACCTCTCACTGAGCTGGACCTTACATAACCCTATTCTTCATCCTCACTGTGACCTCCAGTCTCTTGTACTCTCAATTCTGTCCTAGGTCATCTCCCCTACACCAGACACTCTCTCCTAGTCTCCCCATCTTAACTCCTTAATGAAGCTTTTCAATTTTACACTGTCCTCTTTTCTTGAATCTCTGGCCTCTTTATCATATTGCCCATTACACCCAGCCAAGCCTCAGCCTTGGGTCATTCCCACCCCTTGTTGCCTTTGTGCCTACACACATAAAAAGAAAGAAGGTAGAGGAAATTACATGATCATTCTGACTGGGCCCACTACAGATTTATGACATATAACATCATCACTGCCACAAGATAATCCTGCTATAGCCTCCTCATGAACTCAATATCCCACTCTCCACAACAGCACTTCCAAACCTTTTCATCCTGTCTCAAACCTCCCATGGTTCGGCCATTTGCTATGAACTTTTCCTGTCTCTCCCTCATCTCCTATCATTCAGGTACCTTCTGTCACTCTCTCTTCCTTCACCCCTGTTTCACATGAAGAAGTGGCCTTACTCCTTACCAAGGCCAAGCCATCTACCTGTTCAAGTGATCCTATTCCATCCTGTCTCCTCCAGTTGGATTATCCCCTCTGTCTTCATGATTCTTTCACTTATTTTCAATTTTTCCCTGACTGCTGACTCATTTCCTTTTGGTGTTCAGTCATTTCTGTTCTGCCCAACTCTTCATGACCCCACTTGAGGTTTTCTTAGCAAAGATACTGAAGTGGTCTGCCATTTCCTTCTCCAGCTCATTTTACAGATGAGGAAACAGAGGCAAACAGGGTGAAGTGACTTGCCCAAGGTCCTACAGCTAGTGTCTGAGGCTAGATTTGAATTCAGGAAGATGAGTCTTCTTGACTCCAGACCCAGCACACTATCCCATCTGGCCACCTAACTGCCTGATTCTTTTCCTACTATCTACAAATATGTCCATGTCTCCCCTATGCCAAAAAAGCCCTCACTTCATCCTTCCATCACAGCTACCTTTCTATATCTCTCCTGTCCTTCCTAGCATCTACAATAGGTGTTTCCACTCCCCTTCTGTCTTCATAACCCTTTACAATCTGGCTTCTCCCCCCCTCCTATTTTTGTTAGAAATTCTAATTTATTTTTAGTTTTTAACATTCTCTTTTATAAGATTTTGAGTTCTAAATTCTTCCCCCCTCCCTAAGACGGCAAGCAATCTTATATTGGCTATTCATGTTTGATCATGTTAAACATATTTCCACAGTAGTCATGTGAAAGAAATAAGAACAAAAAGGAAAAACCATGAGAAAGAAACAAATAAAAAGCAATAACAACAAAAAAAGAGAAAATCATGTGCTTCAGTCTGCATTCAGACTCCATCGTTCTTTCTCTGGATGTGGATAGCATTTTCTATCATAAGTCTTTTAGAATTGTCTTAGACCATTGCATTGCTCAGAAGAGCTAAGTCTAACAAAGTCGGTCATCACACAAATGTTGCTGTTACTGTGTATGGTGTTCCCCTGGTTCTACTCACTTCACTCAGCATCAGTTCATGTTAAGTCTTTCCAGGTTTTTCTGAAGTCTGGCTGCTCACCATTTGTTATGGAACAATAGTATTCCATTACATTCCTATACCACAACTTGTTCAGCCATTCCCCAGTTGATGGACATCCTCTCCATTTCCAGTTCTTGGCCACCACAGAAAGAGCTGCTATAAATATTTTTGTACATGTCGGTTGCAATCTGGCTTCTAACTTTATCATTCCACTGAAACTGCTCTCTCCAAAATTACCAGTGATCTCTTACTTGCCAAATCCAACAGCCTTTTCTCAATCTTTATTCTCCTTGACCTTTGTGCAGCCTTTCTCCCCTCTGGGTTTTCAAGACACCACTCTTTCTTGGTTTTCCTCCTACTTACTTGACCCTTCTCTGTTTTCTTTGCTGGGTCCTCCTCCAGATCACACCCGCTAACCTCAGGGTTCTGTCCAGGGCCCTTTTCTCCCTCTATACTACCTCACTTGGTGATCTCATCATCTTCCACGGATTTAATTTACCATCTCTGTGCTGATGATTCTTAAATCTAAACACTTTGATAAACTCCATTCACATTCTTCCTTTCAGATCTCTTGAAACATATGTTCAGTAGACAGATCAAACTCAATATATCCAAAACAGACCTCATTATTTTTCAACCTAAACTCCCCTTCCTATAGTCCTTATCACTTTAGAGAGCAAAACCATCTTCCCAGTCCCTCAGGCTTGTGACCTAAGAGTCATCTTGGGTTCTTCACTCCCTCTTACACCCCATATCTAATCTGTTGCCAAAACCTATAGATTTATTCTTGTTGCAAAATCTCTCTTTTCTGACACTACCCCCATTCTGGTGCAAGCCTTCATAACCTCATACAGTGGACTGCTGTAACAGTAACCTGCTGGTGGATCTGTCTGCCTCAAGTCTCCCCTCACTCCAATCCATCCTCCATTCAGTGACTACAGTGATTTCCCTAAAAAGTAGATCATGTCACCCCACCCATGCCCCACTCAATAAAACTCCAGGGGCACCCTACTACCTCTAGGAGCAAATACAAAATGCTCTGGCATTCAAAGCCCTCATACCCTAACTTCCACCCTTCCAGTCCTTCATCTTACTCCCTGCTACTTAATCTTTGGTCCAGAGACCCTGGCCTTCTGGCTGTTCTACAAATATCTCCAACTGCCTCTGATCCAGCTGCTTCTTAAACTGCATGTCCAGTAGACAACTTAAATTCACTATGTCCAAAACAGAACTCATTTTCTTTTCCCCTAAACCAATGGTTCTCAACTTTCTGGATCCTTTAATACAGTTCCTCATGTTGTGGTGACACCTCCCCCCTCCAACCATAAAATTATTTTCGTTGCTACTTCATAACTGTAATTTTGCTACTCTTATGAATCGTAATGTAGCTATCTGATATGCAGGATGTTATTTTCATTGGTACAAACTGAACACAACCCGCAGGTTGAGAACCGCTGTACATTGGTAATTTCTGTTAATTCCAGAGCCTTCCCTCTTTAAATTACTTCCTCTTTATTCAGCTTACTTGCTTTGTGAATACTTGCATATTATTTCACCCTTTGGACTGTAAGCTCCTGTTGAGCTGGGACTATGGACATTTTTTTTGCCTCTTTGTATCCCACCCAGCATAGTTATGGATAGACTCAAACAATTCGAGATAATTGTATTAATTCGAGATAATTGTAGCTAAAAAAGAGCAGACGCGCTGAGAATGAGCCCCGTTCAGTTAGTGCACATGAACGCGCACTGCCTGCGTAACTATATGCTACTGGACTAAGGCGGCCTCGCCGCGCTCCTTCCGCTCGGCGCTTCCACAGAAGTAGAGGTGCTTCTCAGCGGGTAGAAGGGAGCTGCAGCATCGGCCAGACGCACATGCGTGCGTGGCACTTTCTGCCGACGGTCCGGGGACTTTCCCCTAGGCGCAGGGTGGGGAACAGGTCCCCCGTTTGTAGCCTAGGAAACAGGCCTTCAGCAAGCGCCTCAAATATGGTGACTCCCACCCCGGCTTTATAAAGACCCAGAAATGGCAGCGTCTTTTATAGTGTGGTTAGATAATAATACTTTCCAGGCTAACTGAAATGGAGTCTTTTACTTGAAGACAAAATTTCCTAATTTTACTTTTTCCAAGTAGCATATCGCAGAAAAGTCATCGAAAGAAACAGTATTCCTGAAGAATTTGAGAGAGAAAAGAGTCCAGCATGCACCCGGAGACCAGTTAGGTGAATATATTATGTAAATGAAGGCGTTAGCCACGCTCTTCCTGAGCTCACTCCGTTATTAGGGGCAGAGCCAGCTAGGAGCACATACGTGTGTCGTCACGGGCCGCGTCACCGCATCTGCTCCCGCCCTGCCGGTCTGGGAGGCTGGGCTCGCACTGCCTGCCGGACATGCCGGCCCTGGGGCCCTGCGGCCCGGCGCTGCTGCCGGCCGCCCTTGCGCTGCTCCTCTTGGCCGCAGCATTCCGGATCTTCGAGGGCGGCGCCGGGCCGCGGCCCCCCGCAGGTAATGGGAGGCGGGAGGAGGGGAGGAAAAGGGCGCGGGCGGAGAAGGTCGTGACCCCGACTGTGGCCTCGCTCTGCAGGGGAGCCAGCCCGAGACGGGCTGCGGAGGACGCTGGAGGAGCCGCGGGCGGCGGGCCGAGCGTGGGGGCCGCTGCCCCTGGGAGCCTTGTACGCCGTGGGCGTCCTGGCCTTCGTGCTGCGCCGGTGTCTGCAGGTGCCGGGGCCGGGAGGGGGCTGGGCCGGCGACGGGAGGGGAGCCCCCGCGCACGGTGTGGTGGGGGACCTAGCTGCCCTGCCTCGTTCTAGGGTCAAGATGAGACTGAAGTGTCCCCGGAAGAGAAGCCCGCCGAGAAGGAGCTTGTGCGTAGAGGTGAGGGCTGGGCAGGGGTTGGTGGTGGGACCGGCCCTATCCACGGGAGTTCGGTGGTAAATGCCGTCCCTTGCTTCCCCAGAAGAGCAGCTGGCCCGAGAAATAGCAAAGACGGAGCAGCTTCTGGGCGGCCTGCTGGACCAGCTGGACCCTCTCTTTGAGCGGTGAGAGCTGGTGGGGCTAGGGATGAGGGTGGCTAGGCGTGCAAGAAGGCAGGTAGGAGGCCTGACTGGGCATCTCCGCAGTGTGGACGCTCTGGCTGGAGCCCAGCAGGACCTGCTGACCCTAAGGCTTCAGACCATCAGCCAGCTGTTAAAGGACAAGGGGCTGGACACCACTATTGCTTCCCAAGGTAGGGGCCCTTGGAGTAGAATATCAGATGTTTGGTGTCTGATGTTATCTGATTTGAGGACTCATGCTACCCCCCTTCCCCTCCACACACAGAGTACAACCCCCCTATCCATGAGGACCTGAGTGCTGAGGAAGATGATGACAGTGACCTTCAGACCGGGGGCTGGGGGGAGGAACCACAGGAGGGAATAACTGAGGCTTGGGCTCCAGATGTCTCCTGGGACCAATTTGGGGAAAATGGGAAGGAGTGGGGGCTCAGGAGAAGGAAGTGGATTGAAGGGACCCAAGTCACACACTGAGAAAGAGGGCATAAGATAACATGAGGCTTTATCAGTTTTAGAAAAGTCAGTGAGGAATCAAAGTTCAGATTTGATTCAAGTAGCTAAGGTGTTTTAATACAAATAAAATTTATTCCATATAAGTACACAACTTGATCATCCAAAATTTATGTGCTCAATCAAACATAAATGTGCTCAGTCAGACATAAATATACATATCATACACACATCACCATATTCTTTACCACCAGATAGTGGCCAGTCACACATGTCCTAGGGATGCTGAGGCTTCACAGCAGTCAAGACTTCTATCTAACTGGAAACAGCTGTAAGGTGCTCTTCTACCTTTTGTGGCTGCTGTAGAGAAAGAGGACTAGGTGAGATTTCTCCCCAGTTTATGAGTGAGAACAATGAGAGGTAGAGAAGAGGTGACTGTGCACATGGCTTTAAATGGGTCCTTAGAACCAGAGGAGACATGAGGCATACCTGATGGCTGCAGTCAGACTGTGGTACCAGTGGGACAGGGCTTCTTGGTCTGTGGACATGAGCAGCAGCTTTTCATGGGGAAAAGAAAGCTGGGGGATAGGAAAGAACATCTAAGTCGCTTACTCAGAAAACAGTCCTGAAGCTATCCAGGGCAAGAATGGCTATATAGATGTTGTTAAGGATGGGGATAGGGACTGGACTTGTGATGCCACTGACAGAGGGAGCTTCCAGGAGAGGTCTGTATCTTCTCTACAATTTACAGCCTTACAGAGTTGTCTAAAGCAAGGGTTGGCCACTTTTAAACCCATGGGCTAAACTGTGTTTTTCTGTACTTTTCTAAAACTTTAGTCTACTTGCCAACCCCCTGGTGTAGGGCACTACATTAAGTGATTTTGCCCGGTCATGCGCATGTGTGTGCACACACATGTGTATGTATGTATATATGTGTGTATATAGATATGACGAAGGTGGGAGAAAACTTAGGGGAAGGATTACTAAGAGAGTGTGCAGTCTTAGTCTTTGAGCTGGAAGCATCCTTAGAGATCATCTAGACTGGTCCCATAATTTTACAAACTGAGGTCCAGAGTGGCTATGACTTGCCCAGATTCATACAGTAGCTTGTGATAGAAGTGGGACTGAAGCCCAGGTCTCCTCACTCCTAGTTCAATGCTCCTATGTAGCGTCTATAAATTTTAAAAGAAATTCCTAAGAACTAAATAAGTTACTCAGGGAAGTTTGGGGCCCCATCTCTGTCTTGTAGGATTGTCAGTTTGGCCACAATGTGTCCTCTACAAATTGGGGCTTGACTTATTGTTCTGTTGATTGTCTAGGCTTAAAGTGATGGATGTTAATAATGCTGCAGATTAAATTCAAAAGTGTGTCTTGTATATGTTTTGGTTTTGTTTTTTTTAAGAGTAGATGTTTAATATTTACCTTGGGGGAAGGGCTAGTTGTGGGCCTGACCTAGGGGCTGGGAATAGAAGAATTGTGGACTCACCCCAGGGAAGAATCTCCCTGCTCCCACCCCCAGTCTCATGACTTACACTGAGCAGTCCACCCCCTGGTCCCCCTGAATGACCAAAGATCCTTTGGAGCTGGCATTGGGCCATGGGGTAAAGGGCCTGACAAATAAAGGTCCCTCCATACAGGATATGTAAGACAGACCGGGGCTTGGCCATTAAAAGTGCATCAGAAAAGAGGAAGAACATTCGAGACTTTGGCTCGCCTTTAGGGGGGACCACTAGTAGCCAACCCTGCCGAAGGAACCAGCGCCCTGTGGGAGAGAGAAGTGCATGTTAGCATTTTCCAGAAAGACTGGGGATGACACTAGGAATGTGCTACTTCTGTAAGAATAATTTTGAGATGTTGAGAGATAAGGATCTTAAAGGCCTGTGTGGAACAGAGGTACCAGAGGGGTATGGGGTTAGGGCTCTGACCTTTAGTCAGACCTTTAGCCTGACGGCCACTGAGTAAAGTCTGAATACGATGGAGTTGCCGGCCATTCTCGTGTTCTCGACCAATAGCACTCACCTGCTGGGTGACCTCACTCAACTTCTGAGCGGCCTCTAAAATGACAACCCCCCCCCAAAAAAATACCATTTGATTAATAAAGCAACTGGAAAGAAGAAAAAATGAGACTAAAGATTAGGGTTCTAATTGTGGGGCCAACTTTGGAGTCTGGAATACATTAATGATACTGGGCTTAGGGCAAACATACTTGAGAGTTGTTGATAGTCAGGGCTGTCAGGACATGTATTTTCAGCCAAAGCTACAACCAGGCTTTCAATCCTGAAACACAAATAGACCGAGGCTTTAGGGATATTAGTCCCATCCCAACTAGGCCTGGGAAAAGCAAACATCCAATCATCCATTATTCAAAGTGCCACTTTCCCACAAGGCATATTGTTATTGACACATCTGATTTCTGCATTTTCTGGCTCAGAAGGGATTGGCTTCTTGAAGCTCTGACTTGAATACTTTCTCTATTCCTACACTGATCTGGAGTTCAGAGTATGTGCTTAAACTTTGTTCTTCCATCCAGTACTAGAGGGCACTCTTTCACAGTTTCCCTGACGGAAATCTCAGGAGGCCACAAATAAACAAGACTGAATTTCAGAGATATTTACTGAGCTATGAGGAGAGGGAGTGAATACAGGGAGAATTCTACAAAGGACTACAGACCACCAACCCTTAACTTCCCTGAGGTTATGTAAGTCATAATCTTACTCATACTCCCCAAAGATAAAAAGAGTTTGTGAGAATGGTAGCATAACCAGATATATGGGTATTTAAATCACAAGATACCAATGCTCAGTGTTTGGAAGTTAAAGGAGTTTGGCTGAACCTAGTCTTAATAACAATAGCTGACCTTTATCTAGTGGTTTGAGATTTGCAAAACACTACCTTTATATATGTTATTTCAGTTGATCAATTAGTATGTATTACTACCACTATTATTCCTCATTTACAGATGTGAAAACTGAGGCCAAGAGGGATTCAGTGACTTGCCCAGTCACAGGATCTGAGACAGAATTCCAAATCCCGTTGTTACGGATTTAGGCCCAGCAATATCCACCTTGCCCTGACTTAGGATCGATTCCCAGTTTGGGGTATGGATCTGAAGAAGACAAATACTGGTCCAGGGCTAGGGTCAGTCAACAAAAGTTAGTATCAGAGCAGGGATCAAGGTGGAATTAGAGGGTCACTCACTGTTGGAGACGGTGCAGTGGTAAGGGAAGCAGGTCCACTAGCCGAAGGCTCCCAAACTCAGGACGCCCCTCCTGAAGCTGTACAAACTTTCTGAAATGCTTCTTCCTTAGCCACTTCTAAATTCAGGTGGGGTTTGGGATACAAGAAAAAAAAAGTAACAGGGTCACAGGCTGGTGTTTGTGCAGCCTTTACAGTTACTTGTGCACACAGCTAATCTATTCAGACTGTTAATTTTCTGGGACAAGGGTCTTGTCAGATTCTACTAGGTGTAGCATATACACTAGGTTCACAACAAAATAAGGAATGAACAAATGTCCAGAGTGGGAATACCACCCTGAGAAAGTGGGATACCTGGAGAATGGCCCTGGATTGTGCCTCAGTGGCAGCAAAGCGAGTGTAGAGCTCCAGGTGGCGGCAGAACCTCTCTAGGCCGGCTCCCCACTTTCCAGCCTCCAGATGCAGGAGCAGCTCTCTGCAGAGGGGACAACATAGACTCTAGCTCCCCCAGACACACACACCTCCATCCCACTGGCCTCCCACGAGCGGCCTTTCTTCCCTTACTCACTGGCTGGCAATGTGGAGGGATTCCCAGGGTCCGAACACAGCCTGAAGCTCAGCTGGGCACAGGGTCCCTTTAGCTCTTAAAATGCACAAGAAATACTGGGGAAGGGAGAGGGAGAGGTGCAGGGTAGACACACGTCCTGCAGCCTGGGAGAGGGAGAAGGGGGCGCAGTGGGGGGGGCGGTGGATGAGACAGCACAAGCTGGCAGGACAGCCAGGACAGTGCCGCGTGTGGGCACTGCCCCAACCACAGATTAGGCCGGGATCTCCCCTGGCCCCCGCGCCCTCCGCCCGCGCGCACCTGCACCACCAGCCCCAGCTGCTCCTGGTAGCGCTGCTCCGTCTCCAGCAGCTCCAGCGCCGCGCGGCCTCGCTTCCTCTCCCAGCGGGCGCGCTGCTCCCGCACCGGGCACCGCGGCCCCAGGCTCGACATATGGAGCGGGGTTGGGCCGGACCGGGCAGCGATGGAAACAGTAACAACTCTCCCCCTCACCGCTTGGTCACCGGGAAAAAGAGCCCCTGCCCTGCACACGCCACGTTCAGTGGCGAGCTCAGCCGGCCACTCCAACTGCCACAGGTACCCGGACGGGCCAGGATTCAAATTTCAACCGCCACCAAAAGAGGCGGGGCCGGGGCCGGGAAGTCTGCACTTCGCCCCCTGTCGCCTTGGAGGCCTAGACATCGCCGATACTGCGCATGTACGAAGAAGGCCTCTGGCTGCCGGCGCAGTCCACACTTCTTCCCCTCTGGTTTTCCCGCTGTGCGCTCGCATACACTCCACCCCCGCCCCTGTCTGTACTTGGGTTGCTCTTGGTGGGGTGGGTAGGACCCGCTTCCACGCCCCACCCAAGAACTTGGCTCGATCCGATAGGGTGGGAACCAAAAGTGTAGTTTGGGATTTTATGGGGGGAGCCAAGTAGCCTAGTGATTCACTCCCCTTTTTACTGATGAGGAACACGAGGTTCAGAGACGCTGAACGATTTTTCCAAAGTCACACAGCAAGTGGCGCAGGAAGGGCTTCAATCCTCTTCTCCCACATTCTTCCCATTAATTCAACTGTACGCAACATTTATCAGCTGCCTTTGAGTCAAGGACCGAGGAGGTCTCAGTTTCCAGGAACACTGAGCAGGTCCTTGGAGCTGACCCAAGGGACTTTGCCCTGGGTCCAAGGCTAAACTTCACAGGCTCCTAAACCCCAGCTAGCTGGAAGCACCTCGGCTCCTGCCTCTCCTGGTACCGGAGCCTGCCCCCGGGGTACAGAGATCGGCCACGCCCGCTGGCTAATTACCTGCTTACCTCTTCCTGCCACGGTGCTGTAGTCCTTAAAACCGGCCCCCGTTTCTTCTTTCCCCCATCCCCCAAGGTTGTGATCACACACAAGCCAGAACACAAGAAAGCTCTTTGTTTTCGCTCACGAGCAATTTGCTCCACAAATAGCAAGGGTAAGGGTGCCTGTGATCAAAATAATGGGATTTAGAACTGGGGAGAATGCTGAAGAGAATCTCATCCAACCTCCTTCATTTTACTGATGTGGAAACTGGAATGCAGTGATAGAATGCAGGACACGATTCTAACCCAGGTCTTTTTAGATGCTGCCCATCGATCGGGAAATAGGGAACCAAACCGCGGTACGCGAATGTAATGTAAGAAATGATGAATGGAAGAGATACAAAGTCAGGGAACACGAATATATGAACTGATAGAATGAAGTGAGCAGAGCCAAGAACATGCTACAGTACCACAAAAATAGAAATGGAAAGACCCACAAAAAATTTAAAAATGAATTCTACAAAATCCTAAAGAGTCAGTATGTTTTGAAAGGAGAGATGAGAAGACACTCCCACCCCACATCTTTTCAGAGGTGGGAACCCCATAAGTGATGTGCATTGGACTTATTTTCAGACTTTTCAGCTAAGCTGATTTTTTTCCTTTTTTAAAAAACTATTTGTTATATAGGATGATTCTCTGGAAGTAGGGTGGTGTAAGGACACTGGGGGAAACTATATATGTAAGAAGCCAAAACATCAATCAAAATTTATTTTTAAAACAACAACAAACTACATAGGTCTTCCATCTCCAAATCCAATGCCCTTTCCAGTGTGCCAAGCTGCACCGTCTTCGAGGCTATGTGGAGAAGAAAACCACCTAGCAGCAGGCTGGATGGCATTCAAATTTCTCAAGCTATTACCACATTTTCTTTTATCACCCTTTAGATTATTTTCCTCACCACCCTGTGAGGTAAGTAATGTAAATATTCAACTCAAACATTAAGTACCTATTCTGATACCCATTTTGGAGGTGAGGAAATGAGGCTCAGAAATTGTACTTGGCAGCAAACAATGATCTGGCCAGGATGAAAACTCAGGTTTTCTGACTCCAAATTCAACAGGCCAAGATGACGTTTTTAGAAATAGCTCAAATTTTTCAAAGGTTTTTTTTTAAAGGTTGACAATGCACTTTTTGCCCAGCAACCCTGTGAAGCAGACAGTGCAGATATTAATATATCCGTTCTCTCTGAGTGAGATTGAGTGACCCAATGGAAAATACGTATCTCAAATCAGAAAAACCTAGATTTAAATCCTACCTCTGAGACTTAGCTGTGCGACAAAGGGTAAGTCACTTAAAATCCCTGAGGCTCATACAATTCTGTAAAACTATATGTAATTAGAGGTTCTTAACTTTTTTTGTGTGCAGGGCACCTTTGGCAGGCTGGTGATACATATAAGGAAATCTACAGGGCTGCCAAAGAAACTGATATTGAAGTTGTGTGTGTGTGTGTGTGTGTGTGTGTGTGTGTGTGTGTGTGTGTGTGTGTGTGTGTGTTCACAGACTCCGGGTTAAGAACCCAATAAGAAGATATTTTTTCAGCATTAGCTCCTGAACCCAATTTGCCCCTATGGGTATCTCTAGGCTTGAAGCCCAGATATACTCCTTTCTGGCAGGACCCTCAAATACAATAGTATCTCCTAGCACCAGAGCCCCTCCAGCCCTATTTAGGATTCACTTGGGTACTGTCTCTAGAGGAAAGAGCTTGTCTTTTCCAATAGGTACCCTAGGCCCATCGTCTGGGAGTTTCCTGATTGATTGCAAGCTGCCTTTGGGTGATCTACCCACATTCCTACTTAATCCCATGACTAATAATTGACTAATACTTTCCCAAATATTTTAAGGGTCCGTGATTTCATCACTGTGGGTGTTACTTCTACTAATTCAGATCACAAACTTTCCTTGCCTTACTTTTACAAGTTTAGTAAGGTGATGTTATTTTTTTTTTAATCCTCCCCACTTGGTTCCCAAGTTTGAGGCAAGGAGCCTCTCCAAATTTAGCTGGGCTGGTCCTTAAACAGCAGTCTTACATTCTGCTTTAAAAGCTTGTCCTCAAAGCCCATTCATTTGGGAAGAACCTGTTGGATCATGTTTTACCCTGGTATAACCTTCCAGAGCCCAGGCTCACCTCCCCATCAGGATGAGGAATCTTGGAAGAGGAGGAATAATTTTTCAAAAGCTTCTCACTCTGACATGCAAGGCTATCCATGATCTAGTTTCAACGTGTCTACATTTTCTTATGCTTCTCCTCTTGATACGTAGCCAAACTGATCCACTCTGCTCCCCTTTCTTATCCTCACCTCTTGTCCCTTTGCTTTTGCTTATGCTGTCCCTGACACCTAAAGTGGACATCCTCTCCTTCCAACCCTCTCCATCTCATCTACGTCCCTCTCTGTTGAAGGTCCCTCTTTTCCTTCAAGGTTCAGTTCAAGTTTTAACTATTCCATTGTGCCTTTCTTGATTCGTTTCCCCCATTTCCCCTTCCCCCAAAATCACCAGCCAAGGTTGGGCAGTCAGAATACTCCTTGCTCCTCATTGCTACTTCTAAACTCTTCCCCTGTTAGCATCCTTCTCTTCCTTTGAGGTTCATTCAATGTAAATTTATCACCCAATCAGGAGGCTGATAGCTATTATCTACCAATTCCTAATCCACCCTCTTTTTTTCCTAAATTTAATACTGAGCTTACAGTCTTTGCAATATGCATAGAAATATTCCCTCAAATACCCTAATTTGCTAGCTCTTCAACCTCCTCAAAACCAATGACCTACTCCTTTACTCTACTTCAGCTACACACAAAGACAATCAGGCACATCCTTGACCTTACCATGACCCACAAGTGTTCCACTTCAATATCCATGAGCTTCCTCTTCTCCTGTTTCATCTCACATCATTGAAATACCATCCTGCATCATCTCTGCCTCTACCCATGTCTTCCACAAAGAGGTGGCCCCTTCTCCTTGCCAAAGCAAATGCCTCTACAGGCACGTGATCCCATTTCATCCCATCTTCTTTAGCAGATTTCCCACTCTATCATTCCCTCTTTCTTATTAATCTTCAGTCTCTCACTGGCTTCTGGCTACTTCCCTGCTGCCTACAAACCAAGCCCACGTCTCTGCCATCCTTAAAACAAAACAAAACAAAACAAAAAACCCTCACAAAACAAAAAAAGCCCATCCCCTCTAGCTTCCATCCTATATCTTTCTTCCCTTTCATGGTTTATCTTCTTGAGAAAGCTGGTTGATTGGTGCCTCGACTCCTTTTCCTCTCTTTCTTTTCACCTCTCCACAATCTGGCTTCCAACCCCATCACAGCTACAAAAAGTTCTCTCCCAAGTTATCTGTGTTCTTTTAGTTACCAAGTCTATTGAGTTTTTTCCTCTCAATTTTCATTCTCCTTGACTTTTTTGTTACCCTTAACACTGTCCATCACCCTGATATTTTCTTTTCTTTAGGTATCTTCTCCTCGGGCCCTTTTTGCTGCATTTTTATCCAGATCATGCTCAATAAAGCAAGGGGGGGGGGAAATTCCCCCAAACACTAGTCGCTTTTCTCTTCTTCCTCTACTGTTTCATTTGGTGCTCTTATCAGATTCCATAAATTTAATTAACATTTAATTGTCATTATCATTTTTATACAGATGATTCTCAGATCTATTTGTCCAGCCCTACCCCTTTTCCTAATCTCCAGTGTCCCATCACCATCTGCTTTTTGGATATTTCAGACTGGATGTTCTGTCGACATCTCAAACTCAACATGCCTGTTTCAAGAGAGAACTCATTATATTTCCTCCCAGACCCTTTTCTCTCCTAATTTCCCTATCACTGTCTAGAGCACTATCATTCCCAGTCCCCAAAGCTCATGACCTCTCTCCTCCTCAACCTGCATTCATGTCACATATCCAATCTTTTGCCAAGCTCTTCATTTCTACTTCTACAATATCTCTCATATATGTCCCCTTGTTCCACTCATACAACCACCTCTCTGGTACAGGTCCTCATGGCTTCTCACATGGACTACTACAACAGTCTTAGAGTTGTTGACCCTGCTCACTCTCCCCATTCCATTTAGCTGCCAAAGTGATCTTTTCTAAAGCACAGATCTGACCATGTCAGCCCTAATCCAATAAACCCCCAGTAGCTCCCTATTCCCTCAGGATCAAATATGTTTTATAGGTTTCCTTTAGCTTTTAAAGCCTTTTACAACTTCACTCCTTCCTACTTTTTCAATATTCTTATGCTTTGCTTTCCCTCGTATAGTCAAAAATCCAGCAACAATTGTCTACTTGCTGTTCCTCACATATGACATTTCCCCAACGTTATGTCTTTTCCCTGGATGTCTCCCATGCCTGGAAGGCTCTTCCTTACTTCCACCTCTTGGCTTCTCTGGCTTCCCATCTAAAACCTCACCTGCAATGCAAAAGGCCTATGATCACAAGAGTGATCACGGGCCACCACTGATCTGCCATACTTCCCACAGAACTGGGCATTTATACTCTGCCCCTCGGGGAGGTCCCTCAGTTCAGCTGATGAATTGCTTCTTTGATTACCCTTGCTATAAATATAAAGGAAAAATAAAGCCTTTTAAAACCTGGCCCCTTTCTACCTTTCAGGAAAAATAATGATAATTTTTTTTTAATGAAATGACAGACCTGCATTCTCCTTCTGTTTATCTTTTCCTGGCTAAGAAGCCAGACCCACTAAAGCAACAGAACAGATATGTGTTTAAGCATAAAGCCAGTGCATGCAAATGGTCTCTTTCCCCCCAATAATAACCAGCTTGGGACAAAGAAATACAGAAGACTTCTAAGTACTGATCAATAGTTTTCCCAACCACAAAGCCCAAGGGGAAAGTCTTTGAGGATGTCAAAATATCAAAAAAAGAATGTCTCAGCCCTGGTAGTGGGAGCAGTACTTAGAAGATATGAAAGTCCACTCATTAGGACAGGGTAGCTCTTGAAATGTTACTAAGTGCCAACCTCCTAGGCCTAGAGGAAGGAGGATTGCTACAGTATTTTATACACACCCACATATATATTTACGTAATTTCCCCCTCCAATTATATGTTAATTTTTTTGGCATTTGGGTGGGGTTTTTTTTTTTTTAAGTTTTGAGTTCCAGATTCTATTCCTTCTTCCCTCCATACTCCCTGAGAGGGTAAGCAATAAGATATAGGTTATACATGTGCAAACATGTAAAACATTTCCATATTAGTCATTTTGTACAGGAAGACTTGAATAAAAGAAAAAGAATGAAAGAAAGTGAAAAATAGCATGCTTCAGTCTGGATTCAAACAGTGTCGGTTCTTTCTCTGCAAGTGGATAGCATGCTTCATGATTAGACCTTTGGGATTGTCTTAGATCATTGAATTTCTAGAGTATTTCTTGGATTCTGGAGTCTAGTCTTCTAGCCAGAGAAGGAAGATGTCTTGGATAGGCATAGCCTTGGAAAGTGCCTCATGGGTAACTTCAAGTTCTAGAGCCTTGGAATCTTTCCTTCTAGTTAAAGAAGAGGGTTTTCCTATGCAGTATTATCCTAAAATCTAGCCCTCTTGCCATAAAAGGCAATATTGGGTTAGTCTTAGCATCTGCACTAAGAATAGTCACCAATTTCAAGAGTCCTAGAATTCAGCCAGACAAGGGAGCTTTCCTAGGAAGAATCTAGGCTTTTTATACAGATACTTCTTGATCAGCACAAGTCTTGGAGATTGTCTTGGTAGTATACCCAAGTTTGAAAGTTTGATTATCTGCGCTTCTGAGAAAGAAGATTTTTAAAAAATTAAATTGGTTTATTTACTTTTAGTTTACAACATTCAGTTCCACAGTCCCTTGAGTTTCAGATTTTCTCCCCCTCTCTCTCCTTCCCTCCCCCCCCC
>CM053599.1:126680445-126732046 GCA_028646575.1 Pseudocheirus occidentalis
TGTGGATATCTGAGAGCGTGGATTTCCTAACCGCTATGTAGCCTGGAGAAAGAAGAAGGTTGTGCCCACATGACCCCTGCAACCAGAGAAACAGGAAGGGTTATAGCCGTGACTTGAGGGTCAGGAGATCGTAACTGTCCCACCTTCTATGCCCAGGAATGATTCAGATAGTGAAGGGTATAGGAGGTTATCTATCCCACCTTTCCAAAGCATGTTTGCTTTCTGGGGAAGTCCAAACCACAGGGGGCACTATGAGAATGGAAAATCTAGAGACCTACCAGGATGCCAAAGGGCTCACAATGACAACCCCAAATTGAATACCTTCCGAAGAGAACTACTGTGAGAGTCCAACATGTTTTTAGGATCTGTTTGTGGTTCCTTTGAATTCTTTGCATTTTTTTGTATTTACTGTTGGATAAAATAAATGTTATTGTGGAAGCACATTAAAAATCTTTTTAGTTCAACTGAAAATATTAAGAAATAAATATTTCTCTAGTCTTAAGTCTCTTGCAAACTTTTTCCCTTTAGGAAAGTATGTAGAAGGCTTTCTTCTATTTAGAACAGATTTAGAAGTGTAGCTATATTTACCTCTTATCTTACCCTTCCCTCTTCCTAACTTCCCTGTTCTGTCCTGGGTACCACCATCCTCTTAGTCACCCAGACTCGAAAACTAGATATTATCCTTAACTCCTCCCTTTCTCTCCCAGCCCACATCCAAGTCAATTTCTGTTGTTTCTACCTTCCTAACGTCTCCTAAATATTCTTTTTTCTTTCCTCTAACACTGCCACCACCCAGGTGTAAATAGACCCTTATTACCTCATACCTAGACTAGTGCAGTAGCCTGATATTGGTTTCCCTGGCTCAAGTCTCTGCTCCATTCTATCCTTCACTTCATTGTCAAATTGATCTTCCTTAAGAAGACTTTCCTAAAGTGTAGGTCTGACCATCTCACCCCTCTATTCAATAAACTCCCAGATCAAACTTAACAGCCTTTGTTTGGCTTTTAAAAGCCCTGGCCCCCTCTTACCTTAGCAGCCTTCTTAGACCTTGCTCACTCTGCACCCTCTGTGACTTACACTGTACATACCTTGCTTGTATGTGGCTGTTTGATAATCTCCCCATTAGACTGTGAGCTCCATGAAAGTAGGGATTACTGTTTGTCTTTCATTACCCTCCTAATATATTATAGGCACAGTGCTTAGCCCTTAATAAATAGCACTGAGTAAATACTGTCTGACTGTTTTGGTTAGATCTTTGCCTTCCCCATCCCTTGAGCCAATTGGTCTGGCAGATAAATGTCTTCTATTTATTCAGCAAGGAAAGGATTGTGATATTAATATTGATATTGAATCCAAGAGCAACTAGGTGTCTTAGTGGGTTGAGTGCTATACCTGAGTCAAGAATATCTAAGTTTGGGGCAGCTAGGTGGTGCAGGGAGCAGAGCACTGGCCCTGGAGTCAGGAGTTCAAATTCGACCTCAGACACTTAACACAAAAACTTAGCCATGTGACCTTGGGCAAGTCACTTAACCCCAATTGCCCTTCCTTCCCCCACCAAAAAAAAAGAATATCTGAGTTTAAATCCTGACTCAGATACATACTAACTTTATAATCCTGGGCAGGTCATTTAACCTTTGTTTGCCTCAGTTTTCTTAGCTATAAAAGGGGATGACAGCATCCACCTCCCAGGGTTGTTATGAGGATCGGATGAGATAATATTGGCAAAGTGCTTAACACCATGCCTGCAATCATATTTTATATTTGTGTATATACACATATGTAATGTGTACACATATACACAGGCACATGTGCATATATGCGTATAGGAACCCATGTGTGTGTGCATGTATATATTTTACTGTTGAGTGAAATAAATGCTGTTGTGGAAGTAATGTTTACATATGTGTGTGTAGGTACACATAGATGTCTATATATACATATAGACACACATATACATACCACTGTGTGTATATGTGTGTATGGATGTATGGATATATATTTATATACCCCTACACATAAATCTACATACATATGCTTCCACAATAGCACTTATTTCACCCAACAGTAATATATAAGCTATAGAAATGCTTACTTCCTTCCCCCTTAATCCAAAACTATAATTTAAGACATTATAGCTGTTTCCTTGTTCAATATTCCTATAGATGTTACCTTCAATTATCTTCGAGTAGAGAAACATGTCCGAGGGTACAGTGGGGGTGGGATCATGGCAGTTTGAACAAGAATGCATGGATTTAAAATCATGTTAAATTGAATTAAGTTATTACTGGCAGATTTTTGCCTAAAACTCAGAGTAAAATGTTAATGTGGATTTTTTTTTCTCTTTGACACTGCCTTATACTCAACATGATTTTTTGTTTTTTTACCTTGAGCAAGACTTGTATGGAAGCTGAGGATCCTGTTGCCCACATTTGTGGATACCTAGACACAAGCTGTACTTGGGAGATTTTCCTAGAATAACTCTGGGAAGGAGCCATGGGCTAAAAGAGAAAATGACCTCTTTGGGAGTCAGCCCTTGAGATTGAACCTTGTTCATTCGAACTAGAGCCCAGGGTCATAGGTTGCAGCGTTTGGATCACAGTTCTTTTATCTATTTGTCCTTCCTTCTATTTGATTGCATACTCCTTGAAGGTAGGATCCAAATCCATATCGTGTTTATCTATGTAGCCCCAGAACAGGGCTGTCCGGAAAGGAGGTGTGTAATGACTAGGTAGAGAGCTCCCTTCCCTCTTCCCAAATAAGGAAGGGAATAGGAAGAGGTAGCCATTACCCAGCAAACAAAGTAATTCAACCTGATATTCACCCTGACGTTTTAACAAAAGACATCTGCTTGCTTTCAGAATGCCTTCTATTTGCAGAGCACTGTGCCAGGCACTGGGGGAGATAGAAAGACAGATAATGCACAGTCTCTACCCTCCTGAGCTAATAGGAGGATATGACACATACATACATAACTCCTGTGGAATACAAAATGGAGTGCTTGAGAAAAATGCAGCTTAGTGATGGCTAGGTGGTGCAGTGAATAGAGCACCGGCCCTGGAGTCAAGAGAACCTGAGTTCAAATCCAGCCTCAGATGCTTGACACTAGTTAAGCCATGTGACTTAGGGCAAGTCACTTAACTCCAATTGCTCTGCCTTCCCCCCTCAAAAAAAAAAAAAGCAAGAAAAATGCAGCTTAAAGCTCTGAGAGGAAAAGATCATAATATCTCCGCCCACACAAATCTTTTAGTTCCCCTTCCTCGGTCAAGGCCATGATCATTTTCTCAGTCACCCAGGTTAGAAGCCTCAGCATCATCTTTGGTACTTCTCTCCTTGGTCCTGTATATCAAATCAAGCACTGAGTCCTGCAGCTTCTTTCTCTACGGCATCTCTCTTTTGTGCTTCCCTCTGTTGACCATTTCTTCTTCCAGTGAAGTTCCTTGGGCTAGTGCCTTCTCACAGATCTCCTGCCTTCTAGTCTCTCCCCCCTCCAATCTGTTCTACAGGCCACTACCAAATTAATTTCCTCATTCATGGCTCTGATCGTGTCACCGCCATACTTAGAAACCCCTATTGCCTACTGAATAAAACCCAATTTCCCTAGCCAGGTATTCAGGCCCTCTACAATCTGGTTGTAACCTACTCCCACTAATACCCACTGTGTATTCTCTTATTCCAACCCAATTGCTGTCCTAGGCTCCAGTCTTAGACTTTTGACCCCCTTCTGTTCCCCATTCCTGGAAGCCTTTTTCAGCATTCTACCCATCCTTCTAGGCCTATCTCAAATGCTGCTTCCTTTGCAGGGCTTCCCGATTACTTAGATTGCTATTCTCCCAAGCCTAAAATATAGTGTTTCCTTACCTAGTGGAAAGAACGTTAGACCTCAAGACAGAAAGACCTGAGTTCAAATTCTGGTTTGAATCACTTACCGGTTGTATGACCCTGATCAAGTCACTTAACCTCTGTCTACCTTAATTTCTTCATCAATAAAATGGACATAATAATGGCACCTACCTCTCAGGGTTGTTACGGAGATTAAATGAGATAATATTTATTAAGTGTTTAGTATGGCACCTGGCATTTAGTAGGTGCCTTAACACATGTTTGTTTCCTTCTTTCCTTTCTTCCTCCATCAATTAGAATTCCTGGCTTCCTTCAAGGTCCAGCTCAAACACCACCTCCTACATTAGGCTTTTCCTGTTACTAATGTCCTCCCTCCCTATGTTATTGCATATGTGTTTTATATTTAATTATCTGTTTCCTCCCAATAGAATATGAACTCCTTGACGGACAGATTCTGTCTTATTTTTATTAGCATCTCTCTCCAACTGCTTAGCATAATGCATTCCATGTATTAAGTAGTCATTGTGGAATGAATTTTAGGGGAGAGAGTGAAGAAGAATCAGGGGAGACTTGCCTGCAAAGGCCTCATTTTAGCTAGTTCTTGAACTATAGGTAGCATTTCTATAAGAAATGGGGTGGGGGATGAATGGGAATAACACGCAAACTGAGCACAACTAAAGCAGCGGAATGGAGAGTGTGGTTAGGGAATCAGAGTCTGGCCTGGTGCCAGGTTCCCCATGATTTATAAGGACCATGCAACTCCTCCCATAAACCCTTCAAACCTCCATAAGCAGATTAATGAGATGATATGTTTAAACAACACAACAAAACAATCCTTACCTGGTGGCCAACCCTTTGGCACCGAGTCTCTCCAAACCTGGACAACTGACAAACAGGCTTATCCTTGCAGCCCTTCCATCCCTCTTCCTCCTTTGAACAAGTACTTTGTGCCTCTCATGGAGCAGTTGCCCATGTAGGTGACTTATCTCCCCCACCGTCCCCCGCCCAGTCACTTGGGATGGAGTCTTTTGTTCACTCTGCACCAAGTGTACCCCAAGTAATGGGCTTACTTATGGAGAGGTAGGTCCTAAGTAATTAGAAGTGGCAAGCTCTGAAGTTACTGGAGACAAGATGATGAAAGCATTGAATAACTATAGACTCACCTTTGAATGATGCCGAAGACTTAACTCCATGTTCTGCTATTTCTTGCTGAATCAAGGCATAGTTTTAATGTTATAGCTGTGGTGAAGGAATATAGATGAGTCTGAGCAAGCCCTAAGAAGATCCTTCTCAGGTTAGAGCAGGGCTGAACTTTTTTTAATCTTCTGAGAGGACAAAATGATTGAGGGTAAAACAGAGCACATGAGAGAAAGGAGGATATACAGAGTTGGAAGATAAGCAAAGACACTATGACCTCAATCAGAAGACTTCAGAACCCTGATCAATGCAGACAGAGAATAATAAAGCTTGCCTTTGGCTTCTTAACAAAAAGTAATAGATCACAAGTGCAGAATGAGACATCCATTTCCAAACACGACACATGTGTTGATGTGGTTTGTAACTTTTTTGCACACACACACAGGAGCAGTGGGGAGGAATGAATTAATGAGAAGTCACAGAGATGCAAAAAAGATGCATCTGTGTAAAACAAAAATTCAAACTGAAAATTGAAAGTTCAGAAATAAACCAAATAGGGGTGGCTAGGTGGCACAGTAAATAGAACACTGGCCCTGGAGTCTGGAGGACCTGAGTTCAAATCCGGCCTCAGACACTTAACAGTACTAGCCATGTGACCTTGGGCAAGTCACTTAACCCCAATTGCCCTCCAAAAAGCAAAGAAAAAAGAAATAAACCAAATAATGTCATTACTAGTACATTGAGTTGAATATTAACCTCTTTTAAAACGAATTACATGGCACAAAGTTTTTTGTTCTTTAATTGAGGGAGGAAGGAAAATTAGCATTTATCACACACTTATTATGTGCTGGGTCTATACAAAGCACTTTTTATAGTTCTCTCATTTGATCTTCACAACAGTCCTGGGAGGTAGGTGCTATTTTTATCCTCATTTCACAATTGAGTAAACTTGAGAAAAACAGAAGTAAAGTGACTTACCCAAGGTTACCCAGAAAGTGTCTGAGGCTGGATTTGAACTCATATCTTCCTGACTTCAGACTCAGCACTCTAACCATTGAGCCACCAGCTGCCTCTGAATGTTGGCTGAATATTGATTATTGAAAAGTTCGTTTAAAAAAGTGTAAGCGTTAAAAATAAATGAAGGCATACAGAGTTGGGATACAAACCTGCATCAGTGGGGCTCAGCATCTAAACTGTGGTTTGGAATATCCTTAGGTGTAGGGAGTTGAAAATTAATGGATAACTGATGTCAGAAAGTCTAGCATATATTTTCTTTCTTTCTTTTTCTTTCTTTCTTCCTTTTCTTTCTTTCTTTCTTTCCTTCTTTTTCTTTCTTCCGTCCTTCCTTTCTTTCTTTGTTTCTTTGTTTCTTTCATTTTTTTGCTTTCAATTGGGATTAAGTGACTTGCCCAAAGTCACACAGCTAGTAAGTGTTTGAGACCAGATTTTAATTCAGGTCCTCCTGACTCCAGGGCCCGTGCTGTATTCACTGTGCCACGTAGCCACCCGTAGCATATCTATTTTCAATGTTCCCCCGGAAGGAAACATGGCTTTCCACAGTCCTTCACAATAGAAATATCTAGTCCATCCATAGCCTTTAGAAGTAATGACAAGTTTCCAGAAGCAAAACAAAATTGTAGGCGTAGGTTCCTTATTCCACAGTGACCAGAAACCAAGGCCCAAGGACTGGAGGCACAACCTCCATGGCTAGAAGAAAGGCTCTTGAGTAACTATATACATTGCTTCAGAGTTACTCAAGACTCAACCATAAGTGGGGGAGAGGCTGCTCTGAGAGATCCTTGACTCACCAACAATGCAATTCCTAGAAGTCGGAAGCCACCAGAGGTGTGGCCCCTGAGACACACGCCAGAGTTGTTTAAACACATCAGGAGATACAACTTGAGTGTGGACCCCAGAGGGGCACCTTGTAGATGAATTTCCTTATCTGTAAAATGGAGAGGTTGAACCAGATAGCTTCCAGGATTCCTCCCTACTCTAAATATGATCACTTAGACAAACAGGGAAAAACAATTCTGTGACACTGTGGAGTCCAGCCACAAGAGACGAGAGACCATGCTCCATGTTGCTAGATGTCTGGCCCAGGGACCAGACACTTAGCTTCATCATGATAAAAGGCATGATGTTAAGTGATTGGAGACACCGTCCTAGGAAAAAAGGTCCACCCCACTCTGCCTCAATCTTCAGACTGATACTACAGTCCAGGATGAGGGTGAGATATGAGGAAATTGAGCTAATTGAAGGGGTTAGGACAACAAATGGTTAATTTGGGAAACTGAGTGAACCACAAACTCCGTCTTGTGACTTAATTCTGGAGTTATTCAATTATGGATCTAGTCCAAATTCTGAACTGTGTCTCTCTCAATGAGAGAGAATTCTCATGTGAGAAAATGTTATTCAGTTGTAGGAATGGGGAGAAAATCTTATTGTACTGTTTGAGCCTAGCCCCATATGTCTAGGAAGCTGGACCACCTCGACCCGGTGTTTAGAGGCCCTTATTAGAGGTCCAGAAACTCAGTCAGATCCAAAGATTGTTGCAAGAAGTCATTTCACAATTGTACATCTCCAGCAGCCCATGTGTTTTATCTGAAAATGGGCTCCATACTGATGAATCATTTATTTTTCATGTTCCTTTGATTGCTTACAGATACTTGTGGGGAATGGGACATCTCTCTTTTTTCTGAATTCAGGGAATTGTGCCTGTTCACTCTTCCCCTCACGATGTCCCTAATCTTTCATTCAACTAGAAATCAGATGACCTAATTTGTACTGTTTCCTTTTAATTAATTGGTCTCATTTGATTAACTGTTTTTAATGTATTTTAGTGTTTTTAATGTCTTCCTCTATATTCAGGGTCCAGGACTAAGCTGAGGAGCTCTGGACTGGGTTTGTTGGACAATTGCTTAATAAATTGATACATTCAGAAGACTGAACCTTTATTTCCTCGGTCATTTCATTGAGTAGGATTTGTAGAAGGAAGTGATTAATCAATATGGGCTGAATACATCCAGTTTGACCCATTGTCTGCTGGGAGAACTCATTCTGAATTTCCAGTAGTGAACACTGGCTTGGGGTCAAAGTTGACATCCATACTTAGATGGGATAGTGGCTAGGGCACTGCCTTGGTATCAGGGTACTACTTTGGTATCAGGAAGGAAAACCTGAGTTCAAATCCAGCCTCACACTCTTACTCACTGTGTGACTCTGGGCAAGTCACTTAACTTCTCTTTCAGACTAAGGTTTTCCTCATCTGTAAAGTATGGATGATAACAGCACCTGACTCAGATGTTCTCATCATTGTCGTTGTTGTTTGGAGATTAAAGAGACATGGAGTTGGGAATAGTGAGAGAGACAGAAAGGAAGAGACATAAAGAGAGAGGGATGAAAGCACAAGAGAGAGGAGGAGGGAAGCCAAGGGTCCCAGGGAGGGGAAAGGGAGAGAATATGAAAGAACAGGTAGCAATGAGCCATAGTCAGGGTTAATGAGACAGACCACAGAAGACAGAGGAAATGAAGGTTCTTTCTTGCCCAGTGTCACAAAGCGAGTAAATGCTGAAGTTAGGACTTAGACCTAATTCTTCTGTTTTAGAGTACAAAGGTTCTTCTTAGGATATTGTACCATTGTCTTAGACATTAGGCAATGGGGTTGAGCAGATAATGAAGTCAGAGGATTTGGTTATGAATCACATCTCTGCCACTTCCTACTTATATGACCTTAAACTCTATGGGGATTAATTTTCTCATCTGTAAAATTAGGGATTTGAATTAAATGATCTTTAAGGTTCCTCCCAGCCCTAGGTATTAAGACCAAGGGATGAAGGACAAAACACGGATGAACAGACAAAGTGACCCAAAATACAGAGAAACCCAGGAGCACAAAGGTAGCTAGGTGTGGGGACTGGCTTCTTTGGGGCTCAGTTTCCCACCCTGTAAAGTGAGGAGGAGGAGGGGCTAGCTGATCCCCAACCTGATCTATTTTAAGGGTTTTTGAGACCCATAGACAGATGATGCTGAGGCAGAGACAGAAGAAGATGCAGAAAATGAGGCAGCGCAAAGACAGGGAGGTGAACCAAGACACAAAGCCATAGTAAGACAGGGGCAGAGATAAGAAGGATGGATTTACACACACACACACACACACACACACACACACACATTCAGGGACATAAATCACCCTAAGATATAGACAGACAGATGCATACATGTATTGAGACAAATACACAGAGATTCCTCACATCCAAAGACACATTCCTTCACATGCCCCACAATTCAGGTTCTCCGTCCAGCTTCTGCCCCTCCCATACCTCACAGCTGGATTAATTAAGTCCTATATGAGGGCAGACTCCACCACCATTCCCACCCTACCACTTTCTGGCTTGAGAAACAAAAAGATCTCTGGGATCTT
Source organism: Pseudocheirus occidentalis (assembly GCA_028646575.1). Classification (NCBI taxonomy): domain Eukaryota; kingdom Metazoa; phylum Chordata; class Mammalia; order Diprotodontia; family Pseudocheiridae; genus Pseudocheirus; species Pseudocheirus occidentalis. The sequence goes on from CM053599.1 coordinate 126,689,846, forward strand.
TCTTGCTGGGGAAATCCCCTCCCCCCTTTTCCCCCTCCCCCCTCTCCCCTACCCCCTCTCCCTTTGTGCACCATTAACTGAAGAAAGAGTTAGGTCAGGCAGGCAGTTTTGGTACCAGGAAGGAGAATGTCTTGTGCTCGCCAGTGCCTTGCACTAAGAGCCCAGCCTAGAACATTGATTAACTCTGCCTAAGCACACACCTGCCTGCCAGCCCTCATTGCATATGGGGCAGTGGGCCAGGCCAGGAAGACTTTGGTTCCATCACTATAAAAGGGCTCTCTCTGTGAGTCACCCTGCTCCCCTGCCCCTCCCCACACAGCTCTGGCTCTGCTAGCACGTACAGACCGTAGGCACCACCACCAGGGTATTCACCTCCCAGTCTGCAAGCAGCATGGCTCCCCCTTGCCTAGGCTGGCTTTCCCTCCTGTCCCCAGCCAGGGCCCCCATCTCCTTGCTGTTGCTCCTCCTGTTTCTGGTCCCCTCCCACCCTTACAGCGTGTTGGGAAGTGAGAGAGATTCATCTGAAGAGGAAGGAGATCCCCCTGAGGCAACGGATGTACCCCAAGAGGAGAAGCCACCTGGAGAAGAGGAGCTTTCCAGGGAGGGAGATTCACCTGGACCGAGTGAGCCATCCAGGGAAGAGGATCCACCCAGGGAGGAGGTCCCACCCAGGGGAGAGGATCCGCCCAGAAAGGAAGATCCACCCGTTGTTGAGGATTCTCCAGTCCCTGAAGATAATCTTGGACCCCACAGGAACATCCCAGAAAAGAAAGGTTAGTTTTCCTTTGTCTCTTTCTGCCCCACAACCATCCCCTTTTCTCCCCTCTTCCCCAGAAGCTAAACCCAGGGTTCAAGTATTTAATCTCTCCTTTTACCCTGCACAAGGTGAGAAAGAGAGAAAAGAAAGGGCATGGAAAGAGTAGAGATTGTTTTGTGTTGGGGCAGGGGAATGGCACAAAGGGAATGGGGGGAGGGAAGGAGAGGATGAGGAAAGGGGCCTGAGGCTTTGCATTTTTATCTGGAGCCTATATCTTCTGCAAGAAATGGTATACCTTTGCTTCCCCCAATAATTTGTTCTTTCTAAATTCATCAGAGAAAGAGAAAGGGAAGGGGGAAAGGAGGAAGGAAGGAAGGAAGAGAAGAAAGAAGGAAGAAAATAAAGGGAAGGAGAGAGAAGGAAGGAGGGAGAGAAAGAAGGAAGAAATGAAGGGAGAAATTGGGACAGGGTTGGAAGGGAGCAGGTGGAATGAGACAGAAGAGAAAGAAGAAATGAGAAAGGAAGGGGACGAGAAGGAGGGGGAAAGAAACAAAAACTAAGTAAAAGAAAAAGCGAGGAATATGAAAGGGGACAAAAAGGAGAGGTTGGGGGGACTGAGGAGGTGAGAAAAGAAAAAAGAGGGGTGGGCAGGTAGGTGGTCCAATAGATAGAGCACCAGCCCTGGAGTCAGGAGGACCTGAGTTCAAATCCAGCCTCAGACACTTACTAGCTTTGTGATCCTGGGCAAGTCATTTAACCCTGAGTGCCAAAAAAAAAAAAAAAAAAAAAAAAAAAGAGGGAAGCGAAGAAGAAAGAAAAAAGGTGAGGAAAGAGAAAGAGATAATGAGAAAAAGGGGGAGAGGGAAAGACAAGAAGGAAGAAGAGACAAAGCTTTTATTAAATGCTTACTGTGTGCTTGGATCTGTGCTAAGAACTGGTGATACAAATACAAGCCAGCAAAAGAATTCCTATCCTTAAGGAGCTCATATTCTAGAGGGCACCAACAACATAAAGGGGAACTGCAAAAGGGAGGTAGTACAGCATGGTAGGGAAATATTGTGCGTTGGAGGATATCCTTGGAGGAGAGAGGGGAAAGGGAAAGGGAAAGAGAAAAAAGGGAGACACGAGGGGATGGAAGAGGAGGAGAGGAACAGAGAAGTAGGAATGAATGGGAAGAGGAGACAGGGAAAACAGGTAACAGAAAGGGGAGTTAGGAAAGAAAGAAGAGAAAGGGGGTAGGTGGTGACAAAGAAAAAGGGAGACAAGAGAAAAGAAGAGAAAGAAGGCAAAGACCCTCTCCCTGTTGCCTTTGTAATCCAGCATGGTGCCTGGCAAATAGTAGTTGATAAATAAATGCCTGTTGATTGATTTTAAAAGGAAAGAAAGAGAAAGAAAGGGAGAAGATGAAGACAGAGAAAAAGGAATGGGCATTGAAATGGATTAACTAAGGTCACACAGTTAGCGGGAATATAGTGATCAGCATTTACACGGCAAGATCCCCTTTGTAATAGTCATAGGAAGAGGTTACTTACATAATACTTCAAGGCTTGCAAAATCCCTTAGTTTCTTCTTGCTGGAGCTTCCTACAGATAAAATCACAGAACCCAAACTCCAACTGAATCTCTGGACAATCCTGGTACTACAAAAGTTATTGCCTCTGTGATGGGGAAGATGAGTCTCAGAAAGGCCAAGGGTCCCAGAGCTGGTAACCGTCAAGAGGCAGGATTAGAACCTAGGTTTTCTAACTCCAAGCCCAGGGTTAAGTCATGCTGCCTCACAAGAAGAGGGAATAACATGAACAGAAATGGGAGTGGATGTGGAAAGCAGACAGTTGGGAAAGGAGGTGAGGATGAGCCAAGCTGTTGCATCAGTGTTGAAACCAGTGTCCTCATTCCCATTTTTGTAGACGATGACCATCAACACTGGGGCTATGGAGGTGAGATGTCACTTAATCTCTAGAACCTCCCCTTTCCCCTCTCCAAGATCGCCACCTTCGGTTATTCCGGAGACCCCATGGATCCCCGCCCCTCCTCTCATTCCAGCCTGGTAGCTGCCCCTATTTCCGAGCAGCCCTGAGCCCCCAACATGTCCCATCTCCCCTTCTGTCCCTTTCTCCCTTCTCTCCTCACGCCTTATTTGTCCTCGCTCCCCCTTTCTTGCCTTTCTCTCCTTCGTCCTATTCTTTCTCATACAACGCCTGTCTTCTCTCTCTTCTCTTTTAAGCCCCTCCAACATCCAGCGCCTGAACCAAATAACACGACCTTGCTCCTCCCAACTTGAGTCAATCACCCCGACCTTTGGCCCCCTAAACCTCTAGACCCTATCACTCCCTTTCTGGCCCCTCCCCTCCCTTTTACTGACCCTCACTGCCCCCGTCCCTCACCTCTCCCTGATCTCCATCTACCCACCCCGGGGCCTCTTGACCCCGATCCCAGGTGGCCCCCTCTGGTCCCGGGTATCCCGAGCCTGCGGGGGACACTTTCAGTCGCCAGTGGACATCCGGCCGGACTCCGCCTATTTCAGGCCTGATCTAGTGGCTCCCCAACTCCACGGCTTCTTTCTCTCCCCGGATCAGCCTCTAAAGCTGCAGAACAACGGCCATACCGGTGAGACCAAAAAGGCTGCCCCTCTCGGGGGGCGGGGCTGAAGGGGAGGAGCCAGGACTAAGGGTGGGGTTCTGGAGGAGGGAGGGGGAAGTCTTGCTCCTATCTCGTCCCTGGGTACCTGTGAGGGGCCACGAGCTAGGCATGACCCTGGAGTCGGGTGATGCGATCTCGGCAAGTCCCAGTTGCTCCTCTTTCCAGTGTTTCCTCCCCTCTCTTCCCCAGTGCAGCTAACACTGCCCTCGGGATTGTGGATGACACTGGGCGAGGGGACAGAGTACCGGGCCCTGCAGTTCCATCTGCACTGGGGGGCCCCTGGGGTGCCAGGCTCAGAGCACACTGTCAATGGTCACCGGTTTCCGGCTGAGGTGAGCAGTAGGTTGAAGTCAGCGGTGGAGGTTGGGTTAGAGGTGGCAGACTGTGGGAGACTGAGTTTGGGGGTTTGGGATCTAATGTCACTTCTCATTCTAGATTCATGTAGTTCACCTCAACACCCAATATGACACGGTCAAAGAAGCCTTGGGGCAGCCTGGGGGCCTAGCTGTGCTGGCTGCCTTCCTTCAGGTACTGGCCCTGGGAATCCTGTGTCTGTAAGATCTTGACCCCTGAGCCTGCAATCTCTGTACCCTATTACCCAGCAACCCTTGATCTGTTTATTCTGTGCAGCAGGATCCCCGGGGACAATCCAGGTCCTTCACCCCCAGAATTCTCACCCTCAGTCTTCCCTCTTCCAAGACCCTTGTTCCCTTGATCCCAAGATCCATGACCCTTTGCCTGGGATTTCCAATTTCTGCACCCTCTTGAATGCTCCAATCTTTTCCCATTCTCTTGAGACCCCAGGACCTGGTCTGTAAATGCCCTTCCCCCTTCCCCCTAACCTCAGTCACTTTCAGAATGAAAAGCCTGGGGGAGGTGGAAGGGCATTGGATGGAAGTTCGACCAGGGCCCCTCTTCCATCAGTCCTCGCCCCCTCCCCCCTCCCCAGTCTCCCTCCTGATTCCTAGTCTTGTGTCCAAATGTGTGTCTCCCCCTAAGGAGGGCCCAGAGGAGAATGATGCCTATGAACAGCTGCTGTCACGCCTTGGGGCAGTTTATGAGGAAGGTTCGTTTTCCCTTTTGTCCTTTTTCTCACTCCTGTCTTCATAGGACAATCCTTAGAGAGCCCCTTGGCTGAGGGGAGAGATGTGGTCCCTTCCCTAAAGCGGCTCAGGTTTAGAGACTACATAATTAGTGGTAGCTTCATTACTTTAGCATTAAGGAAGACAGGAAAGAGAAACTTACTAGTAAGTATAAAGAAATAGCATGATATAAAGGAAAGACCTGGGTTCAGATCCTCCTTCTGATCCTTACTAGCCATGTGACCATGGGCATTCACTACCTCTCTGCCTCAGTTTACTCATCTGTAAAATGAAGGGGTTCCACTCCTAGTCCTAAATCTATGATACACGAGGGCTTTATACAAAACAAATAAACAGTAAAATCCCAGAGTAAGATTTAAGTTTTCTGGGTGGCTAAGGGTTTAACTTCCTGAAGCACCACAATTAAAAAGTTATCGATCTTGGGTGGATAGCTTTCTAATATTTATTGCCTGCTTTCTGGTGCTCTTCTACAGAAGGTACAAACAGGATTATTATATCCTTATCTTGATGACTGGGTCAACATTTATATTAGACTAGACCTGTGATTTGCATAGGTGTAGGGAACTCCCTTTTCTGGGACAGACCAGTGCCTGCTTTTTAGTTTTACAAAGCTGCTTGGGGGCACTGAGGGATTAAGTGATTTGCCTCGACACATTGCCAGTATGTGTTGGAGACAGAGGACTTGAACCCAGGGTCTTTCTGACCATAAAGTCAGCTTTCTTTCTACCATGTCATTATCCCTCCCTTGCTCATCACGAGGAAGACTAATTGTACTGTACTCAGATGCTGGAGGGCCTAAGACGGAGATAGAGTTGACGACTCATGCTTAATTGGGGGACCTGGGAGATTTGAAGCAGCAGCACCTCTGGGCTGAATGGGCATCAAGTCTGGCTGGATGTGCCTTTTAAAATGATTCTGTCTGATAACCAAGTTTGTTGGGATTGTGTGTAAAGTAAGAGTAAATAGGTCCACACAGAGGGTGGCTCTCCTGTACATGGGCTTTATTGCATAAATCTTGAAATATCTCATTGGATTACTGAGAGACCTTTTTTGTTCCTACTTGCTGATTAGTGAGGGGTTTTTGTGTCTTTAAATGCTAAAGTGATCCAGAGTAAAAAAAATGATCAGAATTGGGTGGGGTTAATCAAGAGACAATTCTGGTGGGAGGCTTGGGGTAAAGAGTGCTAGACCTGGATTCTGGAGAGATCTGAGTTCAAATTCTCCCTCTGCCACTTACTGTCTGTGTGATGATGGGTGAGTCAGTCAGATTTTCTGAGCCTCAGTTTTCTTTACTGTCGAATAGAAATAACATCTATGGTAGCTCATTGTCAAGAATCAAATGAGATTACATCTTACAAACCTCACAGCATTAAATTAGTATTATTATACTTAGAGGAAGAATGTCTGGTGTCAGATGAGATTCTGAAGCTACATGGTACTGAGATAGGGAGAGACAGAGACAGACAGAGACAGAGAGACAGAAACACAGGCAGAGACAGACTCAAGTAAGACCTGAGAAAATGGAGAAGTCAAACTTCCCATGATGATCTCCTGCCTTTTGGACAGATTCAGAGACCTGGCTCCCAGGACTGGATGTGTCTGCACTCTTGCCTCCAAACCTCCACCGATATTTCCGCTATAAAGGGTCTCTGACTACACCCCCCTGCTCCCAGGGGGTCATCTGGACAGTGTTCAACCAGACGGTGTCTCTGAGTGCTGAACAGGTGGGTCTGCAGGGGAGCATGGAGCTGTGGGTGGGATGGGGGTGGGTGGAGACTAGAGCCTGTGCACAGGGAACATGTAGGCAGGAGAGAGGGGAAAGGGTACATCAGGCTTAAGGAAAAACACTGGGATATGTGTGTGGGAGTGACAGTGGGAGAGATGAAGAGGAGAAACAGGCAGTGGTGGGGAGATAAGGCAGGTATCTGGGCATAGGGAGTGGTGGTGTTAGGCTCATGATGCAGTGAATACAATTGAGGGTCTCTGGACATGTTGACAGAGAGTAAGACTTCTCATCTCCCCTCAGTTCCTATGTTTGAGCCCTCTCCTGTGACCCACTCCATGACCTATGACTTGACCAAATCCAGCCATCCTTTCCCTCCTATTCTTCTTCTGTTGCCACCAGCTCCGAATTCTGTCTGGTTCGCTGTTAGGCCCTAAGGGCGCCCGGCTCCAACGGAACTTCCGGTTAACCCAACCTCTGAATGGGCGAATGATTGAAGCCTCCTTCCCTACTTCTCCCATTGCCAGCAACATGCCACCAAACCTTATCAGCCCAACTGCTGAGCCAGGTATGGCTTCATTCTCTGCATCCCGTGGATTCCTGTATCGCAGAATCTTAACTTCAGGCTCTGACTTTCCCATCTCCCCTTTCCTCCCTTTTTAGTACGTGAGAGCTCCTGTCTGAATGTTGGTAAGTTTTTGACAGAAAACAACCTTCCTCCCCCCCTAACCTCCAAGGATCCCCAGTGGGCTTTCTCTGAGGCCTTCTTGGTTGGCTGTGGCAGCAACATTGGCCAATAAAATGGTCCATTTTGCTTTTTTACTCTCCTTTGCTATCACCATCTTTGACCTAATTAGGAATCCTATACCTATCCCCCAGTTCATCCCTGAAACTACTCCCAGTCTAGTGACCTCTAGAGTGCACATACTCTGATACTTCCTAAGAGGTGTGTGTGTGTGTGTGTGTGTGTGTGTGTGTGTGTGTTTCTGCTGGGGTGGGGCATTGGGAATAGGGAGGGATGACAGAGGGGAGTTTAAATAAAAGAGGAAAAGTTGAAGTTCCCCAAATTTCATGGGGGAAAGGTTTGGGTGTCTGTGGATCACTTGGTCCCTGTCTGGAGCTCTAAAGAATCTCAGAAGCTATCTAATCCATTTTACAGATGAGCAAACTGAGGCCCATAGAGCTTAAATAACTTGCCCAAGACCTGGTAGGTTGTAAACCTCATGAGTAGAATTTGAACCTAGGTCCTCTGACTCCCAAGACAGTGCTCTTTTCATTGTATTGCACTGTTTGCTGCTAACTTTGCTGTTCCTTCCCCTTGATCCCACCCCTCCATCACCATTTCCTGCCCCCACGAACAGAGATCCAGTGTATAGCCCTTCTCCTGCCCTTATAATTTTTTTTTGGTAGACTCTATAGGTAGCGCTTCATTGGAGACGTAGGACATAAATTAGGTTGTTAGTTGCACCAAAGGGTTAAACAGGAAAAGACCTAATCTGCCAATTACCTACTTCAATGATCTAAGCAGCCTCTTTCTCTCTTGTATCCATCACTCCCACCCCCAACATTTCTTTCCCACAGGCGACATCTTGGCCCTGGTCTTCGGACTTCTCTTTGCTGTCACAACTGTGGCCTTTCTTCTATATGTGAAACATCAGAGGTAAAAATGATATCATTTTTAAGTCAGAAGGAATTTTAAGGTCATGTAGGACAACTCTCTTAGTTTACAAATGAGGAAACTGAGTCCCAAGAGAGGAAAAGTGCCCATCATTACACAGCCCCTGTGATTATTCTTTCTCCCCTGACATAAAGTTCCTCTTTCCCAGCTCCTCTGACCTCCTACCTTCTTCCCTATTACTCCATCCCTTTGCCACATTTTTCAATTCTCATCCTGTATATACATTCTGGATACCCCCAAATCTTCCTCTCCTTATCCACTATCCCCCGACCCCAGGCCTTTGCCATCTTAAATCAACTGATTCCAGAACTCCTTGGGCCATTTCAAGAGAGCATGCAAATTCTCTGAAAATGAGCACCGATCATATTGGTTTATGATTAGCATTTGACCCTGGCCCCTTGTGTTTCCTAGGCCGAGGAGTGTTGCCAAAGAGAATATCATCTACCACCCAACAGAGATGACAGAGACAGCCACCTAGCCAGGGCTGGAGATGGAGAGACTGATCACAGATTCCCAAAGAGCTGGGGGTGGGGTGAGCTCTTCCCCAGCCACTTCCCCTGCAATCCCCCCTATATTTTTTTAAAATAAATATTTCTAATAAAATGTTCCAAAGTCTCACGTCATCATCCAACCTTGGAGAAGGTGAGAATAGGGTTGATTCACAGTCATTAAGTAGCCAGGGAAGGAGATTCTATTCAAAGAAATCTTGTGACAGACAGGGACTTAGGCTAATGAGAGTAATAACTAACATTGACATGTTGACTTCAAACTTACAAAATGGTTTACATATATTATTCTCATTTGATCCTCACAACAGCCCGGTAAGTACTGGTATTATCTGATGTTTTGTGGCAAAGAGAACTGAGGCTGAGTGAGGTCTCAGTGATGCCTCAGTTGGATACTAAGTGTGGGAGGTGGGATTCAAACTGAACTCTTCTAAGTGCTAAATCCTATGATCTCCTTTCGAGATGTCTACCTCTCTCTGTAACACCCACTGCCAGACGACCTGCAAGGTCCCTTTCAACTCTGAGGTTCTTTGTTTCTATGGTTCCATTGACCTAGTCCTGCCTTAGGGAGCTACTATTCTGAAGAAGAGATGTAATCCCAAACTTCTAGGATATCTGGAGCTTGTTGGGTAGGGAGAAGGAGAGACATGGTCTTGATTTCTGGATGAGACTAAGTTGACCATACAAATAAAAACCCAGAAGTGATAGTAATTAATTCAGAAAGATACCAGGTATGGGGACAAGGGAGAGATCGTGGAGAATCATAGCTTTTTAGCAACCATAGCTGGTTGCTTCTCCTGGAGATTGGGAGTTTCCTTCCCAGACAAAGGTTCCAGGTTCTATTTTCCCCACAACTTCCAGAGAAAGGCATGGCTAGCCAGTGACCAAGACCATCTGGGTTTGTGAAGCAGTTAGATTATACAATAATGTGCTGCCCTTATGTGCCCATGTTTGGGCAAGGCAAACCTCCTGGTAGGGGCCACGGTACCTTTGGAATCTCCCCTTCCTCTTGAATGGTGACCCCTGTAATCAGGAGAAGGGAAGGGAAAGAGAATCCCAGAAGGACCTGACTCCGGTGTTGCTAGAAAAACCATTCAGGTGTCTTTGTTCCAAGTTCCAGAACTTTTTTTGACAACCCTTCCCTCCACCCCTACCAAGAAATAGCTCATACTGGTTGAGTTGGTGGTTTTAATGGGTCTGAAGTGCAGGGAAATGTGCCCTGAGCAGGGAGGAGGGAGTGAGGGAAGGAAGGGAGGGTAAGAGTGAGGGCAGCCAGGTCCACCTGGGCTGGGCTGGGCTGGGGCCTCACAGGTTGTTGAGTTCCAGCAGCGTCTGGTCCAGTGTCTGGTGAATCTCTACGTTCTCCTCCTTGGCACTGGCCAAGGTCTCTGTGAAGGGGGTGGGGGAGAAGAATGACAGACACAGAGGGAGAGACCCAAGGAAGTACGAGGGGAACATGGTAGCGACGGAATGAGGGCATGGGATACGTGGATTGGACAAGAACGAAGGAGGAAGGCATGAAACACAAATACGGGGTAACGGGAAGTATAGCAACAGATGGAAGGGAGGTAAGGAGAAGGAAACGTGCATGACAAATCAGGGTGGGAAGTGGGAACACAAAGGTGAGATGAGGGAGCACAGAGATGGACGTAGAAGACAGGATGGGGTCACAGGAGATGGGATAACAGGGATAGGCAAGTGAAACAGGAACAGAGACACAGACAATTTAGTTAGTCAGCTCAGACGCCAATGCCGCCCCACCCTACCCTGTACCATATGGGTTGGAGAAGAGTGGTGAAGTGTTTTATGTGCTTACGTTCCTGAAAGAGAAAACTGAATCAATTTTAAAAGATAGATAGGGACAGGATCAAAGGCAAGAAATAGATCTTTAGATGAAGAAAAGCTTGTCCCTTTAGCATTTGAGAGGCTGCTTCACCCGTCCCTGCCTGGATACCCCCCCCTCCCCCCGCTTGGGTTATGACTGTGTCCAGTGAGCAAGTGTGAGTGCACAAGAGTGCTCTGTGGGAGAGCTGGGGTGACACTGGTCATGAAAATGCTCAGTGAGATCATATGGGTATTAGGGAGTCAGTGGTACCCGTGCAAGTCATAGTTAAAGAGTGATGGCTACAACAGAGAGTGCTGGGTGTTCTAGGGTAGGTCCGGGCGTCAGCAGGGAACACAGTGGTGTTCACAGTGGTGTTCACAGTGGGATTGACCGGGATGCTCAGTGAGAGAGCCTTTACTCAGTTTAGGTGATAGGGATACAACAGGAAGATTAGAATGGTGCTTGGTATGGAGAATTGTAAGGGTCAGTAGGGGTCACAGAAAGTGCTCAGTGATGGATACATGGAGTATCATGCCAGAGGTGGTGGGAGAGAAACATAGTGCAGCCCAAGTTGAAAGTTTATTAAATAGCAGACAGATGGATGGACAGTGAGTGGCAGGTGGGGGTGGGAGTGGGGGCAATGGTGGTTCTGGCCAGACTCCCCCCAGCCCCAGCCTGGCTTTTTGTGCAAGGTCAGCAGTTTGACTCCTCCTGCTCCACCTCCCCATGAGAATGGAAGGAAGATGAGAAAAGAGGGATAGAGCAGAGGGAAGGCCAGGTCCGAGGATTAGGGGCTCGGGTCTTAGAGGGAGGTGATGTCATTGAGAGCGTTGTCCAGCTCTTCACTGATGGCCTTGTACTTCATCTTCTGGGCATAGACCTCATCTGGGGTGTGTGGGAGGGTGGGGTAGGGTGTTGGCAGAGGGATAGAGAAGGTAAGACAGGGAAGGGGTGGGAAGATGTGCAGGAAAGGAGGAGGAGAGGAAGAAAGTGGGTAAAGGAAAGAGAAAAAAATGAAAGTCAGAGCCAGAGAGAGATGGACAGGTCAGAAAATAGTCTGGAAAATTAGGGTTCTAGTCTAGAACTCCTCCCTCTCCATCCCCACTCTCCAGTTCTCCACCTCAGCACCTAAACTGGTCTTCCTCCCTTCTCTCCCCTAAGGGGCTTCCACTCCACTTAGACAGCTTCTATATGTGTGTGGGTTTTTTTTTCCCATGGTGTAACCCCAGTTTCAAAGCCCACTGGCATGGTTCTCCCTACTTATTGGTGGAGATCAGCGCCCCAGTGGAGAGTCTCATACCATTGGGCTTTAGGACTAGGGTTACAATAGGGAATATGTGAGCGGGAGCAGGTACCTGGGAGAAGAAACTTGGTTCTAGATGTTTAAAAAAAATTGCATGTTCCGCATTATTTAACTTATATTTTAAAATTTCCAGAAGAAAAGGTCAAAACTTCTTGAGATGCCATTTGACTCTTAGCAAATGCCAATATTTTTGAACAGAAATCCAGGGGCATTACAATGTAGGGGCTGACTACTCTCTTTGAAGGAGGTGGGTTAGGAGCCCAGTAACCAAAGAGGACTATCCCAACAGAGCGGCAGAGGGGGAGATCATCATGATAATAATAATAAAAATAAAAAAAAACTTTGATAACTGTATTTCAATTTAATTGAGATCCTATATACTTTATATTATTTCTTTAAAAGCATTATTCTGAGAAGGGATCCATAACCCACGATAGAGAAAACTTTAAGCCAGTCAGTCACCCCACCTTCCCACAAAGGAACACCATCACAGGGTCAGATCTAGAATCCAAAGGCACCCCAGAAGCCATGGAGTCCAGTCGCCCTCATTTCAGAGGAGCTTCTGATGGAGACTTGATCAAGGTCATACAACCAGGAAGCCTCTGACTCCAGATCCAGTGCCCTGGCAACCCTGGGTGATAGCTTTTAATATTCATTACGTTTTAGTTTAAATTCCAAGCTAATTAGGGACTGGCTTCTTTTCCTGCTTCCAAGGGACTGGAGAGCTGGCAAGCTACACACCAGGAGAGAACAGCCTTTGAATCAGAAACAGGCTTTTTAAATTCATGTGTTGTTATAGTTGGAAGGGACCTTCTAGTTCAAAGCTCTTATTTTTACACACAGGGAAACAGTCTCAGAGAGGTAAAGTGATTGTTCAAGGTCACCCAGTGAGTTTATGGCAGAGTTAAGTTTCCAACTAAGGCTTTTGGACTGGAGTGATCTCTTTCCACTTAGCTTAGAGTAATTAATCACTAATCACTTGTTAACTTGTAAAGCCTGAGCCAGCAGCTATAAAAAAGAAAAGCACCGAGTCATAAAGGCCAAAGCTTGTCCTGAGGCCAAGGAGGCAGGTTTTTTTTTTTTTTTTTTTTTGGAAAGTTGAAGGACTTAGAATAAAAAGGAAAGCGAAGGTTTATCTAAATGATTGTTGATAACTGGGTATCTAAGCTAAGGCAAGTACCAGCTGGTACCTGGATATTTGTGTTTCTTTAAGTTTTGTTCTAAGTAGAAGTTTTCTCTTAGAGCTGAATTAAAAGCATCGGGAATGTGTTTCCTCCCAGAGTTTTATTGTTGATAAAAGGGCTTTATTCCGTTTATCTCTACCCCAATACCTCATCGTGGTGTGAGGGTGACCCTGGATTCTTGCAGTATAAGCCAGGGCAGGACAAACTCTGGTCATCTTACCCAAGCTAAAAAAGGGTTCAAGTGAAATAGTATCTAAAGGAGAAATGGGGTTCTGGGGGGTTCCCCTTTACCTTCCAGATCATCAATGGTTTTCTCCAGCTTTGCCACAGACCTCTCAGCAAACTCTGCGCGGGTCTCAGCCTTGATGTAGAAGAAAATTGGGGGGAGAGGGGTCAGGCACTCTAAGGGGGGGCCTTCTCTTTTCCTCTGCCTCACTCCCAAGCTGTGCCCCAGGGGTCTATTACTGCATGCAGCGGGGCTAAGGGTGATGTTGTGGGTTTGAGGAGGTGAATAGGGGGCAGGTTGGGGGGAGGGGAGCTTCTCACCTCCTTCAGTTTATCTCCCAACAGTTTAATCTCCTCTTCGTATTTGTCTTCTTTGGTGGAATACTTTGGGGTAACACAAAAAAACTCAGTGTCTGTTCTGTGTCCTGAGAAGCTATTTCTCTTGTCCCCTTACCATCATTCCAGATAACACAGTATAGCTTCTTCAACGGCTCCTATCTGGCTTTGATTCATCCACCCCCTTCTGCCTGGGCCCAGCTCCTTCTACAGAGGCGGGCTGTGACTTCTTGTCCCTATCCCCCCATCTCCAGTCTTCATCTTTTTGCTGTCACTTCTCCTACCCTGTCCCCCTCCCTCATTTCCTTCTAGTCTTCACCACTTCATCCTCAATCAACCCATTCTCTCCCTGCCCGGATCCTTGATGCCCTGTCCCTCCACCTCTACCTTGTCCGCTTGGGCCTCCAGGGATTTCAGGTTGTTGGTAACAATTTTCAGCTCCTCCTCTAGATCCCCACATTTACTGTACAGGAGTGAGGTCGTGAAGGAGCAGAAGAAACAGTGGGGAAGACCAATGGAGGGCAACACAAAGGAGAGTGATGGGGGGCAGGGTGGAGAGAAGAAAAACAGGAAAAGAAGACAGGATCGTGAGAAAGGGGATTCAGGATAACAGGAGTGGAGGGGAGATTGTGGGGAGAAGAGAAAAGACTATGAGAGTGGGAGAACAGATAGACCTGTCATATCGACCCTAACTCAAGCCCCCAACCGTCCTGATTCCCCCAAGCAGGTGGTGGCACAGCCTGAGGACCAGGAGTGTGAGCAGTGACACAGTGCAAAGGTGCAGAGAAAGACCAGAGAGGGCTGCCCAGCCAAGCCCACAGGCTGCTACCTCCTCCTCCGAGGCTATCAGGGACTTGAGGGCCTGGTCCATGGTTCGAAGCTCTTCTTCCAGCTGCCGTGCCCGGCTGGGGGGGGGGCGCGGTGGGGGGCAGGGAAGCAGGTAAGTGTATGGGGAGGGGGACAGGACAGAACCTATCATTGAGGGCTCCCGAGTCTATAACAGGGAGTCCCAGGGACCCCCACCCCAATCCTGGATACTTGTTCCATCACTCCTCGAGCCCCTGGCATCCCTTTACCCTCAGAGGTGAGCCCCTTCCCATACCTCCCTCATCCTTCCCCCCCTCAATGTCCTTACTTCTGATATCCAGGCCCTCATCTCTCTCCTGACCGCCTCCTCACCTCTCAGCCACTTCTGCTCTCTCCTCTGAGCGTTCCAGCTCCCCCTCCAGGATCACCAGCTTCCGCGCCACCTGAGGGATGGGGTGGGGGACCCAGGCTATATTTGGAAGTGTCGTTTAGAAGGACTGGGGGTGAGGGTGGGGTGGGGTCCGAGTGGAGGAAAGACTCATGGAGACTAGGAATTCTGGGGAAGAACAGGGTGAGCCCCAAGGGAGCCTGGGGGCCCCTGGGAGAGCTGGAGGGCACCGGGAGCCCACACCTCCTCATATTTTCTGTCAGAATCCTCTGCAATGTGTTTGGCCTCCTTGAGCTGCATCTCCTGCAGCTCCATTTTCTCCTCGTCCTTCATGGCCCGGTTCTCAATGACCTTCATTCCTCTGGAGGAGAGAAAAATTGGAGGTCGGTATCGGGAGAAGGTCCTTGACCTCTTCTCAGGTCAGGGGGGCCCTTCTAAAAAGCCATGGGTCACTGACCTCTCGCTCTCATCCGCCGCCTTCTCTGCTTCCTCCAGCTTCTGAAGAGCTGTGGCCAGACGTTCCTGGGCCCTGTCCAACTCCTCCTCTACCAGCTGGATACGCCGGTTCAGGGAGGCCACATCTGCTTCAGCCTAGAGGAGGTAAGAGGTAACAGGTTAGGGACACCTTGCCTACAGCCACTTGGGGTCAGAACTACAGGATCTCAGTCCATTTCCTCCCCCAAGGTCTTGGCCAAGTGTACTTGTGGGTCTGGCCAGAAAGAACCCAAGATTTCCATTCCTCAATCTGGGACACAGACCTCCCTTATGCTACCAGAAACAGGCTACAGTGGAGTGTGAGGACCACTTAGCTACTGTCCTCACACCCATTTCCTGCTTTCCATCAGCTACAGTAGGTTTGGTACTTTTTATGGACACAGTGGGGTGGGGATGGGTTCCTTGATGTTGAAATCTGACACAGAGCCCCAGGGTGACTTACCCTGGGCTCCAGAAACCTCTGACTCTCCTCTGAACTCAGAAGAGGCTGAGTGAGCCCTCCCTCCATCCAGGAAACCTTTCAGGCCCCAGAGTTCAGTAGAGCAGGGATTTCCCATGTTTGCATGACATTATCGGTGTCAGATAAATTCTCTTCCTTAAGTTGTAGCCACTAGAATAGTTCAGCCCAGTGTACAAACTCACAGAATCTAAAGACTCAGAGACAGAGGGAGGAATACTAAGACAGTGAGACAGGGAAATATGCAGATACTGAGATAGACAGAAATTCTCCGATGGTGGCAGAGACCTTGTGATATTGTGAAAGAGAATGACAAAGCAATCCTGAGACCAAGAGACACTGAGAACAACCCACATTTGTATAGAGCCTAGAGGCTACACAGTGATTTCCTCACATTATGAAGTAGGCAGTGGTTTTATCTCTCTTTAACAGCAGAAGAAACAGACTCTGTATTGCCATGGTCATAGAGCTTGTAAAAGGTCAGAGGTGGGATTGGAACCTAGGTCTTTGTTCAAAGGGCCAGGAGTTACCAAGATATTAAGAGAGTAACATGGAGACAGAGACAGAAACACAGATACTGGGATAGCACCGAAGAGAGAGAGAGACACTGAGACAAAGAGATACTGAGAGATAGAGACAAAGAGATATTAAGGTGTTGAGAAAGAGAGACACAGTCACTGAGAGAAAGAGGAATGGGCAATGAAATACTGAGTAAAAACAGAAGTAGATATAAAGGATAGGAGAGACAAAGACAGAGAGAGAGACAGAGAGACAAAGAGACACAGAGAGAGACAGAGAGAGGGAGAGAAAGAGAGAGAGACAAAGAGACACAGAGAGAGACAGAGAGAGAGAGAGAGAGAGAGACAGAGAGAGAGAGACAGAGAGAGAGAGAGAAAGGGCTAGGGAAGGGAAGACAGAAAGGTTCAAGGAAGGAAGAGGCACCAAAAGGTGACCACTTGGCAGGAAGGACAGGCTGGCTCTCAGGCAAACATCAGCCATCCAAGTCCATATGATATTTAGGTTTCATTTTCTCCTGTAATTACTGAGAATGTCCAAGACTTGGCCTCTCTCCCTCTGGTTAACAGCCAGGGCCCTTGTTGGTTTTTACTTTCGAAGTGTACAGATGGACTTTGATTGTTTTAGATGTTTTATAATCCCAATTTATCCCCATCTATGACCCCACTACCAACCAGCCCTTCCCCTCCTCTGTTTGTGCAAAAGTGGGAGACCTGGAAGCAGCCCTTATAGCCTCCATCCTGTGAAACCTGAAAGATCTCTCTTCTGTCTCTTCTCCCAAGTCTCTCAAGACCCCTGACTCCATGTACCTCGAATTTCATTTGAAGAAGGGGTCAATTAGGGGAAACTGAAGGCAAAGAAATGATTCTCTGGGAAGGAACTCTCTGGAAGCAGATACTTTCTTGGAAGGAGACTCTCTCTGGGAAACCAGGGCCTCTTCAGGCCACTATCTACTCCTAAAATGCATGGGGGTAACCTTGATTCCATCAGCCTGTTCCAATCTGTTCCTTCCAGCACCCACTATGTCCTCCCCCGGGCCTACCCCACCCCCCTCGCCCCAGCTCCTTAGGTTTCCAGGCCAGCCTCCAGTACAGGGTCCAGGGTTATTTATAGGGTGTCAGATGGCTGAGGGGTCGTCTCCCCCATCCCCCCACCCAGCAGCTGCAGGTCAGTTCCTTCCCTAGTGGTCCAAGTGTGATATGGAACCAAGGGCGTAGGCTGGGGGAGGGCTTTGAGAAGTGGTAGAAGGGCACTGGGAATGGAATACTGAGGGATTTCAGGGTATAAATAATTAACAATAAATTAAAAATGTTAATAAAAGCGGTAATAACAGGATTAACAGTCTCTGGCTCTTATATTAATAATAGTGGTGGATGCTACTAAAGTACTCTGAAATTTACAAAATATAACATCTCATTTAATTCTCTGATGAGCTGCTAGCTACTGTATTCCCCACTTTACAGGTCAGGAAACTGAGGCTCAGAGAGGTTAAGTCACTTTCCTAAGGTCTCTATGCTAATTAAATGTGAGAGGAAAGAGTTAAACTCAAGTCTCTCCTGGCTCCAAATATAGCTACACCACATGTACCAATGTATATGAGTATTTTAATGTACATTATCTCGTGTGATCTCATGACTGCTCAGCAGAAAGGCAGGGCCCAAGTTATGATTTTCATCCACTAGAACAACCAAGACTTGGGGAAGTTAATTTCCTTACCTAAGGTCACTCCACAAGTTTCTTTCAGTCTCTTAGCTCATAGTCCTGTGTCCTATTCATTATACTATGATGGGAGGTCTTTGTTAGGCAGGAATATTGGTGAAGTGGGGCTGGGGCACAGGTGGCCAAGCTGGCTATCCTGACACCCATGGGTCCTGTGTCCTGTTGCCCTGGGCCCTGGCAAGGCCACGGAGCTGACAACTTAATGAGGATAAATGAGGAAGGGAGCATGAGCCCACTGAAGGGCAGGGACAGAACCTTAGATCAATGTCACTGCTCTCGGCAATGGGCAGCCAGAGCCAGGGGTCAAGGCCGGGGAATTTCTAGTGGCCCCTCAGGGACTGTCACTCAGTCATGTAACTTGAACCAGAACTTGATCCTTTGATCCCTGCTACGCCCTCCCCCTTCCTTCCAGTCCCCATCTCTGGGCTTGTTCTTATCTCCTTAAACTCCTCTTTCCCTGCCCTCTGCTCTGATCCTCTTCTATTCCTGCCTTCCTTCCATATTCTCCATTATGTACTGAAGATTATCTGTGGCAGTAATTTGCCTATAATCTTGGATAATCTGTCCAATTGCTCCCTTACTCTAATGTAAATAATCTAAAACGGACTGTAGTTCTTAGGGAGAGTTTGGGGAGAGCCCTGAACTCTCTTCCTCCCTAGACTGACTGACCTGTGGCCCCGGCTCTTTGCTCACTTCACACACATACTCACATCAGTGGCTTTTTTCTCAGCCTGCTCCAGTTTCTCCTGGGCATCTTTCACAGCCTCAGAGTACTTTTCCACCTCATCCTCTGTGCCCTTGAGCTTTTTCTGGAGTCCCTGCTGCTCTTCTTCCAGCTGGGGAGAGACAAATCTCCATCAGGTTGGGTTGGGGCAGCAGGATCAGGGCAGAGGAAGAAGTGAGTTTAGGGAGGTAGAGTGTTTTAGGGAGGTGAGCGGCATCAAAGAATCCCAGAAAGGCGAGAGATCGTAGATAAGATCTAATCCACAGAGGAGGAACCCATGGCCTTGAGGCCACACGTGACCCTCTAGGTCCTCAAGTACTGTTTGTTTTGTGAAGTTTGGAATCAGCCAAAGGGCTGCACTTGAGGACCTAGAGGGCCACATGTAGCCTCGAGGTCACAGGTTCCCCACCCCGATTTAAGCCAAATCCCCCGATTTACAAATGAGGAAACTGAGGTGGAGCGGGTCACTAGACTTGGCAGAATGGTGAGTGATGTTGGAGAGTAAGGATAGCCTCATGAGGGATCTGTATAACAGCATGATGGTGGGCATACAGATTAGGAGGTATGGACAAAGAAGAAGGTTTTAGGCCTTGGGGTGTGTATCTGTGGTTTAGTAGGAGAGGGTCTTGGGTTGTGTGGATAAGATATGACAGGGAATAGAGAGAGGTATGGGAATGGGGGAATGGAGATCTTGGAGGAAGAGGAAGAGAATGAGTGAATGGTTTCGGGTAAATTCAGCAAGCCTTATCCTACTTCAAAGATAATGCCACTGTGAAGGGGGTGAAATAAGATTTGGGGAGTCATCTGGGACTTAGGGATGGTGATGAGGATCAGAACAGAAAAATGAAGAGGGAGTGAGTGTGTGTGTGTGTGTGTGTGTATTTGTGTGTGTAGTGGGTGGGTATTTGGGTATCTGTAGGGTATCTGCGATCCCCAGATGGGATCTGAGAAAACTGGAAGGCAATTTGGACAGTTTGAGTGGAAGGACTGGGGGTCCACATCAAGCATCCTGGACGTGGGGGGATCAGTTCCAGGGGTGATTTGGTGAGGGTTAGGTCTGAAGAAGGGGGCTGAGAGAGCCTAGGATGGAGTATTTGGGGAGGTGGTTGGCGGCTCGACAGGATGAGGTGCTATGGGCTTGGGGGCTCACAGTCCAGACTCTGGGGGCCCCACCTGTTTGCAGCGGTCTTCTGCTTGTTTCTTGTCGGCTTCTGCTTGCTCGGCTCGGTCGATGGCATTCTCCTTATCAAGTTTCAGCATCTGCATCTTCTTCTTGATGGCGTCCATGGCTGCGGCTGGGAGTGGGCTGGAGAGGCTGAGCTAGGGCAAATGGGCTGTGCGGACCGGGGTCGCAACGCGCCGGGCAG
The DNA here is from genome assembly GCA_028646575.1 of Pseudocheirus occidentalis. Lineage (NCBI taxonomy): Eukaryota > Metazoa > Chordata > Mammalia > Diprotodontia > Pseudocheiridae > Pseudocheirus > Pseudocheirus occidentalis. The sequence continues at coordinate 126,709,598 of CM053599.1, forward strand.
ATGACCCGCTGTATGAACCAAGAGGCACTGAGACGTCCCAGCCCAGAACCACCGCCTAAAAGGCAGGGAGGGACCGGGCGGAGCCGGGGACCCGGGACCCTCCCCCACGAGCCGCCCGAACCTTGTAGGGGCAGAAGCAAGATCTGGGCAGAAGGGGGAGGGGCAGAAACGAGGTGTGCGTGTAGGGGGGAGGGGGACGCAGGCTGTAGGGACTTTACCTCTTAGGCCCCTACCTTCCCAGCTGCCCCTCGGGATCACCCCAAACTTCTCTGACACAACTGCCCCCACCCTTACTTCTTCTCTGGCCCCGCCCATTGTGAGTGACCTGGGCTGGAGGCTTGAGGTCTGGAGCTGTGACCCTGACCCTCGAGTAGGATAGGGATGGGGAGAAGTGGAGTCGGGGAGAATCCCCCAGGAACAGGACAGTATGCTCCGAATATGGGCAGGGGGTCCCAGGGTCTTGAGGGAAAAAGCACCAAGGGTCAGGGGTCCGGGCTGAGTGACACTGGGCAGCTGCGGCCCGAGGCCCCTGGGGCTATTTCGGGGCGTGAGCTCACCGCAGCTGGCGGGGGGCAGTCACTCCCCCCCATTCCCCTACCCCCGCCCTCTGCTTGCAGCAGTCGCTACCCTTAATTTAGATATTATCGCTAAATCCACCCCGGATAGAATGTCTCCTGGGAAGCTGTCAGGAGCGAGCAGCCCTAATTCCCAGCCTCCGCTCTCCACGTGCCTCAGTTTCTCCCTTGAGCTTGGTATTCTGGTGAGAACCAGAGAAGACAACGGAGCCGGAGGGCAGCTGCGTAGAGCTGAAACGACAGACTTCGGTTTCTTCTCTTGGCCCACCTCTCTTTTTGGGACGGGGCGGGAATGCCTCTGCCAAGGACCTTACGGAGAAACTGAGGCCAAGAGGGGCTCGAGGCGAACACTGGGGGTTAATGAGGCTGGCGCCGAGTGGAGCTGCGAAAAGCTGTCAGAAATCCGGCCGGGCAACCTGGACGCTGGAAGCGTCCAGCGGAGGCGTGTGATCTTAGCCTGAGAACCGGTGCCCTTCCCGCCCAGACCCCAGGCTGCTGGCACGACACTCGGATCCTTCTCTGAAACAATCGGGCTTTCCCGGACCTCCCAATTAATGGCCCCTAGCGCGGGACCACAGTAGTCCTTCCCTCCCTCGACTCCCTTCCCTTCCCCCTTCCCTCACTTTTCCTCCCCTCCTCCTTCCCCCGCCCCCCCCCCCCGCACTGGGACACGCCCCTCCTCCCACGTGCCCCGCATTTTTTCCACAATGCCTCGGGCTGTTGGAGCCCTTCACCCCAGTTCCGACTCGATGATTGCCAGTCAGCCGGAGCCCCACCTTGGGTCTCTGTCCCTAGAGACTGTCATAGGACGGGATCGCTCTCACTCCTCTGGTCCCAGGCTCCCTCATCCCTATCATCCCCTCCTCCTCTCCATCCCACTCTCTCCGGCTTACTCCCCCTTCTCCCCTCCCTCCCGTTCTCTCCGCCTCTCCAGCTTCGCAGGCCAACTTTGCTCTGAAATTTCTTTTCGGCCCTTTTTTGGGTTCATTTTCCTCGGAGAGGCGGGGCTAGGCTAGGGCTGCACGGAGGAGGTGCTAGGACTAGGGAGTCTTCTCTACACCCCCCCCCCCCGCCCCACGCCTACATCCTTGCTCTTACTCTGCCGAAAAGGGGGAGATCTCGGAGCAACCCCTCGGAAAGAGGGAAAGCATCTTCGAGAGCTAGCCTGGATTGGAGTCGAGGGAGGGGTTGGTCAGTTGATCTTGCCATGAAGAGAGCCCCTTCAGGGACAAGGACTTCGGTGGGGGTCCACGGGGAACCAATAATGGTCTAGAGTTTCAGAAGTGGGGTCAGGGTGGAGAAGAAAAGCTGCTTTTATGTATTTTTAGTCTTGATCCCAAGGATGATGGAAAAAGGATGGTGGGGTTAAAGAGAACTAAGCAAGTCGAGGGAAGAGGTGACTGGAGAAGCCAGTGAAAGCCCAAGTCCCAGTGCTCTGGGATTAAGAAGACATTTAGGGTCTGGAGCTGGTGACCTGACAATAGGGAACCATGGGAGGGGAGCTACATTGAAGGTTCAAGGTCTGGGTCTTTCCCCACTGCTGACTTCTACTACCTCTGTAGAAGGAAGTTAAAATGCCCAAGAGGGAGAGAGACAACAGCCAACCCATATCCCATCCTGCCATGGGGGGTGGAAGGGTAGGATGTGGCAAACCAAAGATTCCACGGGTTAGTGAGATGCTGAGTGTCTGTGTGTAGGTTCATAGTGTGAGTATATAGCTTGTGTATGGGGGTGGGGAGCAGTTGATGGACACAAGTGGGGTGGCCCATACTCTGAGAGGTAGATACTTGACCCTGATTTCTTAATTACAGCTACTAGGACTGGTCTGCATAGGAAAGAAATGTTGATCAGAACATCCTAAGATCGCATATCCTCCTTCTGTCTCTGCCTTTGTTTAGAGGGCCCTATGCTTAGTTAGAGTACTCTTTCCAACCTTCCCCAACATCGTCATTTCACATTCTCCAGCCCACTTTCCCTGCCTCCCACCCAGTTTAAATCCGTTCCTCCCTTGAGATCTCTCTTTCAAATTTCTCCTGACATGTCAATAACTATAAAAGGTCTATAACGTTTAACCTGATGTCATTACTTGTGTGCAAATCATGTTCCCTTACCTTCCCCATTAGACCCCTTGATGGAAGAAATCCTTTATAAAAAAAACCTGAGATGTAGAATTGGAAAGGACCTTTTTTTTTTTTGAGGGCAGTTGGGGTTAAGTGACTTGCCCGAGGTCACACGGCTAGTTTTTTGTGCTAAGTGTCTGAGGCCGGATTTGAACTCAGGTACTCCTGACTCCAGGGCTGATGCTCGATTCACTGCACCACCTAGCTGCCCCGAATTGGAAAGGACCTTAACCACCAAACTAGTCCAGCCTCTTCATTATATAGATTAGAAAATTTAAGTCCAGAAAGACTAAGTAAGATTTTCAGTACACAAGAAAATACCTAAGCCAGGATTTAAATACAGGGAATTGCCTGGCTGTACCTGATAACTATCTTTCTATTGAAAAATGCCCAACTTGGTGCCTAGTACTTAAAAGATGCTTAAAGTTGTTGAAGGAAACTGAGGGTCTAGGTGAGTTATTTCTGATTGGGGGTCAAGGGCCAGGTAGGATATTTGACACTACACATCAATATCCCCATTCCTCAGGCTATTTGTTGTTGCCTCCTCTTCTCCTCTGGGTCTGGGTCACGCCCTCCAAAGATCACTCAGTTCTTTAGTCTGCAGAGATCATACTGGTTTCCCCTCTACCTCTAACTCACCTCTTTAAATCATCAATAGATATTTATTCCATACCTACTATGTGCTATGTACTGGGGGCTACTTAGATTCTTCTGTTAGAGGGAGCAGCCCCAGATCCTTACCAGTTAGGTGATCCTGGGCAAGTCACAGAAATTCTGTTTGCCTCCATTTCCTCACTTGTAAAATGAATACACTTACCTCTTAGGATTATTGTGAGATAATATTTGTAAAAAATCATGTGGCTCAGCACCTGGAACATGGTAGGTGCGACTTAAATACTTATTTCCTTCCTTTTTTCCTAGATGAACAAGACCTCATCTACTCTTGAGGAATTTGTGGTCTAATAGGGGAGACAAAGCATCACAGAAAAGAACTATACCAGAAGGCAGTAGGGATTAGGGAGGCAAAGAGATCTGGTTGGGTTTGGAGTTGGGAGTGGGGAGGCCAAAGATAGCTTCATGAAAGAGGTAACATTTTATTTCAGTCTTGCCAAATGAGCAGAATTCAGGTTAAAAAGCTTTGCTGAGGACACGGAGGGAACCCCAAACACAAGATTTGGAAGCCTGGAGAGGTTAATTCCAAAGATGTAGTCAGTGATTTTCAGGCTGATCTCATATGAGTATCTATGAGTATCCTTGTCTGAAGTCTGTTCTTGCCCTTGATTTTTAATAGTGCTCTTTATGCCTGCTCTAGAGGCACTGTCCTACAACTAGGTGTTTAATTCATACGCTAGAGTCCCTAGAAAGCATCTCACTACTTCTTCCCTCAAGGTTCTAGGAGTAATCCCTGGGGGGGGGGGGAGGTTTCTAGTATTGTTGCTCACAGGCCCCCACCGGTGTGCTCCTCATTGCTCTCAGCCAGTGGTCTTTGACTATCTTCTTAGCAAAGGTATTTACTAAATAATACAGTAAAAACATTTGGTACAAAATGAATTCAGAGAGATTAGGATCATGTAGGTGTCTGAGGCCGGATTTATACCGTTCTTCTTGACTAAATTCTAGTATTCTGTCCACTTACTATCTATGTAGCTTTGGGCAAGTAAAATTAGTCTCCTTGGGCCTTAGTTTTCTCAGAAGGGGTTGGACTAGACAATTCCTATGGCCCCTTTTAGTTTTATGATTCCCACGATCCTTAATCTTCCTTCTAACCTCAACTCTACCCAACTTACTCTGAGGAAATGACCAGAACCCTTTCCCTACTTAACCTTCCTCAGACTCATTTCTTTCTCCCCTTTTCTCTTATCCCTCCTCCTTTCTTAACCCTTTCACCTTTGCTTTTAATCCCCTTCCCTTTAATCTTCTGGAGGTCCTTACTCCATTATTTCCTCTTTCTCCAGTGACTAAGTACAGTGCCTGTTACATTGTAGGTGCTTAATAGATATTTCTTTATTGATATTTTCCTCACTTTTAGTCTTTCCCTCTTCACTCATTTCTTGCCCCAAAGGTCAACAGAGACCTCCCAAGCAACCATCCCCAAGGAACTTTTTTAGTTTTCATTGTTCTCGATCTCTCTGCAACATCTCCTCCCCCTTGGCCACCCTTTCTTGAAATTCTCTAACTTCTTTGACAGTTTCTTCAATTCTCTTCACTGGTTCCTCTTTTCTTTTCTTAGTTTCCTAAGCATAGGGGGTCCTTAAATTTTTTACATTGGCCCATCTTCTCTCTTCTCTTTATATGATTTTACCTAAGGATCTCATCCATTTCCATGCTTTCAACCCTCGCTTCTATGTAGATGATTCCCTAATCTTTGTCTCAGGTGTGGCCTCAAGTTCCAGATTAGCATTTCCACTCGCCTGCTAGGTATTTCCTTTAGTCCTGTAAATTTGGTACATGCTAAAAGGAACTTAGAATTTCCCTTTTCCCCCCAAAATGTCCAAGTAGCTCCTCTTCCTCCAGGTTTTCCCATTTATGTTAATAGCATCATTAATCTTCCTCTCATTCAGATTAAAAACTTGGTCATATCTTCAACTCTTCTCTCTGTCTCACCCCTTATCATATATTCAGTTGGCAAGTTTTTTTTTTTCTTCCCAGTACCTCTCATAGCATCCTCTCCATTCTCAGTCCCATTGTTACCACCTTAATTCAAGTCCTTATTACCTTTTGGCAGAACTGCTGCAGGTGCTTCCCAATTTCAGTCCATTCTACACCTGGTCACCAGATTCGTTTTTCTAAATGAATCATGTCATTCCTTTGCTTAAAAAAAAATCAAGTGTTCTATTATTTACCTGATTAAATGAAACCTGCTTAGTCTGACATTCAAGAGCCTTCTGTCTGCTAGCAATAGCGAACCCTCCACTCTACTCAGGCTGACACATTCATTGTTAGCTCCTTTTTACACACTTCCCATCTGGAATGGCTGTTTTCCCTCTCATTGTAACTCTCTGATCTTGCAAGTTCCCTCTCAAATGCCATCTCCTGTACAAAAACTTTTCTTATTTCCAATCAGACATGCTTCCCTCCTCTGAAGCCCTCTGTACCTCTCATAGTAAAATGACCTCCTAATCTCCAAATTCAAAGGCTATTTTTTCAATACTCAATCTCTCTAGAGCTTGTAGTATTATCTACTGTTACCGGGTAATCTTGCCTTCTTGGCTTTTGATGCCACATTCTTTTTATTCTCCTCCTATTCCTCGAACTGCTCCTTCTCTGGATTCTTGTATTTACCAAACATTTGCTGGATATATTGTTCTCAGCCTTATTTGTAATCTATACTGGCTCCCTTGGAAATCTTGTCTAATTCCATGACTTTTGACTACTTTTTTTGTCTTTGCAAATGACACAAAAACCTATCACTTCTGGTCCCTAAATCTCCAGTTGTCTGTAAGACATTTCCACCTGAGTGTCTCAACACCACCTTAAATTCAACATGTCTGAAAATGAAAAATATTTTCTAAATGGCTACATGGTGCAGTGGGTGGAGTCCTGGGCCTGCAGTCAGGAACCCCTGAGTTTAAATATGGATTCAGACACTCAGTAGCTCTGTGACCTTGGGCAAATCACTAAAAAAAACCAAAATCCTTTTTGCCTCAGTTTCCCCAACTATAAAATGGGGATAATAACCATACCTCTCTCCAAGGGTTTCTGTGAGGCTCAAAAGAAATACTTTTTGTAAAGCACTTAGCACAATAGTGCTTGTTCCTTCCCCTCTCTCCATGCTTCTGATTTTTACTATTTCCGCATGTGGCACTACTATTTACTCCAGCTCCCATTTCTGGAGCTTTGGCTTATTTTTAATTTTTCCCACAGTTACTTCCTAACCAATTACCAAATCTCCTTAATGCCACTTCTCCAAACATTTCTTGCATCAGTTCACTCTTCTCAGTTCCCATCATCACCTCAATGTAGGCATTTACCATCCCTTACCTGGACTTCTCTATAGTTTCCTAAAAGGTCTCCCCCTTTCACTCAATTTTTCATCCCAAAGCCAGACTTTTTCTGATATGTAATACCTAATCATGACCCTGCTCTGTTCCAGTCTTCGGGATTGCAGAATCAAAAACTAAGAGTTGGCAGGAATCTCCGAGCCCATTGACCCAGAACTTCCTCTACAGTATTTCTGACAAGTGAACATTAGGCTTCTGTTGGGAGGCCCTTCAGTTGACCTTGGTTAGGGCATTGTCTCCAGTTCCCTCACAGCCCAGATCACTGACTTTGGAACATGCTCCAACTGATACATCCCAACCAGAACTCAACTGGATAATACAGATGTTGGCCAAGCAGGGAAGAAGGCAGAACTTTACCTCCTTGGGTCTGGACACTATGTCTCTTAATGCAGCTTGTATTAACTTTTTAGCAGCCTTAAAGTTTGCACTTAACCAACGTTCTCCACTCCCCTTCCCTCCCACCCCCAATCTTTTTCAGAGAAACTGTTGTCTAGCTCTGCCTTCCTCATCTTATTTGATCTGGCTCATTATTCCAGCATGTCAGAATCCTTTGGGGTCTTTACTCTTCTGATTTGTTAGTGATCCCTCCCAACATCACCAGAGAATCTGATAAATATGCCCATCTATAACCTTCATTAATTTTAAGAAAACGATAGAGCAGTGGTTCTCAACCTTCCTAACCCTTTAATACTCGTAATGTGGGCGTATCTGCATGTGGGCAGACCTGTCTGGAGACGATAGGGAAGCAGTGTCTCAGTTCCTAAGACCATCGGAAATATGTGTTTTCCGATGATCTTAGGCGACCCCTGTGACAGGGTGGTTCAACCCCCAAAGGGATTGTGACCCACAGGTTGAAAACCGCTGCTATAGAACAAAGGGCCAAGGAGAGACCCCTAAGGCACTATTAGGAGTGGCTAGGTGGTGAAGTGTTGAGCCTAGAGTCAGGAAGACGTCCTCCCGAGTTTAAATTTGGCTTCAAACACTGGGCAAGTTACTTAATCTTGTTTGCCTGTTTCCTCACCTATAAAATAAACTGGAGAACAAAGTGCAAACTATCCCAGTATCTTGAGCAAGAAAACCCCAAAAGAGACAGACATGACTGTAAAAGGACTGAACAATTGAGTACAGTTCTCTCATCTTCCTGGTATTCAAGGTGCTCCATCATCTGATGCCACACTACCAAGTCTCCATGCTTCCACCAAATTGACCTGCTCTTCTGACACACTTCTGCCTCTATCTTCACTCACTGCTGTTTGGCGAGCCCTCCTTCTTTACTTGCTTAATTCCTACCACCCCTGTAAAATGCAATGCAGATGTCATTCCCTTCATAAAGCTTCCCATGATCCACCAAGCCAGTGATGTCCACTCCAAAATCTGGCAACTCTCACCTATTTTACCATATGGTTTGTATTACAATTATAGCTGCTTGTACCTCAATTCCTCTATCAGAGGGTAAGATTTTTGAAGACCGAGACGGCAATTTATCTAAACTTTCTAGCCTGCCCTCCCTCTAGCAAGAGTTCCAGAAACTTTGAATGTATACTTCCTATTTTCAGTCTCAGTGTTTTTCACACTTAACTTTCTCCTACTAGACTGTAAGACCCATAGGTGCAATACCCAAAACTCATGCATCTTTTTTATACCGAAGAAATCTGTGCACAGCAAAAGCTGACCAAGTGCTTTTTGAATAACTTGGGGGATTGGCATGTGAAGGGGATAGTTTCAATAGAGATTTGGGAGACCAGTGAAAGATAAAGCCAGATCTGGTAGTGACATATAGTACTGAATGGAAAATGGGGCGGCATAATAGTGAGGAAGGAGTCAGAACGCAGGGGCCTTAAGCCCAGCTACTTGTCCCCTGGCCTAGGGCTGGTGCTATGAGAATAAGCTCAAATAGCCAGTGTATGGATCAAGAGAAAAGCATTTAAGGTCACAGGAGGTATTCAAGTAATATGGAACCTTCCCTTTGCTTTGGTTTAGTAGGGGGAAGTTCCCAAACTAGGGTTAAAAAGAAATATGGGGGCTGGAGCCTGACTTTAGTTGAGATGATGGGGCTGAAGGAGCTGGAATCCTTTTTGGAATCCAACCTGATTGATTTCACAAACGAAGAAACTGAGGTGGAGAGCAAGAAACACAGAATCCTAGATTTAGGCCCTCAAGAGACCTCAGAGACCATTCAGTCAGCTCCCCTTGTCTTACAGGTGAGGAATGCTTGCTGAGGATTTCCCAGGGGTCACCCAGCTAGTTTGGTGTCAAAGCTGGAACAGGAACCTGTCTTCCTGACTCAGATTCAGCCCTTTCTCTTACAGCTGCATGGTTACTAAAAAGAATTAAAGTCAAACGTGGCTCCATCTTTCTGTCCTCTATTATCCAATTTCTCAGTTCCAAGAAACATGACTCTTTGGAGGGTTCAGGACAATGGGCATGGGTGAGGTCAGGGGTGATGCTATAGAATGGCAGGGAGCACACAACAGGGAGAATGAGGGGATGGGCGACACAGGGCATGGCATGACTTCGGTGGAGAGCCACAACACAAAAAGGGCTGCCAATCTCAGGTCTCAAGCCTGTATCACCCAGGCCGGGGAGTGTGGGGAGGGGTGTGCTATCTGTGTCAAGGAGCCAGGTCTGGAGCTAGCTCTTCTGGTCCAGTCACTAGGCGCAGTTCCTTAGACCCTCCCCTCCACACTAATCCACATTGTCTTGCTGTGGTACAGGCTGCACTAGCACTCAAACTCTAGCCTCCTTGGGCAGAGGGCAGTGATTTCAGAGAACCAGGTAGGAATTGGCGCAGAGCCACCTTTATTGGGGGTGACCTGTTTTTGGGTGGGTGGGAGGTGACTCTTGCAGCCCCCACACATGGCTAGGGTAGAGAGGACAGTATCAAAAAAGGTGAGCGGAGCCAAGGCTGGTGGGGACTGGCTGAGAGCCACTGAGGGTGAGGCTGGGGCCGGTGGAACCCCTTGGCGGTGCGAGGTGCAGCAGCGTTAATACTCTTGGAGCGAGCGTTAATACTCTGAGAAGGGACAGGCACTTAGGGGACCCCAGGACTGTGTTGAAGACTGAGCCCTAGGACATGAAGGCACTTGGACAGGGAAGGGGCAAAGGGAAGTGCAGTGGTGCCAGGCAAGGCCCAGCCCCAGGGGTGGCAGGCACTTTGGGAGCACTGGGGATGGATCCCTCTTGGCGCAAGAGGCTTTGGGCCATAGGCAGTTGGTGGGTACAGTTTCTGGCCTAGATCTGCATTAAATAGAAGTTCCTGCTCTCAATGCGGTCCCTCATCTCGCAGCTCTGAAGGCAGGAACTTGTACTGCTGCTGTCGGATCTGGGCCAGCTTCTTCCGAGCTTCTTCTAGCTCCCGCTCTTTCCGAAGCATCTCCTCTTGGGCTGCAATTATCTGGGGGAAGGAGGAGGAAGAGCTGTCTCAGAGCAGGGGAAAGGGCTGGCTTTGGGAACTAACCACTCTTCCTCCTCCTCCTCCTCCCCCCACTGTTTCCAAAGGGAGCACTCACCTGAGCAATGCCTCCAACCATCCTTTCCTTCACTACAACTGTTTCATTCTCTTGGTCTTCAAAGGCTGCAGCCTTTTGTGCTGCCTTCACCAGATGGTCTGAGGCTCTCTTCACTGCATTGCCAGCCGCCTGGGAGGAGGGAAGGCAAATCGAGATGAGGATGTATCATGGATACCTGGAGACGGATAGTCTAAGGGTCGTAGTGTATCCTAGATGTGGACGGGTAGGGTAGAGGAGACCCAAACACAGGAAAAGTGGTCTTTAGATGACAGTCCAGAGCAGGGCAAGCCAAGCAGCTGCCCTGTGCTCCGAAAGATATGGGGGGAGGTCTGGGGTGGGGAGGGGAAGCTCTCACCTGCAGCCGCTTCATGGCCTCTGAATCCTGATCAGCCTTGACTTTGCAGGCCACGAGCAGCTGGGCTGTGGAGGCAGCCACCTGCTTGGCAGATGAGATGAGCTTCTCCTGACTGGCATGACCCTGCACAGCTGCATTGGCTGCCTCACACAGATTGTTGGTCGCAGCAGCCACCATCCGGGCCTGGGGGGGTGGAGGCACAGGAGTCAGATCCAGCCTTGTCCACTCATCTCCAGTACCCCATCCTGCCCCCCAAAACCTCATGAATCTTGGGTACTCACAGCAGAAATGAGGCCCTGAGACCACTGCCCATCATCCAACGCATTGGCTGGGATAGCACCCACCTGTGAGGAGAGGTGAAAGGATGTCTGGTGCCCCACTCTGTCCAAGTCAGACAGGAGGGATCCACCCATACTGTGCCCTTCCATGAGGCCTTACCTTCCCCTGAGCCACCAGTTCCCTCTGGGCAGCAGATGCCGCCTTCACCAGGGCACTAGTTGCAGCTGCAATGGACTTAGCTGCTTCTAGGATCTGCTCCTCAAAGTTCAGGGATTCATCTGCTTCCTGCAATAGAATATGAGATTGGAGTGTATGTGATAGGAGCTGAAAGGAGTGTAATGGGCTAGGGATGGGCTTGAGATGGGCCAGAGGCATGAGGGCGGGGGAAAACAGAGGAGGGGCTGACCTTGGGCTTGGCCCGGGGTTTCAGCTGTTCCAGCTTCTTGGCTGCTGCCTCAATGGCTGCTGCAGCTCCCAAGAGTTCGTTTTCGGCAATGACTGTGGGGTCCTCAGGATCTACCCATTCGGTTCCTGGGTGGGGCAAAGCAAGTGGTTATTGACACTGGAGGGAATGAACCCAGGCTACTGAGCCATGGGACTGGGCTTATACAGAAAACTTGGTGAGCAGGTGGGCAGAAAACCTTGGTAGAAAACCATAGCCTTTTCTGGATCTGAATAGCTCACTGAGCCCTGATGAGGAGGAGGGTAGCCCAGGCTGTGCTGCAGGGCTGCTGCCCACCCTGACCCTGGTGTATTTCCTCACCCTTCATGGCCTCGGCTGCTTGGATGAGCTCAGTGACGGAGCCGGCCACACGCTTGGAATGTCCCGTTAACTGCTGTTTCAGTTCTGGGCTCGGTTTCTGCAGGGTCTGTGGTGGTGGTTACACAAGAATCAAATCACAAATCTTGCCCAACCAACTCTTCCCCCCCAGGAACTTTAGACACTCATGATATAGACAAGAGCCCCTCCTCACTCCTTTCCCCTATTATCCATCCCCCAAAAAAACTTTACCCCCACCCCAGCCACACACAACATGCCCCTTTCAAGACACAGCACAGCAAACCCTCCAACCATCATGCCCTCACATGTCATCCAGGCAGTGAGGTTAAGAGGCACTCACCGGCTGATAAAGATCAAGAAGAATGAAGAGAGAAGAAATGAGTGAGAATAGCAAAAGAGGAAGAAGAAATGTCTGTGTGTTGGGGAAGGGATGGAGACAGAAGCAAATGAAGAGAAAGGGACAGAGGAAAAGAATCTTGGGCTGGGAGGGCTGTGATGTTCTGGAAGCCATGAGGAATTTTTGTAGGATGGGTGTTTGGGGAGATTCAGGTAAGTGATGAGAGCTGGGCATGGTGCTATGAGGCAGTGGGAAGATAGGAGGAAGAAGGGTTGGGGAGATGGGAGAAGGTAATGGAAGGGAGATGCAGGGACATAGTTAGAAGCCCAGAAGCTCCTCCCTCACCAGTAGCACATGGTCCAGCAGTTCGAGGTAGCCATTGGCACACTCTCGGCCATAATGTAAAGCCCGGAGTCGTACTTCAGGGGCCACTTCAGGGTGATAGGCGGCTTCCTGTTGACCCAGAGAACAATCTGTCAGCCTCAGAACACCTAAGCACTCCTAAACTCCACCCTTTCCCCAGCCAGGACACCTTTCCCGTGCCCTTCAATCTCCACTAGCTTTCTCCCACCAGCACACCTTGCAGGCCCTCAGCATATCGGCTATGGCTCGTCGGCTCAGGTTGGCTGTGGCAATGACATCTTCTTGGCGACAGGAGTTGCCGGCAGCAACAGCCTTGGCGGTAGCCATGGTGATACCTTTGGTCATTCGTATAAAATCCTCTGGGGTGGAGGTCTTGGCAGGGGGCTCTGGGGAACAGAAAACCTGCAGGGAGGATGAAGTCAAGAAAAGCGATGTAGCAGTATTTGGATATCCAAATCCCATGTTCAAGGAGACTCCAATATTAATGGAGCCCAGAATGAAAAAGTGATTTCTCCAAGGTCAGAGAGTCAAAAAGCAGCACCAGGATTGAACCCAGGTCCTCCAAATCCATTCTTCTTGCCACTGGATTCTAATGAAGAATCAAGGGATCAGAGCCCCTAAGCTGATTTCTGGCGCTGGGCATGCTGTGAATTCACTGATTCATTCAATAACATTCAGTAGGTATTAATAAATTAACTGGTACTTATTAAGCACTTAGCCTGCTGCCAGGCACTATGTTAGGCACCAGGGAGCAAATACAAAGAAGGAAACAATTCCTACCTGAAAGGGGCTTACATTTTATTCAAACCTAAGCTACAATGATGAATTTATCACAGTCACAAGGAAGTTAAAGTGACATATACTATTCCTAATAACGTATCATATCCTCCTCTGCCTTTTAAAAACCATGTTTGAGGCATTTAAAGGAGATTTACTGTGAAGCGCCACCAGAGAATATCCAGGAAGCCAGATGGGTCTGGAGGGCTGGAGAGTTTGGGGCAGGCAGGGAGCGTGTAGGAGAGTAACAGGAAGAAGAGTTTCACAGGTTACAGTCCACAGGCTCTATCAGCTATCATACCTTTGTTTAAATCCTACATGCTTCGGCAGGGCATTCCCGGACTCCCCAGTTGTTAGAGCCTTTTCCCTTTGGGATTTCCTTCCATTACTCTCCATATGTGGTATGTACCTACTTATTTACCTGTTACCTCCCCATTAGAATGTAAGCTGCTTGAGGGCAGAGATTATTTATACTTTCCTTGTAAGCCCTGCAATCAGTGCTCTGGGTACTATGTGGGCCTGGAGTGACTGTAGGTGGAAGAAATAGCATGCACAGAGGCCTAGGAGTGGGAGGGTCCAGGAGGCGTTCAGACAATGCTGGATATGCTGCTCCATTTGGCTAGAACCTAGGGGCTCTATAAGGAAGTAGAGGCCAAACTGGGCCATGTTCAGGTTCTTGAAAAGCAGGAGGAAGCGACTGGACTTGATTTGGTAAGCAGATTTGGGAGGCAGTGAAGATTTCTGAGCATGGAAGTAATATGAATAATTAGGAAGATTAATTTAGCAGCTGTCGGTAGGAGGGTTGGGGAAAGGGAGATCAGAATTAAGAAAGTCAGAGGGTTGACACAAAAATCCAGACCAAAGGACAATGATGGCTTGAATGGGTGATGATGCCAGTAGTAGGAATGAATGGAAAGATGGGAATGGATTTGAGACATGTTGAAAGAAGAATCAACAACACCAGGTAAATGACTATATGTGGGGAGAGGGGTGAGGGAGAGAGGGAGAAAAGGAAGGGAGCACGGCGGGGAGAGGGTAGTAGGGAGAGACAGATGATTAAGATAACTAAGTTTTTCAGCCCGGGTATGCTGGTATAATCAGTAAAAAATAAAGGAATTAGAAGAGGGGAGTCCGTGTGCAAAGATAATTTTAGAACCTGTTGAGGGTATATCCATGTACATGATAAATATGTAGGTCTGGAACTTAGGAGAGAAGTTGCTTTGGTATATGGTTTGGGGAGACAGCTGGAAAGAGAAAATTGAAAATTGAAGCCATGGGAGTGGGATGAGATCATCAAGGGTGAGAGAGAGTGTGTGTGTGTGTATACACACATATACATTTGTACATAAGCACGTATATGTGTATACACACATAGGCATACAGAAACAAACATTCATATGCACACGTATAATACATACACATACAAAACCATGGATGATCCATAACAGAACTTGGGGAATGCACCTGGGGGTGGGAAGAGGAGCCAGCAATGCAGACAGAGAAGGAAGAGGCTCAATAGGGCCCTGCTGTGTCACAGAAGGCTTTAAGCAGGAGGATCTGGGTCAAAAGTGTCATGGATTACAGATGCTAAGAGAAGTGAAAACTGGGCTTGGTAGCTGGAAGGCATTCGGGAGAGTAAATAGGACAGAAAGTTTAAGAAGTTGAGTGTAGCAGACTCAGTCTGATGGTAAGTGTGTAAGAGGCCTGAACATGCATTTCTGGGTGACCGTGGGACTTCCAGGCTTATTTCACAAGCCCTGACCCCACTCCCCAGGCCCTCTCACCGCCAGCTCCTGCCGAATGTGTTCTGTAGTAGCTTCCAGAGCCCGGGTGCCTTTGGTGGCTTCATCCTCCACAGCTTTCACAGTCTTGAGTAGGGATGTCACATTGGTTACCATCACCTGGGGGAGTCAGACATGGGAGGAGTATGAGGGCCCTGCCCTTCCTTCCCTGTTCCTAGCACCACTGATCTCTCCTAACCCACCTTGGCAGAGTTCTTGAGCTGCCACACGGCAGGGTCATCTCCCACTTTGCCTGCTGCGGCCTTGGTGGCACTGATGAGATCACCCAGAGCCTTGGCCACATCTTTAACTGCATTGATCAGGACCACCTGTGTGTGGAATGAGAGGTTGTAGCTCAGGGAGATAAGAGGGCAGTTTGTTCAGGGATAGGGAGGGGACTGGGTAGATACCTGGGTCTCAGGGTCCTCAGCACCCAGGCTGGCTGCACCTAGCTTGACCACATCAGCCAAGCGGGTAATCGTGCCCACGGAAGATTGGGCAGCCTGGGCCAGCTTCTCCTGGCTTGCAGCTGCATTCTGAACCAGAACCTTTGTGTCCTCCACCAATGCCTTTGCAGTCTTCAGGATGCCCTCCCTGAGTAGAAAATCATGGTGAGCCCCAACTCAGTGCTTCCTGTGGTGCTTACTCTGCCTTCTTTAATCTGCCCTGTCCTTATGCCCCCTCTCATTCCAGCTCTCATACCTCTTCTACTCTTGGTTCCCTTGAAATAGTTTCTCTCTCCTATTACAAAACCTACTGGCTGCTTCGTGATCCATCTCCCAAACCACCTCAGCCCTTCTCTGCATTGCCAGGTTCTCCTCACCGGTGATCAGCAAAGGTCTCGGCACCCTCTCGATTGAGTGTTCCTGCTGTGGCAAACATGATGGTGGTGTCAAGGTCAGCAATAATGCCAGACACTGCGCTGGCTGCTGTGATGCAAGCTTGGGTGCCACGGTTTCCAGCTTGGAGTGCAGCCAAAACATGGGAGACCTGGAGGTGTTAGGGAAAAGAGAGGACACGTTGGTCATCTGGTTTCTGATGGGCAGGGTGCTTAGCATGGGAGAAGCTACCACATGCTGAGGAGTGTAAGGAAGTGAACATAGTCCCTGGGGGGAAGGTGTTACCTTCTCAGACACACGCCGGGCACACTCCATCAGTTCTTTCCTGGTGTAGGCATCACTGGGGCTGCACTGTAGGGCACCTGCCTTTGTGACCAGGGCTGCACAGCCATGGCCCAGCTCCTGCACACGGTGCTTGATGTGGGCACCAATCTGAGCAGAGAAAGAGACATACAGGGAAGGCATGGGCGTCTCTTAGAGGTTATGAAGTCACTGGGTAGGTAATTTAAGCTACTAAGGAATTCATATGGAAGTGAAAAGGGGCATAGGAAAACATATAGATACTTGGTGGAATCAAAGAACAGTCACAACAGCTAACACAGGGGGCACATAAGCTATGTGACCTTGTAGACAGAAAATCCTCTCATGGGAAAATGTACTATGCCCAAAGGCACACACATGAATGCAGAAGTCAGTGTTAAAAGTGGATAGCAGATAGGGAAGAAGATGAGAAGGATGGGATGGAGGCACTGAGTCTAAGCTGCCCGAATATTAAGGAACAGTAATTACTCCCATTTATGCAGCATTTTTTAATGCTTACCAAGAGCTTTCCTCAAAATAATCCTTTGAGGTCGGTAGTGAAAGGGTTATTCCTCTCATTTCACAGAGTAAACAGTGACCAAAGAAGTTATATGATTTTCACAGAGTCTTGTGGTTCACTCATGTCTCACTATTTCTGATGCCGTTTGGAGTTTTCTTAGCAAAGACAGTTTGCCATTTCTTTCTCTAGCTCATCTTACAGACAAGGAAACTGAGGCAAACAGAGTTAAGTGACTTGCTCAGGGTCACACAGCTAGTAAGTTTCTGAAGCCATATCTGAACTCAGGTTCTGATTCCAGCGTCAGCTCTCTAGCACTGTGCCACCTTGCTACCACAGCCACACTGGGGCCACTAAGTGTCAGAGCTGGGATTCCAATCCATGTCTCCTAAGCCCAGAACGCCTCCATTTCCATCATACTGAGAAAAAGAGATGATGTCTGGGAAGGCAGAAGTGGTGAGGGAGGGAACGTGTAGCCACTAGGAGCTGGCTGGTGCAACAGGGACCAGACCGAGAAAACCAATGAGAGGGGAAAAAAACCTTCCATAGGAGCTCAGAGGCTTCTACAGAGAGCTTGGACTGGGAATAGAAGCAAGCAGGAGGAAATAAAGATCTGAGACAGATTTCTTGGGGAAAAAAGGAGAGAGAGAACAAGGGCTCAGAAGGGCATGAAAAATGTCAATGCTGGGGCAGGGATTCAGAATTAAGAAATCTAAGTGAGATGTTTCTCAAGCTAAAACTCAAGTTTGTCTCAGTGACTGATGAGTCAGAGTATGTGTGTGTCCAAATCATGCTTTACTTGCTTGTTGCCCTGATGCTGACTGACCCGGGAGTATTTAGTCCTCAGAAAAAGATGAACCATGCTTTAGAAGAGAGACTCAAATTGTTGGGTGGTAGCCAAGAAGGCATGGAAGGAGCCCCAGTCTGCTACTCTGGGCAGGGGGTGGTACAGGAGGCACATGGGGGTGGTGGTGGAGAAATCACACAGGAGGCTCATACAGGTGGATACCAAGAGGGTAACCTGATAGGATTTCCCAGGCTGGGGTCAAAGAGGAGAGGGACCGCCACTTTAGTCCCAGCTGCTGTTCCCATTACCTCCTCGTTTTCGGCAGCCATGGCTGCAGGTTTGGCTTGTAGGGCGAGGCGGCCGTAATCACTGGTCAGCTGGTTGGCCAGAGGGCCGAGCTCCTCTGGGCTGGTACTTGACTTGGTCACCTGGGAAAAGGGCAGAGGAGTTTATAGCAAGACACATTCTTCCCTGGCCCCTCCCCAGGCTGACCCCATAGTGTCTCCTGCACTCACCATCTCCTGTACGTTTACTGCAATAGCTTTGGCTGTCCGTACCATGGTTGTCTGGTAGTCCACAAAGGAACCATCTGGCTCTCCCATTGGTCCCTCATCGAGCTGGGATAGGGGAGGGATGGAGAAAGTAGAGTTCAGAGCTTGCCTCTGTTGCTAAACCAATAAACTAGCCCAGCCCAGCGTGGGCGCTCTATACCCCACTAATGTGGGCACCTGGTTGATGGCCTGTGTGATAGAATCCACCATGCCCCCCACCACGCCGGCTGCACTGGCTGCCTCATTAAGTGTGGCCGTCAGGTCTTCCACAGCTTCTGTTACCATCTGTACAGCCTCTTCCAGAGCTTCCTGAGTGTGGGCTGCTTGCTGTTTGGGGATGAGAAAGGAGAAAAACAGAGAGGGCAGCAGTGAGAAGGGTCTTTCTACTTCCTTGAAGTCAGTCCCCCTGCCTCCCTACTTCTCCCCATACCTTGGGGTTGCCTCCTGCCTCTTTGGCTGTGTAGAGGAGCTGGAGGGCAGACTCTGCCAGCGTCTTGGTCTGATCTAACAGTGCCATCTGCTGGGGGTGGCTCAGCGTCTTAGAGGCAGCGCCCACAGCAGCCAGGGTGAGTGGTTCAAAGTACTGAGCCATCTGGGACACCTAAGGTAGGGTGGGGTGAGGGGTTAGCCTGGACAGGGAAGATCCCAGGAGCCTTCTCTAGACTTCCCCTCCCTAGATACCTTGTGCCCCAGCTGGGAGGCCTCAGCCCGGGCAGCACTGGCCAGTGGCTCAATGAGGTGGGAGATCTCTTGTACTGCAGTCAGCATCTGAGTGTGCAGGGCCTAGAAAGGAAGGGGCCAGCAGCGTTAGCACTTACTACTGACCCAGGACAGAGAGACAGAGAAATGACCCTGGCCTCTGAGGGTGAAAGCTGGAGAGAACTGAAGGCTAAGCCAGGGAAGAAGACACAAGACTGGTTTCTTGGAAGGTCTTGTGCCTCAACCCCTAGCTCTATACTGTCCTCTCCTACCTACTCTTCCCCTAAACTGGACTCAGCCCTTCACATTTTGCCACTTCCTCCAGCCTCCCAACCTTTTCTCCTCTGGATGCTATGCTGCTTTTAGGCACCGTAGCCCATGGCCTGCTCTATATAACCTTTGACAGGACGCGTCCCTTCGTCTTACCTCTTGGGAGATGCCCTCTCGAGGTGCAAGCTGCTGGCTGATGGCGGCAAGGGAAGCCTGGTCTAGGTCACGAAGACAGCTATTCAAGGCTGCAATGGCTGCCTCACATTCCCGCTGACCTGGAGCCTTGTCCCTGGGAAGGCCATGTCCTTTCAGGTCATTCCCCTCATCTCCACATCCACCCATCAGGCCACTGTGCTCTTTGGGGCACCAAATAGAGGCACCTCTATTCCCCCCTCGGTGAGCCTACCTCATACTGGTGATGAGCTTCTTGATGGAGTCTGAGACTGTACGAGAGTGTCCAGCCAGCACTGACCAGCGAGGTGGGTCTCGGGGATTGACTGCTAGGGCCCGGGCTGTCTGAATCAGTCCCCCTGCACTCTCTAACATGGTTTTAGCTGAAACCACTATGGGCTCCATGGCAGCTCGACCCTGGGAGGAAGGAGCAGGTAGTTAGAGAGATGTCCCATGAAAAGGGAGGAACAGTCTGCTCAGACAAAGAGAAAGTGAGTGCTGGAGGGCCACCTGCCCAGGCCCTCCTGTCCACTGCCAACCCCCCTCCAGCTTCTTCCCCCTTACCTCAGGGCTGATCTGGGCAGGAATGCTAGAGAACTCAGGGTTGGCTGCAAAGGCACTCAGGTTGTCCACGGCCTCCAGCAGTGGGGCTGTGGCTGCTCGGCACTGGGCCCGATTTTCCTCTGTGAAAGCCCCATCCAGTGCCTGACGGTTGGGGAGGCAGAGTTTGGAGCATTAGCAACAGGATGTGCAAAGTCTATAATCTCCCCCATCTTAGACTTTGAAACAGGTGGGTCTTTGAGAGAGGAAATTAGGAAGAACAGCACAGGCACTCTGGGTCTGATGAGAAACAGTACATAGGAAGCAGAGGCAGAAAAAGGAGACTGGGTAGGGACCAAGGAGGAGGATTGGGAGTATGGCCATGAAAACCTTGATGGTCTTGACAAGGTTGGCAGTGCTGTTGGCCACTTCCTTGGCTGACTGGACAAACTGTCGCTTGGCTGTAGGGTTGGCTGTGCGGGAAGAGGCCAGACGGCAGCTGTTACACAGTGCAGAGGTGTGTTTAGCCACAATGGTGGCTGCGGAGAGCACCTGGGGACACAGAAACCCATGGAGAAGGCAGAATGAACCATAGGATCACAGAATTCAAAGCTAGATGAAACCTTGGAAATAATCCACCCTCTTTAGTTTACAAAGAAGGAAACTGAGCTTTCAGAACTAAGGTGACTTGCCCAAGGTCCCACAGACAGTTAGGAGGACAGGACTGGAACCTAGGTTCTCTTTTCTCTTTATTAGAGGATAGATAAGCCATGAGAAATAGGAACCTAAACACCCCTTCTCTGTTATGGTGGAAGACAGGACAGACCACACAAAGGGACACCAATCAGAAGGCATTGTGATTGGAAGGGGGCAGAGGCTGCCATCTCTTTATTAGCTCTTCTTCCTCCCTGGTACTATACGCCTTCCTCTGCTTGCCCTATGCTGCCCTCCCCTTTGAATAGGCTATTGTGGTTAGGGCCCACCCACTCCTTCCTGTGTGCCAACCACCAGCCTCCTTCCTAAGTTACCTGGGCCTGGGTGCAGCCTGGCTCCCCTAGACTCTGACAAGCCATCTGAATTGCCTGGTTGGCTCTGGCAAACTGGGTGGGCTCCACTAGCCCCTGTTGTCCTGCCTGGCTATTGGGGTCCGAGATGCCAACCAGGTATGCAGCCTGGGAGTAGAAAGGCAAAGAAAAGGATGAGTGGGGAAGGGTTGGAGTGAAATGTAAAGGGGCAGGCTTAATTAGTTACTGAACAGTCTTTGGTATTCTCTTTAAAGTGACTTTTGCAGCAGCTCTGAGATTCCAGGAGTAGGAAAGATGAGAGACAGAAGGAAATCTTCTGCTCCAAAGTTAAGCATCCCTGATGCTGAGAGTGCCAAAGGAAAGGTCCAGAGGGAAGTGTGTCACTGTCTTTCACACTGAACCCTTGTTGGGGACATCAAGATCAAGCAGTGACTGTTAATAGTGGAAATGTAATTAAGCTACTGCACTGACATGCTTGTATTTCTTTTCAAATCAGTCTATAGTATATCCATTTAATTTTGCTGTGCAAATGATAACCAGAGATAGTATACACCATAAACTCTTACTGATGTGACTTCATTGAAGAGTTTCATTTTGATAGTGTAGATAGTCTGTGAGTCTATGAACTCCAGGTTATCTTAGTGAGTCAAGGGGTCCATACAGTTCATACAAACCTGACCCAAGGGGATGCTAGTACTTTGGGGCGGATACAGAGCTTCTCTAAGGTGACTGCCAAGACCATCCTTCCCGTGATGGCTGGGGAGTGTCAGGGTTTTCTGTCAGGCCCTCAGACTCCATGACTGAGGGAGGGAGCATTCAGGGTAGCAGGCTGGGTAGAAGGGAGCTCAGCCAGGCTCCAGGAGCCCACGTGGCCAGGGCAGGGGAGCTTACCTGAGCAGCTGCCTCTGTGAAGCCACACAGGGCTTTGGAAGCTGTGCGGATGGCTTCTCCAAACTCAGGCAGGTTGCTGTTCTTGGCATTTTGGGAAATTCCAGTCATGGCCTCACCCAGGACCTAGGAAACATTTATCAGATCTAACCTTTAGAGAACAAACTAAGAATGTCTCAACTCCTGGCCCATTCCTTCTCCTGGGTCCTTTCCCACATACCTTAGAGTTCTCCATGACGCTATCTAGGCAGCCAAAGTAGGACATGTCATTAATGGGCTGAGCTGGGTTTTCTAGGAGCTCTCGTACAGTCTGGGGTGGGGTAGAGAGAGAAACAGGGGCAGGTGAAAGCCTTAACTTCTTTTACTTGTCCTCCATCTCATATCCACCTTAACCCTGTACCCCACCAAACACCCTTTCCTCTCACCCCTCCTGGTTAGAGTACTTACCTCCAGCTCTCGAAGGGCATTGTCACACTCTTTCTGGCCTGGTGCCTGCTGGGTACACATGGTGATGAGCTGGTTGATGCTATCGGTGACAGCCCTTGGATGGGGAGAATGAAATATAGAGGTCATTCCTGTATCTCCCCAACCCAGGAATTCCTCCCTCCCTTCCACCTGATTCAAGCCTTTTCCTTTTAAACTGTATGAGCAAAGACGTCTCTTCCCCCATCCTAAGGGACAAGGCTGGGTCCGATCTCCTCTCAACACTTGTCCTGTCTTTCCATCAGATGTTAGCTAGATCTAGACTTTTCTGATCCAACACATACACATTTCAGTGTTGCGTCTCTCCCCGCGCCTCCCCCCCTTCTCCTTCCTTACCGGGCAGCTGCTGCCAGTTGACTCTTAAGGTTAGGGGCAGCAGGGTCTGTGGATAAGGCCTTGGCTGCCAGCAGTAGTTTGCTTGATGACATGGAAATGCCCTTCAGGTTGGATACCACTTGGGCCTGGTCTTCTTGGCTCTGTCCAAGGATTGAAAGAGAAAGG
>CM053599.1:126732546-126829652 GCA_028646575.1 Pseudocheirus occidentalis
CCCCCAGCAACCTATGGTCAGTCAGGTGTCTTCTGTATCCCACCCCAAAGAAACTGTGGTGCCAGTCCTTGTATACTCTCTTTTCCATACCGGAGCCTGTCCAGCCATCTCCACTCCTGCCTCCAAGAAGGTGTTAAAGTCTTGTCCAAAGCGACCAGAGGCTCGAGCCAGATCTTGTGGGGTACCCCGGGAAGCCTGTACCAACTCTGTGGCAGCTTGGTTCAGTCCAGCAGCTGCTTCATTCAATCGGCTTTGAGCCTCTTGAAATGTCCCAGTGCTTGGTGGAAGCTGGAGGGGGACACAAAGAATGTCAAAGGGGCAGTTGGGGAATGAAGAGTATAGAGGCAAGATGAAATGGGGAAGTCTAAAGAGAGAGAACCTGAGGAAAACGAGGGCAGAAATGGTGGGCAAGAGGACAACTGCATTTTATGGGAGTGGAAAAATCTGGAGAGAGATGAAATGGGGGCAGAAGTGAGAGGTAAAAGAGCCTCAGTGTGCTGGAGGCTCGGGGCCTGTCAGCCTCTGCTCTCCCACAATCCCTCTCCTCACCGAGTCGCTCAGCAGGCGCTTGCTGGCATCTCCAACGGCTCTCAGGGCATTGTCCACATCACGCTGGCCTGGTAGGCAGCTGACACAGCGGTTCAGAGCCTGGGTCACTGCTTTTGCCACCTGAAGGAAGAGAGATGGTTAATATCATGGCAATACCTCAGGGGCTCCTCCAATCTGCACAGGAGAGAAGTAGTCAATAGTTCCATCTTTGCTGATGGTAGAGCAGGTGAGCAAGATAAACTTTAGTTAGGCCAATCAAATGGTATTGTAGAGACTGGCCTAAGCTTGGTAGAGATCTAGACTGGATGACCTTGAAACCATTACTCTACAGACTTTAGCTAGGCCATGGCCATAGTTTGACAAAGACCAAGGGTGTGGACAAAAAAACAGTCAGAAAAGTAGCTCATCAGGCACGAGGACCAGCAGCTCCTCATTAAACAGAGCTCAGGAACTGTCCACTGAGCCATCTGTCTGAGCTGAGTCATGGGGGATGCAGGTGCTGAAGATGCTTCCATTCTCAAAACGGTAGGTCCAGTATCTGTGCCTAGGGAAGGAGTTGGCCAGTAACCTGTGAGGATGACCCTCTCCCTGCACCTGACCTGGGCTAATCGCTGCTGGCTTTCAGGGTCCCCAGGCCGGCCGGCTGCCTTCTTGGCCTCATCTATCAGGCTGCTGGCCTTATCCAGGACATCGCTGGCTGTGTCAAGCACTGCTGCCTGGACTGCAGGTTCTGATGTCAGGGCTGCCACACCTCTTGCTGCTTGGGCCAACGCTCGGAGTCCTCCTGCCACATCTCGTGCTGCTATGCCTGGAGGGAGAGGACCCCCTGGATCTGTGCCAGGACCCCTGCCTCTCCCTGTGCTCCTCGCTGAAACCCCCCTCACACACCAACGTGGCTTACTTTCTCTCCCATCACTACTTCCCTGATTACATCTGTGCACATACCTGCATAGTTCTCATTGCCCTGGGCCACCTCCCCCAGTAGCTGGGCAATGGAGGAGCTCACAGCTTTGGTGCTGTTCCCCAGATCCTGTGCACATTTCTCCATCTGGAAGAGAGAGACTGAGAAGATTCAGGGGACCTCTATGGTCTCCAAGACAAGAGGAAGTGGAGTCACATGGGGGTGGGGGAAGGTCAAAAGAGTTAGAAATATGATCTGAAAGATCTGACAGGAAAAGGGGGTATGACCTGAGAATCTGGGGCTTGGAGTACAATTTAGTTTATGATGTGCTACTTCTCACCGTCTCCCCAGGCAGGGGTTTGAGTTTGCCGTCTCTGGCTGCAGCCTTTATTTCTTGCAGGTCACGCTCCAGGCTCTGTACTAGGCTCAATGCAGAGTCCATTTCCAGGGGACCACATGCCTCCTGAGCCTAAAAAGGGAAGGGCTCTGGGTGAAGGGGGGGATACTGCAGGGAAGAGACTGACAGGCCTCTGGGTTCCCAGTTTTCTTTATTTTGCATCCTCTATCTTTCCAATGTCACCACCCGGGTCTCCTCTGTTCCCTCCTCCAACATGCCCCATGTCCCAACCCCATCACACCTTCTGGGCAGCAGTGCGGAGCTCAGCCAGAGCAGTGCCAAGTGTCTTGGCACATTGACTCAGCTGCATGGCTGATGCCTGGTCCTGAATTGTGGGGACTGAAGCCTTCGCTGCTGATACCATCTTTCCTCCAGGCTGTAGAAGGAGAAATAGGGATGACACAAAGGGACTGAAGATACTATCCTCCTGAAGAGTGGGGGAGGCAGTGAGGACACTATCCTCATGGAGGACAGAGCCTAGAGTAAGCATGTCAGATTTCTCTGGGGTAAAGGGACAGTATTACATAAGGGGCAAACATATGGACAGAACAAGCTTTGAATTGCCTTAAAGGACAGTCACAGGTTTTGGAAGGAAGTATATGAAAGGTGGTCCTATGGATGTTTTGGTCCCAGGGAAACCAGTCTTAAAAGGGGTCTGAAAGGGCAAGAGGAAAGGGATAGTACTTGGCAAGGCATGGCACGACAAGGAGAGAGAATGTCATACCTGTAGGAAGCTCTGGCTGGCAGCAATGAGGGCAAGTTGGGCACTGGGGCTGTCAGGTTGGGCTTGGCTTCCTCTGACACCCTGCACCAGCAGTGGGATCTGCTCCGCCACAGCCTGGGGGCATAGAAGAATCTCATCAATCCTATTCTCCACAGAATGGGGCAGGGTCAGGGGACTACCCTAGCCCCCTCATCCCATGTGGGGTACAGGGAGACTGCCCTCAGCTCCTCTGCATACTCCCCCCTCCCCAAGACTTGCAGGGGTCTTACCTTGCAGCTCTGTACTAGCAGAGGCTGGGGGCCTGCAGGGCCCTTGGAAGCAGAAGCTGCATGCTGAGCGGCCGCAATGGTCTGGGTAGCTGAGGCTGCAGCCTGTTTAGCTGCGTGCTATGGGGAGAAAGCTGTCAGGACTAGTCTCCTCCTGCCAAGTTTGGTTCTGACCCCCCAATCCCATGATGTCTGCCCTCCCCACTTTGGGACCCCTGCTTGGTCTCTCCAAGCACCCCACACCTTCCTCTCTGCTGACTCCTCCTTTGTCCCAGTTCTTTTTTTCTGCTCATGATTCCTTCCTCTCCTATCTCTCCTCTTCCCCTATCTCCTGTGCCCAAGCCTTCCTCTCCCCATTTCCACACTTCCTCTTTTATATCCCTGTGTCCTCCCTCCCCCCCTCCCCCGGTGACTTTCTTCCCCACTGACCTCCAGCCGCTGCACGAGTTTCTTCTTGATGGCATTCTGGGCAGCTGCATTGGTTGCCATGCGCAGGCCTTCTGCTGCCTCCCGTAGCCGCTGCTGCTGCTCCTCACTGTCAGGGTGGGCGGCTGCCCCCTGAGATTTATGGATAAACGGACTGATTATCTCTATCACTCTGTGCTAGTAATGCCTGACCATCCACGTCCCTACCCTGTTTCAAAACCTGTCTCCTCCATGAAGTCTTTCCTGACTGACTCCACCTCACCCTACCATTCCCTTAGTTGGCACCCCTTGGAAAAAGGCCTTAGGTATTGTGCCTGCTTTGGAAGAGGAGGAACCAGGAAACCCAAAGAGACTGGGCTTCTCTGTATAACTTGAACAGATTCTACATCAAGCCCTAGCAACTATTAACAACCTAACAGTGTCACCTTTGGATTCCACCATCTTCCATAAAAAGTTTCTTCTAGAAAATCTACAAAAAATAGAAGGGGCGTACAGGATGCAATACCCACATTGCCAAAGAAGGTGAAAATGAGCATTAGACTGTCCTACTTTGCAATGTCCAGTTCCTTCCCCCCTCCCCCAACACTGGCAACCAAGCAGGTAGGACTGGGCAGTTTTGTCAGGACATGCCCTAAGATGACCTTCCTCTGTGTTTCCTGTAAATTAATCTCATTTATAAAATCTTAGAATGGCAGAGCTGGAAGAGCCCTCAGAGGTCACCTATTTTAAAACTTCAGACCTAATTCAGATGTTTTATTTTATAAATGAAGAAACTCAAGGTCACAGTTAGTGGAAGAGCCAGTGCTGGAACTGCTGTCCTGATCCTCAGTTCCATAGGGCCTGTGTCACCACAATGCCACCCTGTACATGTGGTCCTGTGGCTCTGCTCGACAGAGGGTCCAGGATGTGAAAAATGGCAGGCATGAGGGGTGGGCTGTTTGTGTATCCGTCCAGTCTCAGCCATTATTGGTACTGAGTGAGAGGCTCTCAGAGGTGACTAAGACAAAGAGATCAGTCAAAAGGGGATGTGAGAGAGATCAGGCCTAGCTCCATTTACAGGCTAATGAATAACAGGGATCACTCCAACACTGAAACTTCTTGTAATTTTGTAGTAACTTTCCCCTTGTTTGTTATTTTTATCTCACACTCATTTCCCACTAAGCCCCTTAGGGTTCCCTTACCCTAATTCTCCCTTCCACTTTCCTGTCTTGGGCTACTCGAAATCTTGAAAGCATTGTGCGCCTAATTTAAATACAGGCAGGGGCATGAAAGCAGCTGAGACATATTCTTATTCTACAACGAACACAGCAAAGAAACCCAAGATCAGGAACCATGGGAGGTGTCTCTTTCTCAGTACCTTCCCATTTTCACAGCGGAAGGTCATCTTAGGACAAAGGTTTCCCTGTGAGAATTTGTGAAACCTTTGTAAACTTTCCTTTTTGTTTTTTGTTTATTTTTAGCGATCCCATAGTCCTCTAGGAAAGCCATCCCCTAAGGCCACCACCTGACAACTTTTCTTTTTTTCGACACAACTCATTAAACTCTCTACTTATGCATGGAGAAAGCAGTGGACAGACTGTTGGGCCTGGAAGACCTGAGTTCAAATCCAAACTCAGACATTAGCTATGTGACTCTGGGCAAGTTACTTAACCGTCTTTGCCTCAGTTTCCTCACCTTTAAAATGAACCAGAAAAGGAAACAGCAAATCATTCCTGTATCTTTGCCAAGAAAACCCCATGTCATGGGGGTCACTAAGAATTGGTCATGACTGAACGATTAAACAATAAATCATGCACTGAAGGGCTATGATCTGTACTGGTGGAGAGAGTGCACCCAGAGTCTTTTTTTTTTTTTTTTTTGGCTTTTTGGAGGGCAGTTGGGGTTAAGTGACTTGCCCAAGGTCACACAGCTAGTTTTTGTGTTAAGTGTCTGAGGCTGGATTTGAACTCAGGTACTCCTGACTCCAAGGCCAGTGCTCTATTCACTGTGCCATCTAGCCGCCCCTCCAGAGTCTTTTAAGTACTAAAGTGAGCATTCTCTTGTTAGAGACAGAAATCTCCTAGGTGAGGAAACTCCTTCTACCAATGCAGGCAGCACCACTCCTGCAACTTACAGTCTTAAAGAGCTGGCTGGAAGGCCAGGTTTCCCTCTTCCCTCACTTTTTAAAATGAGCACTTTTTACTTCACTCATATTGCTTTCTAAATGTGGTGCAAGGGAATAAGCACCAGACTCCTCACATTATTCTGGCAGATACCAGGCCTTCATCTCTCTGTTTTCTCACCTGTACAATGAGGACAATAATCTGCATTCCCTGCCTGAGCTGCTGTGAGGGAAGCGCTCCCTGAACATTGACATGCTCTGTAGGGGAAGGCCTGTTTTCTAGACCTGAGGGCCCTAGCCCTGGCTTGAGGCCCACCTCAGATCAAGGGCTGCCTCTCTTCTGTCCTCTATTTTCTTCCTGAGCCCAGAAAGGATGCTGCCTACAGGAAATGAATGGCCTGATGGAGCTGCCTGCTAGAACCCTGAAGCAATACCTTGGCAGCCTCCACCATCTTCGCTGTGGCATCAGCCAGGATTTTGGCTGCACTAAGCAGCTTTCGTGAATTTTCCAGGTCACTCTCTCCCTCTGCATCAGCCTTGATGGCATTGACCAGGTCAGAGGTTGCTTGGGCAAGAATTCGGGCTTGTCGAACCATCTCTCCTGAAAAGGTCAGGGATGTGGTTCAGCATGGGGAGGCTGGAGCCAAGGGTACAAAGGGAAAAAGGACTTTCTGAGAAAGTAAAGGGGAGAGCACTGAATGGAGGTTTGTTCTCAGAAGTGACCTTCCTGGGGCCATTTCCCCCTCAAGTCTGGGATCTTGGAACAGGTTGGGGAGACCTGAAATCTATTTCATGAGGAAGACTGAATCTCTTTTTGGCCTCAGGGGTGGGGCAGGGAATGTATCTGGAAGTCTCCAGGGTAGCTACCAAAGGAAAAGTCAAATAGATTTAGACCTGAGAAAGACCTCAGAGGTCAACTAGTCTAATCCCTTCATTTTACAAAAATAGCAGGTAGATAATAGATAAAAATCCCTCTCACACTGGGGAGAGGAAGAGTCTCTGAGGGACCATATGGGAATATTGTGGGGATAGGGTGGGGTGAAGGGAGAGAGGGATCTTAATAAAGATCTTCAGAGGGGACCTATTAGGAATAACTAGGGAAAGAGAAGCAAATGGTTTTCTTAAGGATCTCTTTATATGCCTTAAATCAGAGCAGGTCTTACTGTGAATAACTGGAGAGAATCCTTAGCGGGGATCTTAGAGAAACAAGTTTTCTCATGTCCTATGGAGGTGTCTCGCAGAAGGGAGTCTTAAAGAAGGGCTATCACACTCAGTAAAGATCTAAGGATTGAGGTAGTGACATTTTCAAGGGGTGTCCTCACCAGCATCACCCATGGAGCTAAAGATGTTCTCTGTGACAGTGAGGATAGTATCTGTGGCTTGGTCGTAGCGTCCAGCAGGGCGCCCTCCTGTGGCATGGGCTCTTACATGCTGCAGCAGCTCGTTCAAGGCCTGTGTCACAGCAGTAGCTGCTGCTCCGACACCCCGAAGCAGCGATCCATCTTCTGTGGCTGCTTGGGATGCTGCCACACAGCCCTCCACAGCCTTCGCCACTAACCGCCCAGCCTCCACCAGCTGCTCCTGGCACACGGGTGAACTGATTGTAGGTGCTACCACCTGCAGACAGATTTGACATCAGGACTACTGGCTGAAAGAACGTGAACTGTGGAATCACTTAGGTGTACTTGGAGGGGGGGTGCAGAAGGAGGGGAGGGTGGCAGCAGGAAGTTAGGATGGCCCAGAGAGATGGTAGGACCACAAAGAGTGGGAAAGGGGCAAGTCATTTAATAGGATAGAGTCCTTGGTATGTGTGGGCATTACTACCTGTCACATCTTGGAGCTGATAGAGACCTTTTGGACTCACCTTGGTACAGGCCACAAGTTGGGATGTGGACAGAGCACACTGTGTAGCTGCAGCAATAACTTGGGTCTGTAGCCCTGAGTCCTCTGTCCGCTGGGCAACACTTTTGGCCTTGAGGACCAGTGCAGCTGCAGCACTGGCCACTGCCTTGGCCAGCTGCATCAGCATGTCCTGTGGGGAAATGGTAATTGGTGGGGTCCTACCTAGTCCCCCTGACCCATGATTCCAAGGCACCCAAGTAGAAGTTGATTGATGTCCCTGTTGACCCTGATCACAAGATAGTATGCAGAAACCACCAGCCACCAGAGCATTCCCTAAAGCAAATCTGGAACCCTGAGCAGGACAAAACCCATACAAAGAGGAGAGAACCCACACCAAGGAGACAAAAGCTTCTATCATTAGGAGACCCCAAACCAAAGAGAAAGATGCATGAGGCGGATACACTCGGATAGTGATGGGGATACAGAAGTGTTATGTGTGTGCATGGGATGGGGGGAAGCAGCTGCTCTCACCTATTACCCTTCTTTCACTTCCCTGTCTGACAAATGCACACCCATTCCCCCTCATTCCATTTCTCTTCCTCCCTAATTCCTGTGCCCTCTCCTCCTCCTCCCACCAGGAAATGGGGTGGGGGGGGCAGAGAATTAATCGAGTGTATACGGCTCAGGGAAGACAGAGAGGAGAAGGCCCAGGCTAGGGGGGCCATTACCGTGGGGGGGTCAGGGGGGAATCGAACCCCAGACCCTCTGGGCGCAAACATCTGCGTGGGAAATTGGGGAAAAAATGTCAGCTGAAGAAACAGGTGTGGAACTAGGTTGGTCTAAAGGGTGTGGGGGTTAAAGCTGTCCCTAATGATGGGGACAAGAGGATCACAGGTGAGAAGAATAGGGGCTAAATTCATTTGCATTTTAAGGGCTGGATTCTGGGGTCCAGAAAGCAGGTATTAGGGGCTCATTCCATTAGAAGCAGGGGTTGGTATTCAGGGACATAGGGGACATTCTCCTAAACAAGAACTAGGGGTGGTATTCAGATAGCTTACTGTAACCTACCTGGAAGTGGGGGTCAGTGTCACTCTCTCCAATTTGCTGTAGAAGTTCTCCACTGGCCTGTCCCACATTCCCAGCAGCTTGCAGCAGGTTCTGACGAGGCTGAAGGAACCAGGCATTGGTCAGATGCCACCCACATTCTGTCTAAAATATGGGCACTGAACCGGTCCTGTGTTCCTTATCCAAACAGCCTGTTCCTCCTTTCCTCAAAATCTCTAACCCTTAATTAACCATGAAAATGACTAACTAGGTACCAGATACCAATTCAGATATGACCCCAAACCCTTGGCCAGCCTTATGCCACCCAAGCCTTCCAGCTCCTGACCTCAGCACTGGCCGGCTGGGCACTTCGAAGCAGTTCTGACACAGCCCCTGCCAGGCCTTTGGCTGCCTGCAGCAGGGGCCGCCCACTTCCCCCCTCATCTTCCAGCAGAGCAGCTAGCATCTTCACACCACGGGACATCTCAGTCAAGTTGGAGGAGATTGTAGTCACTGCACAGCCCACAGCTGTATAGTCAGTCTCTGCAGGATCTCCTAGGGGAAGAAAGGAATTTGAATGTGTAAGGGACAGAATCTGTGGCAAATTCACAGGGAGGGGCTGAAGTTGCAAATACAGTAAAACCTGTCCTTCTTCATCCCCAGCTCCACTCTATCATACATTCAAGCAGGACCAAAAGTCCTTGATCATCCCACCTGCAGTCAGATTCACTACGGAGGCAGTGCCAGCTGTGATGGCATCCACTTGAGAGTGGATTTCATGTTTTGACTCATCCATCTTATTCTTACGCCAGGCCTTGGATGCCTGAGCAAGAGAATGAGAAAGAAATACCTATGGCCCCCAGGTCTACTGCTGAAATTTGAGTGCACCCATCCTTCTATCCCCAGGCTGGTCCCATACTTACAGCATCCTGGCCAAGTGGGGGAAGAGTCTCAAAGTCATCCAGTGTGGCTTGGGCAGCCTGCACAGCTTGCATGCTGGAGTTGATGGTACCAGTGAGAGCCTGTTGGGCTGAGGTCTAAAACAAGAGAAAGGATGGAAGAAAGAGATATAGAAGAAAAGCAAAAGAGGTGAGGAAGGGATGGGGAGAAAGGCCATAAAGAGCACAAAACAGGGATACGGGAGAAGAGTCTGGAGATGTAGTGCTCTTACCAATGGGGGCATGTGCCCACGGTGCATTTGGCCACTGGTGATCTGCTGCTGAGCAGGTGGCATGCTGCCCACCTGGAAGTTCTCAGGGCCAGAAGCTCCAGAGCGCATGATAGCGGGCAGGGCCACGGAGCCATGCTCTACCCTTCCTACCCGGTTATACTGCTGTTGTAGGACTGTGGACCTGAAAAGTTGTTGAAGGGAGAGATAACAAGCTTCTGACTGACACCTCACATGCCAATGTATCTAGGAAGGAAGTATGACTTAAGAGAATCAGAAAACATTTCTCATCCTTGAAAGTTATGCTGCTATTATACAACCGATCACTGGAGCTAGGGTATGTGGTACAGGGTTCTCAGGGCGTCTGTATCACCTCTGTCTCTCACTCTATGTTACACTATCACTGAAGGGCTGAAACTTAGGGAGACAAGTTGGAGATAATCTCAGGTAAAATATACAATCTCCTTCCCACCCCAACCTCAACTGACAAATCTCACTACAGCCTATACCTGTGCTATAGAGGGCATCATACGTCAGAAAAGCGTTGGCTTAAATCACTTCCAAGAACCTTTCTGACTCTACCACTACAACTATGATCCTAGGGACCAACCTTCCTACTGCCGTTGTAGCCATATCTTTCCCCTAAAAGATGAGGTTTCTCCCCCAAACCTCTCCCCATTGCATACTTCTTGGGAGACACTGAGTCCTCCAACATGGTAGATTCTTCATCTCCTTCTAGACCAAAATGATCCTTGCTCTTCTTCTGCAGGGAGAAAGCAGCCCCAGGGAAGAGAAGTCAGTCAGAGAAGGTGGAGGGGAAGGAAAGCAGAAGTCTTCTTTTCTAGCCCCAACTAGCCTGGTTCCCTGAGATCTTGGGCTTCTTGCCTCCTGGAAGAAGGTGCAAGATTCAGATTTGTAGAAGTAAGGGTAGAAGGTCCTTACCTTTTTAAGGATAATGTCAATATAACCAGCAATGAGTTGAGCAATCTGCTCTCCTTCTGTTGTCTGCACTGAGTAGTAGCCATCTTGGTAGTCTCCAAAGTCCTGGGGGCAGAATGTGGGTGTTCAGGAGAGGCCCTAGGTATATACAAAGTAGGAGAAGACAGGGTGGGGGGCTCCTCTAATCCTCATATCTAGACAGGATGTGCACATCTCTCCTGTGCTGGGAGCACACACTTCCTCATTCCCTGGAACTCACATGCATGCACTGTGGGGAATGCTAATTGTCCTGCCTCTTGCTGAAGTGGAAAAGGCTGAACTCAACCAAACCATGAGAAGTCTTTTCTCTCCTTTCTGGGGTTGCACTGTAGAACAGTAATCTACCTGAGATAAGGACAGACCCAATTTGGCTATCTTCTTGTTGGTATTCCCCCCATTCCCAGTCACCCTGGGGCTTTCTTCTGTGGGTCCCCACAGATTTCCTCTACCCCTGGACGCTCACCAGAGTGAAGCTCTTTGGAGAGGCAGCCCAGCGCTTGATATTTGTAAGATTCCACTCCTGGATCACTTCCTTGGTCTTCTCATCTACACGCATCACACATTCTTTGGTGATACCTAGTAGCCGAGGAACTAGCTTATTCTTACCCTTCATTTTCTCCTGTCAAGAGTCAGAAGGGAAAACAAGAGGTCAGATGCAGAGCCATGAAGGAATTCTGAGGTGGAGGCAGGGTAGAGAGCAAAGAACAGGCAGAGTAAAAGGGAGGCAAGTAAATGGATGAGAGTTTCCCTAGGATAAGGAAGGTAAGCAAGAGTGGGGAGTCAGTTAGGCAACAGAAACGGATGTTCAGAACTGACCTTGACCAGGAAGAAAGAAACGCCGTACGTCTTGAGGGAGCGGGCAAGCTTCACATAGCGCACCTTCGCTTCAATCTCACTCATCTGCCCGCAATTCTTGTGGGCCTAGGGGTATGGGGAAATGAGGGGTGATGGCATAGGGGAGAGTTGGAAGGTTCACAGGGAGGAACGAAACAGGAGGGAAGGATGTTTTAGGGACATGGGGAGGAATTGATGGACCGTGGAAAGCCAGGATGAAAATTAAATGGAATGAAGACAATGGTATGAAGTCAGGGAGTCAGAGAGTGAGAGAGGTGTAATGGAGACATAAAGGCTGATGGGCCAGAAGTGAATGATCAGGAAGCCTGAGTGTGTTACGTGGTGATGGACAGAATATGTGTGTGGGGGCATGGTCAGGGAGTGAGGGAAGGGGCTACGCAGGGATAACAGGTAAGAGGGGAACAGTAAACCTGAGGGGACAGAAAGAAGGCCTGAATGGGTAGTCTCATGAGGTATTAATTATACCACAACCTTCCATTGGCACAGTGCTTTATATTCTTCAAAGTGCTTTCACTTACATGATCTCTTTTGATCTTTCAACAAGCTCATGTAGGGCAAGTATTATTAACCTCATTTTATAGATGCGAAATGGAGACACAGACAAGTTAAGTACCTAAGGTCCATGGTGGAGTTGGAAGTAGAAGTTTAGGTCTGCTGCCTCCTAAAGCAATGGGGCCCAGAAGCAAGTTCAGTGGAGGGTGGGAGGCAGGTAGGCCCCTCCTCATAGTCCTCCCCCCTTACCTGGAATATCTTTCGTTCTCCTTTCTGCTTCACATATTCCTTGGGCAAGAAATCTTTCAGGCTGTAATAGAAAAGGTGGGGGTAGGTTGGTCAGAAAGAGGGGCAGGGATAGGGGATGAGCTTTTGGACTGGGATCTGTGTGTGTGAGGAAAACACTTTAAGATAGCATTTCTTTCTGAAGAAACAAGATAGACTGAGCTTGGCGTTCTTTTGAAATACAGCTAAATAAGAGTCAGCCAATAAACATTCATTAAGCCCCCATTATGTGCCAGGCACTGTGCAAATCACTGAGGATACAAAAAGAGGCAAAAGACAGTCCTGGCCCCTCAAAGAGCTTGCAGTCTAATGGGGGATTCAACAAGCAAACTAGTATGTACAAAGAAGCTATATTTGGGATAAGTAGAAAATAATCGAAAGAGAAGGCACTAGAAGGGTCAGGAAAAGTTTCCTGTAGAAGATGAGATTTTAGTTGAGACTTAAAGGAAGTAGGCAGAACAAAGGAGGGATCATCAGGGAGAATGCCTGGAGCTGAGAGATGGAATCTTGTCTGTAGAACAGCCAGGAGGCCAGTATCACTGGATTAGAGCATATGTGTTGGGGAGTAAAGTGTAAGAAGACTTGAAAGGCAGGAGGGGGCTAGGTTATGAAAAGCAAAACAGGATTTTGTATTTGATCTTGAGAGCAAGAGAGACCCCAATGGAGTGACAAGGTTGGACCTGTGTTTTAGGAAAATCACTTTGGTTTCTGAAAGAAAGACTCTGAACCTTTGTGCAATTCCCCCCTCCCCCCATGGTCCACTGTTACTGTTAGCAACTATGGGCATCTGATTACCACCTCCCCAACTTCATGGTCCAGTGTGCAGGGGGGAGAGGAAAGAGACCCCAAGAATAAAAAAAGCACAGGATGGTTGGACAGGAGTATGGCAGAGGACAGAGTTTGAGAGTACAGTGGAGCTGAAAGAAAACAAGTCTAGCTCCATTTATATTCAAGTAAACCCCTCACTACATTCATGCTCTGAGGTCTCATAATAAAGTAGAGACGACTGATATTTTTGGAAATTTATGTCAGCAGAATGAAAACTCTGGTGGGTCCTGAGAAGTTGGAAACACTTCAAGGAGGAGCCCTGCAGAGAGTTGTGTATTTGTGCTCTAAGGACAAGCCTAGTTAGATTGTACTGCCGGAAAGCTGGCCACCCAGGGACAAGTGTTTTAGCCAGAGCAACTCATTAAGACCATCTACTTAGGCATGAAAAGGATTATAATCCACAGAGGTAGAAGGAACAACCAAAATGATTAAATAAGAAATCCTTCAATTATTGCACATTAGAACACTGGTGTTATAAATAACTTGTATTATGAAACCAAGACATTTCATAACTTTCTTTGGCTTTGTTATTTTTTTCTCATCTATTTTCAAGTGGGCCCTCACAGTAGCAAGATAATTCTTTCACTTTTTCCTAATTGATTCTCTGTTCCCCCTTAACACAGTGGCTGTTTCAAAACTTGTCTCTTCAAGGCCTTCACTCAGTCCTTCCCCTCGCTCTCTCAGGTGACCCCTTGCTTCCTACTTTACCAAAAAATAAGGCCATTTACCACGAGCACCTTTCTCATCTTGCAAGTCTTTAATATAACCTATTTCACCCTACATTCTAGTCTCTACTGAAACAACTCCTGTCCTCCCGATCCTGTCTTTTCCAGTATTTTGCCCCCACAACCGTCCCTTTTCTCTCATCTTCATTTGTCCTTCACAAATGTTCCCTAGTCTCTAGGTCTGCGTAGCACTGACCTCTCTCGGCTCTCCTCCTACACATCTGGCCATGCCTCAGTGTCCTTTGCTGGATAGCTCCCTAGCTGTGGATTTTCCCAAGGCTTTGACTCACAGCTTCTTTGGTTCTTTCATCAGTTCCCATGTGGTGAATTATCTCTAGATAGATTGCCTCTCAGATCTGTACCTCTAGTCTTGAGCACCAATACCACATCACCAAATGCCTACCAGACATTTCAAACTATATGCCATAATTATATCTTAAACCCAATATTTTCAAAAGAGTTTGTATTTTCCCTTAAATTCCCTTCCCTTCTGAACTTACCTTTTCTATTGAAGGTACTATCATCCTTCCAGTCACCAGGATTACAAACTTGATGCTTCACTTTTCCCCTCACCCCATATATTTAATTAGCTACCAAATACAGTCATTTTCATCTTTATAACATCTTTCCTATAATTTCTTTCTCTTCACTCTTATTATCACCACCCTAGTTTATACCTTCATCACCTGCTGCTTAGACTACTGCAACAGCATCCTAATGGTACTTCTTTTGTCAAATCTTTCTGCATTCTAATCCATCTTCTCTATAGCCAAAGTGATTTTCTGAGAGCACTGACCATGTCACCCTATAACTCAGTAAACTCTAGTGGTTCCCTAATACCTACAGGATCAAATAACAACTTCTCTGTTTTATATTTAAAGATCTTCACAACCTAGCCTTACTCTGCCTTTCTAGACTTATTACATATTAGTCTTCTCCTTATCTTCTATGGCTCAGTAAAACAGTCTTCATACTGAACCCCATACACAGTCTCTACCACCTCCCTAACACTGTACTTGAGCTAGCCATTATGTCTAGAATTCATTCCCTCCTTCCCTCTGCCTCTTGGAATCCCTGACTTTCTTCAAGGGCTACCTTCTACATAAGATCTTTTCATTTTGTCTTAGGATGTTATTACCTCTCCCCCAACCTGTGACCCTGAATACTGCTATACTGCATATTGTCTCTCTGGTTTGAACCTAAGCTTACTGAAGGCAGGGACTATTTGTTTTTTTATCCCAGTGCCTGAGTGCCTAACATGTAAGAGGCACTAAATCAATGTTTGCTGACTGAAAGATTCGTTATAATTACTATAGTTATATTTACCTTGAAAGAGTTATAGGTAAGAATAAGGCTGGGAGGTTATATTTCTCTTCTTTAGGGATCCCCAAAAGAAACTGTATTTGGAAACCATTTGTGGTAGCACCTAAGAAGGGAGCACCAAGGCCTATCCCTGAGCCCAAGGGAGAGAAGAAAGAATCTAAAAGAGAGGCCAAAGTATAATTAAGGATCATTCATGTTGGTGATGGGGTACCTAACATTAGAGTAGGGAGTATAGGTCACTTACTCAAGGAAGCCAGGCTTATGCTTCTGCTCATTGTGAGGTCCAAATTGAATTTGGCACTGGAAGCCAGCAAACTCACACGCCTTGTCAAAGGAGACAGGGTGGGAGCCATTCAAGATGTCATCTCGTGCCTGAAGAACACAACAAGGCATTCAAGTTGGGCCTCAAGAAGAATCTGCTTGGGTCAGAACTACTAGCCTAGAGGTCATTGACATGCCTTCCTATATAGCACCATTGCTATCTTTGCATCCCTCTTCCCTACCAGCTGGGCCCCCATTTTCACACCTGAACGTAGAGGAGATTCAACTGTACAGGGTCCCGGGAGTCCACATTTTGGTCGGAGTAGAAAAACTTTCTTCGAAGGAGCAATGTTTCATGCTCTTCTACACCTTGTTCTCTCAGTGTCCGCCCATGGTCCAGCCAGTTCACTGGAGCAAAAAGATATCCCCTTTTCAGTAGTGAGACCTATGATAACCACTGGAGCCCTCACTGACAGGGTGGTTCCTGAGTGGAGTGTAGATAGACCCTCCCCTACTGATCCAGCTGTCCCTCTTGTACCTACCTCTAGACTGCTTTAAACCTTTATTGCTCCACCTGCTCCTCCCACACTGCTCCAGAAGCCCCTCTCCAACTGCTCCTCCCCCTTGTCCCAGGAGGCTCTCCCTTACCTTTCCTTGTCCTACCTCTCCAGGTACCCCTCCCCTACTGCTCACACTCATCATCTGTATGTAGTTTCTGCTTCAGCTTCTCCATCTTCTTCTCATCTCGCAACAGTGTCTTATCCTTCCTCAGTGTTCCCGTCACCTCCTCTTTTTTTTCTTCTAGGAGCTCTCGCACCAGGGAGTACTCCTCATGGTTAGTGATACCTGGGCAGGGGCGTGTTCACATGGGTGAGGGGTGGCTACAGAGGCAGAGGGGGTTGCTTTGGGGGGATGAGGGGGCTGCTGCCCTCAGTCAGCTTCTACCCCTCCCAGTCACCTTCTTACCAATGCGGGCACAGATAGTCATGAGCATGTCAGTGACTGTCTTAGAGTCATCAACCATGATGGTCTTCACAGCACCATCAAGCATTCTGATTTTCAGGGGCCGCTGCTTCTTCCTATACTCCATGGTGTCCTAGGTGGGACCAGACAGGAAGGTAGCACCTTAGGCTGTGGGTAGGGTGTTGGGGGGGGGGGAGGGAGGAGGAGACATTTTGTTTGTCTCAGTATCTAAAATATGAGCATATAGTTTGTAGAAAGGGGACCAAAGAGGCAATAAATGATTCCAGATGCAAACAGTTGTGCTCCCCACATCAGGAAATGGTCAAAGTCTGATTTTGGTCAGGTACGCAGTGGTCAGAAGGGGAACTAGAGACAGGGTTGTAGGGTTTCAAAGACAACGGTTTGGAGATCAGAAATACTCACTCCATTTCGAAGCATGTAGTAATCCAGGGCCTTTCCAGCCTCTAGCCAGATACCCTTTTTGGGGTCATCATCCGACAGAAATAGCCCAAAGTCATTGGCTAGAAAAGAGTATTTGTCAATCCAAGCTAGACTCACTTAGAATTCCCCACCCTTCATCCCTATGCCCAAGTTCCTTCTATAACCCCGAAGCTTCTGTGGTGTACTACAGACCCTTATGGTGGCAGGCTGTGGTTTGTTCCCTGACCCTAACAGACATCACAATCTAATACCAAGAACAGAGCACTAGTATAGTCAGGGGAAGGAAGGTCCAGTCCCTTCCTGCTTAAGGGACAGTACAGGGGAGCCAACTGGAAAGGGACTAGTTGGGTATTATTAGAAGAGGAGTTGTGTAGAGTTGTCTCAGAATTTAGCCCAATGTCCCTGCTTTCCCTGTCCAGTGCCTAGAGACTCACGAGGGCCAGCTAGGGCTTCTGGGATTCGCTCTCGGATGATTCGGCAAGCATCGTATACCATCGTAGATGGTTCAAATTGCATTGTCTTCACGACATTCCCAATGCTGATTTTCAGCGACAGTGCAACCATGTTGGCGGTTTCTCTTCTTTCTGGCTACACCTGCTGGGTGGTAATAGGATGTCAGCTCAATGAGTGAGGAACTGGGAAATTCTCTCAGAACAGAGAGTTGGGAGGTAGAGAGAGAGGAGTAGGAAAGGTGAAAAGGCATGGCAGGGAGGTTGTTTTCTCTAAGAAGACAAAAAAAACCCACAAACAGTCCAAACTCTAAAGAAGAATATCTTAAAAGAGCTGTCCCTAGCTCTAAAACACCTCAGAAAGACAAGCCAGCCTGGAGTCTGTTGCTCAGTGTTTTGGGGGTTAGCCCCAATATCTAGAGTCTTTGGGGGCTTTTTAGCTATTTTCTTCCCTATTTTCCCCCCTTCCATTTCTTTCTCTCTTCAGCTTTTGTTCTCCGTACCCTGACTTTCCTCTTTCCCCATTTAGTATTTTTCCTTCTTTTCTCCCTTCCATGGAGCTATAGAATGTGAAAGTCAAGAAGTTGCTTAGTTCAGGCTGTTGGCTTTAGAGATTTATGTTTAAGGCACCCATGACAGATGACTACAAGCCCTGATCCTACCTGTCACCTGCCTCTGGTACCCTCATGTTTCCCTCCCTCAGCACACTGTCCCTCCCAAATTCCTAATCCAGTCTTCTGATGATTTTCTCTTCTCCAAGACTTCAGGATGAACAACTCTATAGACTCCTGGGGAACCAAATATGATGCTTGGTTTTTCTAATGTTTAAGTCCTTTCCTGTAGTTCACTTTGAAGCTACCTGCTGTTATAATCTGAACCTCTGTCTTCTCCCTAACTTGGTTCTTCCAAACTTTCCTTAAGGACTGATTTTTTTTTTTCTCATTCCTTTCCTCTGTATTCTCCTCTTCCTTGATCTTTTTTCTTTTCTAACAGTTTGGACCTAAGCAGGTCAGGAGCAGCAAGTGGCAAGTAGCACAGGGCTCTTTTTCATACAGAAGAATCATCCTGGCAGCCAGTGACATCACCAGATTCTGTGTAGTGATTGGTTATCTCACAGCTGAAGGAGGTGTCTGACCACAAGCTGAAGTAAAAATATCAATTTCCTACTGTTGTGACCCCTCCCCAAGGTAAACCAGTTTGTAGCTAGGTGGCTGGGCAAGAAACTGTGGATGACAGTAGGTGGATTTGGGGACATGGAGCTGGGGAGTGAGGGAGTGCTGGTAACGATCATGGAGGAGATCGTCTGAGATGACAGGTAGTAGGGCAATTTGGGGACATATAATCATGGGGGAAAGGGAGAGAAATCTGGAGGGACGACAAATGATGGGGGAGAACTGAGCTTTGGGCTACTGTAGGAAACAGACTGACCAGTGATTTCTGGAGCCAAGAGCTCACTAAACAAGCCAGAGGTCCCTGAGGAGAGAGCTTTCACCCTGACCTGTGCCCTCCCTTCCTTCCCACCAAGATCCTCTCATTCTGCTTATAGTTCCTTTTCTCCTCCCACCATCATCACTGGGTACCATTCCCTGCATTTAGACCAACCTGGTGGTGGGAATACTGACCACACTGGAGCAATTCAGAGAAGCAGGCAGCAGGCAAAATTCAGAGCAGGACTGGGAAGAATTCCTCATCCTGGCCTGAAAATGTGAACCCTCATGCCCCAATTTCCTCCGGACACAAAGACTCCCCATCATTTGGGCAGGAAACCACTGAAACCTCTGGGGAGACCCGATAAGAGAACTAAGTCATGCACCCCCTCTCCCTACTAAATATGATAAAAGGAGGCAGTGGAAAGGGCCTAAGAGTCAGAAGGCTTGAGTTCCAATCCCACCTCTGACAGCTATCCATGATCTTGAACATGTTATTAACCTCTTTGGGATGCCTATGTTTCGTTTCCTCAGGTGCAAAATGAGGTTGGACTAAAGACCAAATGGCCTCTGAGATCCCTTTCAGCTTTTCATTTATGAGTCTATAATGGGAAGAGGGAAGGGGAACGAAACCCTGAGGAGAGGGTCTCCTAAAAATTATTATGTCTGGAAAGCTATTTCCAATCATCCTTTCCCATCAAGTACCACCACTTTCTCTCCCCTCCCCCTTCGAGGGAATCCCCCTCCCTCAAGACATTCCAGAGTTACATTCCAGAGGAGTTGGGCAATGGGGGGGGGGGGGGGTGAAGGGGAGGTGTCACAACCCAGCAAGGAATGGAATGTGTGTGTGTGTGTGTGTGTGTGTGTGTGTGTGTGTGTGTGTGTGTGTGCGCGCGCGCGCGCTCGAGCTTGCGCTCGTGCTTAAGGGGAGGTGGGGGGAAGTGGGGTACACAATGTACAAACAGCAGTGAAAGACAAGGAGAAAAAGAGGCTAAGAGAGAGGGAGATAAAAACAGAGAGAGAGAGAGAGTGAGCGAAACAGAAGGGGGGATCGTGTGTATATGTGAAAGACAGAGACCTGGAAGAGACAGAGAAAGGCAGAGATAGATGAAGACTAAGTCAGAAAGTGTAGACAAGATTGGGGGAGTTATGCTTAGTGTCTGTTACCAAATTTGGCCTCTGAGTCTTAACCACGAGGAGGAGGGGGAGCCTGTGGGTTAGATGCTGACACATCCGGCCTCAGGCTGTGGGAAGCTCATTTAGGACTGGACTGGGCAACTAAGAAGACTTGGCCAAATCAATCTAGCTCCTCTTCACACTTCTTCTACTCCCTTCATACATGACTAGACCTTTTCCCAAATGTGTGTATGATACCCTTCTTTCCTATATAGAGCCCCTTTCTCTTATACCTAATTTTCTTTGAATATACAGTCCTTTACCAATATACTTTTCCATATAGCACCCCCTCCTCCCAGTCTACACACTGCTCCTACCCCCATTCAGTCAAGTATCTACTATATATAAGTTACTGGGCTAAGTACTACCGAATATACAAAGGTGAATAAGGTAGAGTCCTTGCCCTCAAGGAGCATAAAGTCTAGTAGGGGGGGTGAGATAACTCCATAAATAATTCTAAAACAAGATAGGATATAATAATTGAAACAAGAGTAATCTAAGTAAGTTCTGGGAAGGTTCAGATGAGAGAGAGAGGAAGAGAAAGGGAGAGAGGGGAAGAAAGAAGGAGAGAGAAGGGGAGAGAAGGGGAGAGAGGGAAAGAGAGGGGGAGAAAGGGAGCATATTTGTCTGAGGGCAACCAGAGAAAGTGTTAAGGAGAAGATGACATTTAAAGTGTACAGGATTTCCTTTTTTAATTTTATTTTTAATTTATGGAATAAAGCAAGTGTTTCCATAACATAGTATAGTAAAAAAAGATGACTGAACATGAAACCACAAATCTGTATGAAACTGCACATCTATAATGTACACCTTGCTTATTCCTTTCAATGGGGGTATATATAAGGTAGAGACTGAAAAGAGAAAAGGCTGGAATTTAAAAGTACCTATAAATGAATAGCAGGAGATTAATGATAACAGGGAAATGTGTAGAGAGAAGTGACTAGGTATGAGGGTGGTTTAAGAATGTACAAAGAGAAATATTAAGGAAAACCTTGGGGCTAGATTACTGATGGACTTGAATGCAAGACTGAATATGGACTTTATATTATAGGTAACAGAACACCCAATGAGGGTTTTTAAGCAGTAGTACAACACAATTAATTAATGCTATGACAGGGAAGACTGCTCTGAGGATGGTAAGCAGGACAGATTAGAGGGAAGGAGATGCTGGAGGAAAGGAGACCATCTCAGAGATTACTTTGACCTTGGGTAATGGTAACTGGAATGGGAAGGAAACAACTAATGAGAAATAATGTAAGGAGGCAGGATCAAGAGAATTTGATGGGGGAGGGGCAAGGGATGAATCATAACTGTAAGTTTTTGTGTCCTAGTGACTACAAAAATAGTGCAGAGCCCTTTAGAAAATTCAGTAAAAAAAAAAAAATTCAGAGAAGCTGATTTGGTAGGAAAGATGAGTTCAGCTCTGAACTCAGACCAGTGGGGTAGCTGGGTACATACACCCAACAGACAACTGGACAAATAGAACTGTAACCTGAGTGAGAGGTTAAAGCTTCTCTACTTGTAAACACACCAACCTCCTCCTACATAGAAATGCTTTGCTTTCCCCTCCCCCCTCTTCTCTCTTCTGCTCACAAAGTTGAGGACCCAAGAGACCTTGGACTACCCAGCTCACTCTCTTAAGGGGTTCGAAAAAAGCCAAGCTGGGTATGATCTGAGGCCAGAGGTTGGAGTGATACTGCAGAGCATAATGTTGTGAGTGGCTGGATCGGTCTTGGAGTCAGATTAGAGTACAGTCAGTAGGTGGCTTGCCAAGGATAGAAATGATAATCAGGGCATATATAGTCAACTCCTTGGCCAAGCTAGGGATGAGATCAGGGTGGGGTCAGTGGCTGGGCCAAGCTCAGGGTAAGACCTGGGTGTGGTCAGTGGCCAGGCTAGGGATGTGATCAGCAGAGACCAGCTTCCTTCTCAGGCCTTATTTCCCCTTTTCTTGTTGGGGAGGGAGGAGGAAGATCTGTGACTGGACCAGGGAACTGGAAGAAGTTCAGAATTGGGGAGATGCCAAATTGAAAAAGTAGGAGAGCTCAGAGCATGTCCTGGGTTGAGGGACTCAGCAGATGGTAAGGGACCCAGGGGGAAGTTAAGTTGGTGGGAATTTTTATTTTAAAAAAAAAATAAACAAAAAAAAATAGACACACATACATAAGGGGGTGGTGGTGGTCAAGGAGGATGTGAAAAGCAGGAAGTCATAATCTCCCACCCTCTTGCCTAGTCAGGCCCAAGGGAGGGGGATGGGAACTAAGTGACTAAGGAATGAGGGAAACATGGGGTTGAGCTTTCTGGGCACAAAGCCATTCTTCTCAAATCTACCTCATTTTTTATTACCCTAGGGCTGACCAACCTACTCCTCACCCCATATACAAATGGGTAATACTTTTCCAAATAAGAAGGCAATGAGTCCTTGCTCTTTCCATGTCATCAAATACTTCCTATTCTATCCCTCACACCACCTGGGAAGCACTGAAACCACTGGAGAGTCTTTGGGTATGGAACGACCTTTTCCTAGAATCTGAAACCCTGTTAATGCGGACACTAAGCTAGAAACTAG
Organism: Pseudocheirus occidentalis; assembly: GCA_028646575.1. Lineage (NCBI taxonomy): Eukaryota > Metazoa > Chordata > Mammalia > Diprotodontia > Pseudocheiridae > Pseudocheirus > Pseudocheirus occidentalis. The sequence goes on from CM053599.1 coordinate 126,754,737, forward strand.
ACTTGAGGATCTGGAGCAATAGTTCTCCACACAGAGGGGACTGTGATGTTCTGACAACTACAAAGGAAATGAGGAGGAATGGTCTAAATTAGGGAAATTAAGCTCAGCTCATGATTGAGGACTGCTGTAGGCCATAAATTTTGAACCCAAATCAACCCATGATTCTTCACCTTGATCCTAACCTTATGCAAATTCTAAGCCTGAGTTCAGAATTTAATCCCGGAACTTCAACACTGATCCTGATCTGATCACTGACTCACTCCTACCCTGACTCTAAATCCTAAAATTGACTTTTGACACTTACTCCTACCTTAGTCCAAAGAGCTAACCCTCTTTCTGATTCCTAACCATTTAAATCTAATGTTAACCTATGACTAACCAAAACATTCAACCCAATTCCTGAACCCTAATGCTGACTCTGAAAAAAATCACAGACCTTTAACTCTCATCTTCTGAACATTAATGACTTCAAACACTGTCATTATTTAGTAGATATCATTCCTAATGGCCTACCAATGATTCCTGAAACAATCATATTTTACTAACATTGATTCTTAATCCTTACCCCATCCTTTCATCCTAACAATGATTCCAATCTTTGGATGCCTGACCAAACATAAACTCCTCTGTTTGGCATTTAATGTTTTTATCTTTTCAGTCTTTAGACTTTACTCTTCTCTGTGAGCTCTAACACCCAGCTAGCCTGGCCTCCTTGCTGTTCCTTTAACAGGGCACCCTGTCTCCGGTTTCCTTGCCTTTTCCCTGGCTGTTCCCCAAACTTGGAATGCTCTGTGTGCTTACCTCCAACTCTCAAGTTTCCTTTATTTTCCTAAAAATTCAGCTCAAATCCCACATTCTGGAGTAGACCTTTCCAGATTCCCATGGCTGCTAGTGCCCTCCCCTCTCAGATATCCCTCCACTGACTCTATAGCTTCTTTACGTGAAGTTTCCTCCTTAGAATATAAGTTCCTTGAGGGCAGAAATTAGAATTTTTTTTTCATTTCTTTATATTTTCATTGCTTAGCACAATGCCTGGCACACAGCAAGCACTTTAATAAATGCTTGTTGACTGACTGCTGGCTGTTCTAACAAATCCCAATGCTATTCCTAACACTTGATGTCTAATCTGATTCTTGGAAGATAAACCCATCTTTAATGCTGACCCCTCATTTGATTGCTGACTGGTCCTTTCCAATTCTAAACCTATGATTCTACAATCCCCAACACTGACCCACAAACTAACGCTGACTCTTTATCCAACCTATGAACCCTGAAGCTATTCCTAATATTAATATGTAACTTGTCCTCTGCATTCTAACAGTGATCTAAAGAACAAACATCCTGAGTGTAAAGCTTGCTTATTTGTCATAATCCTAAATCTTATCCAAGTTTTCCTGCCTTCAAGCCTCAGCTAAAATTCCACCTGCCACAAGCTGTTCCCTCTTAATGCTAAGTGCCTTTACTCTGAGATTATCTTCAATCTACTCTGTGCATTATTTTGCATGTACATAGATGTTTGCATGCCCTTTCCCCTATTAGACTGTGAGCTCCTTTCGGGCAGGGTCCATGTTTATGTTTAAGTTCCCAGTGCTTATCAGTGAGCCTGGCAAATAATAAGCACTTAAATACTTGTTGACCAATACCCACAACAATAAATAATAGTTAGTATGTAAATAGCACTTTACAAATATCTCTTTTTATACTCATAATTCTGAGAGACAGGTGCTAACATCAATTTAGTTCTCATAAAGATAACATGGCTTCAAATTCCAACCCTAATTAACTCTGAACTTTCCCCAGAACATGTGGCACACTTGATCCTAAAATCTCTGAATCTACCCAGGAAATGCCATACCCAGACACACTATCCTGACCTCACGGCTTGGGCCTTCCCATCTATGTCCACCTATTGCCATCCCATCCTGACTTCACATTCCTACCCTAGAGCCAAATCCCACCCATGCCTGCACACCTAACCCTATTCTAACTACACAGCCTAATCCCATTCATCATGTCTGTCTACCTACCCTCATAGCCTGGTCCCACCCCATTCTTGCTCCCCAACCTCATAAATTCCACTTATCCCTGTTCCTTAACCCCATAGCCTAGTCCCACCCATCCTTGCCTATCTAACTCCATGGCCTAGCCTCACTCACCCCTGCCCCCATAAGCCCGTAGTTTCGTCCGACCCATAGCCTGGTCCCAGTCAGCCTTGCCCCGCTACCCCGTAGCCGAGTCCCACTCATCCTTGCGTTCTTAACCCCTAGCCAGCGCCCCCCAGCATCCTGGGTACCACAACTCCACCCACCAAGCAGCTGGGCAAGCAGGATGGACACACCCGGACACTGACCTCTCAGACCAAGGAGGGAGCCAGCGGCAGCGCCCACCCTGACTCTCTTCCCTGCACCCAGCTCCAGTCCCCCGGCTTAATGCTGCCACCTCTGCTTACCCCCTGCCTTTCCTTCTCATTTCTCCCCTTCAATTCTCCCCCCACCCCAGGGCCTGGCCCCCTCCCCCGGATCCAGTCTCCTCCCCTCCCCCCCGTCCGGCCCTGCCCCTTCCCGCCGCCGTCCCGTCCTTCCTGGTCCCGCCCCGCGCTCTGCGCCGCCTCAGCCCTACCTGGGCCGCCCGCGGACCTCCCGCTCGGCGGCCCGCCCTCCAGGTCACTTACTCGGTCGCTCTCCGGGTTCCCGGGTCCGGGGTCCGGCCTCGCCCTCCCGCCGACTGACGAACTCTCCGCTACTTCCGCCCCCGGAGCGCGTCCCCCCCACCCGTGGGCGGCTCCTTGGGCCCGCCCCTCTACGGCCCTGGTTGCTGCAGGAAGCTGCTCTGGCCCCCGCTCTCTATGCCTGGGAGCCGGCTCGGAGACGGGTGCAACTTGCCCTGCAGCTAGAGGGTAGCGCTGAAGGCGCATGCGCGGGGCGTGGGCCCGCGACTCCGTTACTGCGCGCAGCCTAGCGGACTCGAAGCGCACTCAGCATCATCTCATTTTTAAGCCTGGCTAGGCTAGTGGTGGGGGTGGGGCCCCGGAGCCCCGCCCGAGGGAAAGAGGAAATCCTCGGAGCCCAGTACTTGGCTATTTTTGTAGCCAATTTCCACTATTTTGGATTGACTTCCCAGCCTTGGGAACCCACAGAGAGACCAGGACGCGGAGTCCGGGAGACAAAAGCGGACCCACCTGTTTGTTTCCCTGAGACTTCCCCACCTCTCTCCCCGTGCTCCGCCCGCCTGCCCCCCTGGAGCGACTGCGTTTTATATAGCTCAGTTCTGTCTGCATTGCATGTGTCATGTGTGAGTCGTGAGTCTGCCCACCAGACTCAGGAGTTCCCCCTTCCGCCCTCCTCTCGAGGGCAGGGCCCCTGCCTGTAGCAGAGGAGATGTTGTTCTATGATGCTTGGTCTAGGGTGGTCGCTCACTCCGTTCGAGTAAACTCCTGAAAGAGACACACACGGCCAGAGGGACACCATCAGGAAGTCAGAAATGTGTGTGTGTGTGTGTGTGTGTGTGTGTGTGTGTGTGTGTGATGGAGGGAGAGAGAGAGAGGCTCTTAGCATTCTGCAAAGAGCATGCATGGGTGGTAATAAGTAAAATGAATAAGTTGTCGTGTACACCTTACGTAAATAATTTAAATGAAAGCAACACTGAAAAGTAGATGAGCTCCGACTAAGCTTCAAGAACGGACTACGGAATACTTTCTACTAGTAGAGAGGTATGGGACTACGGGTGTTGGAACGTTGCATATGCAGTCAGATCTCTATGTTGGGATTGTGATTTTTTCCCCTCTGTTTAATTGGGGAGGGAGGCTGTCAGAAAATGAAGGGCATCAATAAAACCCAAACGAGCAAAAGAAAATGTATTGCGTGTGCTCAGAGGGGATAACAATCGACTTAAGGAACGGAAAGCTTAGCAAGTATTATTACAAGGCTTGGCGATACATGACAGCAGTCTGGGTGCTGCGCTACATCCGGGCAGGGAGTGGGGAACTACATTTCCCAGCATGCCGTGGCACACTGACTGACGTCATTCTTGTGGTGTTGGAAGGGTGGATCTGGGTCGGGTTGGGGAGAAGCTACCGGGGCTGGAGAGAGTCGGCCCGGGTGGGAGTGGTGCCCCAAATTTGGCCAGTTCTCGTACAGGGGGAAGGTAGCGGACGAGGGGTGGAGCTGGAAACCTGGCAGAGCTTGGTGTGGGGGCCGAGGAGGTGGAGAAGTGACGATTACAGACATCCAGAGTAGGTTGGAGGGCGTGCCTGTGGTCTCGGCTTTGGGGGGCGGGAGAGGGGGATGGCCCTGACCTTCTGTTACCAAGGTCTCTCCTCTGGGGTCTATGATGGGGTCTATGATGGGGTCGGAGAGAGAATAGATTGAGCTCCCCATGTCAGGGACTGGCTTTTGCTTTTTTTTTTTGCATTTTTCTGGCCATGCATTAAGTGCCTAATTTGAATATTTATTGATGGACACAGCTAGCTGCCGTTCTCTCTTCTCACCTTTGGGGTGGGGAGGGGGAGAATGAGGATCTGGATGGGGATGGTGATTCCTTCCCCTTCTTCTAGATGTCCACCATGGAGGCCAGCCTGGACCCAGGTGACAAAGACCTGCTGGATTTCCTGAAGGAGGAAGGGGGAGATCTGTGGGGAATACTTGGGGAGGGGCAAGAGGTCCAGCAGGACGATGGGATACTGCCTCCTGAGGTGAGCAGGTGATGGATCAGGCTTAGTCTTGGTGGTTGGGGTGGTGGTGGTGCTATAAATTGAGGGAAGAGAGTCAGAGGGAGAGTTGGGACTGGTATCTGGGAGAAAAGGGGCAAGCTCTGGTTCTAAACTAAGTGACTGGTATAGGTGCTGAATGAGTGGGAAGCAGAAGAATTCTTGATGTCTCTGCTGGGACCCCCCACCGAACCATCCCTCCCAAGTCCTTCTAGCTACAGCTTCATTCACACTGATCACACCTACTCCCTGAACTGGAATGTACAGGCTTCCTCCCAAGATGATGTCTACATTGACCTGGGTGAGTTTAGGGCCAGCAAACACTGGGGTAAGCTCAAAAAGGGGAATTATGTCGGAGGGTAGGTAGTGACTGGGAAGGCAGTAAGAGGATTCTGAGGGAAGGACATGGGAAAGGGCAATGAACCCAGGAGCCCAGGGTTCTTGATTCAGATTATCTCCCTCCTGCAGATGATAGGGTTCTCAGAGATGTGGCTCAAGAATCAAGAGTCTCCTTGCAGATGGAAGAAATGACACTTAAGGTATTTGGAAGAGGGACAAACAATAGGGGGAGATGATAATCTCTAATAATTGCAGGATATTTTTTTCTTAGATTTTTCCTTTTTTGGAGGGGGGAAGGTAGGGCAGTTGGGGTTGTGACTTGCCTAAGGTCACACGGCTAGTTTTTGTGTTAAGTGTCTGAGGCTGGATTTGAACGCAGGTCCTCCTGACTCCAGGACTGGTTTTCTATTCACTGAGATACCTAGCCACCCCAACTGCAGGATACTATATCAACCCCACACTTCTCTTTCCTCAAGCTACAGAAGTCCTCTCACTTTACATACTTCTTGGTCTGTTCCTCCCTGTCATATCCTTTTCCTGTTTTCTCTAGCATGAATTTCCTCAGTTGATATTGACAGATGAAGAGAAAAGGCTGCTGGAGAAAGAAGGGTTGACCCTTCCTGAAACACTCCCCCTCACTAAGGTAAGATTCCTTTATGTCCCAAGGATGTATGGTTTCATGCTTGATACACTTCCTGAGACTCTTCTCCCTTACTAAGGTGAGCTTCCTTCATGACCAAGGGAGCATGGTATCATGCTTGATAGCACTGGATGATGGACATAAAAGTGTGCTTTTCAAATTTACGGGCAACAAACCTGGGAGGGATAGCTAATATTCTGGATGTCAGAATCACATTTTAAAATACCTCAGCAAACAGAAACAATGTGCCCAAGCTAAGATGATTATAAACTTAGAAATGGTAACTGTAAGTAAGTTCAAGAGAACAGTTGCACAAATATAGGGAAGGGGGCAATGTTACTTAACAATTGCTGTGAAAAAGACTTGGTGGTTTTAGCTGATTTCAAACTCAATATGAAGCAGCACTGTGATGTGGTTTCGAAAAAATGCTAAGAAATTCTGGCCAGTATTAATAGAAGTATAGTATCCCCTGAAAGGGAGCGTAGTTCCTGGAGCATAAGAGACACTTTATAATTGCTTGTTGATGAGCAGGCCTAGTATTTGCTGTTAAACTGAATCTGAAAGTGATCAGCATATATGAATGAATGATTAAATAAGTACTGGGGACTCAAATAGAAGAAAGCCCCTGCTCTCAAGGAATTCACCTTTTGAATAGAGAAGACAACACTTTTGGAAGGTTTCAGCTGCTAGTCAGATGGAAAAATCCCATGGTTAGTATGAGTCATTATGGGCTCATTAAGAATATCATGCCAGACTAGACTCATTTCCTTTGATGGGTAGATCAGAGTAAGATTTGGACAGATAATATCTAGATTTCAGCATAGCATGTCTTTTAGATAAGGTGGGGAGAAAGGACCAGACATGATAGTACAGATAGATGAATTTGGAATGAACTCAGCATGGGAAGAAACCTCTAGTGGAGTGCTAAGAAGCTCTCTCCTTGGCCTTGTTTTGTTCAATATTGTGAAGGCACAGGTGACATCTTGACAAAATTTTCAGTTGATTAAGGGAGGGATAGCTGATATTAGCAGAAGTCCAGTCTCTAGATCAATAACTTAAAATAGTTTCAGCAGGCTGGAACAGTAGGCATAGTTTCAGATGGTGAAATTTAATAGAAATAAATATAGTCTTATACTTGGGTTAAAAAAAGTCAACCTCTTTTGTCTAGGATGGGAGAGAAATATAGTAATTTATATAAAAAGGACATCAATGTTTACATTTAGTCAATGTAAGTCAAAAGTGTGACACGTCAGAAAAAAAAAAAGCTAGTGATCTAAAGTTGTAGTATTAGTCCCAATGTCCTCTTGCCCTGGTCAGGACACATCTGGAAGACATGATCTTAAGATCTAAGAACCATAGTTTAGGAAGGACATTGAGAAGCTGGTGTGTATACAGGTAACAATTTGTCTTCACACATTTGGACAATCATGAGCTGGAAGGATTCCTTTTGTTCTTGGTCCCAGGCACTAGAATCAAACCAATAGATGACGTTTATCAGATTTTGATTTGATGTAAGTTAAGAACTTTCTAATGGTGTATTGTCCAAAAGTAGAAAAAGCTGCCTTGAGAGTCAGTATATCCCCTATTACTGGAAGTCTTCAGACAAAAGTTGGATAACAAATTTGTTAGGACTGTGGCAGAGAAAATTTGTGGCTTGGGGTAGGGGCTTAATTAGATGATGTAAAATAGGGGTGAGGAACCCTCAGCCTTGAGGCCATATGTAGCCCCCTCTGTCCTCAAGTGCAACCCTTTGACTGAATCCAAATATCACAAAACAAGTCTTCTTAATAAAAAGATTTGTTCTGTAAAACTTGGGACTCCATCAAAAGGCGGCACCTGAACACTCAGAAGGCCACACGCGGACCTTGAGGTCACAGGTTCCCCACCCTGATCTAAACCCTTCCTACTCTAGGTTCTATGGAATATTATGTTGAGTTCTGGACACCGTATTTTAAAGACATGAATGGGTACAAAATCAATATGGTGAGTGACATGGAAACCATGTCCTATGAGAACATTCAAAGGGGCTTATAATCTAGAAATGAAATTTGATTATTTATCTGAAGGTATCTCATGTAGAACAATTCTTCATGTCCTTTGTAGTCCAAAAGCTAGAACTGAGACCAGTGGGTAGAAATTAAAGGGAGGCAGAGTTTTTAACAGTTAGATTTTTTGACTCAACAACAGTTGAAGGACAGTCTTGAGGTAGAGTTGTTTTTTTTAAAAAACACTAGACAAAGTGTAGAGCAGAAGTATAGATGACTATCTATTAGGGGTTGAATTAAACTAAGTCATATCTAAATTCCTTTTCTAGTCCAAAATTCTATTACTGATGGTTTCCCTCCTCCTTTGTCTACTCTCTGACCCAGGCAGAAGAGCGAGTCTTGAAACGAGTTCGGAGGAAGATTCGGAACAAACAGTCAGCTCAAGAAAGTAGAAGGAAGAAGAAAGTGTACGTGGGAGGACTAGAAAGTCGGTATGTCAGGAGCTGGGGAAAGGAGAGAGAAGAATGCTGTAGGAAGGGGGTAGCTGGGGAGAGAATGTCATGTGAAAAGGGGGAGATGACTGGGGACATGCTATTTCCATGGTTGTTCCAGGGTTTTAGCTTGCACAGCCCAGAACCTGGAGTTACAGAAGAAAGTCCAGCACTTGGAGAAGCAGAATTTGTAAGTAACCACAGAACAATTGCTGTCTCAGTTGCCTTATCCTCTTGGACTGCTGCTTCAGTGTCATCCTCACATCCCTAACCCCCATTTAATTTTTCTTTTGGGGTGTGTGTGTGTGCATGTGTAAATCCTGTCTTCTACCGTCTTTCAGGTCCCTTTTGGATCAGTTAAAGAAGTTCCAGGCTTTGGTAGCTGAAATGACAACCAAACCTACCAGCAATAGCACCTGTATTGTGGTAAGAAATAAAGCACTCTGACCCTACTTCCCCCCCCCCCCCCCCCCTTTCAGTACCAACCCTAAGGCAGGGTGGGATGAGATAGGGACAACACTAAGGATTTCTCCTCATCACCAAATCTTCCCCAAATCTCTAGGTCCTGCTCTTCTCCTTCTGCCTCTTCCTCTTTCCTGCCATGTATCCCTCTGAAATCCGGGGCCGCCAGCCAGCAGCTGTCAGTAAGTGGGGCCAAGGAAAGTTACGGGCTGAGGGTACTGGCTATATGGTCCTGGTGCTTTGGATTATGGTTCATGGGCTGTCTTTTACACTCATTACTCTGTGGCTGTCTTCTCACAGTACTGTCCCGTCAGATCCGGTCTCTTCCCAGCAATAATCATTCTCTTCTGGAGTCTCCTGCTTGGCCGACAGAAGAGAAATCAGAGGTCACCTTAAATTCCTCAGCAGATGTAACCTCTCTAGCCCCAGAAAATTCTTCTGATCCTCTTGCTGGAACAAGTGATGAAGAGATTTTGAGGCCAACAGCCCCAACACCTTCTACTCTTCTGTCTTCAGAGGCCACAGAGAAGAAGGACTGGGCCCCTACTACACCCACTGTCATTCTTCGAGGACGGCACTCCAGTGAGATGTGATGTAGGGGCAGGAGTTAAGGTGCTGGACAGACTAAGTTGGGGGTGCAAAATGCCCCATGTATCAGGGAAACACTGAACAGACAAAAGTTAGATGGTTTGGTAAATATATATACTGTTTCCTCATGCCTTGTGGGCCCCAGATCATAGACGGGAATAAAGATGGCATATCTGAGGCTGGCCCTTCCAGAACTGAGAATTCATATCACACTCTTACTGGTTTCTTGGGTCTTTTATTTGTCCACTCCCCCACCCAGTCTTGGGTGAGGGGTCTGGCTCAGGGCATAGGGGTGGGGAGGGGAATAGCTCAATCATTGATAGCATTTCATGCAGCAAATAATTGGGGAGTGGAGGGAGGGAAAATAAATAAGTGATTGTGGTGCTAGTGTCTCCCACCCCCATGGCTCTGCTGGGGAAAGTGGGTGGTAGGTGACTGTCCTGATGGCTCAGGGCTGCAGATGGGAAAGGGAAGGTACAACAGTGTTTCCAGCTTCCTCCTTCTCTAAACAGTATCTAAGAGTCCTCCAGGTCTGCTCTGGCTTTTGACTTGGTATGAAGTCCCGTAGCTGGTGAAAATTTCTGTCCAGCAGTCACTTCCATGCTCTCTCCACTTGTCTGTCCAGTCAGTCCCATGCCTTGGCCAGAGGCTCTGCCATGCTGCTGTAATGCCAGTTGCATGGCCCAGATACTGAGTGGTCGCATATAGGCAAGGGATCGAAACACTCGACGCTGGCAATATGCCTCAGGTGTCTGGAATGCCATCCCCAATCGCTCCCACACTGTGCGGTAGCAGCCTTCAGCTGTAAGGAAACCCTCTTGGATGAGGCCCTATTGGGATAAATAAAGTACAGAGTAAGAATTAAGGAAGGGAATGAAGTCTTGGCTTTCTCAGAGATGACCTGGGATGGAAGATTACCTCTTGGATCATGGTAGCTGCCAGCCCGTAGACCACACCTACCCAGACCTCATCAGACTGAACACTGGATGTGTCAGGGACACCATCTGGCTGCATACCATTCACAGCCCCCATGGCTCCGCCTGCAAAGCCCTGGACATTTACTTCAAAGATTGTCTGGAGAGCTCGCATCACATGGGGGGTAGGGAATACCTGCCCAGAAAGAGATGGGGTCACTTCTTTAGCCAGCAAAGAAAGACACGTGAGGTTTTTTTTTTCCTCCCAGCACCTTGACCCATATCCCAGATCACTTTTATATCTTTCCCTCTTACCTCAGTATCCCCTTTTCCCAGTCCACATGCTCTCAGGAACCACTGGCCAGCACACTGGTCAGACATGATAATGCGGGATTGTGGCTGGGAGCTGCTATCATAGTTATAGTAACGGCCTATTTGGGTAGAGAAGGTAGCAGGCATGACAAAGCTGATGATTCACTACTTCTTACCCCCTTAAACTAATATACTCAGACCCATTCCAGAGCCAATCTCTCCCAGCACATGCTACCCTTCCCCTGAAGCCTGCCTTACCATTCCAGAGAAGCCTCTCATAAGACTCCCGGCCTCGACTCAGGATGGATGAGAACTTCTCCTGGACATCTTGAGTTCCACACGTGGCAGCCATTTGGACCATCACGGCCACAGCTGCCAGCCACAGGCCCCCACAGTAGGCACTGGCCAGGAATATAGGGTCAGGGTGATACCATCTCTATGCCATCACACACATACACTCTCTCTCTCTCTCTCTCTCATTCTCTCTCTCTTTCTCTCTCTCTCTCAGGATATAGGGTGAGAGACCAGAATAACACCCCTCTCTACTATTCCTGACCAGGAATGTGGGCTTGAGGGCCAGAATGATACCCTACTCACATTCTTCATTTCTAAGTATACCTGGGTCCTGTGGTGATCCATCCATCATAAGTCTGGTCTGCATAGCCCCCATTCTCAATTAGGCCATCCTGGTCCTTGTCAAACTTCATCTCAGATTCCATTACAGCCTGTAGTGGAGTACTCCAGGGCATTAAGACAAAGATCTGGGTTCAAGACAGGGCCCACATTTTCTCCTCCAACCCCAATGGCACGGTGCATAGGATTGCCATTACATGCCTGTACTTCTCCCAGTACATGAGCCATGCCCAATGGGACCTTACCTGACACACAGGCCACATATCCCTCAGGAAGCTCTCATCGCCTGTCAGGTAAAAGTCCCGATAAATCTGTAGCACAAACTTCAGGTTCAGATCTTTCCAATCAGCTGTGTCATGAATTAGGTAAGCATTGATACGAAGCCAGGGCTCATCATCTGGTGTCAGGAAATGGGATGCATGCAATTAATGAACCAACCAGCATTTATGAAATGCCTACCATGTACTGGAGATTCAAAGAAAAAAATGTAAGTCTGCTCTTCAGGGCATTTATTCTACTGTAAGAGAAAGGTACATATATAAAGATTTAGAGAATTATAAGGTTATTTAGGGAGGGAAAGCATGAGCATTTGGGGGAGAAGCTGAATCTTGAAGAAGTGAGGAGTACATTTTCATTCCTGGCAGGGGGATGGCAATGTTTGGAATTGGGAGAGAAAATGTATGGGAGGAACCATAACAAGGTCAGTTTGGCTAGAAGGTAGATGGTAGCATAATGAGGCTAGGAAGATAGGTTTGGGCCAGTTTTGGGCTTTAAAAGTCAAAGAGGAGTTTATATTTGATCCTGGAGGAAAAAGGGAGCTAAAGGAGTTTATTGAAGAGGGAAATGATGAGGTGAGATCTGACTTATGTTTAAGGAAAATCACTTTGGTAGCCAAAAAGAGGATGGACTGTAGCAGGGAAAGACTTCAGGCAGGGCAATCAACCTGAAAACTATTGCAATAGTGCAGGTGAAAACACTAAGGGGCTGAAATAAGAGAACTGTGTAAGTATTAAGAAGGGAATGAATAAGAGAGATGTGGAGGTAGCAATGGCAAGATGTGGGGTGAGGGAGACTGATGAATTAAGGACAACACCAAAAATGAACATCTTGGAAGACTGGAAGAATAATGACACCCTTGACAGAAATCAGGAAATTTGGAAGTGGGGTTAGGTTTTAACTGAAAGATGCTGAATTCTTGTTTGGATGTGCTGATTTTGAGCTGTCTATAGGAAATCAGTTTGATGCACCCAATAGGTAATTGATGATGTGGGTCTGGAGCTCAAGAAAAAGATGAAAGCTGGACAACAGGTAGGGGTCATCTGCACATGGATGGTAATTAAACCCATGGAGTTTATACGGAGCTGATAAAGTCAAGTGAGAGTAAAAAGAAATTGGGGAGGTGGGACGGATCTCCATATTAGGGCTGGGAATCCAAATACCTGGGTCCCCCACATCATGGGGAATCACATTTTTCTTCTTCACAGGGGCCGTCACACCACTCATTAGATATTTCCTCCGTGTCAAGTCTTCACTCAGAGTTGCTACAGCTAAGGGAAAAGAGACTTTAAGTGGTTGTGAAGGACGTTAAGAGATATATGAAGAGAGACTGTGGACATCTGAGGTGTGGGACAGGACAGGACTCTATCAGGGTCGAAGGGAATGGGGAGTGAGGTGTGCCAGTAAATATTTTTTTAGGGAGGAATCATGATTGGGGAATTCTTACCCATGTCATACTGAAGGCTGAGCTCAAGTTTGGGCCACAACATGATGAGGGCAAAGGAGGCATAGAAGTGGACATCATACGTGTTGTACATGTGGTACTCCTGTCCTGGGAGGAAGAGTCTCTGAATGTCCCTGGGTGACCACACCTCTAAACACTCCTGATCCTGCTCTGAACCCTTAGCTCCTACCAAACACTGACTGCCCCCTTATGCTAAGATTCTCACATTGCCTCCATGTCTCCCCATGTGCTTTCCCATACCCTCAAGGTAGGCAAAGCGTCCATATTCCTGCAGTGTAGGCCGAAGCTGGTTCAGCATCCCACCAAACTCCTCTATGGGTGTTTCCTCTGTAACTTCCAACCACACAGTACCCCCATCAGCCAGGAAGTATAATTCATTGAAAAGTGCAGACTTGTACCAGGCAGGCAGAGACCTAGAGAGCAGAGGTAGGGGAGAATTATTTATATACTTTTCATTAAATGTATTAAAATTTTTTTTTCTAAAAGTGTCAATATGTTTAGAACAGTTAAAAGTTTACTCTTAGAGAAGACTAGAGAAATGGGTGTTCTATTCATACCTATAGGAAATGGGTGGAGCTGCCTGAGTAAAGAGATGGGCACCTAGAGATCAGTACAGAATCAACATCAAGGCAGCCAAGTTTCACTGAAGACTAGCCTTAATAATTAAGTGAAATAACATGATACAGTTGACTACCAAGGACAGATGAATATATGGACCTTAAGACCCTATGTATAGTTAAACCAGTTAATTGGTAGCCAGATAACAGAAAGAAGATATTTCCTCACAGGATTTTTGCATCTCAGATTTCAGAAGGACTTCCATTTTCTAAGAGCCAGGAAATCAATGAGAACCTGTGCACCACCCCACTCCCAGCATCCCATCCTCCGCCCGTGATGTTACTGTACAGAATACAGCCATAGAGAAGGAGAAGAAAACACAGGCTTCAGGACAGGACGACAGGCAACTAAGATCTAGGACCGGGTTTCTTAACCTTTTCAGTGTTTCAGGCAACTCTGGCAGTCTGGTGAAGCCTACATGCCCCTTCTCAAAATAATGTTCATAAAATAAAATACATTTGATTACAAAAGAAACCAATTATGAAGACATGCAGTAATTAAAATATTGCAAAAATAAGTCCATGGACCCCAGGCTAAGACCCCATGCTCTACAGGGCATGGAGAAGCAACAGAGAAGAGAATTCAGTGTAGCAGGAGGGTCCTAAAGTAGCACTTGCATGAATCAGACCTCAAGCACTCCAGGGAGGAGGATGGAAAAAGAGCCACGTGAGTGGAGAGAGAAGGCCTCATCATCTCTGAGCCAGAGTAAATGAAGACAAGGCAGGGCTCAACCCACAATTTGTGGGAACCCAAAGACAACTTTTCTGTGCGGTTATGACTATAACGAATTTCAGTTTGAACTTTCCCTGTCTATGCCCTGGAGTGAGCACCCTGGAAAGTGAATGGTCTGGGGGATCCCATAAGTTGAGGGACAAGAAGACAAGAGCTGTTCTGTCTGTGAGCAGGGGAAGGCATGACCATACTATCCAGAGGAACTTGCAGGCTGAGCCCAGTAAGGTGGGGAAAGGGTCTAGGGCTGGAAAGACTCGCCATGACTCGGAGGCCATATCCCCATACCTGTCCTCCAGCACAGGGTTTTGCCATGCTGCAATTCTCTCCTCCCAGGATCTGTACTGGGTAAGTGCATAATGACAGAGGGCTGGAGCTGCATTTCCTTCTTGGCCAAAGAATCTAGTGTATCTCCTGAAAAAGGGATAGAAGATGATTATAAAGAATCTTTGAGCCACGTGAAGCAACTTCATACTTTATCCAGCCTCCCTACATCTTCCCCAAAGTTTGGAGTCTCACCATCACGACCCAACACACTACCCTCCCCACACCCACTCACTTCCTTCCTTTACCTGTAGTGGGCTTGGCCCCTAGCTCCAAACAGAACCTTGGGCATGTCCCAGGCCAATGCAAATTCCAGCTGGCATCTGCCTCTCCGAGGCAAATGGGCTCCTGCACACACAGCTCCACCTATGCCCTGTCCCTTTTGGGTTTGGGGGCTGGGGCCTAAGGATGACATAGGAATGGTCAGCAAAGGAAAGCCCCTACCCTTGGGGATCTGATATTCCTACTCAGCCCAGGACTATCTAGGAACCTCTTAATGGAGAGTTTGGGACACTCTAGGAGATGGACATGGAAATAATGTAGGTTCCTGGGTCGTCTCCCACTAGACCCTCTCCACCCCCATGAATATATCTAGTTACCGTTAGTTGTAACCCTCTTACCAGGATGGGAAGCAATCATTATTAGATTCTTCACCTATCAGACTATCAAAGCTAGGGACAAGTTTAACCATTCTCTAATCCATTTAGAACCCTTCACTCCTCTCACTCCCCCTTCTCCCCACCTCACCAGATGGGGAGTCCAACTGTCCATCCAGGAGCAAGTCCCGCCACACCTTCTGTCCAGTGCCATCAGGATCAAAGGCTGTGATATGAGTCACTGTGGTATTTGCCTGTCAGGATTGAGCTCTTAGTAAAGGTGGCTAATAGCAAGTCTAAACTGCCCCCTTGCAGACCAGATTACATCTTCTTGCTACCCACTCCCAGCAAGTTAGAAGAGTGAGAATGTAGCGGTTATAGTGAAGACCGTGGTGAGGATACTATTCTATTCTATTCTATTGATAACTGTAAATATGTAGACTTGTTTTGCATGATCCCCAGGGGTGGGATTATGAGAAGAAAAGAAGCTGCAGAGAGTGATTTCAGTTTAATCTAAGGCTATTCTATTCTAACGTGAGTTAGCCAGCAAAAATGCACATGGCCCTCTCTATCTGGCCAGGCCCGAACCCTGGACTATGTTTCCCATCCCAACCAACCATTCACCTCAGCCTTGATAGTTACCTAAAGCTTGCTCTGGGAAGAGGAATCAAATCAATACCACCATTGCTTCTGGAAGGATCACAGTGATAGATTCCTCTACAGCCCCACTTACTATCCCTGTAATTTCTCTGGCCACCATTCCCTTATATGTGTTATCTCCCTCTACTAGAATGTAAATTCCTTGAAGGTAAGAACTATCCTGTTTTATTTTTGAATCTCCAACACTTAGTATAATTCTTGGCACATATGTAACAAGTGCTTAATAAATACTTGCCATTTATCCATTCATTCAAAGCCCACACTTTGCCTACTTGATACTCACTGTGAGTCGGGCAGCCAAGGCCATTGTGTATGGGTTTGGGGGGTTTGGATGATGTAGCAACAATCCCTGAACAGTTTCCCCATCACGCTCTATGCAGAAGGGCTCATTCCATAGCCCTCCTGGGCCATCGTGCCCACCTCCAAGGCCATTCCTCATGGAGAACATGATGGATACTTCCAAATCCTCATCACCAGTGTTCTCCACATCCCACACGAATACCCCCACAGGTAGGCTGCTGTCCTGGGTGGGGGAAGGGAGAGGACAATGAGAAAGTAGACTCCAGCTATTTACCCTAAAACATAACCTTCTATCTTCTAAACCTTTTCCCTTCATCAAGGATATTGTCTTAGAGGAATAAAGGGATGATTCAGGCCTAAAGAGCTATACTGACAGGCAAAGGGAGCATCTGTAGAAGTGGGTGCTACCTGATTATCATCAGTCCAAGGTCAGGGATCAGTCTTACCTGATAGTCATGGGGGAGGATGGGTGTGATCTGGCGACAGGTCAGTGTGACTTGCTGCCCGGGCAGCTGGTAGACAGTCCAGGCTCGGGGGTAGAGTGCATGGTAAAAAGCAAAGAATCCACAAAGGCCCCAGTTCCAGCTCCGCAGGACGTTGGGACGCTCTAGGGACAGGACTTGCTGGTACACAGTCTGTCCTTCCCGCCGCAGGCAGACGGTGAACTTAAAAAAGGAAGATGGAGTTTGGTTGGCCTGTCAACACCTCAAATTCAACACCTCTTAAATCTTACTTTAGAGATAAGGAAATAGAAGCCCAGGGATCTCAAGTGAGTGCTTAAGGTTACATAGCTATTAAGCATTAGGCCATGTTTTACACCCAAATTCTCTGACTCTGAACCACAGGTTCATCTGGTTTGTCTCTTCAAGTCTCCTTTATGTATATATTTTTTGTTTTATTCCCAATGCTACCACAGCGGGACAAAGCTACCACGATTGCTTTCTTGGACTTCTTCAAACAGCTCCCTGACGAGTCTTCTTAAAGCCCTTCTTTTGTGATCTACTTACTCAAAAGCCTTCAGTGGCTTCCCAGCGTCTGCTGGATCAAGGCAGCACTCCTTAGCTTTGGCCTTCACAACCCAGTCCTATGCTACTTTTCCAGCCTTATCTCCAGCTGCTTCCCTACACAAACCACCTACTGCAGCCAGGATGGTCTCATTGTCCCCCAAGCATATGAGGTATGCTCTTTCCTAACTCCATGCTTTTGCCAAAGCTGGAATGACCTATCTTCCACTTATCTGAGCCCCCCCATTTTGAGAATAACAATTTCAGAATTGGAAGGGATTTAATCTAATCCAGATTTAAACAAGAGTCATGTCCTTTACCTGGCTATGGGTTGGCTTAAATGTCCTCTGAGGTCCTTTCTAAACCTGAAATGCTATGATTTTATGAGAAGTGACCATCTAGTTTCAGTTGGAAGACATAAGACCACAGATTTAAGGAGCTGGAAAGGACCTTAGAAATCATCTGGTCCAACCACCATCTCATTTTAGAGAAAGCAGAAGTTCAAAGGTGATGTGTCTTGCCCAAGTTCACATCCAGGTTTTAAACCTAGACCTTTTGACTCCAAAAATCAATGTGCTCTTCAGAGGTAGCCAACTCACTGTTTCCAGAGGAAGCCCACTTTACCTTTTGGTCAGTTCTAATTGTTTGGAAGGTTTTCCTTAGATTAAACTGAAATCACTCTCTGCAGCTTCTTTTCTCCTCATAATCCCACCCCTGGGGATCATGCAAAACAAGTCTACATATTTACAGTTATCAAGTATGATATGGCATAATGTTACCGGCCAAGTCCCACTTGAATCATACTCTCCAAGGAATGCTCATACTTGTCAATAAGACAGGGAATTTGGATCTGGACATGTTGAATTAAGATATCTACAGGACAGTCAGTACAAGATGTCCAATAGGCAGTTGGAGAGGAGAGACTCTGTGTCAGTAGAGGGCAGGGCTGGATAAGTAGTAAATATGAAGATCATAAGCAGAGATCGTAAGCATCAAATCCATGGGAGCTGATGAGATCACTAAGTGAAATAATACAAAAAAATAATACAAGAAGAAAAAAGGACAGAGTCTAAGGAAACAACCACAGTGAGGGGGGACGACCTGGATGAAGACCCAGCAAAGGAGACTGAGAAAGAGAAGTCAGATAGATAGTTAGTGGGGTAATCAGGAGAGACAAGTATTCCAAAAACCTAGACAGAAGAGTGTGACTGACAGAGTCAAAGGACATAGAGAGGTCAAGAAGGACAAGATTGTTAGTAATTTTGAAGAAAATGCAATCAGCCGAATGAAGTCTCAGAAGCCAAACCGTGAGAGGTAATGAAGTAGAGGCCTCTGTTATAGGTCTTTTCAAGGAGTAGAACTACAAAGTGGGAAGAAATATAGGATGACAGCTAGCAGCAGGAATGGATGATTCAAGTAAGGGTTTGAGGAAGAGAGGGAGACATGGACATGTTTGTAGGTGGCAGGGAAACAGTCAGTAGACAGAGACAGATTGAAGATGAGTGAGAGTGGGGACAAGAAAGGAGACAGTCTGGGGGAGGAGACAGGATGGAATGGGATCACTTGTGTGCAGGGAGAGGGGTTTGCCTTGGGAAGGAGAAGGGCCCCTCTTCATGTGAGACAGGTGAAAGACAGAGTAGTAAAAGGCACATGAGTGATATGAGATGAGAAGGAGAAAGCAAGGAGTTCTCAGCAAATGGCCTCAATTTTTTCAGTAAAATATCAGAGGCTGGGGAGAGGGAGCCAAAAGAGGCTTGAAGAGGGCTGAAAAAATGTGGAAATGAGCTGTGATAAATGGGATGGTGAGTTAATGAGAAAGGTATAAATGGATTGCCACATATTACAGCAATAAGGACCCAACTGTGATTATGTAATAAAAATTGGTAGTGGACAGTGTCAGCATGGTTTCATGATTTTCTCTAGTTTTGTTCAGCTGCATGTGTACAGGAACAAAGACAATGGATGATACAAGTGATCCAAGGGCACGAGTGATTATATAAAGGGGCAAGGGACTCAATAAAAGAGGAAAGTGTAAAGTTGAACTGGTTCATCAAGGGACCAAGACAGCAAAGGTAGGAGAGTGTAGCCTAGTGTAGGGGTGATGGCCTGGGAAAGAGATGAGAAATCAAGGGACTAGAAGTGATAATGAAGTTGAAGTGTTTGGAGTTGCAAGGCAGAGGGAGGGGTGGTAGGACACAAAACAGACTATGACCAATCAGATGAGGGAATTTCAGAGTTCATGAATATGGAAGGGGTACAATGTGTAGGTGAAGGAAAGAGCAAGGGTATGATAATCTTTGTATGCAGCTGAGGTGGGAGGAGTATGTAATGTGAAATGATTAAGTTGAGGAACTGTGAGGTTAGTGTGCTATAAGGAGTACATATATAGATAAACTAAAGTTCCCTAGTACAAAGACAGGAGCTGAGGATGAGATAAAGGTCAAGCACTGAAGAAAAAAGGATGGGAGGGTATCCTAGAAGTCAGTAGACAATAGCTTCCAGGTTATTAGATATGTTATTAAGTGAACCTTAAAGGATGAGAAGAAGTTACTGTGTGACAGTGAAATTGGGAGAACTTGGAAGCAACAATGGGGAAGCAGGAGTACTTTAATTCTTCCACCTTGACCAATGAATTGAGGGTAATGAGCAGAAGTGCAGCCAGTGCTCAAAACAGAGGCCAGGGGGCTTGTGTAATCAGGAGGGAGCCAGGCCTCACTGAGAACAAAAGGTGGAAGGAGTGGGAAAAGATGTAAGATGAAAGAAAATTTGTTGCCTATGGAGCAGGCATTCCAGAAAGCACAGGAGAAGAAGTAGATGGCTTTTGGGGTGAAGGGGGAATCTGGCAAAAATGGGAAAAAGGGATCGGCAGCGAGTAACCAGGGAAGAGGTTTGAATGATGATTGCTTGAGGGTCAGAAACACTAGGACTGAGAGAGTATGACCAGGAGGGAGTTAATCATTGAGAGAGTTTAAGTATATTTTCATCGTCCATAGGGTTTTAGGCAACTCAGGGCAGGGGACGGGTCTTGAAGTTAGAAGAATGATGTTATTCCCCCATCCCCAAAATAGGAGACATGGCTGGAAAATGGATGGAATGACCTTTCTCCTCTTTCCTGGAAGAAAGGAACCTGGTGCTCAATGGAATGGTGTTTCTCCACTTTCAGCAAGAGGCAGGATAGAATACCATCTCCTTTTCTGAAGGGATGTTGAAAGAGATGGGAGACCTGGGATGAGGAAATGCTTTTTTTCACTTACCACATCATCCAAATTCATATAAACATGCCCTTTTTCTCAGTGGTGGAACATATTCTTTCCAGAATAGGGAACAGGCAGGCCTTCTGCCCCAAATGTCCCCTGCAATGTTCATTTAGCTTCAGATAGTCTGTTTGACTTTATTTCCACTCTTCTTCCTCTATCCCATTGTTGGGATATTTAACCAGTGATTCAGACAATCTGGGTCTGACTTTGGGCTCTGCCATTTACTAGCTGTGCTACCATGAGCCAGTCTCTTAACTCAGATCTCTTCTTCCAAATCTGTAAAATAGGGAAACTGCTACTACATCACCTACCTCTCAGGTGTGCTGTGAGGATCAAGTGATATAATTTATATAAAGAACACCGTATATCTGGAAACAATACTCTTTATCCTCATGTTCTTTCTGAAGCGGCTCCTTGTTCCTCAAGCCCATGCTGGTCTTTCTACCCATTGTTCTATTACAAGGCCCACTATCTACCACTTATTTTTAGCACTTAAATCACAGTCTCAGAAGGAAGATAGCACCTTCTAAGTGCTATGCAATGTCCTAAGCAATTTACAAATATTATCTCATTTGACTGTCACAACCAACCTGGGGAGCAGATGTTACCATTATCTCCATTTTTACAAGTGAGGAAATTGAGGTAGACAAAGGTTAAGTGACAAGTCCAGAGTTAGGAAGCTAGTGTCTGATGACAGATTTGAACTAAGGTCTTCCTGCTACCAAGCCCACTGCTATGCTACCTGGCTGCCTCAAAAACCGCTTTCATGTATATTTAAGTCCCATCTCTCCCAAAAGACTATAAGCTCTTTGATGGCAAAGGCTATGAAGAAATTAACCTTCTTTGGTAGAAGTTTATCTATCATCAGCATTATTATATGTGTTAAGTAATTTTAATGTTGTAACACTATTGTGACAGGAATCTGCAAGGTCACTACTCTGGAGGGACTTGAGTGATGTCATTAAAGAGAACCCATGGAAGACAAGAGATCAAAACCTGACAGCCTCATTCATTGGTTCAGGACCTAACAGTCTTCTTTGCTCTACAAATGAACTCAGAACTTTGGGCATCCCTCAGACCAGAAACATGAAAAGTCAACAGGGAAGTTAAGTACTGAAAAGGGAAAAGATAGGGAGTTTCATGATGTATAGAGGCTCCAAAGGAAGGATGATCCCTGTCACTGAGGTGATGTGTTGCTAGTGGGTGTAGCACTTAGACCAACAGGTTAAGAATTTGAACGTCATTACAGGGTAGAATCAACCACAGAACTAGTTAAATACACTTCAGGCAAATCAAATAAGAGAGACAAAAACAGGTTAGAGGTGAATCAGGACTGGGGAACCTGCAGCCTCAAGGCTACATGTGACCTTCTAGGTTCTTAGGTGGGACCTTTTGACTGAGTCCAAGTTTTACAGAACAAATCCCCTTAATATCAGGATTTGTTCTGTAAAACTTGGACTCAGTCAAAGGGCCTAGAGGGTCATGTGTAGCCTTGATGCCACAGGTTCCCCACCCTGGAAGATATTAGGATCATAAGGTTTCAAGCTCAAGATTATCCAGTCCATTTTATGAGGGCTGGAAACCAGTAACTAGTAGAAAGGACAAAGAAGACAAGATCAGTGGAGAATGGCCTGCAATTCAAGGGGAAACTTTGGGAACCAAATAAAGAAGTACTTTGTTTATCCAGCGGCCAGTAAAGCAGAACAATTCCAGGGCAAAGGAGATAAGGTGGGGGTTCATAACTGAAAATAATACTCAAAGCAGGTTCTGGGAAGGACTGAAATCCCACAAGATTTGGCAGTGGTGACAATCTGAATCTACCTCAGGCTAAAAGCTGGAGTATCTCTGTTCATCACCCACTCTCTGGTATCTACTCCAAAGAGGTGACATAAGAAAAAGGAGCAGAGTCGATGCTGTAAAATCTGTGCTAGCCAAGCCAGTATTGAGTTAGATGTTAAAGTTGGAATCAGAAATCTGTACTCTATGAGCTTATTTCCTTTTATGCTTTCATTCTTTATTTTTATTTTCCTTGAGTTTCCCAGTTAAAGTTCTTTTTTTTTTTAATTTATTTTATTGACTTGTTTGTTTACTTTTAGTTTACAAGATTCAGTTCCAGAGTCACTTGAGTTTCTGCCCAGTTAAAGTTCTTAAAAATTCTAACCTTGTTTCTACAGAACCAAAGAAAAAAGGATTTGTTCAGGTTAGGAAGATAAATGGCCCTAGGAGTGAGGTGGCCATGACAGCAGAACAACAATAGCCTTGGGAAAAGCTTTTTTAGAGCTAAAGTAGGTACTTACTGTCCTAACCCTAGAGACCCCTTTTCTAGGCCTCTAAATATATTTTTTCATTCAGTTCTTCAAGGATTTGTAACTTCAAACTGTCTCTGCTCACAGAGATTGCAACCAAAACACAAGGGTAAAGACAAAGCTAGATGAGGATGCCAATCCTCTCCTACCTGGGCTACTCTTCCTCAGGGACTAAGTCATAGCTCCTTGTTTGCTCTTTCTGTTCCGGGGTAACAAGGAGGCATAAGTAGGCATGTGGTGAATTAAATGATTTTCTTTCACATCCTTCATCTTACCACTCTCCTCACCTGGTCAGCCATTATGGTTCGATGCTGGTACACCCCAGGGTCGAGCTGCCATCGACAGAACTGGCCCCTCCAGCCACGAGTGATGGTCCCACCTCCAATGCCACCCAGTGGACAACCTAGAGACAGAGACAGAGGTCAGAGACCAATGCTTGAAGGACAGAAGGGGAGGGAGGGGGATGGGAAAATAGTGGCAGTGCAGTGACAAGCTATAAATGAGACAACATAAAGTCACCTCTTATTCCCTGGACTATAGGGAAGGAGCTTTTTTGTTTGTTTTAAAAGGTGGGGAAGTGACCTCTTTTCTCCTTTTCAATTTCCCGTCTGAGGAGGTTGAGACTTTTTCTTTGAAAGTGAAATGAATGAGGTCTTTGCCTTTTCTCCCTTGAGAAGTGCTCACCGTAGATTTGTCTCAGGGGAAGGCAATTTAACATGTCTATGAATGGAGTCTTCTTCTCCACCTGTGTCTTCTGGTACCACCATTTAAGATACCTAAGGGCAGAAATGACACTGACAGGTCAGAGAGGTAGTAGCAGCTCCACCTATTTCCAAATGCCTTCTACATGTCCCCATAGCATTTCAAACTTAACATGGCCCAAACCAAAATCGCTTTCTTCCCTTCTAGGCCAATTTCCCAATCTTTCTTATTTCTGTCAATGACAAATAAACTCTTGCAGTCAACCAAGTTAACCTTAGGGACATCTTTGAGGGGATTTGAAGAGGGGAGATTCTTCTCTAGTCCTTAAAAGATTTATTCCACTAGTGATCTTGTCACATTTTCCCCCATGAAATCCCTTCATATCATCCTTTTCTTTTCACTGCCACCAACTCAGTTCAGTTTCTCATCATTTATGAGCATAGATTTAGAGCTGGAAAAGAACTCGGAAGTTATTCAATCTAACCTTCTCATTTTCCAGATGAAAAGGAGGCCCAGAAGAGTAAGTGATTTGCCTGAGGTCACACAATAAGGGGCAGAGCCAGGGTTTGAATTCAGGTTCTTCTATTCCAAATCCAGCACTCTTTCCACCTCACTACACTACCACTAAGCTCTCCTTCTTACTCTAACCTGTTGCAGGATTAATCTTAAAACATCACTTTCTTCACCTTACTTCTTGAACAAAAACACCTTTAATGGCTGCCCAGCCTCTACAGTCGGCCCAAACCCAAACTCCTCAGCTTGGTACTCAAGGTTCTCCACAGTCTGGTCCCATTCTATATTGCTAGGCTTGTTTCTTGTTATTTCCTTATTTGAGACAGCCTGAGGGATCGGGAGGATACATGAAGGTGCCATTTATAGAAATGAGGAAGTCAAGAGGAAACCTGGTTTACCAGGCAAGGTAATTATGGAAATAATGACTGTGTGACCCACCAGTTCTTCAAATTCAACAACACTGGTTTTGGATTCAAAAGACTTGAGTTAGAGTCTGGACTTTGGCACTTGCTATCTGTGGAACTCTAAATAAATATCCTGAGTGTCTGTTTCCTCATCTATAAAATATGGGTAACGACAGCTATACTGTATATAACTACATACTTTAAATATCCCTCAGCACGTGGTAAAACACTCTATCAGCAGGAGTTATTGTTATATGAATCATGACTCCAATCAGCCTGGAATCCTCATTGCCTCCACGTAATGTTTGTAGCCACACCCATGTTTTTGCTTGTGATGTTGGCTCTTTCTGAAATCATTTTACCCTCTTTCTCTATTTAATTCAAATCCGGTGTTTCAAGGCTGACAAATGAAATTTCCTTTTTATTGTGTGGGCATACAACAGAACAATATACTGAGTAAATGACTACAGTGTGGAGAAAATGCTAGGAGTGCGAGCTTTAGAAAATATAGTCTCTCCAAGCAATAAACCAAAAATAAAGTCTAGTACCCAGATATAGATATAAATGCAATATGAAGGCACTCCTTTTTTCTCTCTGATAGGAATTTTAAAAATGAATGTTCTTTGAAGTCTGAGGGAAAAGATCGTTATCTTTCAGATGAGGAAAAGCTTCCTGAAAGACTGACATTTGGGTTGAGTTTTAAAGAATTAGCAGGAACAATATGATGAAACCTACGTATATGAAAGGTTATGATGACAATGCTATGAAGAATGGATTGGAGGGAACAGGAAATGTAGGTGAGAAGACCTGTTAGGAAGCTACTTCAGTAGAGCAGGCTCTTAGGGCCTAGGGTAGTAGCTATAGAGACAGTGAGGAAAAGGCAGATTTGAGAGATTCTGAGGAAGTGGAACCACTAGGATTGATAGGACATGAGGGAGAAGGAAGAGTCAAAGATATCCTCAAGGTGAATGGTGATGCCATGTATAGAACTAGTAAAGGAAGAAGAGGTTTAAAGAAGATAACAAACTTGACTTCTGAATGTAGGTGTTGTAAGATTTAGACAAAAAAGACCTTAAGGAACATCTAGCACAAATCTCTTGCTGTACAGGTAAAGAAAATGAGGCTCTGAGGGCTTAAGTTATATGTTTCGGGACAACAAGTGAGCCAATAGCAGAACTAGGGTCTGATGTCAGGTCCTCTGACTTTAAATCTAAGTCTTTTTTCAATATGCCAACTGACTCCTGAGAGGCTCCTGAGACATCCAGGGGAAGCTGTCTTATGGGCAGATGAAGATGGAGGTCCGTAGCTTGAAAGGAAGATCAGGAAGGGAAGTACAAATAGGGGAGCTGTCGGCATAAAGGTAGTGTGTGAAGATCTGGCAGAGAGTGAGACTGCTGAGGTGGGAAGTGCAGAGAGAATTAGGTTGGGAGCTCCTGGAGAACAGAGACCACCTTCCGGCCTTTATTTGCATCTCTAGCACTTGGTCACTTAACACAGTGCCTGGTACATAGTAGGCTTAAAAAATGTTCACTGACAGAGAGGGAACCAAGGTCAAATTCCTTGGAAAGCCTCAAAAGACTGGGAAGTAGACAAAGAGCCAGAAATAAGGACAAAGAATTAGTGGTCATAAGAACCAAGAGATTGTGATCTCTCCAAAGTTGGGGGATGAAGGAATACCCAGCAGGAAAAGGTGGTCGATATCAAAGACTATAGAAAGGTCAAGAAAAATGAAGAATGAAAGAATTGAAACTGGACTTGGTGATTAGAGGATCCTTAATGATCTTGGCGAGAGAAATTTCAGTAGAGTTATGGTTGTGGAAGCCTCATTGCCAGGGGTTGAGAGGCCCTGGGTAGTGAAAAAGTAGAGAGATCTGACATAAACAACTTTTTTAGTAAGTTTAGTAACAAAGGGAAAGACAGTAATGGATATCTGATCTCTCAAATAAGACAATCAGTTGTTTAGGACCCGAACTATGCCTTAAATCTTTATGTTTCCCCAGAGTCAAGAAAAACACCTTGCAAGTATTAGGTACACAATAAATGTTTGTTGATGGAAGGATTAGCTCCAACCTCATCTAGTTCATTAAGTCTTCCCCATTCTAGTCTATCACAACTTCTGTTGCCTTTTGAAGTTTTTTTAATACTATTAATTTTAGTAATCAACTACCTCGATGAAACATTTGAACAATAATGATATAGGTTTCATCCACTTACACCAACTAGATTTAAATTCTTGAGAGGGCACACTAGTTCACAGGGCATGGCACAAGTATTTAATTAAAATAGACTGAATAAATTAACGATTGATGGGGTGAGAAATAGAAGAGATGAAGGCGTAGACATGAGGTGAAAGAAGTGGGATAAACAGTACACTCCAAGGGAAGGTGAGAAAGAGGAAAACAGAATTTAGATGGAAAGAGAGAAGGCACAAGAAATCTGGGGACAGAGTTGGGCAAGAAGTTGGGGGAAGGTGGGTTGAAAGATTAGGTAGGAGAGTATGACTTAAGGGAAAGATAAGAAACAAGTTTCTACCCAGCTGGGACAGTGCTGACAGCAAATTTATGTTACATAAACTCAAATGATGCCTTATTGGTGTTAAGTGATCCTTCTATGCCTCCCTTATTACCTCACTATACCATTCTCTGAAGCAGCTCTTGTAAAACTTTTCATCCTTCCTCAAACCTCCCATGGCTCTACCCCTCCCCCCCACTGTTTCAGCTGACAATCTTATCTCATATTTTAGTGAAAAAATCAAGTCCATTTGCTGAGCATTCCCTCTTCTCCCTTCTCATCTCATAGCACTCAGGTGACACTATATCTTCCTTCACCCATTTCACAGGAAGAGGTGACCCTTCTCCTTCCCAAGGCAAACTTCTCTACTTGCACAAATGATCCCATTCCATCTGGTTTCCTCCAGCAGAGTGCCCCTCTTTCATCCCCACTCTCTCACTCTTCAAGCTCTCTCCATCTACTGACTGCTTCCCTACAAACATGTTTTGCCTACAAACATGCCTATGTCTCCCTCTCATTGTCAAAAAAGCCCTTCTTGGGGTGGCTAGGTGGCGCAGTGAATAGAGCACCAGCCCTGGAGTCAGGAGTACCTGAGTTCAAATCCGGTCTCAGACACTTAACACACACAAAAAAACTAGCCGTGTGACCTTGGGCAAGTCACTTAACCCCAACTGGCCTCCCCCCCCCCCAAAAGCCCTTCTTGAACCACTCATCCCTGCTGCTACCTGTCATCCTAGATTTCTTCCAATGTTTGTGGCTCAATTCCCTGAGAAGGCCGTCTACAATAAATGCCTCCACTTCTTTTTTCTCTTTCTTAGCTCTCTACAGTCTGGCTTCTGATCTCATCATTCAATTGAAACTGTCCTCTCCAAAGTTATCCATGATGTCCTAACTGCCAAACCCAATGGCCTTTTCTCAGTCCTCATCCTTCTTGACCCCTGTGTGGCCTCTGACATTGTCCATCACCTTCTTCTCTCTCTATTTTCACTGCATAACTTTGTCCTGTTTCTTCTCCTACCTCTTTGACTGCTCCTTCTCAGTCTCCTTTGCCGATCTTCATTCAGGTCATGACCACTAACCAATCAGTTTCCCTACTGGGCTCTGTCCTGTGCCATCTTTTCTTCCTTTATACAATTTCATTTGGTGATCTCATCATGTTCCGTAGATTGAAAGATTGTGTCTATGCTGATGATTCTCAAATCTACTCATTCAGCCCTAACTTCTCTGTTGACCTCCAGTTTTGCTTTTCCAATTGCTTTTTAGACATCTTCAACTGGACATCCTGTAGACATTTCCTATATCTCTCACTCTCTGCACCTTTATCCAGTCTGTGGCCAAAGCCTGTTGGTTTTGCCTTTGCAACACTTCTGTAATACAGCGGTTCTCAACATGTGGGTCATGACCCCTTTGGGGGTCAAATGGGGTCGGCTAAGACCATCGGAAAACACATATTTCTGATGGTCTTAGGAACTGAGACACGGCTCCTACATCTGTCTCCAGGTGGGTCCACCCACATGCAGGTACACCCATATAAAGTATTATGTATTAAAGGGTCCTGGCATTAGGAAGGTTGGGAATCACTGCTGTAATAGCTTCCTCCTAAATCTAAATCGAAGGTCTGACCACATCATCCCCCTACTTGATAAATTCGAGTGGCTACCACCTCTAGGATTAAATACAAAATCCTGTTTAGTATTCAAGGCCTTTTATAATTTAGCCCTCCCTACCTCTGCAGTTTTCTTATAACTCAGCACTCCCCCCTTCCCCAAGTACTCTCTGGTCCAGTGACATTGGTTTTTTGGCTGTTTCTCAAACAAGACACTCTTATCTTTTGGCTCTGGGAATTTTCACTGGCTGCTCCCAAAGCCTGGAACACTTTCTCTTCTCACTGTCTCCTGGCAGTGCCAGGAGCCTCAGCTAAAGTCCTATATTCTACTGGAAGCCTTTCTCAATTCCTCTTAATTTTAGCACCTTCCCATTGTTGATTATTTCCTATTTATCCCCCACACAGCTTGTCTGTACATGGTTTTATTCTGCATGTCTCCTTCCCCCATTGGACTGTAAATTCCTGGAGAACAAGGGCTATCTGTTGCTTTTCTTTGTGTCCCTAGGGCTTAGTGCAGCATATAGTAGGTGTCTGGTAAAAGCTTATTGACTGACTTACTGACCATGAGCCAGACAGAGCACTATTTCTCCTTCCCTAAATCCCCTTTCTCTGATAACACCCTTTCTTGGGTTCTTCTCTCTCCTTTCATTTAAGAGCAGCCTAGTCATTCCTTTTTGGCTTGTCTGGCTTTATTTGTAAGTTCAATCATATCATATAGTGTCATCCTTTGGGCTTCCCTCTTTGCCCCACCCTACATTTTCCTTACTGAGGTACCCCAACTCCCAATTTCATTCCACTTCCCTGTGTCACAGCTCCTACCCCACCCTGGCATGGGGAAACTGAGGTCCCAGTCTGGATTCAGGATGACTCAGCCTGTGCTCAAGCTCCTCTGAATTCTAGGGTCCAGGGAAGACTTAGCCATGCATATATTACCACTCCTCTTACACTTCCCCAAGACCTCCAAGATGGATCTCAGGCTCAAGTCATTCAGGGGAAAAATCAGATTAGGCTGGTGCCCACAAAAAGGCCTATGGAGTAGCCTTTTCTAACACAGAGTTATGGCTAACCAAAGGGAACTTTGTCACCCTATCTCTCTACACAAGGTGGTGAAACTTGACCCTACTCAGTATCTGATGTGGGAATGGCAGAGGACCTGAACCCACGCACAGACTTTATTAGGTCTGGGGTGGAGAACCTGCAGCCTCAAGGCCACATGTGGCCTTCTATGTCCTTGGGTGCAGCCTCTTGACTGAGTCCAAGTTTTATCAAACAAATCTTTTTATTAAGGGGATTTGTTCTGTGAAGTTTGGATTCAGTCAAAGGGCCACCACACCTAAGGACCGAGAGCACCACATGTGGCCTTGAGGCTGAAGGTTCCCCACCCCTGATTTATGGCCTTCAGGGTAGTAGTAACATTTGCTTGTAGTTTCTTCTTATCACTCTTTCTTTTCCCAACCTTAGATATAATCAGTTCTGGGTTTCTTTTCCTTCCCTTTTCTCCAGCTGTGTATTTCCTAACCAGACTCAGGGTCATTCTCCCCTGTCTATCCTACAGCCACCTGTTTTGTTCATGAGGTTCATGTCATCTCACTTTTGGGGGGGGGAGATAGAAGGGAGAGAACCATGGCTCTGAAATAAACCTTGGACAGGTTCTAGGATAAATGGAAAGCTACATTAATGTCTCTGATAGTGTTATCATCTGTCTTTTTTCTTTTGAAGGCATCTCAGAGTGATTATTGATTATTAAATGCAATTATTAAACTACACATTATCCACTGAAGCAGCTGGACTAACACTTCTAAGTTTCATTTCAGCTTTAAATCTGTGATTCTTGGAGTCAATGCAAACTGCCTCCCACCCTGACTATTCCCCCCAATCCAGAAGGGGTCAGGGTGAGCTTTTAAGGAAGGCTTAGATGATAGAACAGGTTGAAATTCAGAAGATGTTTATGGTTTGGTGGGAATCTAACTCATGGTACCTTGGATGCTGCCTCACAATAGTCATAAAGTCAGTCCCTACTTATCCTTCTCTTGCCCTGAGTGACTAGTCATTGGGAAACATAATCAGTAGCCTAGAATGAAAGCACAAGAGTTCAGGAAAAAGGGGACAGGAAGGGCAGGGTCTAGTAGTCTTACTTCTGGGCAAGGCAAGGCCCTGAGTTTCCTAGAGACTAAGTGGTCAAGCTATGATATGCAATCACTGCAAGACCCCATTTCTTTCATTTTTCCCTACCTTAAATAATAGGGCAATGGGAAGGAGAAATACCTCTGGAACATTAAAGACACTCAACGTTAGCTTAGATACGGAGTCAGAACCAAGGAAACACTTACCGGACACCCATACCCAAGTGCCTCATCAAGTTGCTCATGGAGATGTTGTTGGCATGGAAAGGCTTCCTCTTCTCAAGAAATTCATGAGCCAAGCAGATGCGCCAGCCAAACTGGGGTACCTGGTGGCCCCTGGCTGTGCCCTCATAGGCAGCCATCAGTTGCCAGGGGTCTTCTGGGATTCCGTTTGGGTCGTTCCTCCCCTTGGTGTCCTCCGGGTTCTCACAGTCTGGAATGTCCTCTGGGCTTCTATAGCTTGGGCTCTCCATGTTTTGGGAGCCACAGCTTTCTGTCCCAAGGGTCCCTAGGTCACCCTTGATTCCTCTAACGTCGGGGGTCCCGGTCCCCAAGTCGCCCTCCATGGTTCTTGGTTCTGCAGACTAGAGCTCCGAGTCCAACGTTAGCAAAATTCTGACCCGGGCACGGTCTTGTCAAGTTTCTGGGCTCACGGGTGACCCGGACTGCGTCTCCTGCGTCGCTGCCCTCGGGCTTACCCAGTCTTTCTGGGCGACTGATGCAGGCAGAGATGAACTGAGCCAGGGCCGCGGAGGAGAGGCACTGAATTACTTCCTTGAATCCGGGGTGGGAAGGGCTGGACCTGGATCTCCTGGTCATGGGTCCAGAAATGATACAGGACAGCGGCAGGAGGGGCGGGGCGGGGGGGAGGAGCCCCTTTATCGGGTCTCGCAGGCCCCGCCCCGCCCTGCGGGCGGACCGGACGGAGGCGCCAGGTCCCAGCCCCTAAGCGGCCCCGTTTCCGGCCCTGGGGGACCAGCAGTCCCGGATCCCGGATCCCGGATCCCGCCCCCCACCGGCTTTTCGACCGGAAGAGGCTCCCCCACCGTATCAGAAGGGAAGTCCCGCCTCCCGGGCTGGCGCGCACGCACGTCGCTGTACGTCACGCCACGCCGCGCCGCGCCGCGCCGAGCCTAAGGACTAGGAAGTGGAAGCACTGACCGGCCCAGGTAGCCCGAGGTTCCGAGGGTCCACAGGGAGTCCTTGGGGCGGGGCCTGGGACAGCAGCGATAAATCCGGGGAAGTTGCTGCCGGGGGAGACTTGGAGTGGGACGGGGTGGGGACTGGAACAACCTGGGGCGCGGAGGTACCGGCCCGCCGCGTCTGGCTCGTCCTCCGCTTCTCCAGCGTCTCTTCTGGGGGCGATCAGGTATCTTCCGTCCCGATGGCCTCAGCCTCAGAGCAGCTGCATCACGTTCCCCGGGTAACCCCGGTGCTGGTCTCCCATCTCCCCACTTCCCTGGGCTGGCAGCCTCCTCGCCTCCTTTCCCGACTCGAGCCCTGCCGCCGGGCCGTCCTTTGTGCACGGGCTCCAGTCTGCTCTGCACTTGAATTGCCTGCGGACTTGTTTGCATGTGGTTTTCTCCTGCAGATCGAGCTCTTGAGAGCAGGGACTGGTTGTTGCCGTTCTTTGTAGCCCCAGCTCTTGGCACAGAACAGGCACTTAAGTAGATGCTTCTTAACTGATTCCCCCCATCCCCAATCTCCCTTTGCCCTATGTGTTCAGTGCTGACATCCGATCTCTGCCATTCCTGTGTAGAGCTGCTCCCAGGGCTACCATGATTGAATTGGTAGCAGAGCTGAGTCGGGGCCCCGTGTTTCTGGCTGGGGAGGCGCTGGAGTGTGTGGTGACTGTCACAAACCCCTTATCTCCCACGGCCACCTCTGCATCCAGGTACTCACTATGAAATGGAAGGAACAGAGAAGAGCTCTGTCGTGTCACTGAGGGAGGGAGCCCCTGACTGTCCTTGGGATTGTCAGTTTCAATAACAGTTCTCTCCTCCATTCTCCCCTCTTGATTAATGTGTTTCCTGTATGTCTCAAAAATGTTTATAACACCTACATCTTGTTTCTCACTTGATGGAATATAAACTCTTAAGGGCAGGGACACTTTCATTTTTATCTTTGAATCCTGGGCACCTGCACTTTGCACCATTCCTGATATATAGATACTTAGCAAATATTTGTTGATTGATTGGTTAACCCTTTTGATTGGCACACTCTAATCTTTGTGGGGAGTGGTATCCCTGACACAGGACACCCCTGTACGATGACCTTGCCTTCTAAGATTGTTAAACATTTTCCTTCTGGAAGTTCTTTGAGGTCTGTGGTTTTCAGGAGCACTTGCTTATATGACTTTAGGATAGAGCTTAGGAGATCAGGATTTCTTGGGGCTGGAGTAGGGGGCGGTGAGGGGAGGGAAGGGGAATGGGCATCCACAGTTTGTGGGGATCAAGGACCTGCCTTCTGTAATACTTGTCCCTTCACCAACAGTGAAGCATTGGCCTGGGCCAGTGCCCAAATACATTGCCAGTTCCATGCCAGTGAGAGCCGTGTGGCACTGCCCCCCCCAGACTCCAGCCAACCAGATGTCCAGCCTGAGAGCCAGACTGTGTTCTTGCCACACCGAGGTTAGGGACACGTATCTTTTGTTACTCAGGGCATAGAATCTGCCTTGACTAGATCCTTATTATCTGAGGAAGTTGGTATTGCTATATAGGGGTTGGGTAGTGCTGGTGGTATTGCTGTGTTATCCCTGTCACAGGGTTGGGGAGAGTATCAGGAAGTGTCAGTGTCAGTCTCTGCACTTGTTATCTGGGTTGGTCATATGGAGATGAGATAACATGCCCTGTCATATAGTTGTGTGTATGACTGTGACTGTAATATGGGAGGGGTCACTGATGATCCTTGTCACACAGGATGAGAGTAAGATTATTGGATTGCATGCCCCCATCATAGCCAAAGGAAAGGATGGCCTAGGAGTTGCATGGCATCCTAAGTACAGAAGCTGTCATTATTACTTGGCATCCCCTCCCCACTGCTTTCATGGCTTCCTCTGTCCCTGCCTTTGTATCTTTCAGTCTCATCCAGTTTTACTGGTCTCCTCTCTCCAGGTGAGCGGGGTCAATGCATCCTATCTACTCCTCCAAAGATTCTGTTCTGTGACTTGAGGCTAGACCCTGGAGAGTCCAAATCCTGTGAGTAGGGTGATTTTCTTTTTTTTTTAATACCATCTACGAGCCTCCCCATAGCCTGACAGGACCAGGCATATATTTTCTTATTCCTGATTTTTTCCCCACCCAGATTCCTACAGTGAAGTGCTTCCCGTGGAAGGGCCACCATCTTTTCGGGGTCAGTCTGTCAAGTATGTCTACAAGCTGACCATTGGCTGCCAGCGGGTCAACTGCCCCATTACTTTGCTTAGGGTCCCACTAAGGGTGCTTGTGTTGACTGGTGAGTGGCAAAGTCATTGGAAAGGAGAATGGTAGGGGAGACATTAGTCTTTGGGGTATGGAAGGAGAAAAACTTCAGGGAAGCTTCCCATTTCCACTAAAGGGTGCTATAGAATGGTAAGGATTAGGGCCCTGGGGAATAAGTTGAGTCTCATGTTCTCATGATCTCTTCCTATGTAGGAGCTTTATGTGTTTCCAGACATATAAAAGTTTCCAGCAGGTTTCCTGACCTGCTCACTATTTGTTCCTTTATAGTTTCACTGTTCTATCCTTCTGACACTCTGCCATCTCTTTTCTCTTTCTATTCTGGAGACCCACATCTTCCTAATCTGTTTCCAATCCCCCAGCACTTCTTAAACCACAACCTTTGTTAACTCTCCCAGTATACCCCATTTCCTTACATACTATATCCCAAATTCTCTCCTTAGGTTTCCAAGATGCCCTGTTCCCCCAGGATGAGGCTGTGGCTCCATCTAGCCCCTTCCTGGAAGAAGAAGAAGTAGGTAGAAAGGACTCACGACTAGCAGAATTGGCAGGAGAGTTCCTCATGGCTGCCACATCCCGTCGCAGTTTGTGTAAGGATATTTCTCCCCCAAAAAGCCTCCCTTCAGAGGTACCTCTGTGTGTATATTCATAGACCAATTTGTGAGGAGGGCTGCCTTTTGCTTCACCTTATATAAGGATGCCTTTCTCAGAAAAAAAAAAAACTCCTCTCAGAGACACCCTCCTGTGTAAGTTCAGACTAGTTTGTGAGGAGGATTGCCCTCAAGTAATTCTAGGGTCAGGGAGCTCTGCCTCATGCCTCACCCTATATCACCCATCCTGTTTGAGCCATCTTCCTCCCAGTTTGTTGCCACTCTAATCTAATCCCTACTGGTTCCTTAGGAAGGGACCTTTGCTGGCTTGGGAGTCCTGGCTCACAGATTTCCATTCTCCCTGTCCCCAGATCTATACAATATCAGCGACGGTCGAGGGAAGGTTGGGACCTTTGGAATCTTCAAGTCCGTGTACAGACTTGGGGAGGATGTAATAGGGACACTGAACCTGGGGGAGGGGACTGTGGCCTGTTTGCAGGTGAGGGGGAGAGAATACCATGGGGGGAATGGGGGATGGTGTTGCAACTTGAAGTTGTCCTATTTCATATGGATGGGAGGCTGGGAAGGAATCTATGAAGGAAGTCTTTTTAGGGGTGGTGAGCTTGGCATATCTAAGGTGGTGGTGGGAATTCCCTACGGTGGGTTGATATAAAGACTGTGTATTTGTAAAGAGGACTATATGTTGGAACATCCTATCCATGCAGTGGCCACTAATTTCCACTTGTGAATGCCTCTCCCTGTCATCAGTTCTCAGTGAGTCTACAGACAGAAGAAACTGTCCAGCCTGAGTACCAACGGCGCCGGGGGCCAAATGGGGCTCCATCTGTGTCCCATGTGACTCATGCCCGACACCAAGAATCCTGTCTACACACAACCAGAACTAGCTTCTCTCTTCCCATTCCACTAAGCTCTACCCCAGGCTTCTGCACGGCCATTGGTGAGGCTCTACACTGATGTCTCATCGCAGTGCTGCCCCCAACTGCTGTGGGATGGGACTACACTTTGTGCGTTCCAGATATATTAATTCCCATCTTTCCCGCCCTTTAGATCCTGCAATTTGCTGAACCATCTCATCTTACCCCCAAACCCAAGCAAATACTCAGACTTGCTGCTTCTGTGATAATCCCAACATGCTTACTCCAAGCTACCTCATACTGGTCCCACACAACTTTAGGTTGTTTGTTAGCTGCTTGCCACCTACTGCATGATCTGGTCTGAGGATCTCTAGTCTAAACATTTATAGAGGGGTCTATGACCCTCCACCCTCAGCTCTAAGTTCCCAGTCCTATTAACTATTCCCCTTTCCTCATATTTCTTATCACACTTACTGCTGCCTCCATTTCTGTCTCCCCCCCTTATCTTGCTGCTTTCTCCCCTTCATTCTGACCCTTCACTCCATCTTTTTTCTTCTAGTGTCCTTGAAGTGGCGGCTACATTTTGAATTTGTGACATCTCGGGAACCAGGTTTGGCATTGCTTCCACCCTTGGAGCATCCTGAGCCTGTGGTCTGGACAGGACCTGAACAAGTGCCTGTGGATACCTTCAGCTGGGATCTCCCCATCAAGGTGCTGCCCACGAGCCCCACCCTGGTCTCCTACGCTGCTCCAGGCCCCAGCGCCAGCAGTGTCACCATCTGATCTGGGCTCCAGTTACCCATCGTAGCACTACTGTACTTGGACACAGCATGAGAGACAGACTCCTGTGTGGTCCTCTCCTTCCTTTATGGGGTTCTGTGAGTCTGATAAGGGACTCCACGGCAGGCATTTGGCTGTCCATTAACTTATTTATTTAGAATAAATTCACAGCTGCTAGTGGTTTCCCTGGAGGTGGCAGCAGCCGCAGTGGGCAGGCAGGCAGCAAAGTGGATGGTTGGTGGAACCTAGCTGGGACGTGGTCCAGGGGCCCCAGAGTCAGGGGTATTGGCTGAGCCCCATTCAAGGTCAGGGGGGCCTCCCCTGCAGGGCAGGTGAGGGTCCGATTTTTGTACTAGGGAGATGTGGCAGGTCCCTTCCTCCCGTCGTACCTCACACCCAGCTGGGAAGTCGATGGGATGCTGGGACCTAGATGAACGTCATAGGTAAGGAAATTGCACAGTGAGGTGCTGCCTCTTCCCACCAGCCCTGCCTCCAGTCAAACCATTCTATTCCAGGAGCCCTTGTTTTAAAAGCAAGAATAGGACTTGACTTCTACACTAGTCATTCTCCTACTCTGTACTTTCCCCATTCCAATACAACATATTCTTCCTTTTTTCCACGCCTTAACCCCTTTTGTCACATCTCATAATTTCTCTGTTGTCCCAAATCATTTCCCTCCTCCATGTCCCTCCTTTCCCCTTCCCAGTCAGGCACATCATAGCAACCCCAAATCACTTACGTATCGCAACACCCCACACCGATGGGATGTAGGCAGGTGCAGTGGAAACAGTCGCTTTGGAGCCAGGATTCACCCAGGGTAAAATATTTCCCCTCATAGTGACAGGGAGCTGAGGAGGAATGAGGAAAGTTAGCAGGGGTGGCATGCCTTATGAGAAGAGCTTTGGCCTGGAGTGGGAGAATTACCGTACTCTGTAATTTTTTATTTTATTTTGGGCAGGAGAGGGATGGGAAAGAAGGGAAAAGGGAACATCGTGCTATAAATAAAAAAGGATACTTGTGCTAAGGATCAGGCTCAGATCATCTTCCTTCAGGCCCCCAGTTTCCTGTTTCTCTGCTCTCCCCTCTTCCATCCTTTTTACCTTGAGCTTGAAAGTAGCATTTGCTGTGAGCTCCTTGCAGTTGCAAGAGGAGTAAAATCATCAAACAGATAGTTCCCCAGCTTCTTGGGGTCCCCTTGATCCTCCCAGACCACTGCCTCAGTGCCATTCCTGCAGGGCTAACTTTCACAGACCCTACTTTATTCTTGCTTAGAACCTCTGTCTTGTCTCTTCTACTTCTCTGTTTCCCCTCTTAGTCTGTCTCCCCTGGGCTCTTGTCTCACACCATTCTATGCCCTCTGCTCTTGTAGGCACGGGGATGTTTATAAAGTGAGGACCCTGGCCCCCTGCTGAGGAGAGCTGGAAAAGTTGTAACTTGGTGTTTCCTGGGGTGAGGGCATGAAAACAAGAGGTCCAGCTTTAACAAGCTGTGAGAGCTGATTCATGTCCCAGCACAGCTTGGGAGGGGTGGGAGTTGGTGGACATGGAAGGGGCACTGGACTGGGCAGTTCCCCAGTAAAGAGAAGTGGGAGGGGTAGTGGACTGCTAGGTGGTCCCCAGATCTTTTCCTTAAGCTAGAGAGGAGGGAGCATTTTTTCCCTTTTTTCTTTTCACTCCTTCCCTCCAAAGTGGGAGGGTGTAGGGTATTGGGATTCCTGCCTGGACCGGAGGGAGGCATTTCCTGGGGACGGTTAGTTCTGTGTCGAAGCCAAACCAAGGAGCAGCAGTGGGGCACGACGGCCAGAGGCTCCAGGAAAGGGAACTAACATTGCTTTTGCCACCTGGAATGAAGAGAGGTCCCCCCACATCTGAGATTGCTCCAGAGATGGGGCTACTACCATTCTGTGGAGCTTTCATCCTTTTTACATATCCCCTTCTCTTCCCTTCCCCATTATGAAGTTTCCTCCCCTCCCCCCAAGTCTGTTAAGAGATAGACTTTCCCTTCACAGGTGGCATCTTTACACACAGGTGAACGTTCTCTTTTGTTCTGAGATGGGTTTGAGGTTTTCCTTCTGAGGTAGGGAATATCAGTAGCATCCTAGAAATGGATTCCTCCCATCCAGATGTTCCAAAGATGTCACTCTCCATCCACATAAGCAAGCCTCCCTTCCAAGCTTCCCAGTGGAAATTGTACTAAGCTAGTGTGGACAGATATACTTGGTTGAGCATGGACAGAACAGGCCCTCTTCACGCCTCCTAGGTTAGGGTAGAAATGGAAGGTCTTGGGAAGAAGGGAAGCAAAGTCTGGAGATGATTTTTATTCCGATGTTTTGCATGTGTCTTATTAAAACTTCTCAGAAGCCTTCCACTTAAGGTAGAAGAGGATAAGTTATCATGAAAAAGACTTGCTCGAGCCTTGTATGTTGGTTGGATCTTATGTAATGGGCACTGCTTATGAGGGAGATTTACAATTCCTATCTTTAGAACAGAAGAGGTTATCCCACCCTTTGTAATTCCCCTGGTTAAAGCTGTCTTTACTGCCCTCCTGTGTTTCCTATTACTGGTTGCCTCTATCTCATGTCCCTAATATGTCATTCCATTCTTCATCTGTGTGCCATCACAAGATTCCTTAAGGTGGGCAGTGGAGGCACCCTTGTGTAAGGGCAAGAATGCTGAATTTGGAGACAGATCTGACTTTGAATCCCAGCTTTGTTGCTAGTTGTCTGAACGTTCGTAGGCCTCTCTGGACCTCAGTTCCTTCATGAGATTGTGGGAGGAGGGCAGATGGTTCTGTGCTCCCACCATTAAATTTGTATTCTGGAGCTTGTTGATTCTGGTCCCTGTTTCCCCCTTGACTCTTAAAGGGAAGGTTGGTGTAGTCTTAACCTTTCCCTGCTCTATGTAAGCAGCCTTTCCCCTTCCACCCCAAATTTTCAGACTGAGGGAGAAGCACTTTTCTTAGTCCTGCTCTTTTTGATTCACTTTTTTTTCCCTGTTCTTGACAGTCCTCTGTGAAGTGTTGAATAAATTGACTCCCAGATTCCTATTCCCCCACCCTCATGTGATGTCCATTCTTTTCTCATGCCACTGCCCAAATTGGAGGGCATTTCACTCATCTCTGATTTCCCAAAACGTGGTTAAAACTTCCATAAATCCCCTATTGCCCCATCTCTCCTCCTCTCCAACAAATCCTCTGGCTCTCCTTCTAAGTCCATGTTCCTGCTTACTGAGCACAGGTTTGGGAGTGAATTTTAAAGAACCCTTGCACCTCTACCAAACTTCGAATGGAAAGCCTCTCTCTTCACCCCCAGCCCCCTTCATCTAGCATTCTCCCCACATTCTAAGTGATCTCCAAGGAAAGAGAGCTACTCTGCGTCTGGGTCCTTACCCTTCCCTGGTTAGCACGGAAGAAAGTTAAAAAATTCGTCCCTTGATTTGTGTCGAGAAGATGCTGGGTACCAACCTGCAAAGGTCTGCTTGGGACAGTTTGCTTCGAATGCAGTGAGTCAATCTAGCAACCCCACTGACCACTACTTGGAACTGGTAGTCTTCGAGGTCTGTGGAGCTTGGAGACTGGCTAGTTGCCCACCCCCCACCCCCTCAAGCTGGTGGCCTGCAGTCTGGGGTAGTGGGTAGAGCCTTGGAAGAGTAGAACCGATTTGTCTAGGAGGAACCTGGAGGTCTGGGGTTCTTGCTGGGCTGTTGAAGCAAACGTTAGCAGATGGACTTTGGCTCCAGGTGGGGGTGGAATCGGCCGTTTTGTTGGAACGTTGGGGGCGGGAGCAGGGATTGTCGGTAGTTATTAGTGCCACAGGGTTGGGCATCTGCATTTTAAGGGAGGTTTGGCATTCGACTCTAATTGGGGTGGTAGAGATGGGGGTCTTCTAACAGGCCGCGGGTGTGTTGCGTTCCAGGTTGTGGCTTGGAGATGGGGAGGTAAAGTTTGGCGCTGGCAGTGCGTTTGCATAGCTGTCGAGGGGCAGTGTGGCATCTTTGGTGTATACAGTTGGGGAGGGGGGTGGAGGAACGATGGCTAGGAAGACTACGCTGTGTACCCGAAGAGCGTTAGTGGGGGTAGGGAATGTGGGCGTGCGCTAAGGGCCTGGGCTCGGCGGGGGGGACGTTGGCTCCCGCCTGTATCCGCGGTGCGGGAGGGAGAGGTGGGGGTGTGAGCTGGCGGTTGGCGCACGCGGTGCTTGTCTTCGGTCCTGGGGGGTGGGGGTGAGCTGGCGGTTGGCGCGCGCCGGCCCCGCGGGGACAAGGAAAACATCCGCCGGAGGCCGGGCCGGGCCGGGCGGCGCTCCAGGAATCCAGGGCAGGTGCGCGGCTGCTGAGGAAGTGAGCATATTCCGGCCCCCCGGCCTGCAGGCAGGCCGGCTGGCCCTCCGGGTGAGTCACCCTCGGACCCCCGGTCTGCTGCACGGCCGGTCAGCCGGATAGGCGGGGAACCTAGTGGAGGGAGCGGGGATTGAGGGAGGCCAGGTAGAGACGGCTCTGCTACCCGCGCCCCAAGATTCTCGTGCGAACCCCACGAGTGTGGTTAAAATTCACTTTTGTGCCTCAGTTCATTATAAATTAATTAGGCGTTTTTAAAATGCATTCTTTATGCTCAGGGC
This sequence comes from Pseudocheirus occidentalis, assembly GCA_028646575.1. Classification (NCBI taxonomy): domain Eukaryota; kingdom Metazoa; phylum Chordata; class Mammalia; order Diprotodontia; family Pseudocheiridae; genus Pseudocheirus; species Pseudocheirus occidentalis. Next base: position 126,795,497 of record CM053599.1, read on the forward strand.
TACGGACACCGAGGGGACCCCAAAAGGGGTGCCAGACTGGCTGCTTTGTATTTGCACGGTGCTTGCTAGTCTGCAGAGCTTTGAAATCTCTTGGCATCTATGCTTTGACTGGGCGGGGTGGGGTAAGCGGGTGCTATTACTCCATTTTAGAGGTGAGTAAGCCGAGGCACGCGGCTGAGCTAGGGCGAATGGCCCAAGGGCAGAACCCATTGTCCTAGTTTCTAAACGCCAGTGCCATTTTAATTTTTGAAAAAATTATTGCCGGCCTCCTTTCCTCCTCACCCCCTTCCATTACTGCCCTCAAGGAGCTTATGATCTCACTGGGTTGATAGTCAACTAGCATTTATTAAATATCTCAAGATAATAGGTAGTCCCAGCTCTATGTATACCTAGCTTGTTAATGTGCCTTACATGCCTATGAATGACCCCTTGGGAATGGCTGGCCGAGGAGCCGTGGTGATGCCTAACCTTCTTAGCTGCCCCTGCATGAGCATCTCCCTCCGATCTTGCTTCATCTTGTTTCATTTCACCCAAGGTTTAGTGTAGGGTCGTGTTATGACAGTCTGTATTTAGTCTTTTGTTGAAAGCAAAAATCTCTCCTCCCCAGTTTTCCTTTTTGTAAACGCTAAAGCAAAAACCTGTTAAAATATCTCAGAAATGTGGTATGTTTGCTTGGGAATAGGTGGAAAGGCTGTGCAGTGCATTCTAGGGGACTTTTTTTTTTCAGGAGCTCTTTGAGAACTTGAGAGCGGGGATTATCTTTTGTTGCTTTTTATCTCTAGTTCAGGCAGCTCGGTGACTCAGTGTTATGTGTCTAGAATCAGAAAGACCTGAGTTCAAAATCTGCTTCAGACAGCTTACTAGTTGTGTGATCCTGAGGAAGCCATTTAACCCTGTTTGCCTTAATCCACTAGAGAAGGAAATGGCAAACCACCTCAGTATCCTTGTCACGAAAACCCCATGGAATCCTATTGGCTGTGCTATGGTCTAGGGGTCATGAGATGTTGGACAGGACTGAACAACAACAACAACAACAATTCTAGTACATTGCATGGCATTTAACAGGTAATAATAAATACTTATTGACTGAATTGAGAAATTCTGTGTAGAAGCAGGCCAGATATTTTCTCTTTGGGGCTCTTAGGGGAAAAAAAAGAAAAGGTTGTAATAGTTCCTGGCTTAGACCAAGAAGTATCCCTGAAGATTTTTACTAGCTCCAGGCCACTTCCTTCAGAAACCTTGCCTGACTCTTCCTCCTGCTGGAACACCTGTCCCAGACTGTGGGAGGTACCATTGAAGGTGTGAAGCTGGGGAGAGAAGGCAATACCAGTCCCAAGGGAAGGAGAAATGTGTTTTTAGCATACCTATGGTGAAGGTGAAGCTTTCAACATTCTTAGTCCTAGATAGGTTATTATGTATGGTGGTTCAGTTTTGCAGTATTGTAGGCACAATGTTATACTTAATGGGTTAAAATTTGTGGGCCAATGTTGGGAAAACAACCACTTTGGATAATAACATTTCTAAAAAGATCTATTTTTGAATAATATTTTATTTTCCTCCACCAACATGTGAAATTTTTTTAAAAACATTTTTTAAGTTTTGAATTCCAAAGTATCTCCCTACCTCCCTTACCTCTCCCCTTCCTGAAATGGTAAACAATTTGATATAAGTTATACATGTGCAATCATGCAAAACATTTCCACCTTAGCTATGTTGTGAGAGAAAATACAGACCAAAAAACAAAAACAACACCCTATGAAAGAGATAAAATGAAAAATAGTATGCTTCAATCTGCATTCAGACTCCATCAGTTCTTTCTCTGGAGGTGAATAGCATGTTTCATCATGAATCCTTAGGAATTGTTTCGGATCATTGTATTGCTTAGAATAGCTAAGTCAGTCACAGTTGATTGTCATTCAGTATGGCTGTTATTGTATACATTTTCTCCTGGTTTTGCACGTTTCAATTTGTATCAGTTCATGTAAGTCCTTCCAGGTTTTTCTGAAATCATTCTGCTTTTCATTTCTTATAGCACTGGAGTATTCTATTACAATCATATACCACAGCTTGTTCGGTCATTCCCCAACTGATGGACATTTCCTCAATTTTCAATACTTTGCCACCACAAAGAGGTGTTATAAATATCTTTGTACAAATAAGTCATTTTCCCTTTTTAATTATCTCTTTGGGTTATAGACCTAGTTGTAGCATTGCTGGATCAAAGGATATGCACAGTGTTATAGCCCTTTGGGCAAATTGTTCTCTAGAATGGTTGGATCAGTTCACAACAACAGTGCATTAGTGTCACAATTTCTCCACATTCCCTCCAACATTTATCATTTCCCTTTTCTGTCATATTTTCTGATGGGTGTGAGGTAGTGCCTCAGAGTTGTTTTAATGTGTATTTCTCTAATAGTGATTTACAGCATTTTTTTTAATATGACTATAGTTAACTTTGGTTTCTTACTCTGAAAACTGCCTCTTCATGTCCTTTGACTATTTATCATTTGGGGAATGACTTGTGTTCTTATAAATTTGACTCTATTCTGTCTGTATTTGAGAAATGAGGCCTTTATCAGAGACACTTGTAAAGATTTTCCCCACCTTTTTGCTTTCCTTCTAATATTGGTGGCATTGGTTTTGTTTATGCAAACCCTTTTAAATTTAATATGATTAAAAATATCAATTTTCAATATCATAATGCGCTATTTCTCTTGCTTGTTATAAATTCTTCCCTTCTCTGTAGATCTGACAGGTAAACTATTCCATGCTGTCCTAATTTGCTTATGACAGGTACGGGGAACTTGTGGCTTCAAGGTCGCATGTGGCCTGCTAGGTCCTGAGATACAGCCTTTTGACTGAGTCTCAAGTTTTACAGAACAAAACTTTTTATTAAAGGGATTTGTTCTGTGAAATTTGGATTCAGTTAGAGGGCTGCTCTTGAGGACCTGGAGGACCACATGTGACTTTGAGGCTGCAAGTTCCCCACTTCTGGCTTATGATATCACCTTTTATGCATTAAACACTTATCAATTGTGACTTTTATCTTGGTATATGATGTAAAATGTTGTCTATACCTAGTTTCTGCCATACTGTTTTCCAGTTTTCCCAGCAGTTCTTGTCCTAAAAGTTGGGTTTATGGGTTTATCAAACACTAGATTACTATGGTCATTTGCTACTGTGTCTTGTGGACCTACTCTGTTCCATTGATCCACCCCTCTGTTTCTTAGCCACTACCAGATCATTTGGATGATTGCCGTGTTATAATACTGTGTGAGATCTGGTCTAGCTAAGCCACTTTCCTTCACATTGTTTTCATTGATTTCTTTGGTATTCTTGATCTTTTTGTGACCAGATGAATTTTATTTTTTGTAGTTCTATAAAATAACTTTTGGTAGTTTGATTGGTATGGCACTGAATAAGTAAATTAATTTAAGTGGCGTTGCCATTTTTATTATATTGGCTTGGCCTACCCATAAGGAATTGATATTTTCCCAATTCTTTAGATCTCAATTTATTTGTGTGAAAAGTGTTTTGTACTTGTGTTCACATAGCTCCTGGGTTTGTTGGCACAGATAGACTCCTAAGTATTGTGTATTGTCTACAGGTTTTTAAAGTAGAATCCTTCTTTCTTTTGCCCCAAACAGCTATTTTTAATGCACTTGTTTGGTATAACCCATTTGTCAGCTTGGTATTGCCTGTATCCATCTGCGATAGTGGATAGGATAAAAAATATTTTATGATTTCAAAGACTCTTATGGATAAAAGTGGACCAAAGTATATGATTATGGCATTATAGGTGAGATGGGAACTGAGCTGGACCTTGAAGAATGGATTGAATTTAGATACCATTGGGGTTGGGTGTTTTAGGTTGAAGGAGCCACTTATCAATGTGTATGGTATCATGGGTATACAGGTGCTATTGTGGTGACTGACTCATTTGGAAGGGGTTATGTATTGAGGAATAGTAAATATTAAGCTTGGGTTGGGGGCAGCTAGGTAGCACAATGGACAGAGACCTGAGGTCAGGAAGACCTGAGTTCAAATTTGACCTCCGACACTAACTGTGTGACCCTGGATAAGTCACTTAGTCCTGTTTGCCTCAGTTTCTTTATCTGTAAAATGATGTGGAGAAGGAAATGGCAAATCGCTCCTGAATCTTTCTCAAAAAAACCCAAAATGAGGTCATGAAGAGTCAGACGCCACTGAAACAACTAAACAGTAAGTTTGGGTTGACAGAGATAGGATCAAGGTAGGGAAAGCTTTCATTATTAAGATGAGAAGTTTTGATTGATATGATCCCTTTTATAGTGAGTAGCCATTACAGGTCTTTGAGCAAATGAGTATCATGATGATACACAGTTACTGTTTAGAGATAAGTAGCCACTGTTGTTTGTCAACCATTGTTTTAAATGACTTTTCATTTTTGTTTTTGTATCCCTAGTGTTTGACACATAGTAGATATTAAATAAATGTTGTTGAATTGTCCTTTTTGAATGAGTTGGTTAGGCATGTATCTATATTCCAGTGAATCTGTTAACTTGGTAATTTTGATTTAACTTAATTTGCATATTGTATACTTGTTCACTAGTGTCCAACTCTTTGGGGCAAAAATTTGCTGTTTTCTTGGTAGATGGGGTTGTTTGCCATTTTGTTCTCCAACTTAACTGAGGCAAACAGGGTGAAATGACTTACCCAAAGTCACATAGCTAGTAAGTTTCTGAGGGCAGATTTGCATTCAGGGAGACAAAGTTTTCCTGACTCTAGGCCTGGCACTCTATGCACTAAGCTACCTAATTGTCCATATAGTGTACATTTAGCAAATTATAAAAATGACTTCTTTAAATGTGAAAAGTGAAGTATACTCTGTTATAAGAATTAACTGAAAACAACAACAAAAATGTTTTCCAGCTAATTGAACCAACAAACACAGGGACTATTGAAAAGCAGTGCTACCTTTTTTTTTTTGCCTCTAAATTTTATCTTAATTTAGTCTTATTTTTTTTCATTGATTTAGCTCTTGTCTGTGTTCTTGGGATCTCATTTTAAATTATCTGGATAGGACCTTAGCACTTTTTTTTTTCTTTGATATGCTTCCCATCATAATTTATTTTATAATTCTTCTAATTTCTTTTCAAGTGATAGGATTTAGATCTAGGGGGGAAACCTATAGTTTCCTTCTATTAGACTCTTATCATCACTTTTAACTTAACTTGTATTTGTAGATTTCCCTGAGCCAAGAGTTTTACAGTTTTTTTCCTCCCTACTTCATATGGAAACATGGCAGAAGTTTCTTGGAAGTAATTCAGAGTATTGCCACTAATTATGATTCCATTTTAAATTTACTTTAAGGTTTTGGAAAAGGTCCAGAGCTTCTATGTATTGTGAAGTGACAATGACTTCTTGGCAATTTTTTTCCCCCTAGTTTTTTCAGATAAACTTTTATTTAAAAAACCTCAAAATTCAATGAAAAATTTATTCAAAACAATAACTTAAGTATCAAGATAAAGAATAAACTCACAAAAGTAATTAACTTTTCTATATCTTATGGATAAAGATCAGTAGATAAAAATAGAAATTTTATTTAAAAATATGAAATATATCAGTATATATGGGACTTAACATATCAGTATGCACTCTAGATTTACATAAAGTAAGACTTAAATAGTTGGAGTAAGTCATTGTTCTTGGTTGGGCTGTGCCAACTATAATAAAAATGCCATTACTACCTAAATTATTTTCTGAATTTATTGCTGTCCTAACTAAACTACTAAGGGAAATGATTACTTTGCACAACCAAACAAAAAATAACCATAAACATTTGTTTGGGGAAACAAAATGTCTAGAGGTTTAAAGAAAATAATGGGGGAAAAATAAAATGAATTGATACTCTAAGAGTGTTTTATACCAGATAGAAGACAAGCCTTGGAGTTAGGATGCTGTGAGTTCAAGTCCTTCCTGTTGTGTAATTTGAGCAAATCATTCCCCCCTCAGTATCCTTAACAACATATAAGACTATAAATTGTAGAAGAATAATTGCTGATCTTCATGGGTCAAGGAAATTGCTGAGAGCTACCTTTGCTCATGGGGCTTTCCCTCAAAATTTTTTAAAAATTTTGTATAACTTGAATAATCTTGGATAATGTTATTCTCTCTTAACACTGACACATATGTGAGTATTAGATCTCTGTGTCAAAAACATCAGCAAAATCTAGTTTAGAAAATAAGTACCATGATGGCTAATTCCTCTGATAATGTTTATTTTTCCACTTAGATTTTGTTCCATTTAGATGTTAATGTATTTAAAGCTCATGTTGTAATTATTGCTTTTTGCTCACTAAATCTTACAACAGCCTTTGACTAAAAACAAGAACACTCTGACCAGTTTATATTTAATTCCAATACTCTGTTTTATTCTGGACCTGTTGTTTTTGTCTTGCTTTTTCAGTCAGCCTTAACCTGTATTAGTAACTGTGTCTCATTCCCTTTATCCTTTGCCTTCCTTCATTCCTGTTCTGCTCTGTTGGGCACCTTTAGAGGAAAACTTCACACTGACTTCCTCTACTATAAATTCTTTCTTTCCTCAGTTCTACTTTTTTCCTTGCCAATAAGCACTGCTCCTCCTCCTTTGTTGATTCTCTAGCCCACAACTGTTTCTGGCTCATCTCTCTCTTTTAACTCTTTTAAGTTCTTCTTCATCCTACTTGTTCACAATCATATTCACAATTTAATGTTCTTTTATATTGGGCTTTTCTATTTCCATAACCTACTTTAGTTAATCACCCCCACTAATGCTGTATGACATCTGTTCTTCATTCTTCCCTATTTGAAACAACTTTATGTGCAGTTTTATAAGCCCTTGAATCATATCTCTCCATAACTTCAAGTTCTTAAGTCTTTTCCACTTTTTTTCCTTTGTGAGGTAGCATTTTCATACTTCAAAGATCACTGATCTGAGAGCTAGAAAACCTGAATTATACTTGTAGCTCTACCATTAATGAACTTCCTCACCTCATGCAAGTCACTTCTCCTCACTTGGGTGACAATTTCTTATCTGTAAAATTAATGGATTGAACTAAAATGAAATGTCTTTAAGATTCTTTACAACTCCAAAATCCTGTGAATGTCTATGGGATCAATTTTTCTTACCTCTGGTACATACCTCTCTTTAAGGATGCTAACGTCTCCCAACATGTAGTGCCTTTATTTTTTTTTTCTTACTGTTCAATCACTTTTTTTAACCCCTTACAATCTTGTTTCCTTCCATTTCTTATCTAAAAATGCTTTCATGAAAGTGATCATCTAATGGCTGAATTGAGGGACCTTTTCTCACTCTATCCTCTACAATCTCTTTGTAGTGTTTAACACTGTCAATCACCCCCTCCTTGAAACTTCTTGCTTTTGACCCTGCTCCCTTTGTTTGGCTATGTCTCTGATTGCTCATCTGTCTATTTTTTCTTTTCTTCCCATTTACTATATAGGCATTTCTTGATGTTTTTTCCCCCGAGTCCTCTTTTTATTTCCATATACTTTTCTTGGCAGTCTGATCCTCTTCCAGTGGCTTCAGCTATCATCTCTTTCCAAATGGCAATCAAAATCTCTATCTCTAGTTCCATTCTTTTTTTTTTCTTAGTTTGGTTCTGGGATTTCATTGGTATAAGGGACCCCTGACTAAGAAATTCCCTTTACTAATAAAGCTCTGCAACTGTTTTAGAACCTATAGTTTTAGACAGTTTGCCTTGTCTAGGATCACAGAACCAGAGTGTATTAGAGGGAGTACTCGAACCTAGTCTTCCTGACTCCAAAGCTAACATTCTATATTGTATTTTATCTTGAGCTCTAGCCCCACATTTTTAGCTGTCCGTTGGACCTGACTACCTGGATAATTTGTCAACATTGCAAATTCAACAAACCAGCTCTTCATCCTGAATTCTTTATTTCTAGTAATGGCATGTCCACTTTACTGTGTACCAAGGTTCTCATGTCTCATCAGTCAGCAAGTACTTTTTATTCTCTCTCCCTCCTTTCTCAAATTGATAGTATTCAAATCTTTGTTTTCTTTTCACCTCCACACCTTCTTTGCCTTTTGATTGGACTATTGGAATAACTTCCTCACATCTCCCTACTTTTAATCTCTGTTCCAGTTTACCCTGTATAATGCTTCCAGTGAAACATAGTGCTGATAATGCTGTTCCTTTGGTTAAAAGCCTTTATTGCTCCCCACTGTCTGCAGAATAAAGTAAAAATTCTTTAACAGGTTATTCAGGGCCCTCCGTGCTATCTTTTGGTCTCGGTTTTTGTTTTTCTCTTTGATCACTCTTTCTTGTCAATCTAGGTTACTAACCAGTTTCCCCCAAATATGACCAAATATGACCCCTGTGCCCCAGTCCTTCCTCTGCTTTTGTTTAATCTTTTCCTGTATTTAGAATAATTTCCTTCCCTTTCCCTGTTTCCTGTATTAGGTTTGTCTTTGTTTCCATGTGGCAATGTATTTCCTTATCTACCTCCTACAGTCAAGAGTCTAGTCATCCTTCAATATCGGTTCAGTGTCTAGCTCCAGACCAGTTAAACTTCTTCCTCTGTTACAGACCGAGTTCAGCCATCTCCATGAAAATTTCTTAGCTTCCTTCAGCCCGAAGTAGTGTCTCTCTTTGGTACTAAGCTGGCATTTTATATTTCTTTTGTGGCATTCATTTCTGTGTATATTGTAGAAAGGGAGTTGTATGCATGCTACACACTTTTTAGCTACCCACACTGTAAACTTTGAGGGCAAGGACTATAGCTTATTAATTTTTATTTCCCCCCCAGTCCCAAGCACAGTGCCTTGGGCATAGTAGGCACCCAGATTTTTGAGTTGGAAGTAGTTTTCCAAATTAACACCTCCCTTTATCTGTTATTAATATCTGATATCATTATTAGATTGGAAGCTTCTCAGAGGGCAGGGAATGTCTTTTTCTTCCTTTTGTATCCCCAGTGCTTAGCACAATGTCTGTGACATAATAGGTGCTTAATAAATGTTTGGTGACATTTATAGATGTCATAGATCTTTACCCATAGCGTAATTATGGGAGGCAGTATTGCTTAATGGATAGTGTTAGTAGACTCTGAGTCAGAAAGACCTGGATTCATAGCTTACCTCTGGTATTTACCTTGTTGTGTGACCATGGGCAGCCTGGTCTGATGATCAGTTTCATCTGTAAAATGAAGATAATAACACTTGTATCTGCTTCACAGGGTTGATATGAGATAATATTTTTGTAGATTTCAAAGTGCTATATATCTGTCAGTTAATACCATAATTATTTTAAAATGTGTTAAACTCTTGTCAGATTCTGTATAGAGAATTTATAGGCCTATTCTCTGAACTCTTGGTGTGTACAAAGACATTGATATAAATTTACAAATGTATATATGGTTAACAAATATTTAATTACAACATAAATATGTATACACAGTATATATTGCATTCTATATGTGTATGAAACTACATATGCATAATATTGTACATATATATGAATAGAGAAGTGCACATTGGAGTTTAAACATAAGGCTAAATCCATACCTGGAATAAACATCTGAGAGCAGCCATGAAAATTCCCTGTGTACATTGAACAGGGATGAGGGGAAATAACTCTTCAGGATAATCTGAGAGAATGTAATGAAGGGCAGAGTTTTAGGGATTGGGAGAGGCGTCTTGGTGGGCAGGAAGATGATGCATTGCTAAAGGGGTTAGCCAAAACAAATTCTAAGGTCTCTGCCAGCTCTAAAATTCTATGATAAGTGGGAGGGGGTTCCAGGAATATAAGAATTGCTATACTGTGTTAGACCCAGGGGTCTGTTGGCATTAGGGATATGTATGGACAGACCTACTTTTTCTCTTTGATGTCATCTTAAAAGATCAGGAAGATATCTCCAATCATCCTAATTTGCCTTACTCAACCTTTGCCAACTTCTCAGTCCTGTCTTCAACCCTACTGAAGCTGCCCTTATCAAATTCTCTACCGATGACTTCTTGGCAGAACTCTGAAATCCTTTGCTAATTTTTCACGACTACATAACACTCAGCATTCAGTAAATCTTAAAAAATAATCACTATCTTTGAGTCTCTGGATTTTTCTAGGGTTGGATGAGTCTGAGGTTTTTTTTTTTTTAAACCTCTATACTTTAACATAGGACTTTGTGTGCATATCATTGTTGGGGGCAGAATGTTTTCCTGTAAAGGAATTTGGGCTTTCTGTTTAAGGTGAGATGTTTATCACTCCCACTCTTTTCTTCTAATGGTTTGGTCCTACTTAGCATTTCCTTTTTCTGTTTCTAGATGTCTTCTTTGTCTGTCTCCCGCAGCCAAAGCCCACGCTGTCTGCCCAGGTGTAGCTTGAGTCTTTAGGAACTGCTTCCCATATCTCTGCCCTAGGCTTGACCCTGCAATGCCATACTTGCTGCATTACCCACATTTTTCCCTACCAGTCTTCCCCCTCCTTCAGTTTTGCTTCCGCTCTTGGCACTACAGTGCCAACACAAATAGGGAGGCCACAGGTTACCAGGACAACCAGAGCACAGGAAACCGTAAAGGTTCAGGGCTCCCACAGGCATTACAGACTGTGGCTCAACTGCCTTGATTTCTCCCCAGGGAGTCAGCCACACCTCTCATCTACCTACCTCCTTCCCCTAAACTACCCAGTCAGTAGCCCTTGCCTGAGGTAGAAGTGTGTGTTCAGGATTGGCAGATACCCAGGCCCAAGCAAAGAGCTGGGTCTTCTTCATCTTCCACAGATCTGATTTCCCTGTCCTGGAAATATGGAGTGGTTTGGGGTAAGAGGGAAGACACTGTAGGTCTTCTCCAGAGTTCATAATGAGCAAAGATCCACTTCTGACTTTTTCATTTGTCTCCTTGCTGATAGATATTGATTGGAATAGAAGGATTAAAGATTTTCCGAGTGGGTTGACTCCTTTAGGGTTTATCTTCAGTCTTTGAGTTATGACAGTCCCATTTATATCTACTTTATTGACTTGGATCAGCATTTCTCTATCATTGAATTTGCAGAATTCATACAATTCTACAATCATAGGATTGTAGAATTAGAAAAGAGACACTTGGGACCATCTGGTCTAACTCTTTTGTTTTATAGATATGGAATTGAGTTACAAGGTCACATAGTTTGAAGGAGCAGAATTAGTTTTCAGACCCAGGTCCTCAGGTCCTCTACAGATCTATTGCTCTTTCTGCTTGAAGCCTCATTTTTAGTTAAACTGTCCATGACTATATGGCACAGCCTCTCCTGGGCCCATAACATCCATTCTCATGATTTCAGCTATACTGTTGATTCCTATATTACATTTGAATATAACCCTTCTCACCCTCTACTCAAGTATTTAATATTTCCTCAATGCTTAAAAGTTATTTCTTAGAATCATAGAGTCCTACCCATGATGAAGCCTGCTGTCCATTTTCAGTCACATGAGTGATGGACTCAGGATGCAGATTGAGACAAGTATTTTTTGGACCTGGCCAGCGAAGGGAGGAGTTTGTTTTACTTTAGTAGGCATACTTAATTACAAGAGTTTTGTTTTTGTTTCTTTTCTGATGGGGAAGAGAGGTGGGAGGGAAGGAAAATGGGTTTTTGTTAATTGAGAAACAATTAAATAAAAAAAATCATATACTCCTGGACTAGGAAAGGACCTTATGAGTTATTTAGTCCAACCTCTTACTGAATATAAGAATCCTTGCTACAGTATCTTTGGGAAGTGGTCATCTAACCTTTGCTTAAAAATCTCCAGTAATGGAGATTGTTACATTTGGACCATTTACTTCTCTTGGTTATGATGTAAGCTATATCTAATATTCAGTTCCTTCTGGGACAGAGGGCCTATTCCAGTGGTTTGTTGAGGCTGATTGAGCTATAATCTTATATACACTAGGGGAATCTTGAATGGTCTTTTTTTTTTTTTTTTTTTTTTTTTGCTTTTTGGAGGGCAGTTGGGGTTAAGTAACTTGTCCAAGGTCACACGGCTAGTTTTTTGTGTTAAGTGTCTGAGGCCGGATTTGAACTCAGGTACTCTTGACTCCAGGGCTGGTGCTCTATTCACTACGCCACCTAGCTGCCCCTTGAATGGTCATTTTAACATAATGTCCCTGCCAGACTACCCCCTCTCAAATTTACACTTGAATATTGGATCCCCTGGGGTCCGATACTCCCCCTCCAGGTCTAATATACTTGGTAGTTCTATACCTCTAAAACTATAGCTTTTGAGTTCCCACCAGTACACTTGCCTTTAATAAATTAGCCAGGAAATGCTATTAGCTCAAGGCATTTAATGAGATGGTATGGTAAAAACAGTAGTCATTAAAAATCTCTTTAAATCTGGGGTGTGCACAATGTCGGTGGGAAATGTGGGCATACCCTAGAGTACGCTACTAGAGACACATACATTTGGAGCATCTGTTTGGCCCCGGCAACTCATACCTCCAGTGATACAGGACCCCAATCTTCCTTCCCTTGTGGTGTCCTCATGCTGTCTCCACCAGGATACAGTTTTTCCATTGGGTAGGTCATATAACTAGATTCCTTAGGCCTGTTCTCTGCTGCTCACTTCCTAGTGGCCAGGACTGTATGTCTTCTGGACTTACAGGTTTTATATTCCTCAGAACTGTTTTCTGCCATAGTGAGGCTACTTGCTTGCTGGCCATCATGTCTGGGTGAATAGCTCCACTGAAGGTTGCCATAGTCTGTGGTAGGAAAGGAGAAGTATTTCTTCCCCATCCCCAAGTGAAAGGGCAAGTTAGGTGGCATAGTAGATAGAGTACCTAGCCTAAAGTCAGGAAGACCTGAGTCCAGATCTGGCATTAGACACTTACTAGCTGTGTGACCCTGGGTAAGTCACTTAACTCTTTTTGCCTCAGTTTCCTCATCTGTAAAATGTGCTGGAGAAAAAAACGTCAAACCCCAAATGGTGTCATGAAGACTTGGACGGAATTGAAACCCCTGAACAACAACAAAAGTCCCCAAGTATAGGAACAATTCCTCCTCAAGAACTTCAATTTGACTTTAAATTGACTCTCTTATAGAGTAAGTCACATTTTTTTTTGTCTTTTTTTTTTTTGGAGGCGGAAGACAGGGCAATTGGTGTTAAGTGACTTGCCCAAGGTCCCACAGCTAGTAAGTGTTAAGTATCTGAGGCTGGATTTGAACTCAGGTTCTTCTGACTCCAGGGCCAGTGTTTTATTCCCTGTGCCACCTAGCTGCCCCAAGTAAGCTCCATTTTTTTAAGGGAATACCTGAAGTGTGGTCAATCCTTTGTTAGCCAGTGGCTAGTTGCCTCCTAATTTGATCAGTCTTGATTGGGAAACTTTTTCAAATCTTGTAAAGAGGTAGCGAATGGTATAAGCCCTTTCTAATTTATTTAAGACCTTAAAACCTTTGTCCCTGTTTAAGGTCAGTGTCACCTGCTTTTTACTTTCTGTGATTACATCAATTGGGTTAGGTTTGGAGGGGTGAGGGGAGATGAAATTAGTTGGTCAAGGATATCCTTACTTCCCACCCTGAACAATAAGTTTGCTAGCAACTTCTGTCAGTACAAAAGCCCTTAAATGGCCTCCTCACTTTCATTTTCACTATACCACAACTTTGACCTGCAGCAAATGAAATAGGAAGAGAGAAGAAACTGGAAAGAAGGTGGTTCTGGTCTCACTCTGAATTGGACAGATTGCAACATAGAGATGTTAAAATTTTATGCTGTGGCATAGTCATCATCATCATCAAATATTTACCGAGAGCCCACTGTATACATGGTAAAAGCCAAGAAAATGTTCTTTGCTTCCACCACTGATTCCACAAAGTCTCATCCGACGGAACTGTTTCAGATTGTTGGCAGCCTTTTTCATCCTGGCTCTCTGATGAATGGGAACCATTTTCAATCAAGTGTTGTGCTTCAAAAAACTTAAGAGAAATTTGAAGGTGACAGGCCTATAATGGGGTATTAATTGGTACTATAGTTCTAATATTTTGAGGCCAGTGTAAGGGAGACTATTATCAGAGGACAGTGTATAACAGGAAAAGCAGAGCTGCTTAGATGCTCTTTACTAAGGAGATTGATCTTTTGAACTAAAAGGATTTTATGAAAAGAGTTAATAGGGAGTTGAAATCTAAGATTAAGACAGAGATAGCTGCCCAGGATGAGAACAAGTCACCAAGCCTGGATGAAGTCTATCTCAGAGTACTGAAATCGACAGAAGATCTTAGGAAACCTTTTTCTACTAAGGACCGACCATTGATCCTTCAAATAAATGAGTCCTGTGTTAGTGAAAAATAACTTTTGTTTGTGGTAGGAGCTTTAAAGGAACTTCCAGGGGTGTTTCATATTCTCCTTTCCCCCCACCTCTGGAAAACATGCCTATCTATAGTAGCTAAATAATCAATGAGAAATTAAGAATCAGAAGTAAAACATTCTTCAGTATAGATAAAAATCATAAAAATACAATGGAACTATATAATATTTTCAATTTAGAAAAAAGAGAAGACATAAAAAGGAAAGGGTATAAAATAACTGTGTACTTGGGTCAAATTTATGGTTCACCCCACCCAATAGTCTACCTCTGAAAGGATCATCAAAGGTTGTTTTGGGGGAGGGTTCTATTCTTCCTAACTCTGACCTTTAAAAGTTTGATATATAATATAGATTCCTTTATGGGGCTATTATGGTTATGTCATCTATGAATTTCTCTAAAATTTTTCCAGAGCTTTTTTAGTGTTAAGAGTATTAAAACTCAAATGAGTAGAGGCTTTAAATTAATATGTTAAGGACAACAAAAAAGGTTTGTTTTTTTTCTTTTTAGCAGTATGAGGGACAAGAGGAGGATCAAAGAAGAGAGAGGATCAGGGCGGATATGACAGTAACAATGAATCAGGCATTTATTAGGCACGGACCAGGTGACAGGAATTGTTTTAGGCAGGAAGAACTACTCAGCTATTATTTTGCTTCTGTTTTCTCTTCTAAGTAGATAATGGCCATTGGAATAGGAAAGATAGAATAAAAATTGTTGTCAGGGGATTGCAGCCTAAGATAAGTATGAACATAGAGAGAGCAAGAGAGCCCCTAACTGTTCTTCATTCACATCACTAGGCTCTGATGAATTGAAATAACTGTTGGTGATCTTTAAAAGGTTATGAAGAATGGGAGCAGTGCAAGTGGAGAAGGGCAAAAGGCATCTATAAACTACAGATCAGTGTTCTTGCTCTTACTTCCTGGTAAAATTATGGAAAATATCATTAAAGGGAAAATTGATGAGTATTTGGAGAGGGAAGAAATGATCAGTAAGAGCCAGCATAGTTCTTACTGAACAGGCCCTGCCAGACTAACTTCATTTTCTTTTTTGATAGGGTTACTAGATTGTAGACTGGGGAGTGCTGTAGGCATAGTAGGGCAGCTAGATTTCAGATTTCACATGTCATCCTTATAGACAAGATGTAGAGATGTAGGCTAGATATTGGTATGATTAGGTGGTTATTGTACTAGTTAAGTGTCTATATAGCAAAAATATTAATGGGCCAGTTTCAGTCTGGAGGAGGTCTTCAGTGGAATACACCAGGGATATGCCCTTGACTTTGTGCTCTTTAACATTATTATTCTTCACTTAAGTGAGGCCACAGATGTTGTGCTTATTGAATTTGCAGATTTCATGAAACTGGGAAGGATTGACCAAACTGATCAAAATCAAGATCCAAAAATATCTCAGCTGGCTAGAACAGTGGGATAAATCTAGTACTGTGAGGTGAGCTCCCAGCAAGGAAACTCGTTATGAATAGAAATCAACAACTTTTTTGTACTTTGTTTTCTTAGATAATTGCTTAGGGAACTCGGAGGTTAAGTGACTTGTCCAGGGTCACTCAATCACCCAGCATTTATTATATACCTACGCTGTGTATGGAGCCATGTCAAGCACTGGGGATATAAAGAAAGGCAAAAACATGGTTCTTGTTTTCAAGGAGCTTGCATACAAATAATCATGTACATACTAGATATATAGAATGTCAACGGAAGGTTATCTCAGAGGGAAAGGAGAATGGGATTAGATGGGATTTAGATAAAATCTGCACTGAGCTAAATATTGAAGGAAGTTAAAGAAACCAATAGGTAGAAGGGAGAAGGGAGAGGATTCAGGCCTGGGGGACATAGCTATGAAGGAGCCAGGTTGTGAAGGCTTTAAAAGCCAAACAGGATAGCTGATCCTGAAGATTTTAGAGAGCCACTGAATTGTATTGATTAGGGAGGTGACATGGTTATGCCAGTGCTTTAGGAGAATCACTTTGGCAACTGTGGATGAATTGGAGTAAGGAGAGACTTACGGTAAGGAGAATAACCAGAAGATTATTGCAACTGTGCAGGCCTGCACCAGAGTGGAGGCTGCGTGAGTGGACAAAGGGGAGATCTCATGAAAGTGGAAGCGATAAGAAAACAGCAAATTGGATAGATGTTTGGAGAGAGTATGAGTGAGCAGTTGATTGACACCAAGACTGTGAACTTGGATAGTTGGGAAAATGGTAGTGCTTTCAACATTAATAGGGAAGGTGGGAAGAAGGGAAAGGGTTTTGGAGAAAAGAATGAGTTCTGTTTTGAACATGTTGATTTTGAGTTGTCTATGGGACATCCAATTCAAGATGTCTTAAAGTGAGTTAGTGATGTTTGATTAGAATTCATGTAGGACATTACGGCTGGATATAGAGCTCTAAAAATAATTTGCTTAGAGATGATAATAATTGAACCCATGGGAGTTGCTAATATCACAAATGAAATAATATTGAGGGAGAAAAAGAGGACCCAAGGTGGAGCCTTGAAGGTTAGAAACTTATGGTTAATAGGCATGATTTGGATGAGGCTTTAGTTAAGAAGACTGAGAAGAGCTCACACAGGTAGAGAGAGAACCAGGAAAGAGCAATATCATGGAAACCTAGAGAGGAGAGAGTATCTAGGAAAAGAGGGTGATTGATTATGTCAGAGACTGCAGAGATTATGTCAGAGACTGCTGAATGGAGGAAAATTAAGCAAAGACCATTAGATTTGGCAATGAAAATTTCATTGGTAACTCTGGAGAGAACAAATTTCAGTTGAATGAAGACTTCAGGATGCAGAGGGATTATAGGGGAGTGGGAGGAGGGAAAGTAGAAGGAGTCATTGATTATAGAAGGCTTTCTCAAGTAGTTTAAAGTCAAAGGGAAGGCAAATAGGATAATAGGTAGCAGGTATAGTCAGATTAAGTGAGGTTTTAAATAAGTATTTATTTTTAGTTTTCAATATTCACTTCCATAAGTTTTAAATTTTCTCTCTCTCCCTCCTCCCTCCCTTCCCAAGATTGCATGCAGTATGAAATGGCTCTACACATACATTACTGTTACACGCATTTTTACTTCAGTCATATTGCATAGGTGAATTATAAGTAATGGAAGAGACCATGAGTGAGAAAAAACAAAACAAAACAAAATAGTTGCTTCATTCTGCATTCTGACTCCATAATTCTTTCTCTGGATATGGATGGCATTTATCACCTTTGGAATTGTTTTAGGTCCTTGCATTGCTAAGAAGGGCTAAATCTATCAAAAATCAGTCATCACACACTGTGGCTGTTTCTGTGAATATGTTCACCTGGTTCTGCTCATTTCACTTAAGTCTACCTGTTCATCGTTTCTTATAGCATAATAGTATTCCATTACATTCCTATACCACAACTTGTTCGGCCATTCCCCAGTTGATGGACATCCCCTCAGTTTCAAGTTCTAGGCCACCACAAAAAGAGCTGCTATAAGTATTTTTGTATACGTGAGTCCTTTTCTCATTTTTATGATCTCTTTGGGTACAGCCCTAGAAGTGGTATTGCTGGGACAAAGGGTAAGCACATTTTTATAGCCCTTTGGGCTATAGTTCCAGATTGCTCTCTAGAATGGTTGGATCAACTCACAGCTTCACCAACAATGAATCAGTGTTCCAGCTTTCCCACATCCTCATCAGAATTTATCCTTTTTCCTTTTTTTTTTTTTGTCATGCTAGCCAGTATGATAGGTGTGATGTGGTACAATGAGGTTTTTTCTTTAAGGGTAGGGGGGGACATGTGTATGTTTGTAGGTAGCAGTGTAGGAGCCAGTAGATAGAGGGAGAATAAAGATTAGAAAGTATAAGGATGATAGTGGGGGCAGTCAGTTAGAGAAAGGGATAGGACCATAGGTCCATGGTGTGGGACTTAAACTTGGAAAGGGGATAGATGGCTTCTTCATGTGGGATAGGTGAAGGAGGAGACAGTAGGGGAAGAGGACTGAGTGATGTGAGATGAGGAGGGGAGCAGAGGGAGTTTCTGGCAGGTTACCTCAGTTTTTTCCAGTCAATTATGAGGTGAGGTTCTGAGCAGATGGGAGGGAGGAATTGTGTGGGACACCTGAGGTTTGCAGTAGCTTCTGTAGTAAGGTGTTGAATTGATGAGGGAGAATTGTATTGCTGAAGTGAGGGCCAACTTGAGAGTGCTGAGCTTGGAGTCAGTAACACTGGAATCCTGCCTCATACACTTACTAGCTGTGTGACCGTGGGCGAGTGACTCGACCTCTCTCAGCCTCAGTTTTCTAGTCTGTAAAATAATGAAATCTAATGAAACCTTCCTTACAAGGTTATTGTGAAGATCAAATGACACGATGCATTTAAAATATTTTGTGAACTTTAAAGTGCCATTATCAATGTTAGCTATCATTCTTACTGTTTTGTTAACATAAATTTTAATGGACCCAGTAAACACAGTTTTTGTTTTTTCTTTTAGTTTTATTCAGAAGTAAATGAATAGAAATGAAGCATGTAGATGGTGGAATTAATTCAAAATTGGGCTTTTCAGGGATGGGACAGGACACCAAAGGATTTGTATATAAAGGATTGCCAAGAATTGAATTGATTCATCAAAGTTCAAGATAATAGCTAACATAGACTAGTTATCATCTCACTGGATCCTCTTAACAACTCTGGGAAGGGATGTGCTATTATTTCCATTTTCTAGATGAGGATGTTGAGACAAACCAGAGTAAAATAATTTGCCCAGGGTCACATAGCTAAGTATCTAAGACTGGATTTAAACTCAGATCTTCCTGACTCCAGGCCCAGTCTTCTGTCCACCTAGCTGCTTCAGGAAGGGAAGTATGTATAGTCAGGGGAAGCATGGTAGCCTGGGAAAGAATTGAGAAATGAAGTGAGGACGATGGACAGGATTCAGCATCAGAGAAAGATAGAATGATAAAATATGATCAGATAAAGGACTTTTGGAATTCATGAATATGAAAGTGGAATTCCTGTGGATGTTGGCAAGGCCAGTGGTATGATCATCTCTGTAGCTGAGTGGAACTAAACAGATTGAGGAACTGGGAAGTTAGAGTATTTGAGGGAATATCAATATAGGTAGCTGGGTGGCACAGTGGATAGGGTGCCAGACCTGGAGTCAGGAAAACTTATCTTCCTGAGTTCAAATCTGGCCTTCGACACTATTGAGATGTGTGACCCTGGGCAAGTCACTTAACTATATTTACCTCAGTTCCTTATCTGTAAAATGAACTAGAGAAGGAAATGACAAAACCACTCTCGTACCTTTGCCAAGAAAAACACAAATGGGGTCACAAAGAGTTGGACACAGACACTACTGAAATGACTGAACAACAAAGTCAATATATATGTTAAAGTCTCCTTCTCTGGGAGTAGGATTTGGGGTGGAGAAAATGACTATGAGCCAGGCACCATCCTGGTGTCAGTACAGTCAGCAATGTGATATGGCACCTGCAAAATGAATGCAGTTCTACGCTGTCTTTAGAGAGGCATAGTATCTACAAGGGAGGTACTTTGCTCTGATCAGTCACACCTGGAATATTGTGCTAGCACTACGTTTTTTATATGTATCTGGAGAGTGATTCTGATTGGCAGGAGGGTGTCTCCGAATGATATAACAGCAGAATCAGGTGACAGTTGAACCTGGGAGTGTTTTGCTGAAAGTAGAGAAGACTTGGAGAGAGGAATATGGTAACTACCTTCTAATATTGGAAGGGCTGTTACATGAAAGGATTGTACTTGTTTTGCTTGACTCAAGAGAATGGAACTTGGAGCAATGGCTGGATGTTTAGAAGGGGAGATTTGAGCTCCATAAAACACCACCACCAGCGACTAACTTTCTGACAACTCGTTATCCAGAAAGAATGTGCCACTTTGAGAGGAACTCTCGCTGGAGGTCTTTACACAGAAATTGGGTGATCATTTGTAAGGGTTGTTGTAGAAACAATTTCTGTTCAGGTAATGGATGGAGTGGCACAGTGGATAGAGTGATGGGCCTGACAGATATTTAGTGGGAATTAGTGCATTAGGTGGGAAGGTGAACAGCTGACTTCTAAGAGCTCTTCCAATTCTTAGATTCAGTGGTTCTTAAGATGAATTGACCAAAACTGCTTATAGTATCCTGTAGTTAGTACAAGGGAAAGTTGCCTTTTTTTTTTTTAACTTTTAAGTCATCTTCCTCCTCATGTCTATTGGCCATTTTGACTGTAAAAGCCCATTGAACTTCTCTTTAGGGCCTGTCTATAATAACTTACCCAACTCATATCACTTCCTGATGACTCAGAGCCTTTTCTATTAAAAGTGTAGTTTGTATTTTTTTCTTAAATACATTATCTTATACTTCTCTATATTTAAGATGAGTTCAAATCTGAAGTTAAGACACTAACTGTGTGACCCTGGTCGAGTCACTCTCAATCTGCTTCCGTTTCCTCATCTGTAAAATAATATAGTACCTACCTCCCAGGGTTATATTATATGACAATAAAATGAAATCATATTCATAAAGTACTTCACAAATATCAAAATACTATATAAAGGTTAGCTCTTATTGTTAAATTTGATATTTCTTTCAACCAGCAAATAGTTAAGTGCTTTTGTGTGTGCAAGATAGATTCATTTTGAAGATACTGAAAAACACAAGAGCTTCCAATCCAGTTGTGAAGATATGTTTTTGATCTTGCCACCTGGCTTCTCTACCATTTTAATGAAATTCCTTTCTCAGAGGCCTGCAACGGCTTCTTTATCACCAAGAATCATGTTTCCCCTCCTTATCCTTCCTGATCAGTCTGCAGCCTGTTTCTGGTGACTCTTTTTTTGACGTTCTCTTCCCCAGGCTTCTATGGTATGACACCCTTTTGGTTTTCTTCCCACTGCTCTGACATGTCCTTTATTTACTTTTATGGATGTTCCCAAGGCTGTTTCAGCCCCCTTTTTTATCTGTGCCTTCTTCCTTGTTAATCCATCCATAGTTTCAACTATCATTCTCCCCAGTTTCTAATCCTGACTCCCACTTATCTGGGTGTTCTTTTGGCACTCCAAACTCAATAACTTTCAAATGGAATTAATTTTTTTTCTATAGATTGTTTTTCTCTTGACTTAGGATCATCAATTTATAAGTGGAAGGGACCTTGGAGAGCATCTAGTCCCACCTCCTCATTTTACAGATGAGCAGACTGAAGCCCAGGGAGGTGAAGAACCCTTCCCCAAGTTGCACAGGGAGGGAACCTCAGAGGGAGTGTTTGAGTCCAGGTCTCCTGAGTGCAGAGCCCGACTATGTGTCTGATTCATTCCTAGTTCTATTAACAGCCATGTTTCTCTTACCTTGTTTGTAACCTCAGTCTAAGGGATCGTTAGCTCCTTTTTCTACCCTTAATTTTTGTGTCTTCATTCCTGTTGCTTCTACCTGGGTTCAGGTACCCATTGCCCCTGGACTACAGTTACCTCTTTCACATTGCAACTTTCCCCATGGTGGTTTTGATATGTTGCAGGTAGGCCTAAGAAATTAAATAGGAATTTGGGGGGAGTTTTGTGGAAGTTGTAGATGGCAAGTGAAGACCAGCAGACAACATAGAAAAAGTTTAGAAATTCAGAAATACATTAAACATATGTATAGTATTATATAATATCAACCCAAATTTTACAATGAGATACTGTAAATATCCCATAAAAGAAATGAAAAAAAATTCAGACTTCTTTTCTGATATGAAGGGAGGGTCAAAAAATTGTATGCAGATTTTCCAGGTTGCAGGTGCAGTCCCTGTGATCCTTGCAATCTTTGTGATGTGGAAGAGAGAATTGTATTCCAGTAATCTTGCAGATAGGCTTTCTTGTCTTTAGTCCATGAGCTTTAAAATCCCCTGAAGGAAGGGACCATGACTTAGTCATCTTTGAATCTTTCTCAGCACCTAATCTTTTTGCTTTGCATAGAATTCGGTCCCATACCACCAACTGTTTATTGGACATTCCCAACTGGAGGTCTTGTATACATCACAAACTCAACAAGTGTAACACAAAACTCTCAGACCTCACTGTCTTCTGGACTTTCCTGTTTCTGTCCAGGATCCCACCATCTTTTCACACCTCAGAGCCAAGTCATCCTTTTCCCTTGACTTTCTCTTATCTCTTATATCCAATCAGATCAGCAAGTTTGTCTTTTTTTTTTTTTTTTTTTTTTTACCCCATAGCATCTCTTACATCACACTCCTCTCAAGGCTACCACTCCAGTTTAGGACATCACATTTCTAGCCCAGATTTTCTCCATATCCTTCTAATTGTTCTTTCTGCCTTCCAGTTTCTCCCCACTCCAGTACATATTCCACAAAACTAAGATACTGTAAGATAATTCCTAAGATACCATTCTGATCGCATCACTCCCCTGCTCAAGAAGATTCAATGGCTCCACATTGCTTCTAGGAACAATGACACACTCTAGTTTTTAAATCCTATCACAATCTGGCTCCTACTTCCAGCCTACCTTTCCAGGTTTATCATACTCTATTTCCCTTTATGCATTCTATATTCCAGTCAAATTGGCCAACATGCTGTTCCTTAAATATCATATCCCACCTCCCATGCACCCCCCTGACTTTGCATGGGCTGTCTTCCATGGTTGGAGGGCATTCCCTTCTCCTCTACCCCTCCTAGAATCTTCAGCCTTACTCCAAGCTCAGCCCCAGTGCCTCCTTCTCCAGGAAGCTCTTCCTGACCCCACCTACCAGAGCCGCTGCAAAGTTACCTTGTATTTACTTTGTATATATTTTGTATTTATCTGTATAGCTTCATAGAGATGTTCTGGAGAAAAGGGACTGTTTCATTTTTTTATGTTTGTACACCCAGTGCCTGCCATGTAGTAGGTGCTTAAATAACTGATTTGTTGAGTTACTACATTAATCATTCACACGGATTAATCTTCCTAATGCACAAGACTGATCAAAACACTCCTTTTCTCAAAACTGTTGGATGGCTCTTCTTGACTCCTGGCCTGTGTGCTTTTAGCTGCACCACCTGGCCCTCCTGTATCTTTCTATATCACATAAGCATTTACTAAGCACACTGCTCTAAATGGTCTTTGTTCACTTTGTTCTTAAATCTAATACTGAACTATTTTAAAACCCATACAAAACTTACCCAAGCTGTTGGTTTATAGAGCCCTCTTTTCAGATTGTGGAAGGTGAAATACAACAAAATACATGTGAAGTAAGAGATATGTTTATGAAAGTATACACAAATAAATCCATTAATAATGGATTAGATCTAAATCTCAGCTACCTTCATCATCCAGATGAAACCTAGATCCACCCTGTGGGGCTTAGTGTAACACTTAGTGTCACACTTCTATCCTATTCTCATACCATCAGCTGAAACCCAATCCCCAAAGTGGGTGCATTTTATAGCCTCCAGCTGGTCTCAGCCACAGCTAAGGCAGCAGTAAGTCTGAGAATTCATTCTTAAAGTGGTTAAAAGGCTTTCAACCATAGAAAAAGAGCTGACTCCACAGGGGAACCTTTGGTCATGGAGAATCCAGCTGGTGGCTTAATTTCATTGATTCTCAGTACATATAGTAAAAACTTTGTTAGGGGAGGATAACAAAATCAAAGAATCTACTCTTCTGAAAAACAGTTTGGAATTGTGTAAGGAAAGTCACTAAACTGTTCACATAATTGATCTACTGGCTTCTAGTCTCTTCTTCTTTCCTCCTTTAACCTCCACTGAGTTGCCAAAATAATCTTCCTCAATTAGCAAAGGCCTATCCATGTGACTTCCCTACTTAAAAGCTTTCAATGGCTGACTGTTACCTTGAGGACAGAATACAAATTCCTCAGGCTGGCTAAAAGTCTTTCCCAAATTT
Organism: Pseudocheirus occidentalis; assembly: GCA_028646575.1. NCBI lineage: Eukaryota > Metazoa > Chordata > Mammalia > Diprotodontia > Pseudocheiridae > Pseudocheirus > Pseudocheirus occidentalis. The sequence continues at coordinate 126,819,684 of CM053599.1, forward strand.
GGTTACATATTACCTACCTTCCCAGAATTAATTTACATTATTTCCCATCACATACTCTCCACATTCCAGACAAACTAAACCACTAATAGTTCTTCTAAGTTAGCATTCCGTGGTCCGCCTCTCTAGATTTGCATAAGTGTTTCTCCTTGGCCCCCTGGAATATGTTATCTCCTCATCTCCTCCTTCAGAATTCTTGTCTTTCTTCAAGACTCTACTCCAATGTCACCTCCTTTGTGAAGCCTTCTCTGATACCTCAGTTGTTAATGGTCTCTTACTATTACCTCAGTTTTAGATTTCTGAATATATTAGCTCCCCAGTGGAACTAAGCTTCTTGAGGGCAGGTACTATTTCATTTTTCAATTTTGTATCCCTAATACCTAAAATAAAGTCAAACCTATGGTGGCTAATTAATCTGTTTTTCATGAATTAATCTCTCTTTGTTTCTCTGGTTCTATCTTATTCTTTTCTTTTTCACAAAATCTCAGAGTTGGAAGAGTCATATAATCAACCCTTCCTTAAGTATGAATCCCCTCTTCATAATCTCCATTGAGTGATCATCAAACCTCAGCTAATATGCCTCCAAATGGAGGGAGCTCACTGGCTCTTGGGGCAGCTCACTTATTTTGGGATGGCTCTTCCTGTTAGCAGGTTCCTTCCTCATCCTGAGGTGAAATCTGCCTCTCTGTAACTTCTATCGGTTGATCCTAGTTCTGCCCTCTAGGGCTAAAAAAAATGAAAATAATACCAAAGATCTTAGGACTTAGAGTGATCATATAGTTTAACTTCTTCAGTGTACAGGGAAAGAAACCGAAGTCTTATATAAGTGAAATGACTTGCCCAGGGTTGCATAGGTAATTTGTAAAGCTGGAATTTGAACTCAGGTCACATTCCAGCTATAGTATTCTTATTACACCAGTCTGTCTCTCTTCCACATGATAGCCCATCAAATATTTGAAAACAGAAACCACTTTCTGTGAGACAACAGGGTGTAGCAGACTTGGAGTAAAAAAAGCCAGCAGGGTTCTAGTTGTAGTTCTGCCACTAAGTGTGGAATCCATTCTCTATCTTTACTCTTCTAATTTGAAATTACATGAACCAAAAAGGGCACAAGAGGCACCTTACAAAGTACTTCAAGGTTAATAGGAAATTCTTTAAATGCATTGAAAGAAAAAAACTAGAGAAAAATAAATGGGACAACTTGATGAATACAAGTATACTAAAGGATGGAAGGAGATAGCAAGACTGAATAAATTATTTGCCTCAGTTTCTACAGAGACAGATATTATGGAAATTTCTATTCCCAAATTTTCTTTTTTTCCTTTAAATATTTTTGTTTGTTTACTTTTAGTTTACAAGATTCAGTTCCACAATCCTTGGAATTTTAAATTTTCTCCCTTCTTTCCTCTTCCCCCCGCCCCCCAATGGTAGCATGAAATCAAGTATAGGATCTGCAACTACTTTGACATTGGACATTGGTCTGGTTGTTAGAAGGGTTGTAACTGATGGAATGAACAGTGGGAAAGAGGAAACAAAACCAAACATGGAAAAGAAAGAGCATGTAGTTTGCTTCAGTCTGCATTTAAACTCTGTTCTTTCTAGATCTTTCTCTGAATGTAGACATCTCCTTCCATCCTGAGTCTTTTTGAGTTGTCTTATATTCTTGCTTTGCTGATAAGAGTCCAGTTTATCAAAATTGGTTGTCACATATATGTTGTGTCTGTCATTGTGTACAAATTTCTCCTGGTTCTGCTCTTCTCACTTAGCATCAGTTTGTATAAGCCTTTCCAGGTAAATATGAAGTCTATCTGCTCCTTATTTCTTATAGCACAATAGCATTCCATTACATTTACATATCACAACTTGTTTAGCCATTCCCCAATTGATAGGCATCCCCTTAATTTCCAATTTTTTTGCCACCACAAAGAGCTGCAATAAATATTTTTGTACCTATGAGCCTTCCACTTCTATGATCTCTTCCCAAATTTTCTTTTAAGGGAAATGGGAAAGGAGGATTACATTCTCTGATTATCTGCCCCATTCCAGAGTCCATGTTGTCTCAGGTCTCTGACATCCTTAGCTTGGTCTGTCATGCCATTATGCCATCAGCAAACTTGTTGGTTCTGATATTACACTGAACACCAAAATAGCTTGGACCCTCATAAAGAGAGTATGCAGCCATTATACCCAGACCTATTAGCCCTGTTGGCTGGCTGCCTTATAAAAGAAGAGATAGCTGCTTGGTTACAGGAGGAAAAATCCATTGCTGTACTTTGCTTGGGATGAAAATCCTATTCTAGTGGTGCTGTTGCTTAGGACCTAATGCTCATAAACCACCAGCCATTTGTTGCTAAAATGGCAATCTGATCCCTTTGAGAGCTACAAATACTAACCTTTTTAGGCCTACTTAAATCCTTTTAGGTTCTACCAACCCCACATCCACAGCCAGATCAATCAAATTTCTGTCATCTTCCATAAACATGCCCCACCCCTTGCCCTATGATTTTGACAGATCTCTGGCAGCACTACCTTAAACAGTAGCTCTCCATTTTTAGTTTCTACCTACTCTATACCTCAACAGTTTCACTAACCAGATCTTTCTACCCCATCAAAACACTACCCTTGGGCCAGTAGTCCAAGATGAATAGGCCGCTTACCACCTGGAATTAGAAGCTGCTTCCCTAGGACTTGGTTCTACAGAGAATACTACGCACAGTGTTCTGGTACACTTTGTGTACATGCAGATGCATTTCATGATTGGCCAATCCAGGAGATGTATTACTTCTTTTCCTTTTGGCTAAAATCAGTCCTACTTTTCTGCATAATTTGACTTCAGCTAGCCTTTAAAGGATCTCCATGGAAGGAGTCCTTGAACTTTGGTCTATCTTCATCTCTGACCCAAGCAAGCCTGCCTCTCTTCCCTAACCTCCAGAAGCTGTACTTATTTTCTGTGAACTACTGAGGCCTTTCCTGGCCATATCTCGTAAATTATTCAATTCTATTTCCATCTCCAAAGTCTCTTTGGACTAGGCCTACAAAGTCTTACTCTCAGAGCTTCCAGGGTGCTTTTCAGAGCTCTGGAACTTTCTTTCCATTCTAGAACCCCAGAATATGGTTATGTATCACTAACCCCATCAGATTTAGGTGCGCCATCATCTCTTCTGAGCACAGAGGGCCATGTTCAGCTATTTCCCATAGGCTAGGTAGCCTTACCTGTTGCTTTCCTAATTCAGAAAATATTTATGAAGTACCTATAATGTTCAAGGCACTAAGCCAGGTACTAGGGGTACAATGATAAAAAAAACAACACTGCTCTCAGTGTCACATTATAATCTAATAGAAGAAAATGTGAAGCACACACACACGACCCCCCCCCCCCCCACACACACAACACAGGCTAAAATAGAAAAGCAAAGGAATTCTCTTGCAAAGTACTCTAGGAAATTTTAAGAAGAGATCACTTTCAGTTCGTGAGATCTGGGAAAGCTTCATAGAAAAGGTGGTACCTGAACAGGGCCTTGGAGGAAAATCAGAAGATCCCAAGTTTAGAGCCAAAAAAGGTGCTCAGAAGTCACTGAATCCAACCCTCTCATTTTATGGATAAGAAACTGAAGCCAGAGGCAAAGTGACCTGCCAAAAAGAAGCAAAAGTGAGGCTTAAACTCAGACCCTCTCCCAATCAGACGCCTCTTCCGTTGGGGTGCTGCTTCTCCAAAGAACTTCAGTAAGCAGAAATGAGAAGAGTACATTCTAGTCATGGGGTAGGGTTTATTGGAATGCATAATACGGGGCAGAGCAGGGCAGAGCAGGACAGGACAGAGAGTGAGACTGAGGAGTGAAAAACCTTAGCTCAGTGAAAAACACAAACTGTAGCCAGTGTCTGCTCTCCACAAACCAGCTCTTACTGACACTAAGTCTCCAGGACCAGACATGCCACAAGCCCTATAAATCTGTTCACTTGTCAACCCTGAAATCCAGCATCAGGCTGTTTTACTGATCCTTATGGATATGATAGAGTAGAATACTCAAGGGCTAAATAATCTGTCTTAACAAGTCTGTCAGCCAACACTAGGAGATGTATATGCAAAGTCCTATGCTAGGCACTGGAGATACAAAGGTGAAAAGCTTTTATCTTGGCAAGCTGTGTAACGTACTGGGGAGGTTTGGTACAATGTGTTGTACACTGGTAATGTCAAAACTCAAATTGAAACATCTCTGTGGCCACCTGTCAACCTAGAAAACCACAAATTAACAACAACTGTGTTGTATTTGCATTTATTTTGTTAAACCTTCCCCAATTACATTTTAATCTGATTCATCAGCAGTCAAGTGTTTTGCCAAGGTCAGTAGTCACACAAGACTTAGTGTGACAACTCTAATGTACACAAAGGTGCATAATACAAGGCAGAAGCCAGCAGAAGAAACCTCACATGCAGCCTGGAGAAGCTCAAAAGCTCTAACTGAAGCCCTCTCTTAGTTGGAAATGTTTGGTGAGAAACCCCACTTTAAAGCATTATGAGTATGGAGCTCTGCGAGAGCTATAGTGAAAAGCTGCAGAAAGGAAAGATGAAGGATAGTGAGGTAGAGCTGTCCAGGAGGCAGAGAAGCAAGTGAGGCTCAGAAGAGAGGTCAGGATCAAGGACATAGAGCATATTTAGAGGCCAGCAGAGGAAATAGCAGCCCTGGAAGCCCAAAGAAGCTTAAGAAGGACCAGCAGTAGGAGCTGTCTACTGCTTTTCTTATGGTTTAATGGGGAATGTATGGGACAACTAGGGGGCACAGTGAATAGAGCACCAGCCCTGGAGTCAGGAGGACCTGAGTTCAAATTTGGCCTCAAACACTTAACACTTACTGGCTCTGTGACCTTGGGCAAGTCACTAAACCCCAATTACCCTGCCTTCCCCCCTCCAAAAAAAGGCAAAAAATGAATGGGGAATATATCATGTGATTTTCCTTAAGACTGGCCCAAAAGTTGCCAAGAAGCTTAAGAGGAGAGAGAAACAGAGAGAGAGAGAGAGAGAGAGAGAGAGAGATCTACAATGGGAGTTTTAAACATTTTTTCCTCGTGAACCCCATTTGCTGGCTGGTGACCATTTAGCAAAATAATATTTTTAAAGGTATAAAATACAAAGGATTACAAAGGAAATAAATTCTATTAAAATAATTACCAAAACATTTTTTTAAAGTTCACAGACTTCCAAGTCTATTGTATAATAACTGAGGAGTTAGTTACAGTAAGAACAATCACTTCCTTAGGAGTAGTTGTTCATTAACCATGTTAGGTCACCCTTTCTGCACTGTGTAGACACCTTGCTTCCCCTGAAGAACCGATTTTGTCTTCTGAGCTACCTTTAGACCCATTTAAGGTCCCTGAACCATTCCTAGATTCAGTGAATATTGAAACTGGGAGGAACTTTAGAGATCACCTAGCTCATTCATTTTACAGAGTGGGAAACATCCAGAGGGATGGATTTGCTGAAGATCATAGGCAAGCACTGTCAAATATCTTCAACATTCAGTAACTAGTTCCAACCGTTCCTGAATCCTTTCCTAAGGCAGGATTCTTTTTTTAAATGTTATTTAATTTTTAAAAAAAGTAATTTTTAGTATTCAACATTCACTTCCATAAGCTTCTGAGTTTTAAATTTTCTTTGCTTTCCTCTCCTCTCCCCTTCCCAAGATGGCATGCAATCTGATATAGACTCTACATATACATTCTTATTAAACATAGTTTCACATTAGTCATGTTGTAAAGAAGAATTAGAATGAATGGGAGGAACCGTGAGAAAGAAAAAACAAAACAACAACAACAAAAAGCAAATAGCATGCTTCCCTCTGCATTCAGACTCCATAGTTCTTTTATGGACGTAGACTGCATTTTCCATCATTTGTCTTTTGGAGTTGTCTTAGATCCTTGCATTGCTGAGAAGAGCCGAGTCTATCAAAGCTTGTCATGGCATAATGTTGCTGTTACTGTGTACAGTGCTCTGGTTCTGCCCATTTCACTCAGCATCAGTTCATATAAGTCTTTCCAGGTTTTTCTGAAGTTTGCCTGTTCATCATTTCTTATAGCATAATAGTATTCATTACATTCATATACCACAACTTGTTCAACCATTTCCCAATTGATGGGCATCCCCTTAATTTCTAATTCTTGTCCACCACAAAAAGAACTGCTATAAATATTTTTGTTTATGTGGGTTCTTTTCTCATTTTTATGATCTCTTTGGGCTATGTCCCTAGAAATGGTATTGCTGGGTCAGCACATTTTTATAGTCTTTTGGGCATAGTTCCAAATTACTCTCTAGGATGTTCGGATCAGTTCACAACTCTATGAACAATGCATTAGTGTTTGAATTTTTCCATACCTCCAGCATTTATAATTTTCCTGTCTTGTCATCTTAGCCAATCTGATAGGTGTGGTGTGGTACCTAAGAGTTGTTTTGATTCGTATTTCTCTAAGCAATAGTGATTTAGAGCATTTTTTCATATGACTATAGATAGCTTTAATTTCTTTATCTGAAAACTGCCTGTTGACCGTTTATCAATTGGGGAATGACTTGCGTTGTTATGAATTTGACTCAGTTCTCTATATATTTTATACATGAGGTTAAGGCAGAATTCTTAAGGATGCTTACATCCCTCAGAGCTGATGGAAGAATATGGGGACTAAATATTGGAATTTCCAAGTGGCTTTCATAAATATTCTGGAATGTAGTGGCTTCCTCTGGGTGCCAATCAGTGGAGCACCTCTAATACCAAATTAAAGAGGCTTGACTTTAATCAGCAAAAGGAAATTCATGATTACAAAGATAGTAAAGCTAGCAGAGCTGTAAATCAAGCTGTCATTATTTTCATTATACAAAGAAACCATTGAACATTTTTGAGAAAGGGACTGATCAGTCTTGTGCATTAGAAAGATTAATCAGGGTGAATGATTAATATATTAATTCAGTTAATCAGCTATTAAGCACCTAGTAGCAGGCACTGGGTGTACAAACATAAAAATGAAACAGTCCCTTTTCTCCAGAACTAACATCTCTATGTAGCTATACCGATAAATACAAAATACATACAAAGTAAATACAAGGTAACTTCAGCGGCAGCTCTGGCAGAAGTAGGCACTGGGGCTGAGCTTGGAGTAAGGCTAAAGATTCTAGAAGGGGTAGAGGAGGAGGGAATGCACTCCGGCCATGGAAGACAGCCCATACAAAGTCAGGGGGGTGCATGGGAGGTGCGATATCATATTTAAGGGGCAGCATATAGGCCAATTTGACTGGAATATACAATGCATAAAGGGAAATGTAGTATAATAAACCTGGAAAGGTAGGCTGGAAGTAGGAGCCAGATTGTGACAGGATTTAAAAGCAAGAGTTTGTCATTGTTCCTAGAAGCAATGTGGAGCCATTGAATCTTCTTGAGCAGGAGTGATGTGGTCAGAATGGTGCTTTAGGAACATCATTTTGGCAGGTGTGGAGTATGTACTGGAGTGGGGAGAAACTGGAAGGCAGAGAGAACAATTAAGAGGATATGAAGATAATCTGGGCTAGAAATGTGATGTCCTCCACTGGGGTGGTAGCCTTGAGAGGAGTGTGATGTAAGAGGTGTTGTGGAGTTACCTCCTGCTGGCCTTAGGGAATTCGCTGGATCTCTTTGAACCTCAGTTTCCTCATCTCTAAAATGAATGTGTTGGTCTCAGTCATCTTTCAGATGCTTTTTATTTCTGTAATTTTTTTTCCGACCAAAGATTGATTGATAAAATGCATACTATTATGGCACATTTTTCATTGGCTTTTTTTAAGAATTAAATTTTATTGTTTTTCAGTGGTCAAGCATTTATTTTTTCTCCCTCCCACCCCCCCATTTGAAAAAAAGAAAAACAAAACCCTTGTAGCAAATATGCATAGTCAAGCAAAAAAAAATTCTACATTGGCCATGTCCAGAAATGTGTATTTTATTTTGCATATTAGTTCACCTACTCTTCCAGGATTCTAAATCAATGGTTCTGGAGAATTGTGTTTGATCATTGTGTTGATGAGAGTTCTTTGTCCTCCAGAATTGTTTTTATAAAGTTGTGGTTACTGTAGAAATTGTTCTCCTGATTCTGTTGACTTCACTCTGTATCATTTATTACAAAGTCTTCCCAGGTTTCTCTGAAACCATGTCTTTCATCATTTTTTACTGCAGAGGTGTCAGACTGGTAAGCCTGAGGGAGGAGTGTTGTGGGAAGCAAATTAAAATGTAATTGGATAATATTTAACAAAATAAATAAGAATACAGTACAACATAATGTCAACATGTGGTTTTCTAAGTTAATTTGTGCCTACAGGAATTTATTTCTGTTTGAGTTTGATACTGCTCTCTTAAAGCTTAATAGTATTCCATTACATTCATATGCCATAATTTGTCTAGCCCAACTTTTGGGCACTTTCATAGTTTCCACTGCTTTGCTGCAACAAAAAAAAAGCCGTTATAAATATTTTTGTATGTATGTGTCCTTTTCTTCTTTATTTGATCTCATTTGGGTAATAAGCTTAGTAGTGTTATAAATGGACCTCAACATGAAGATTCTAGAATTTCTTCTTGGATTTTATCAAAATAGCTTAAAATCTAAAATTTAAAAATAAATGCTGATTTTACTGTTGTCCTCTTTTGAGTCCATATCAAAGGCAAGTTTGGTTGGGGTATCCCAATCAGTTTTCTCCCATTGCAAAGGATTTAGTTACTTTCAATAAACTAATTATGGGATATTTTCAGCTGTAGATGATAGGAATGGAGTCACATTTCCACTCCACCTTTTTCTCTGATGTATGAAGAGTGACATATGACACTTTTAATAAAAACAATGACAAACAACAGCATTTATAGCACTTCAAGTTTTGCAAAGCACTTTACAAATATTGTCTCATTTTATCCTTACAATAGTCTTGGGAGGTAGGGGCTATTATTGTCCCCATAACTAAGGCAGACAGAGGTTAAGTGACTTACCCAGGGCTATGTAACTCTTAAGTGTCTGAGGTCAGAGTTGAACTCCAGAGTTAGGAAGGCTCCAAGACTAGCACTTTATTCACTGTACCATCTAGTTACCTTAATAGGAAGATGATTAATTTTAGGTTTTTAGAGCTGTAAGATCATACATTCTGACTTCAGAAATCATATGTTCCGATCCCCTCATTTTATGATGAGGAATATGAGACTCGATGAGTTTAAGTGACTTGTCCAAAAGTCTTATTAGATACCAGGTAGGACTGACCTGAAACCTAGACCCTCTGATTTCAGGTGCAGGCAGAAGCTCTTTCCATTACATAATATCCATAAACCTGCCTTTTACCATCTCAAGAAAGAATCGACCCTACTTACATGGTATGAGAACAGGAGAAACATTGGCATGATTCGTGTAGCTTAATGTTCTGTTCTTGAAAATAATTAAGAGATTCTTCATGGAAGAGCAAATTGGTTGCCTCCATGAATGTTCTCAGGTTATGTTTCCTTAAATCATCCATATATTTATTTTTTTATGTAATAAATTTTATTTGTTTCTTGTTTACATCATTCATTTTCATGATATTTTTGAATTACAAATTTTCTCCCCGTCTTTCTCCTACCCCAACCCCAAAACAGCGATCCCACTGTAGAGCCCCTCCCCTGGTCTGCTCTCTCTTTCCGGTAGGGCGGGGGGGGGGGGGTGTCTCCCTACCCCAGGCCCTGTATATCTTAATTCCTAGTTGAAGGTATTGCAGAGCTTTAAATTCTAGATTCTTTTGATTCCTCCCTTGTCTCCCACCCCCGCTGGAAGGACAATCAATTCAATACAGGCTGTGTATGTGTGATTATACAGGACATCTTCATAGTGGACATATTGTGACAGTGATCATATGTCCCTCCTTCCTATCCCTCCCCCCCTTGTTCTGTTCTCTGCCCTGTCCCTGTCCCTTTATTGAAGTGTGAGCATCTAGCATCCTTCCTCCAGACC
>CM053599.1:126830152-126847820 GCA_028646575.1 Pseudocheirus occidentalis
TGTGACCATTATAATGACTTTGGCTTTCTGGTTTTGGGACTTGTCCTTCTGGTTTTGGGACTCAGTGTTATGGTTTCTGAATAAAGACCTTGGTTCTGCCTTCCATGTGGAGAGTTTGCTATATTTTGTGATCCAAAACTACACCAACATATTCATAACCATCATGGGTGTTGTGAATATCTCATTATTGATACACAAGGTCACAAAGAGTTGTCTGAAATGACAGAACAATGACAAATATGTAAGGCTCTTAATAAAATAGTGAGGACACAAAGACAAAATGAAAAAGTTTCTTTCCTCAAGGAGCTTATATTATACTGAAGGGACATAGCATGTAAATGTAAGTAGGCTTATACTAATAATATTTACAGAACATTGAGGAAGTCCCTACTGTGTGCAGAACATTATTCGAGGCCCTAGAGGAGATTAAAAAGAACAAGATAATGATAGATTCCTAGTAGAACTGCCCCAAGTCTTAATATTTCTCTCTCTGTCTCTCTCTGTCTCTCTCTGTCTCTGTCTCTCTCTGTCTCTCTCTGTCTCTCTCTCTCTCTCTGTCTCTGTCTCTGTCTCTGTCTCTGTCTCTGTCTCTGTCTCTCTCTCTCTGGTTTTTTTGTTTTTTAGCTTTTTGGAGGGGGAAGGCAGGGCAATTGGGATTAAGTGACTTGCCCAAGGACAGACACATGGCTAGTTTGTATATGTGTGTGTGTGTATGTTAAGTGTATGAGGTCGGATTTGAACTCAGGTCCTCCTGACTCCAGGGCCCTTGTTCTATTTGCTGCACCACTTAGCTGCCCTACAGCCCTAATATTCTAACTTTCTTATAGGTCTCACTGAACAGCAGACCCACTGCCTGTACCTAGCCACTCCTTCCCCCTCAGCATCCTAACTTCTTCATAAATGCTTCACTACTCACTAGAACAACAGCTGTGTCCATGAACGCATTTCTCATAGAAATAGCAGGCATGTCCATGTGATGGGATCCCAGTCACCTCCTCTAGCTAGCCACTGCCTCCAGACCCACTCCTCATATTTCCCACAGAAACAGCAGGTGTGTTCATGCACTCAACCACAACCACATCCATCTAGTCTCAGACCACAACACTCAGTCAATCAGAAAGCAGCACCACCAGAATGCCCAAGGACGATGTAGATCCCTAAAACAATAGAACCGCCTTTCCCTAAGTAGGCATCTGTGCAGTAATAGCAAAAGCTGCTCTTTAGGTGAACTTATGAGGCAGAGAGGCTTATTATAATATCATTATCATATATACATAACTCCTCCCAAATGGGTTTTTCTGTATGCATTGTGGGTAATCACATACATAGCTGGGAGTTGTCTCCTATTACCTAAATTCTTAACAAACCCCTCTTGCCTTTTTAATAGTCATAATTTCTGTTATGTAATTGCATCTTTGCTCCATAAAAATCCATCTTGCTTTCTCTGAAGTTGCTGGTTCCTCTTGGAACTTAGCCAGCTTCAGGAGAGGTGGCAATCTCAATAAATGCCTGTACTTGGATTAGAGGTGGTCTGACTCTGAAGTCTTTGAGACGGTTTGGCCACAACGCATCGTGAAACCCCAACAGTAAGACACAGTTTCTGCCCTTAGGTTATTCGTCGTTTATCGGGGAATGAGAAAAGAGATTGTTTTTGATAGAAAATAGCTCATTGGCTTCCTAATGTCTATAGAATATAGAATATTGTCTACAGAATAAAAAATAAACTCGGGGTAGCTAGGTGGCTCAGTAAATACTTTACTAGTTCTACTATCATTCTACCATCTGGCTCCAATTTTTTTTTTATCTAGATGTATTTTGTTGTTTATCTTTTGTTTATGTAAATGACCATTGACATCACAAATGAAGTCTTGACCTGCTCATGAATTGAATTTAAGTGAGGCAGAATTGCACAAAATTGTCAGCCTCATTTTCTCTTCCAGAGTCATTGAAGTCCAATGGCAGGAAAACATCAGGATGGCTGCCAGTGGCTCAGGATGCAGTGAATGACTTTGGCATCTTCAATGTCTAACCAAGCTTTAAGCCCTCCATAGAGCCTGCCTCAGTCACCTTCATAGCTATTGGAACAAATTGTTCCCATCTCTGCATTCCACCACAGGAAGTCTTCACCTGCTTGGGGTAGACATCCTACTGACTCACTGATGGGTTTGAGGCCTGTTGGTTACTCTCAACCTGGTTTACAATACTATCTCTCAGGCACTCAACATTCAGGTCAAATGGGACTCCAGCCTCTTTGCTTTGCACTTTTACTCTATGCCTGGAATGTTCTCTCTTCTTACCTTGGAATCCCTATCTCTCTTTAAGGCTCAGTTCATGTGTCTTCTCTTCATAAGACCTTTCCTGATTCCCCCTAGGAGTTGATGAGCTCTCTGTCCTTCTCCAATTATTCTCTATTTATGTTGTATTCATTTTAAATTTATTTCTTCTGTTTACATGGTGATTTCTATTAGAAGGCAAGCTTTTTGATTGCAGAAATTGTTTTTATTTTTACCTTTGTATCTTCAGCCTGATACCTAGTACTCAGTAAGGGCTTAATAAGTGCTTGTTGAATGAATTGAATTAGATAATATATAATAAGTATATCAGAAAGGTTAAAAAATATTTTATGAGTTGAAGGGGAAGATCATCACCAACCAAGAGGATCAAGGAAGGCTTCACAGTACAAGTGGCATTTATATAGGTCTCAAATGATGGATAGGAATTCAACAGATGAAGACAGAGAAGGAGGATGTGTCAAGTACAAAAAGCAATGTAAGCCAAACATCTAGGCTGAGTTTATACAGATGGCAAAGTCTCCAAGGATCAGAACTTCAAGCTTATCTGCGACTCTTCTCTCCTTACCTCATGCATCCAATCAATTGTCATGCTCTGTAGGGGCTACTTCCACAGTATTTCTCACGCATCAGTCACCCCATTTCCTCTTCTATGGCAAACACCCATGTCTTTTTATCTACCTAGATCACTGTAATAGCTTCCTAACTGGATTTTGGTCTTTTAATCTATGCCATCTCCATCCTATTCCTGACAGTGTTGTCAGAGTAATCTTCCAAATGTATCAATCTCTGATCAAGTTGTCTACTCAGAAACCTCTAGTCTTGTGGCTTCCCACTGATCACTGAACAGCATATAAATGCATGATCCCTGTATGCCATCTGAGTCCAACTTCCTTTCTTTTTTTTTTTTGGTGACTTTTATTTTTTTCAATGAACTAGCATTTATCTTTTCTCTGTTCTCCTTTCCCTCATAAAAAAGGGGGGAAAACCCCTCTTGTAGCAAATACACATAGTCAAGCAAAACACATTCCTGCATTATGTAAGTACTCTAGGCTTTTTGGGGCTACTTTCCTTTATATATTATGTTTCAGGCAAACTGGATTACTCTTTACCCTCTTTTTTTTCCCCTTCCTTTTCCTGTGTCCATATCATTGCTCACATAATCCCCTCCCCCCATGCCTGGAATGACTTTCCTAATCTCCATTTTTTGAAATCCTTTCCTTCGTTCAAACTCCAACTCAGGTGTTACATCAAATCTTGCCTGAGAACAACTTCCCTCTGGTGAAAATGATCTTTCCCTATTAAAGTTTCTTATAATATTTTGCGGATCACCTTTCTCTTCTCCTCTCAGTTGGATTGCAAGGATTTGTTTTGTTTTAGAGCAAAGTTTGTTTTGTGTCTGTGTGACCTAGGGGCAACTAGGTGGCTCAGTGGATAGCATGCCAGGCCTGGAGTCAGGAAGACTCATTTTCCTGAGTTCAAATCTGACATCAGATAGATGGCACAGGAGATAGAGTTCTGGATCTGAAGTCAGGAAGACTCATCTTCCTGAGTGCAAATCTGGCCTCTGACACTTACCAGCTGTGTGACCTTGGGCAAATCACTTAACCCTGTTGGTCTCAGTTCCTCATCTGTAAAATGAGAAGGAAATGTATTTTTGCCAAGAAAATTCCAAATAGGGTCATGAAGAGTCATATATGACTAAACAACAACAAAGGAATTAGTCTCAAAAGCCTTTCAAGGCCTAATCAAAGAAAAGGCATCAAAGATGAGGCCCTCAGATTGTGGACATGCCAGGTGAAATAGGCAAATAAGCAAATAGATTCCTTGAGTAAATTAAAGAGAACTTCTTTGGATAAGAAAAAATTGGATATGACTTTGCAAGGCTTTAATCAGCTAACTCCTGGAAGAATTTAGGAGTTTGATAAAAGTACAGGCCAGGGACTACTTTGCGGAAGAGACTCCTGCTGTAGTGGGAAGGAGGAGGAGATTTCTCTTTCTTCCATATACTATTTAGGCTATTGTATCCAACAGCAGTTTGACTAGAGGGAGACACTCAGTTCAGAGACACACAGCAGTCTGAAAGATCAATGGTTTGAGAGTTCAAGGCAGGTGAGGGAGCAGAGACAGATACTCTAGATCTAGATCTAGACAGATATTCTAGGGTCTAGAAAGACACAGCTATAGAAAGACAGGGGAAGAAGCACTTTGAGGAGTGGGTATCCTGACAGCAGAAAAGAGAGCTGGTTATGAACTCAACATTTGAGAGTCAAGCTTTAGAGAAGGACAGACCCTGGAAGCCCAGCTAAGCAACTTACTGACCACAAAAATAAAATAGCTAACTTTTATATAGTGCTTATTTTGTACCAGGTACTGTGCTTAGGGCTTTAAAATGATCTCATTTGATTTTCACAAAAACCCTGGGAAGTAGGTACTATTATTATTGTTATTTTTATTTATAACTACTTCTATATACATTTTTTCTTTTAAGTAGTATTTCATTTTTTCTAATTACATGTAAAGGCAATTTTAAATAATTTTTTTTAAAATAAAATTTTGAGTTCCAAATTTTCTCCCTCCCTTTCTCCATTCCTTCCTCCCTAAGATGGCATGCAATTTGATATAGGCTATATATGTAAAATCATGTAAAATATTATTTCCATAGTAGTTATGTTTTAAAATTAGAAACAAAACAAAAGGAAAAACTATTAAAAATTAAAATAGTATGCTTTGATCTGCATTTAAGCTCCATCAGCTCTTTCTCTGGATATGGATAGCATTTTCCATCACGAGTCTTTTGGAATTGTCTTGGATCATTATATTGCTCAAAAGAGCTAAGTCAGTCATAGTTGATCATCTCACAATGTTGCTGTTATTGTGTACAATGTTCTCCTGGTTCTGCTTACTTCACTTTTCATCAGTTCATGTAAGTCTTTCTAGGTTTTTCTGAAATCCATCTGTTCATCATTTCTTATAGTGCAATAATATTCCATTACACTCATATACCACAACTTCAACCATTCCCCAATTGATAAACATTCTTTCAATTTCCAATTCTTCGCCATCAAAAAAAGGTACTATAAATATTTTTGTACGTGTAGGTCAGTAGGTGTTATTATTAACCCCATTTTATAGATGAGGAAACTGAGGCAAATGGAGGTTAGCATTTCACAGTTTATAGTGTCTGAGGTTAGATTTGAACTCAAATTTTCCTGACTCCAGACCCTGTGTATTAACCACTGTACAACCTAACTACCATACTCATTGTACCCAGGAAGAAGCTATGCCCCAAAGCAAAATACCAACCTCCCAGTATATATAGTTTTCAACTAATAGGCTCAGAGCCAGAAGGCATCACAACCCACATGACTCAGTGCCTGACTGGCTCAGTACCAAAAGATGTGAAAGTTTTTCTGCAAGCAAGCCTCCCTATAAGCATGCTTCCCTGTAAGCAAGCTTCTCCTTAGGCAAGTTCCTCTCCCAAGGCAAGATAAAGATCAGAGTATCCAAGTCTTTCAAAATTGGTCATCATGACAACATTGCTGTTACTATGTACTGTTATTACGCAATAATTTCCCAGTTCTCACTTCAGTTTGCATCCGTTTATATAGGTCTTGCCATGTTTTTTCTTTCTGAAACCACCCCCTCATTATTTCTTATAGCACAATAGTACTTCATCACAATCACATACCACAGCTTGTTCAGCCATTCCTCAATTGAAGAACATTCCTTCAAAGTCCAATTCTTTGCCACCATAACAACAGCTGCTATAAACATTTTTGCGTATATAGGTCCTTTTCCTTTTCCTTTGATCTTTTTGGGGCACAGACCTAGTAGTGGTATTACTAGATCAAAAGGTAGGCAAACTTTTATAGCATTTTGGGTGTAGCTCCAGATTGTCCTCCAGAATGGTTGGATCAGTTCCCTACTTTACCCACAGTTCATTAATGTATCTATTTTCCCTCATCATCTCTAGCATTTGTCATTCAGAGTTGTCTTAATTCACCTTTTTCTAATCAATAGTGATTTAGAGAATGTTTTTTTGCTTTTTTTTTGAGGGGGAAGGGCAGGACAATTGGGTTTAAGTGACTTGCCCACAGTCACATAGCTATTAAGTGTTATGTGTCTGAGGTCAGATTTGAGATCAGGTCCTCCTGTCTCCAGGGCCAGTGCTCTATTCACTGCACTACCTAGCCTCCCCTATTTAGACCATTTTTCACATGATTATAGACAGATTTGATTTCTTCTTCAGAAAACTACCTAGTCATATCCTTTGACCATTTATCAATTAGGGAATGGATCTTATTTTTGTAAATTTGACTTAGTTCCCTATATAGTTGAAAAATGAAGCCTTCATCAGAGAAATTTGCTGTAAGTTTTTTTATATTACTTCATTGTCTGTGGTACATTTTAGCAAAATGTAGTTTCCTTGCTTGTCTCTTTTAATTGAGTCCAAAAAGCAAAAGTTTTTGCATTATCTGAGATCATGATTGCTACCCCCTACCTTTACTTCAACTGAAGCATAATATATTCTGCTCCAGCCATTTATTTTAACTCTGTGTGTGTCTTTCTGTTTCAAGTATGGATTCCATTTGGTTATGTTGGATTCTAGTTTCTAATCAATTCTGTTATCTGCTTCCATTTTAGTGGGTTAGCTCTCCCACTCATATTCACAGCTATGATTACCATGTATTTCCTTTTACCCTATTTTCTTCTGTTTATCTTTTTCTCCTTTTATCTCGTCCATTGTCAAAAATCTATTTTGCTTCTAACCACTTAATATACAAATCTTAATCTGCCCTCCCTTCTATCATTCTCCTCCCCCCATATTTTTTATCCCCTTCCCCTTTCATTTCCCTATTGGGTAAGATATATTTCTATTCCCAATTGAGTGAGTATATATAGTCTTCCCTTTTTGAACCATTTCTGATGGAAGTGAGGTTCAAGCATTGACCACCAACCCCCCATTTCCCTCTCTACTATAAAAGCTCTTCCTTTTATTCCTCTTTTATGTGAGAAAAAATTTTCCCTATTCTATTTCTTCTTTTCCCCTCCTCCCAGTACATCCTTTTTTTCTCACCCATATGTATTTTTTTTAGATTATTCCATTATAATCAGCTCAAACTATGTAGAATCATTCCAATTGCCCCCCAAATGATAAAGTTCTTAGGAGTTATATCTATATCTATATCTATGTATATCTATATATATATATATATCATCTTTCTGTAAAAATAGGAATAAAATCAGTTTAGCTTTATTTAGTCCCTTATGATTACTCTTTCATGTTTACCTTTTTATGCTTCTCTTGACTCTTCTGTTTGAATGTCGTAGTTTCTATTCTGCTCCAGTCTTTTTTTTAAAATCAAAAATGCTTGAAAGTCCTCTGTTTCAGTAAATGTCTATTTTTTTGTCTCAGTTTTGCTAGGTAGATTATTCTTGGTTGTAATTCTAGTTTCTTTGCCCTCTGGAATATCATATTCCAAACTCTCTGCCCCTTTAACATGATAGTTGCTAAATTTTGTGTGATCCTGACTATGGCTCCATATTTGAATTGTTTCTGGTTGCTTGCAATGCCTTCTCCTTGACCTGGGAACTCTGGAATTTGGCTATAATATTCTAGGGATATCTTTCAGGAGGTGATCAGTGGATTCTTTCAATTTCTATTTTACCGTCTGGCTCTAAGCTATCAGGGCAGCTTTCCATGACAATTCCTTAAAAGATGATGTTTGGGCTCTTTTTTGATCATGGCTTTCAGGTAGTCCAATAATTCTTAAATTGTCTCTCCTTGTTCTATTTTTCAGGTTATCTTTTGAATAAGATATTTCACATTTTCTTCTGTTCTTTCATTCTTCACTCTGGTGCTATAGACTTCTCTTATAGACCTCCCAAGATGTCTTAGGTTGGAAAAATGTCTCTCACTTTTTGTTGGCTCTGCTGCTCTAAAATTTGATCTGAGGTATTATTTTAAAGTTGTTTAGAGGGGAACGTTTGGTAAGTTCAACTGGAGTACTGGCTTATAATTTACCATTTTGTTGCAGGATTTTTTCTTTGATAGTGAAGCTCTGGATTTTGGCTATGATATTCCTGAGACTTTTTCATTTGGGTCTCCTTTTAAGAGGTTATTGGTGAATTTGTAATAATTTTACTTTGCCTTTTGGTTCTAATAGTCCTGGGCAGATTTCAGTTTTGGTTTTTTGAAATATTGTTTCCAGGCTTTTTACAATTCATGACTTTTAGGTAGTCTAACAATTTTAAAATTATTACTCCTTGACCTGTTTTCCAGGTCAAGTTTTGATTTTTTATTTTTTGGTATTTGATTAAAAATTTTTTTTGTTCAAATATTTCTCGTTTCATGTAGTCTTTTTTGTTTGTTTATTCTAATTTTCAGGGATTCCATACTTTAAGTAAGGTTTACCATATTCTCTTCTAAGCTACTTATTCTCTTTCCAATTCTTTCTTCAAGAGCTTTTATTTAATTAAAAAAATATCTATTGCTTCACTCTTCTAGCTAGTCCTTGAAAAAAACATCTTTATTTCCTCCTTTGAGTCTCTGTAGTTGTTGTGAAGTTGTGCTTGCAGTAATTTTTGATACTAGATTTCTTTTTTTACTTAATCATTTCTCCAGCCTTTGTTCCTGAACTGGATCTTTGTGCTAAGGTCAGGCTTCACCCCTTGCTGCACCTTTGAGTGGGTTTCTCAACCCAGCTTGGTCCCCTGGAATCTTATGCTGACCTCCACTTCCCAGAGTTTGGCCTCCTTAAATTCTTGAGACTGAGAGCCCTCTGGATCCTCAGGTCAGTCACTCTTTGGCATCTCAGGACTGAATGCTAGCGCCCTCAGAGCTGTTCTTGGCCTGACTTGTGAGCATTGTGGTCTCCGCTGGACAGCACTGTGCTGATTGTTGCCTGTTGCTGCTCTCTGAAGTTTAAAAGATCCCTATGTGGGGGACTTAAGGAGAACCCTCCACTCTTACTACCCTTGGACACAGAACCTTTCAGGCTACATGTATATTGTCTCTGGTTATGCTGGGTAGATGAAGGCCCTTTCTTTTTGCTTATGGGCTGCTAGCTGACTTTTTGTGTTGTTCTGGGGAGGAAGAAACCACTGTACTTTCTCATTGAATTTCTTAATCATTGTTTGGTCTGGAAAACTTTAGGGTTTTGTTGGAATAGGTAAGTGAGGGCTAGGTGGCCTGCCACTAATTCAGGTGACCATCTTGGCCAAAAGAGCTGAATAATTCAAAGTATGTCACCTTTTAAGCATCATCATGCAAAATAATCCCACACATTGTCTGGGCAGTGTATTGGTGGGTCTGGAGTCAGTAGGATGAGTTCAAATCCAGCTTTAGACACTTACTGTGTGACTTTCAGCAAGTCACTTAATCTTTGTTTGCCTCAGTTTCTTTATCTGTAAAGTGGGGATATTAATAGCACTCACCTTGCAAGGTTATTGTGGGAATCAAAGGAATTAATATTTGTAAAGTACTTAACATAGTTCCTAGTGCATTAGTCGGTATTATACAAATGTGAGCTGAGATGATGATGTCAATGTCTGAAAATTTTGTCTCTTCCTTTAGCTCTAATCCATTATTTCTCTGCCAAGAGGTGGTAAATATGATTTCTCATCAGTCTTCTGGAGTTATAATTGATCACCGAACCAATCAAATCCTTCACAGTTGTTTTATATTTACTATGCTATAGTTATTATAAGAATTGTTTTCTTGTCTGCATATCTCACTCTGCATTAGTTCATACATATCCTAGATTTCTCTGAATTTCTCCCTTCCATGATTTTTGTGCCATAATAATTTTCCATAGCATTTATATACCATAATTTGTTTGTTGCTGTTGTTGTTCATCTGTGTCTGACTCTTTGTGACCCCATTTGGGTTATTGTGATGTAGATGCTAGAGTGGTTTGCTTCTCCAGCTCATTTTATAGATGAGGAAACTGAGGCAAACAAGGTGAAGTGATTTGCCCAGGGTCACAAGGCTAAGTGTTAGTCTGTATAAGTGTAGTAAATATCTGAGTCTATTTACATTCAGCTCTTCCTGACTCTAGGCCTGGTGCTCTATCCACTGCACCACCTAGCTGCGCCATTATTTATTTAGCCATTCCCTAATTGATGGGCATTGTACTTTGCTTTAATGAAAAGTGCTGTTATACATTTTTTTTTGCAGTTCTTATGGATCCTTTTTCTCTCTGATCTCTTTGGGGTACCCAAGTCTAGTAGTGTATTGCTGGGTTTGAAGTCATAATTTAATGACTTTTGGAGTATAGCTCCAAAATGTTTTCTAGAGTGGTTGGACCACTCCACTGTGCCACCAACAGTTCATTAGCTGTGCTTCCCACAGCTCATCCAACAACTGTCATTTTTCCTTTTTGTTATCATTGAAAATCTTAGACTTTATATACTTTTCATTCCAGATGAAGTTTTCCACTTGTTCTTTATGTTCTTTATTCATGACATCCCCTCTCCTAACTCTATGCTTTTCCACGACACTGTTCTTCATGTATGGAATGTATCTCCTCACCTCCACCACACAGAACACCCAGCTTCCTTCAAAACTCAGTTTAAGTGATATATCCTACAGGAAGCTTGTCTTAATCATTCCAAGTTGTTGTTGCCCCTGGAAATTTATGAGTGTGTTTATATGTGTGTGTGTGTGTGTGTGTGTGTGTATACACATATACACACATATGCATATATATGTATATGTGTGTATATCTATATCTATATATCTATCTCAATATGTAGATATAGATACACATATAAGCTTTTTATAGCTACATATATTGTATTAAATTTTCTATGCATGTATTTTTCCTTCCAACACAATATACAATATAATCTCTTTGAAAGCAGGCATTATCTGTCTTTGTATCTTCAGTGCTGTAGTGCCAATGTAATATTTACAGCACCCAAGATCATGATAAAGACTGTTGCTATAAATATCTCATGACATTCAATTGCAAAATATAAAACAGGAGGATAGAAACAAAGCATGTATTTAGACACCAGACAATTGAATCCCCAAACCAGTAAGCCAATTCCATCACAGTAGCAAAGAAGTTAATAAACCATAACAGCACAGAGAACCACACCATCCTTTAGCCTTCCCCTAAACCAATATAAGATCAATATTTACTCATGAACCTCTCTATCTCCTTGCCTGAGCACCTCTCTCCCCCACTGTCTTGCTAGCTCTGACTCCCAGCTTCTTGTGGCTCTGCTCTACCCTTGAGTAAACTCCTGCCACAACAGGCTCCATGTGACAACATTCAGCCTATTAGGGGGCAGAGTTTACTTTCAAAGCAGAGAAAGTCTTCAAAATCCCCTCTAGGCCTATTAAGGGGCAGGGAAGATCTTCAGATTCCCATTCCCATTACAAATGCCCAGGAACGATGCCTGGCTTGCAGTAGGGTCTTCCCTCTTCCCCCTGCACTTAATAGTATTTTATTTTTCCATTTACATGTAAAGATAGTTTTCAAATTCACTTTTATAAAATTTTGAGTTCCAATGTTTTTTCTCCTTTCCTCACTTCCCTCCCACCTCCCCAAGAGAGCAAGCAAGCTGATACAGGCTATGCATGTATAATCATATTAAACATATTTCCATATTAGTCATGTTGTAAAAGAAGAATCAGAACAAGAGGGAAAAACCACAGGAAAGAAAAAATAAAAGAAGAGAGAAAAAAGTGTGCTTTGAATTGCATTCAGACTCCACAGCTCTTTCTCTGGATGTGGACAACATTTTCCAACTTGAGTCTTTCGGAATCATCTTAGATCCGGCATCGCTGAGAGGAGCCGCGTCTATCAAACCTGGTCGTCGTGTAATGTTGTTGTTACTGTGTACAATGTTCTCCTTGCGGTAGGCTCCTAATACTTACTGAATTGAATTGTAACTCAAACTTCCCACGTGTAATATATATCTAGCATTGTAACGGTGGCGGTGATTGAGGGCTGGTACACCTGGGGGGCCTTCTGGACAGAAAATTTGGTGCCTTCCTACTCCTTTTGCTTTTGTCAAGGTAAAATTTTATTATTTCCTTCAGACTAGGGTTAATGACTGTTGAGGCTTTGGTCTCTCCTCTCCTCTTCCCTTCAACCACATGGACATTTTTTGCACTAACAGGGGTAAAGGCTTAATTAAATCCAGGAATGAAGCTTTAACAGTGAGATTTGGGACATCATCAGTAGATAAGGAAGGGAGACTGGTTTTGGGTGAGGGGGCATTTTAGAATCCCTGAAACTATATGAGAGAGGCAGCTGCCTACTCCTAAGACTATCTGGTTTACACACATATACGTTCACATACTTTTCATTCCAGGTACCCTTTTGTAGGAAGAGGCAAATGGTACCCAACTTGACAAAAACAACAACAGCAACACAAAAGCTCTAGGTCAGATCCAACTACATCTCTTCATCCCTTGTGCAGGCTGGGTATGGGTCCAGCTCACCACAATGACAAGTGAGGAAGAGACTTGGGACCCAAGAGTGAGGGTCCCAGCCTTCATCAGCAATTCCCTTGCATTCAATTCACTTTTATTTCTGGGGCAGCATTTCTAAATTCTGCATCTATACTCTGGCCATCATCTTTATCTCAACCTCCTCCCCTCCCTCTAGAACCTTGGACTTATTGTCCCTAGAGCCGTCCACCATACTGATGTGTGCTCATACCTGTTCCTATACAGGCTACTGATCTAAATACAGGCTGCACTCCCCTGCCCCCTTCTGGCTAATTTAAAGCCCAGGACAGGTCTATTGTTGATTCTATCAGTGTTTTCCTTTATATTTTTCTCTTTTCAAAGAGATAAAAATTTAAGAATACGATATATACAAGCTATTCCAGAGGTCTTAGTGTAGCTTTGTGCTTTTAAAGCTTAAAATTGCACTAAGAATTTTGGGATGCCCTAAGTATGTGATGGGACTCTCTCTTATACACCCCCACCCCACCCACCCCTATATTCAGACCAATATTGGTTACAGACACATCAGAGTGCATATACACACACAGTCATATCTATGTGCATTCTCCTGTGCTCAGATACACGTGGAGCATACACATGCATATGCTCATATGTACAACATACTGCACACATACACGTACCTTCATATCCACAACACACTCCTATCCATGTCCATGCATTCATATGAATTCATACATAGGCTCAAAAAGTTCAGAATGTACTGATATGCTCACATACATGCTTACACACATTTATGTTTATCCATGTCCACATACTGTGGATATATCTTTATTTCCTGGCGTTGGGGCCCAGCTCACATGTTCCTATGCCGGGTGTAATACTGCACGTCCCTGGGGAGGGAAGAGCAGAGTAGGTGAGGGTTGAGGGTCAGAAGGGCTTGCTGGGGCCGGGACCAGAAGGTCCAGGAAGCCTAGAAGGGCCTGGGGGGCTCTGCTGCACAAGAGCCTCAAATTCCGAGGCAGGGAGGATGGTATCTCGAAGGGCAGGCATTTCAGCAAAAGGTATGTAGTCAGCTCCTGAGGGGGAAACCAGTATGGAGTGGGGGATAGTGATGGTCATGGATGGTTGTAGGGGGGTGACTTCGAGGAGTGGGGGACAATAGTGGATGACCAAGGAAAATGGTTATTGGGGGGATGGTCTGGGAAGTATGGGAAATGGTTATTTAAGAGCTGGACCTAGATCCAGGGAGAATTACCCTGGGGGAATGGATATAGACAAAGGGATTTTGGGGAAGAGGTGGGAAATTGGGGCAAATACATAAGAAGGAAATGGAGGGGAGGGGTAGGTTATGGGGATTGGGAAACCCCTCACCATATGACCCTCTCTTACTATATGGCCCCTTTCACTGTATGGCCCTCCTTTCCAAATGGTCTTTCTCACCATATGGCCTTCTTATCCTTACCATTTGACTCCTCCTCTGTATGGCTCTCATCATTCTGTATAGCCAGCCTCATTATATGGCCTACCTTACCATACCTCCTTCCTTGACATATGGATCCCCTCTTCATATGACCTCCCTCACCACCCTCATAAAGCTATCTCTCCATTTGGCCTTGTAAGGGCTTGCTTATCTTGCTCATCTTGCTTTGTTGGGATTTAATATACATATCCAATTTTAATTTAATATATTATATTCTATAAGAACACAAAGGACTTTAGGATAAGTCCTCCTCTCCTGGGGTTCCCTGAAAGAGAAATTGGGGAGTTGGTCTAATCTGATAACCTAAATTTGAGCCATGGTTTCCCCCTCCTGCTCTTTCCTTTTGTCTGATAACTCCAAGGGAGAAGGGAGGCAACTGGAGCAAGAGTCTGGTTCTTTCCATCTAATTATGAGGATGGAAGGAATTGGGTCAGGAGATGGAGCGAAGGAAGAGAATCAGTGACTTGTTGCTCCATAAACTGGGTCAGCCAAACCAACCAACTTTGTTTAGGTTTTAGTTTTATTTGAATTAAAAAAAACCTCATCTCTTTTTTATACCAATGTGTTAGCTTTGTTTGTTTTGCCTCTTTTTCTTTAATTTTTGGGTAAAAAATTCCTTCTCTAAACTCTAGCTTTGTTTTGGCTAAAACTAAGGGGGCTGGGGAAGCAGATCTCTAAGCCCCATAGGAAGTGCTATGGTGATGGTAGCAGCTAAGTCAACTCCAGAACCTAGGGAGAACAGGTAGAATGGGAAGACAGGGAGGCAGAAGACCCAGGAGAGATGGTTGTGGATGCCACAGCACTTTACTACCTGGGTTATTCAATATGATCCCTTTACCATATGGTACAATTTCTCATGGTTATGGCTTCATTCAATATATAATCCTACTCACCATGCAGGTACCCATTCTCCAGAGGCCTCCCTCACCATGCCCCACCTTAGCACACAATCCCCCTCACCATATTGCTCCATTCTCCATATGTCCCCCTCACTGTACAGCTCCCTTTGCTGAACGGCTCTTCTCACCAATTGGTCTCCCTCCCTGTCTCCTGGTCTCCTCTGACTCAAAGAAGGTCTCATGCTCCTCCCATCGTCGGTCACATGCAGCACAGAGGAAGTTGGACTGGAAGAAGTTACACTGGCAGCCTGGGAGAGGGCAGAGGGAAGGGGGCAGCAGCAGCAGAGAACATAGAGGCAAATAGGGCATCCCCCAGTCTTAGTTCCCCTTGCCCACTTATATCTCTCCATTTCCATCCTTTTCACTCATATTCATAATGCATCAATCTCTAAATTCTCATTCCGACTTCATCTCTATATCCATTTTCATTCCAATCCTATTCTGAATTCTGATGTCTCTCACTAGCCTCCATTCCCATGCTCATACCATTTTCCAATCTCTCATCATATACCCATTATCTCCAGTCTCCTTCCTGTTCTGATTTTGTCCCCTTTACTATTTCATTCCCAATGCCATCCTTATCCCCTATTTCCATCTGTAAAATGACATTTTGTGTGTGTGTGTGTGTGAAACAAGATGGTTTGTAAATAAATCTCAATCCTTTGTGTAACCCAAAGACTCTCTGGGAGGAGGGCTTCCTCCTTCATAGGGATTCCCTAATCCCACTTTTTTTCTCCATCACTCTAGGCAAATAAATCTCATTAGAGTCCTTTGGGCTCCCAAAGAATCATTAACAATACCCTTAGTTGCTTTCACTCCCCAGGTTAATTCACCAAGAAGGCAGTGTTCCCTCCATCTCCATTCTCTTCTCAACACCCTATTTTCCCTAATCAATTAGTTCCTACACCCTCCCACCCCCTTAACATTTCCCATCACCCATTCCCAGGGGAGGGGTACCGCGATGTCGACAGGCATGGGATCCTGTGGCTAAGTGCTCCTCGTGGTTGTGTTTGCAGCGACAAAGGGCCCTCCAAGTTTTGGGGTCAAAACCAGATCGTTTCTGAAGCCAGAACTCTCCTACTTCTTCTGGTCGTGATGGGATGAAGCAGAACATTTGACACCGGCATGCATTTTTGGTACAGGGAACAGATATATCTGTGGGGGGAAAATGGCGGGTGGGGAGGGATTTGTCCCTCCCATAACTGACAGGATAGTGCACTGCCCAAAGCCTGAGAGGAGACAACCTATATCTCCCTGCTGTAAAACTGGGAGGGTCTGGTTGCCCCCTGCTCTCTGTTGGTGAGGGAATGCTTCTCTTCTACCTTTCTTTTCTGTACCTGAGATGATCCGGTGCTGGGCTAGCAGGTGTCCACAAAAGCACTTTGACTCATTTCCAATCCTGTAGCAGTCCCATAGATAATGAGGGCAGCGCCAGCCAACGTAAAGACCTGAAGAAGGAAGGGTTAGAGCGGGACTGAGCGACCAGGAAAGGAAGGGATCCTGCTGCACAAAGTGGGGTAAGTCAGGCTGACCAACAGATCGATCAGTCTGGGAGACCACACCTCCTTCATCTCCTCACACACTCCCGTCATTCACTTGCTCAGGGGTAGATACTTCCAGGGCTGATTCCTCTGTCTCACAGGTAACATAACCTTATAGTTCAGTGGAACAAGTGACTGGGAGTCAATGTTCCTGCCTTCAAATGACCATTTTGCCACTTACTGCATACATGAGCTTGGTCAAGTCATTAAACTTTTCTTGATCTCAGTTTATCCATCTGTAAAATGAGGGAGTTGGATGAGATGACCACTAAGGTGTCTTCTAGCTGTATACTATATGGAATCTGTGAACATACCCCAGCTGGGCTCATCTGTCCTCTGGGTACCTCACTTGTTCTAGAGAATTTTCAGTCGTCCCCAAATATTCTCACCTACTCCTGGAAACCTTTTTATTATGAGAGTGAACTTTTCTAATCGACATTGGAAGATAATAGAATTTTAGAACGTCAGAGTTGTAGGGACCTTAAAGACCATCTTATCCAACCTTCCCAATTATGAAAGAGATAAAAATAAAAAATAAAATACTAAATAAATATTAAATAATATTAAAATAAATAAAAATAAAATTAAAAATATTAAATAAAAATAATAAAATAAAAAAAAATAAAAAAATAAATCGTGTTTCTTGGTCTAGCCCTGTACCTGCTACTCACTAACTGTGTGTCTTTGGCCAAGTCACTTCAGTTTTCTGCATCTCACTTTCCTCACTTATAAAATGAAGATTTTAGGGGCGCCTAGGTGGCACAGTGAGTAGAGCACTGTCCCCGGAGTCAGAAGGATCTGAATTCAAATCTGGCCTCAGACATTTAACAATTACTAGCTGTGTGACCGTGGGCAAGTCACTTAACCCCAATTGTCCTGCCTTCCCCCTCCAAAAAAAAAAAAGAGGATTTTAGACTAGTTGGTATCTTCTAGTTTTACATCCTATGACCCTGTGAGATGTAAAAGAATCTCATTGGAGTTCTTCCACTATCAAAACCAATTATCAAAGTGGGAAGGGATTGCTT
>CM053599.1:126854913-126868639 GCA_028646575.1 Pseudocheirus occidentalis
AACCTAACTGAAGAAAATAACACCTTAAAAAATAGACTGACTCAAATGGCAAAAGAGGCCCAAAAAGCCAATGAGGAGAAGAATGCCTTAAAAAGCCAAATTGCCCAGATGGAAAAGGAATTTCAAAAACTGACTGAAGAGAATATTTCCTTCAAAATTAGACTGAAGCAAATGGAAGCTAATGACTTTATGAGAAATCAAGATACTACAAAACAGATCCAAACAAATGAAATGTGAAATATCTCATGGGAAAAACCACTGACCTGGAAAATAGATCCAGGACAGATAATTTAAAAATTATTGGACTACCTGAAAGCCATTATCAAAAGAGCCTAGAAATCATCCTTCAAGAAATTCTCAGGGAAAATTGCCTTGATATTTTAGAACCAGAGGGCAAAAAAGAAATAGAAAGAATTTACCTATCACTTCTTGAAAAAGATCCCAAAAAGAAAACTCCTGAAAATATCATAGCCAAATTCTAGAGTTCCCAGGTCAAGTAGAAAATATTACAAGCTGTCAGGAAGAAACAATTTGAGTATTGTGGAAACATAATCAGGATAACACAGGATCTAGCAGCTTTGACACTAAGGGATCAAAGGGCTTGGGATTGATATTCCAGAGGTCAAAGGAGCTAGGATTAAAACCAAGAATCACCTACCTAGCAGAACTGAGTATAATGCTCTAGGGGAAAATATAGTTATTCAATGAAATAGAGGACTTTCAAGTATTTTTTTTTTGCTTCTTTTTGGAAGAGGGAAGGCAGGGCAATTATGGCTAAGTGACTTGCCCACATGGCTAATAAGTGTTAAGCGTTTGAGGCTGGATTTGAACTCAGGTCCTCCTGACTCCAGGGCCAGTGCTCTATTCACTGTGTCACCTAGGCGCCCCAACTTTCAAGTATTCTTGATGAAAAAAAACCCAGCGCTGAACAGAAAATTTGACTTTCAAATACAAGAAGCGAGAGAAGCATGAGAAGGTAAACAGGAGAAAGAAATCATAAGAAACTTATTAAAGTTGAACTATTTACATTCCTACATGGAAAAACAATAATTGCCACTCATGAGACTTTTCTCAGTGTCAGGATAGTTGAAGGGAATACATATGTGAGTGTGTGTATATGTACATGTATATGTAGACAGATGAGACAGGATTAATTGAATAGGAAGAGATGATATCTAAAAACAAAATTAAGAGGTGAGAGAAGAATATAATGAGAGGAGAAAGAGAGAGATAGAATAGGGTAAATTATCTCATATAAGAGAGGCAAGAGAAAACTGTTACAATGGAGGGAAAAAGCAGGACGGTGAAAGGAAATGGGTCAACCTTACTCTCATTGAATTTGGCTTAAGGAGGGAATAACATACACACTCATTTGGGTATCTTACTCTACAGGAAAGTAAAGAGGAAGGGGATAAGAAGGGGGATGATAGAAGGGAGGGCAGATTCGGGGAGAAGGTAGTTAGAAGTACATACTTTTGAAAAGGGACAGGGTCAAAGTAGAAAACAGAATAAGTGGGGGGTGAGATACGATGGAAGGAAATATAGTTAGTCTTTCACAATATAACTATATGGAATGTTTTAAATGTTTTGCTTAACCACATGTGCAACCTATATTGAATTACTTATCTTCCCAGTGGGGGCGGGTGAAGAGGGAAGAAGGGAAAGAATCTGGAAATCAAAGTTTTAAAAACAAATGTTAAAAAATAGTTTTACATGCAACTGGGAAATAAGATATATAGGCAATGGGGTTTAGAAATCCATCTTGCCCTACTAGAAAGTTAGGGGAGAGTGATGGGGGAGGATATAAGAGAGAGCAGATTGGGGGAAGGGGTATTCAGTAGACTTGCTCTCCTGGGGTGGGAGGTAGGGGAAAGATAGGGAGAAAATTTGTAACTCAAAATCTTGTGGAAATGAATGTTAGAAACTAAAAATAAATCAAAATGAATGTCAAAAAATAATAGAAAAAATGACTTGCACATACAGTGTTTTAAGCCCTAGAAAGTACTTTCCTTACGACAAAAAGGTAGGTGATTCAAATATTATGATCATCATTTTACAGATGAAGAAACTGAGGTTTTGAGGGGTCAAATGACAGGTCACACAGTTAGTAAATGTTGGAGGTCTTCACCTAGGTCTTTCCTGACTCCAAACCAGTATTCTTCCCAGTATACCCAAATGTCCGTGCATGATGGTGATAGTGATTGTCCTAGCAAAAGCCTGTATAACTGGAATGAATGAATGAATGAATGAATGAATGAATGAATGAGAAAACATTTATTAAGTGCTTACCACATGTTAAGTACTGTGCTAGATGCTAGGGGCAGACAGAAGATTATAAAGGGAGTGTCAAAGCTGGATTACCTGAGGAAGTTGATTCGTTGCTGCCTATAACGTTTTCCTTATAGCTGTGGCCCTGTTCTGCTACCATCTAGTACAGCACTCTGTACATAGAAAAGGCTTTAATATGTTTTTCACTGAATGAATGACTGTCCTAACATTTGACCTCTAGTTGTCTCCTGCTACTCCCAGGTGGTCTCACTTATTTCTCAAGTGACTGACTTAGTCCAGTTCACAATACTCAATGGGATGCAGAGTTCTGTAGTAGGCATACAGAGGAACAGACACAAGGGGAGTAGCAGCAGGGTGCTAGAGCCAGCTCTTATCGCCTCTTAGGGCTGATTGTTAATTTTTTAATGTGAGTGTTTATATTTGGAAAATTGGCAAACACTACAGGGATCGATTTATTGTTTTATTGATTGTCTAGATTTAAGAAAGTGATGGAAAAATGTTAATAATTCAGACTAAACTTAAAAGTGTGTTGTGTATACATTTTTTTCTCCCTCCTTCCCCTCCCTTCTTCCCCCCCCCCCAGTTGGCTGTTAAAACATTTACCAGCACACCCCTGGAAAAAGGTGATGTAACTCTGAATGGAAGGGAGCTTGCAGATGCATGGAAACATAGAATATACACAAAACTAACCAGGCAGGATATTTACGAAATAGATACAGGCACAGTGTATAATTTAGCCAGCCCCAAACATCTGGATCTTAAACTTCTTGCAGGCTACACAGAGTATGTATGTATATACTGTTGTCCATGAATAGAAGACTACTTGTTCCCAAATAGGTTGTTCTCCAGAATCTGAGGATGATGTCAGAGAACAGCCCCCTCTGAAAGTGAAGCTAACAAGGATAAACTCATAACGGACTGGAGCCAATGAGTCAACAGGCAGGGTGATGTGGCTGCCAATAAAGCTGAAGTGAGCTCAGAATGGAAGAAATGGAGAGGCCAGGATGAGAGCAACTGGACAGGTCAAGCTACTCCTGGGGTACTGCATTTAGGGCTGGATACCACATTTTGAGAGCTCATAGATAGACTATGGTCTCTGGAGAATAGCAACCAGGAGGAGGAGGGGACTTGAAGCTGTGCTATGGAAGAAAATTGCTTAACAGAATTTGGGATGGTTAGCCTGAAGAAGCCCCTGTGTGGTAGGTGTGTGTGCCAGGACCTGCTACAACTGCCTTATGAGAATCCAGAAACTGACAAAAGCTACAAAACAGGGCTTGATTCAATAAACACTTATTAAGTGTTTATTTATTACATATTTT
This sequence comes from Pseudocheirus occidentalis, assembly GCA_028646575.1. NCBI lineage: Eukaryota > Metazoa > Chordata > Mammalia > Diprotodontia > Pseudocheiridae > Pseudocheirus > Pseudocheirus occidentalis. The sequence goes on from CM053599.1 coordinate 126,858,522, forward strand.
ATTTATATATGATATCTACTTATTTACATATTTAGATATTATATAATTTATTATATACTATATAATTAACATAATTATTATGTAACGATCATATAAATTATTAATTATAATTATAATAATCTACTATATATAATTTATATAATTTATGTTTGGGGCTGACTAAATTATACACTGTGCCTATATCTATATGTTACTATGTGCCAGGCATTATGGATACAAAAAAGGAGCAGAAAGTCCCTGCCCTCTAGGAGTTCACAATCTAATAGAGGAGACAACTTATTTTGTTTATTGACTAGCTTTAAAAAAAGTGACGGAGAAAATACTAATAATGTAAATAAAAAGTGTGTTTGACATCTGTATTTCCATTTCTCCCACCCAGAGAACTGGTTTTTAAATATTTGTCAGCATGCTCTTGGGAGGAGGGAGGGCCTATAGAGGAATATTACCACCTCAAGCCCTACGGATCCACGGTGGACTTTCTGAAGTAATAGTTTCTCTTCTCGTAGTCAGACCAGGGCCCTTTTTTTGTCTCTCAGCTGGTTGCTTTCTCTTTAGTGTTATGTATGTTTGTGTTTATAGTCATACATGTGTATATCACACAATGCACACATATATGTATAATGTATGTTACATTTACATATAATGTATAAATAAATAAATGCTCGCAGGTAGGTTATATCAATATTTTTGGACTGAACCTGTGATTTCGTTGATGAAAAATATTTGTAAAGTGCTTAGTGTAGTTTCTAGGCACTTGTAGCAGCAAGCACACCAGCATATCCAGGATGACTGTTAGCACAGGTTCTTTGATCTGCTTTTCTAAGGAAAAGCAACTCAAAAAGGGTTCACAATCTAACTTTAATCAAACACATATAATTTACTAAGCTCAGACGGAGTAAAAGTTAGCACCCTGAACTTCAGAGAATACAAACAGAAGTTACAAGCAGACAAAAATACAGATGGAGAAAACAACACAATTCAAGAGACCAACAGATAGAGCTTCTAGCTCTCCGACCACTGCATAACACAGTTAGTCACCAGAGAGATAAGCACCAACATCTGGGTTTTCAAAGCTGGGGGGTGCAACAGCTGCCCAGAGTATCATCTGGCCAAATTATACAACTTTCCCCAAAGCGGGCTACAAAGCAAAACCTCATCTCAGAGGTATATTATAGCCTTCTCCAGGGTCAGAGAACATCACAACCCTCTTGACCCACTTGACTAACAAAATTTGTGCCTTCCTGAAAAACAAGCTTCCTACCAGAGGCTCCATGTGACCCCATTCAACCTATTAGGGGGCAGAGTATATTTTCAAATCAGGGAAGGTCCTCAAATTCACTTAGGTCTATCAAGGGGCAGGGAAGATCTTTAAATTCCCATTATCATTACAGCACTTAAAAATGCTTATTCTCTTTCCAATTCCCCTCCCCTCCTGGTGTGGAACCTTCTTCTGCCAGTATAGATCGACATTTGCTCTAGGGCCACCATTTTGATTCTGAAGGGAGGTTAATTGGTTGATACAAACAGGACTGGTTTTCTGTGGGACAACCTCCTGAATAAATTTCTAGGGGCTAGTGACAAACACTAGGAATGCTGGTAGAGGAGTAGACTAATTTTAAATTTGGCAAAGACTACTGCATCCCAATATCCTTTTCTTTTTCCTCTCTTCTTTGCCTAACAGCAAGAGCTATCTTGTAGCACAAGAATAGGATCAAAATGTCTGGTATAATTAAAATGAGCTCATTAAGTATAATAATAATAATCTAATTACTTGAATAATAGTTTATCACATACAATATGTAATAACAGAAGAATTAGTGCAATAAGAGTCACACATTCTCTGAATTGGAAGTGACCTTAGAGATTCTCTTGTCAAAACTGCTATGAATCTACTCTCTGGCAAGTTATCAACCTTAGCTTGAACACCCTTATCAATGGGGAACTCATTACTTAATGAGACAGTCCATTTCATTTTTTGATAGCCCTTTAAATTAAGGTGATTCTTCATCAACTTTTCAGTGGCCAAAGCTCTTTCATCTTTCATGCATAAGAATTTTTTCCATCTTCCTCAAAGCCTGAAACTCCTATTTATTTTAGTGAAGAGAGTGCTGGACCTGAAGTCAGAAAGACCTGAGTTTGAATCCAGTCTCAGACACTTACTAGCTGTGTGACCCTGGGCAAATCACTAAACCCCTGTTTTGCCTTAGTTTCATCATATGTAAAATGGGGATAATGCCCACTTCCCAGGTTGTAAGGATTAAATGAGATATGAGATAATAATTGTAAAATGCTTAGTACAGTTCCTGGAACATCATAAGTGCTATATAAATTAGTTGTGGTTAATATTATTACTGTTATTATTATTCCTGGCCCCTGAGCCAACTTGGCTTCTGAGGCTCAGAGACCTGTTACAAACTCAGCCTTAGTTACCGGCCCCTGCTCCTGCTACTATTGTCGCTAGGTGACCTTTTATAGTATTTCCTTGCCTCCTTCCTATCTGCCCCCTGTCTTTACATGCTCCCAAGTGCAAAGTGTGTTTTCTTTTTTCTTTTTTAATCAATGCATGCATGCACACATGTATATGTAAGCACACACGTACATGTATGTACACACAGACATATATAATATGTATACACACATAGACACATGTAAATATATATTTATATACACATACATATAAGTACACACACATTTACATCACTTGCATTTCCTGGCATTTTCCCTCCTAGAGAGCCATCCTTATAACAAAGAATAGAAATAAAAAAGTAAAGAAAAAACAGTTCAGCAAGACTAACCAAGACATCAACTGTATCTAGTATCATAAGCTTGTTTTCCATACTCATTGTCCCCCAACTCTGCAAATATAGGAGAGGTGTGTTCTCTCTTATTTTTTTTTATTGGAATCAAGCTTGATTATTATAATATCCTAGCATTCAGTTTTGATTGTCCTTTTATTTTTTATCCTATTTCCACTGATGTAGTCATTGTCTATAGCAGATGTGTTAAACATGGGCCTGTGGGACTCCATTGAAGGCTTCAATACTCCCCAGTATAGTCAGAATCTAATTAAAATGTTACTGAGAAATATGGGACAAAACAAACAAAATAAAAATAAAATAGAACATAGGTAATGTTAATGTGTGGTTTTCTAAATGAATGCAGGGAGGTTTAGTGGCCTCCTTTTCTATTTCAGTTTGATACCACTGGTAGGTAGTATTTTCCTGGTGCTGCTTATTTTGCTTTGTATTAGTTCACAAGAATCTTCCTATGCTTCTCTGTATTAATAATATTCATCATTTCTTATAATGTGGTAATGTTCCATTACATTCATACTTTTTTCTTCTTTTTGGAGGGTAATTGGGGCTAAGTGACTTGCCCAAGGTCACATGGCTAGTTTTTTTGTGTTAAGTGTCTGAGGCCAAATTTGAACTCAGATCCTCCTGACTCCAGGGCTGGTGCTCTCTTCACTGCACCACCTAGCTGCCCCCATTACATTTTGTTTAGCCATTTCCCAAATAATAGGCATCTACTTTGTTTACAATTTTCTGCTACTACAAAAAGTTATTCTATAAATATTTTGCTGTATATGAGATTGTTCTTTCTTACCATTGGCTTCTGTGAGATTTTCCAGGATAGATGGACCAGTTTACAACTCCATCAATAATGCATTTTTGGTTGTTGTGTCTTTTCAGTCATTTCCAACTCTTTGTAACCCTATTTGGGACTTTCTTGGCAAAGATACTGTAGGGGTTTGCCATTTACTTCTACAGCTCATTTGACAGGTAAGGAACTGAGGCAACAGGATTAAGTGACTTGCCCAGGGTCACACAACTAGTATTGTATCTGAGGTTAGATTTGAACTCAGGAAGATGAGTACTCTTGACTCCAGGTCCAGCACTCTAAGTACTATGGTGCCACCCAGTTGTCCTAAAATGCATTAGAATGCCTGTCTCTTCACAATTCCACTAACATTGCTTACTTTCATCTTTTCTCTTGTTTGCCAATTTGCTGAGTATGAGGCAAAACCTTAGTGTTGTTTGCATCTGTATTTCTGTTACTATCAGTGATTTATGTAGAATTTAAATACCTTCAAAGTAGGGACTTCTATTCTTGTCTTTATGTGCTCAGAGCCTAGCATGGCCTACTACGTGCTAGTCCCTGGTATGTAGTAGGTATTCAATAAATGCTTGTTGGTTGGTAAACTGGAGCAGTATTTTGTATGGTTAGTAGTTTTCAATTCTTCTGAGAACTGTTCATTTTATTTGTCCACTTATTGGTTGGGGAATGGCTTTTGTTTTTACATATTTGTGTTATAGACAGGTCCCATTTGTGTGAATAATGAATACCTTTGAAGTGGTAACATTATTCATAGTTGTACTACATATTTCCATTAGGTATATTTTACATAATTACAACTTGGGTTTGAATACAAACAACCTCTTTAGGGGATTCATTATTGGTACCGTTTAGGGCTGGTAAGCTCTAAATTTAGGGCTGTAGTTCCCTATGGATGCTGAATATCAAACCCAGGTCATAGATATTTGATATAGATTTTTTTCCCCCAATAAACTTCCATTCTTTTCTTAGTTATGTTAATTTTGTTTGTGCAAGAGCTATTCAATCAAAATTTGTCTTCTAGGATTTATTTACAAAGGAAAAGAGACAGTTGGGCAAAGTAATTAGTATACAAAGTTTCTTGATATCCAAGTTAGATTGTTCTAAATTTCCTATACTCTATTAAGCTAAAAGTTCCTTCAAGCCTAGCCTAGTTATTTGTGTTCCCTTTGGTGATCGCCCCAGATAATAAGGATGTTGTCTCTCTTGAACATACCTTATCAAATTAGGCTTTTGTCCAAAGAGGCTCTCAAGAATCCAATCATGACCATTCTTCAAAGCATGCAAATTAATCAGGAAATAGTGAATATTTGAAGAGCCAGATTTGGCACTGGAGGAGTTGGGTTGGAATTCCAGCCCTGCCACTTATTACCCATACATACTGACTTGGGCAATTTACTGAACCTTTCTAGGTTTCACATTTTTCATCTGTCAAATAAGAGGGTTGGACTACCTGACTTCTAAATTCTTTTTCAACTTTAAATGTCAAATCCTATGATCTTATGTCAAATTGACGTAAGAAATATTAGAGCAAGATTTTTTTAAGTCAATTTACTGGTTTTTAGTTTTTAACATTCACTTCTGCAAGTTATAAATTTTCTCCCTGTCCCTTCTTTCTCCCTCCCCAAGATGGAATGCAATCTGATATAGGCTCTATATATACATCCCTATTAAACATATTTTTCCATTAGTCATGTTGGATAGCAAGAATTAGAACAAATGAGAGGAACCATGAAAAAGAAAAGAAAACAAAATAAAAAAGAGAAAAAAATCTGCTTCATTTTGCATTCAGACTCCATAGTTCTTTCTCTGAATGTGTATGGCATTTTCTACCATGAGTCCTTTGGAATTGTTTTAGGTCCTTGCATTACTGAGAAGGGCTAAGTCTATCAGTCAGTTGAAAAAGATTCTTAATGGGTTCTGTGAGCTTTTAAAAATTATAGTAGCCTTGAATTCTTTTGTAATCCTGTATATTTTATTCTATGCATTTAAAAACTATTCTAAGAAGGGGTCCATAGGTCTTACCAAATTGCCAAAAATTTCCATGACACAAAAAAGGCTAAGAACCTCCTCTTCAGAGGTAAAAAGAGGACCAGTAAATATAAGTGACAGAGACTGATTTCACTTCACCATAAAAACTGTCTAACATTTAGAGTTGTGTTATAATGGAATGGGCCCCCTTAGTCGACAGCAAATTCCCTGTAAAATGGAGGTCTTGTTGTAGGAAATGTTATAGAGAAGATGAATATTTTAAGAACTGCCTCTATGTTCACTTCCACACCTCAGATCCTATAACTATGTGCCTCAAAGTTCTGTGAGTCTTGAAAAGTAAGAGGTATAGCAGAAGGGTCTGGAGAAGAATGGGAGACAGGAGCATTCTTGTATAGTTCATGGACATGGCTAGTGTCAGAGTCTTGATAAAGGGTTATATGTTGATATTTAGGGCAATTCCTGGATGTGATAGACTAAAACTTTGAGCCTATCATCCACAAGGTGGCGTGAGTAAGGAATATCTTAGGACAAGACAAATAGAAGAGATAAAGTTAACTCAAGTAGGTTTTACATTAGATTAGTCATAAGTTGTAAAATCCTTCCATAGTATTTGGACAGTTACTACTCTTGCCCTAATATGTAGTGACTAGATAATACTAATAGCTCATACTTATGTATTGCAAAACTTTTTATTTACATTATTAAATTATTCGATCCTTGCAACAACCTTGTTGGGGAGCTAATGATAGCTAGCACTTATATTGTACTTTAAGGTTTGCAAAGTGTCTTACAAATATTATCTCATTTTATCCTCATAATGATCCTGGGAGGTAGGCACCCTTATTATTTCCATTTTACATATGAAGAAACTGAGGCTTAGGGAGATAATTTGCTTAGGATCACATAGCTAGTAAATGTCCAAGATGGAATTTGAACCCAGACCTTCCTAATTCCAAATCCAGAGCTCTATCCGCTATGCTGTTGCTTTTTCAGCTGCCTTTGTCTTAGTGTAGTATAAATTAAAGAAACTTCCCACCCCAAAAGGGCTGGACAGTCTTGGCGTAAGATCCATGTTAGATCTTCACCTAGAGAATAACAAATGAGTATTCTGGACTCTGAGGTGCTAAGTGTTGAATCTACCTAATTAATTAATAAATAAGCATTTATTGGGCCTTTTAAATGTCATAGGGCATTTATTATATTTATTTATGGGCACATTTAGCCAGGCACTGTGCTAAGCACTGGAGATACGAAAGATGAATGTTAAACATTGCCTGCCCTCAAGAAGCTTGCATCTAATGGGGGAGACAATATTTACAAACATAAGCACATATGACATTTACAAATCAAATTCAAGTATAGCCAGTTATACAAGTTAACCCTGAAGTAGAAAGTATTAGGAAATGGGGGGACGAGGAAAGGTCTTTGACAGTATCATTTGAGCTGTTCAAGGGCAACTTTTGACATATAACTGATGACCTTTGCCCAGAAAGTTTCTCTCTTTACTATTATGGTCACATTAAGTATGATTACTTTAATTGGGTTTATCTATGCCCTTATTCTTTCAGAAAATCCAGATCCTGGTCAATACAATCGGTGTTAGAACTGGTACCTCATAACTATAACAAACATTTAAAATATCTCTAAGTGAAAAGGAGAAGAGAAGGATGAGAGCACTATTCTGGGCTGATCACTCTACAATTAGTGGTATTACATAGCTAGGAGATCATTCCAGGTCACCCAGGCTGTCCACCAGGATAAGCAAAATGTCCCCTGGACCCTACAGAGAAATGTCAGTCAAGAACCACAACATGTACATGCAACTGGGAAATAAGATATACAGGCAATGGGGTATAGAAATCTATCTTGCCCTACAAGAAAGTAAGGGGTAAGGGGGTGAGGGTGGGAATAGAGGGGATATAAGAGACAGCAGATTGGGGCAAGAGGTAATCAGTATGCTTGCCCTTTTGGGGTGAGGGGTAGGGGAGAGATGGGGAGAGAATTTGGAACTCAAAATCTTTTGGCAATGAATGTTGCAAACTAAAAATAAATAAATAAATTCTGGAAGAAAAGAAAAAAGAATCACAGTAAGTATGTAAAGAAGTAGCTGATCCTTATTGATCCTCATTGTAACTGAGAAAATGACTAAGCTGTTAGAAGTAGCCCAGGAGATTTTGCAGTACGTAATAGGAGAATTTGATGGAGGACATTGGAGAAGGACTATGTAAACTGTTCTACAAGGAGCTTCAATAGTATCAATTACCAATGCTGAAGCGCTACAGACACAGTTGGTTAAGCTCCCATCAGATTCTCTGTTCTTGATTATGGAGGACTCCTGAGTGATAGAGTTGTGACAGGTGGGGTATGTGTGGGGTGTGTATTTTGTGGTATGGGAAAAGTTGCATCTATCTACAGGTGACTTCCACCCTGCTTTTGGTAAACCACAGAGAAATATTCTACCATGCAATTGATTAATTACTCAATCACGGAATTTAATTTTGGAGTTCTACTCAAGCCACTAGCTTGATGACAATGTCAGAAGGTAGTCAGCACACATATATTGACTTTTTCCTATGGCTGTAATATTTTCCATTGCTCACCAGAGGGCACTCAGACTACAGACAGGTACCACACCCTCTTCCTACAGCCTAAGCTCTTCCTAGCTTTTGGGCCTAGAAATATGATCTGATATATATATTCAAAGATTAAGATAGGAAAATCTGTATCTCTGTTCTGAGAACTCATCCCTGCATATAGGGTAAACCTTTCTTATTCATCTCCTACTGACCCTATTCATAGGACTTAGGTAATTTTTAATGGTCATTTGATTTATTGAAACACAGTTCTGTGAATGAGGCAGACATTTCTTTTTGAGCCTCATGCCCCTATGTTTGGGGCATGGAGAGAAAGATAAAGGAAGAGATTTTGAACTGAAAGCTCACCAAGACTGGCTTGGCGAGCACTCAGAGAAACAGAGGGAACATGTTGGATTGGAGGTTGGCACCACCTCCTGCTTGATCTCCTATGGCTGAGGGATTTTAGGGCAATTGCCAGCCAGTCTTATTCATCTCCTCCAATCCAAATTTGGCTTTGCTCTGCAGTCCCTCTTGTTGGATCCTTGCTTCAGCTATCACAGGTCTTCAGGATCCTTTCCAACTCTTGCTGTGCTCTGCCCTAGTTGGCAGTTGGGTAAGGGAGAGGTCCATAGCTACATGATTACCTTGCCCTACCAGTCAGTCAACAGGTTTTTAGTAAGCCAGGTGTTATGTTCCAGGTATTATCCTAAGCATACAAAGAATTGAGATACAAAGAAATGCAAAAATATAGTCTCTGAACTCAAGGATGTCACATTCTAATGGGAGAGGAAACAGAATTTGAGCTGAGTCTCAAAGGAGGTTTGGGAAGCTGGGAGGTAAAGGTGGGGAAGGAGAGTATTCCAGACATCAGTATTGCCAGTGAAGAATCGTGGAGTTAGGAGACGGAGTGTGAAGGGAATACAGGAAGGCAGGTGTTGTTGGATCACAAAGGACACAGAGAGGAGTAAAGTACAAGACTAGAAATGTAGGAAGGAGTCAGTTTATAAAGAAATTAGGGTTAGGGTTACCAACCCTAAATGCTATATATTTATTCCTGAAGGTAATATGGAGCCACTGGAATTTATTGAGTGAAAGTGGTGGTAGGGGTGATATGGTCAAATTAGTGTTTTAGGAAAATCACCAGGACACACTATCAGAAGCCTTTACAGTCCCAGCTGTTATGGAAAGAAATTCCCATATGCTCAGCTGGGGCATCTAGTCTCTCTACTCCCAGCTGCAAAGAAGGAACTTATGTGGCGTGTTGGACCTGGGTGTAATTCTCCAGGTGAAGCCCTTAAACACAGTCCAGGGAATAAGGCTTCTCTCATGTACCTATCTATTAAGTCTTGTCATGCCTCTCAATTACTTGTGGCTTTATCATACTCTTGAACCTATGGCTGTCAGTCCTAACTAAGATTGGATGTGGGAGGGGATTGATAAACCAAAGATATAGGAAAATTGGGTCAATGCATCCTTTCCTGCCAGGGAGGCTGTAGCCCAGTCCTGTTCACTAGTTGTCCTTGCAAAAGCTCCAAGTAACTGTGGGCCCACATTCACTGAAATCCCAAGAGGATGTTGTACAGTGCTTGGGAAAGGGTATATATCAGGTCTTGATATATGGGTCTCTCTAATCAGAACAAAAGTAGATGAAATCAACTGTAACCAGGCAGTGGAGGGCCTTGATCACAGTATTAGCAGCAGACAGAGCAGAACAGTTAGGAAAATCATTAGCTTAGCTAGGTGGACCTCTTCCCCAAGTGAACACTGGGGAGATTCCAATTCTTCTTTTGGCATCCACAAGGAGACCAAGACCTTCATGACAGATAAAGGACCCTTCAGCAAAAGAAGAGAAATTATGCTCATTCATTCAGTTTTATTTTTCAGTTTTGTCCAACTGTTCATGACTCCATTTTGTTGGCAGAGATACTGGAGCGG
>CM053599.1:126869139-126901606 GCA_028646575.1 Pseudocheirus occidentalis
TTAGAAAACAGAGAAGCATCCTGGAGACCAAGAGTCAGGTGTGAAGAGCCACACACTTTCCCTAGAGGAATAAATGCCTGTTATACCTATGGGGCAAGTCATTCCCTAGAGGGGAGGGGAGCTCAGTTGATGACAAGGGGCCACCCTGAACTCAGAACAAGATTATAACAAAGGAGTAAAAAATTCACTGTAAAGAACTTAGGGCAAAGTAGGGGAGAGAGAGCTCATTAAAAATAATGAAAAAGAGAGGACATCTTGTACCTAACAGATTTTTTTTTACCCAGAGGACTATTTGTGTCCAAATAGCAAGGTTTTAAAAACACAAGAAAGGATAAATAAAATGTCAGATGTGCAGGGAAGGAGTCTCTGGGAAGCTATGGGTCTTTCTCAGAGGGTTGTGGAAAGAAGGAGATAACTTTTAATGATTTTGAAGCTTAATTTTATAGATGCTTGAATCCTGATGTAACCTTGGGAAAAGTATCTGGAATCACCCTCTTTGAGCACCAAATATTGGGAACACTTATCTGAGAGGCACTTATACCCTCCCTTTTGGCAAATGGTTATTGTAGAAGCTTTTACAACTGAATAACAAACTTGATATAAGCTCATGTATGTGTTTCATGTCTTGACACATCTGTATATGAACTTGTTATTTAAATGCATATGTTCACTTATTTTTTGAAGTTATTTTAGTTAAGAATTTGTTGTTCCTTTCTTTATTTAGTCAGACATGAAGGACTTTCAGCACTTATCAAGCTTCTGTCTGTGTGTGGGTATATGTTTGTGAAAGTTAATTACTTCAGTGAAAGAAAAGTTTCAGAAAGTCTAGACATTTGGAACTGTGGGTCCCCAAATTCTAATGAACAGATGATTTATTTCTCTGTGTCCAGACACCATAAGGGTATAAATTTCAGTATAAGATAGAGGGAAGAATAGGTGGGATTTTTTTGTAGTGAATTTGTACATCAGTAAATGAGTATGTATGTATGAATGATATGAATCCTGTTTTTAAGCAAAAGTAAAGCTGCTAACTATGGCTTGGTTTCAATTGCAAAGCAGTGGCCAATCTGTGCTCTCTATACCAATGAATTTCTAGGTCCTATCCCTTCCCCTCCTCCCTGCACCCCTGATTTTTTGTGTACTAATTATAATCATGGGAGTGATATTGGGTTTCTAATTATAAATTTCATCATTGTTTGGAAGTTAAATCTGTATTTGTAGTTTACTGCAGGTATGTGGAATTTCATATTTCTTCCATTATGCCTTTGGATATATCTACCATGGAGTATTAAATGAATGATGAATATCCATCAGGGATTTTGTAGAAGTGATTCCTGTGGGTGAGATGAGGTATAATGGTAATTAATTTAAATTTGAAGATCCCCCTTTTTTGTTATGTCAAGTAATCAGGTACTTAGCCCTTAGTAACTAAGGACTTAGTAACTAAGGGCTAAGTACCTCTGTGACAGAAACAGAAGGTGTGAACTCTGTCTTCTGTTGCTGACATAACAGGAAATGGTTGGCTGAGACAGGAAGCCTGTTTGTGTGTGTGTGTGTGTGTGTGTGTGTGTGTGTGTGTGTGTACATAATAAGAGAAGGGACAGCCAGGATTAGAATTTTCCTCCCAGTGGGCTCCTGGTGGAGGAAGCAGAATTTTCCTAGCACCTGGAAGCTGGTTTGCTACTTGCTGGACTGAGAACTGAGTTGGAGTTTTCTTGAGACCAGAATCTGGTGAAGGCTGAAGTTGCTGCTGAGAAGGCTGCCTGGAAGGCTGAGATTTTTTCTGGGCCCTAAGGCCACCTGAACTGCTGGAGGACTAAAAAAGCATGACTGGGACAAGACTTTGTTTGTTTGTGGCTTGGTTGATCCTTGAGTTCTTGGCAACAGAAGTTGTGAAGATTTTGAAATGTGCTGGACCCTGTGGACTTCAGTGTATAGCAAAAACTGCCCAGAGGACTGGACAAGAACATGGGAGCTGTCTGCCTCTGGGAAGTGAAGGGAAAGAAAGGAAAAGGAAGGGAAGGGAAGGGAAAGGAAGGGAACGGAAGGGTAGGGAAGGGAAGGGAAGGGAAGGGAAGGGAAGAAAAGGGAAGGGAAGGGAAGGGAAGGGAAGGGAAGAAAAGGGAAGGAAAGGGAAGGGAAGAAAAGGGAAGGGAAGGGAAGGGAAGGGAAGAAAAAAGAAGGGAAGGGAAGGAAAGGGAAGGGAAGGGAAGGGAAGAAAAGGGAAGGGAAGGGAAGGGAAGGGAAGAAAAGGGAAGGAAAGGGAAGTAAAGGGAAGAGAAAGGAAGGGAAGGGAAAGGAAGGGAAAGGAAGGGAAAGGAAAGGAAAGGAAGGGAAGGAAAAGGAAAGGAAGGGAAGGGAAAGGAAGGGAAGGGGGACATTAACTACAAAGTAACAAAAGTGGTGCCTTCCTGAAAAACAATCCAGGTGACTGGTGGATTCAGGTAGAATCTGGGACCATGGAAGGGGATCCATGGAACCTGAGAGACCACCCCTAGTCAAGATGAAGAAAAGGCCTCTTCTTGGATATTGAATGTGTGATGAAACTGAAGTTTACTAGATACTGAGGGGTTGAGGATTTGTGTAATTTTCTAATGATTGTATTTAGTGATTAACAATACTTAATGACTGATTGCTAGACAAGTGACTGATTAAGTTAACCTATGATTGCCCTGTGAGTGGAAGACACATTTGTATTGTGAAATGACTGAATGATTAAGTAAGGAGGCAAACCTCCTTAGGAAAACTAGATGATTGGTTTTTTTTGTTCTTTGTTCTAAATACTGTGACCACTTTGGTGAAAACTATGTGGCCATTTTAATGTTAAGCTGTTGTGAACACTATGTTGTGACTTTCTGTAATAAGATGTAATATTGAGAATATTATATTGTGATTTGTTGTGAATGCTTGCCCTGATTTGTTATAGAATAGAATGTTCACTATACTGTGTAATCAGAACCTTAAAAGCTATTCACAGTAGCATTCTTTTGGGAAGCTGCTTGTGCATGGTATTATAGGAGGCTAGACAAGAATTAAGTTTTCTAGATCCTCTCTAGTTCTAAAATTCTATGATACAGGCACCATTTAGTACCAAAAGATCCAGTTTGGGTATGTGGGCACAAGATGCAGTAGAGTCCAAGTATAAGGGTAGGATTTCATTTCTAGGACCCAGAACATACTTTAAGGAATGGTGTAATGGTAACAGGAATTTGAAGATCTTCCCTGCCCCTTAAGAAGCCTCAGTGAATTTGAGTACCTTCCCAGATTTGAAAATATACACTGTCCCCTAATATACTGCAGGTGCTCACATGGACCCTGTGGTGGGAGGCTTGTTTTTCAGGAAGGCACAACTTTTGTTACTTTGTAGTCAAATGGGTCTCAGAGGGTTGTGATGTTCTCTGACCCTGGAGAACACTTATATACCTCTGAGATGAGGTTTTGCTTTGGGGCTCACTTTGGGAAGAGTTGGGTGATTTGGCCAGATGAGACTCTGGGCAGCCATTGAGCCCTCCAGCTTTGAAAACCCAGGTGTTGGTGCTTCTCTCTCTGGTGACTAACTAGGTATGAATGTAATGGTAAGACAGCTAGAAGCCCTATCTGGTGAATTGTGTTATTTTCTTTGTCTGTATTTTTGTCTGTTTGTAACTTCTGTTTGTATTCTCTGAAGTTCCGGGTTCTGACTTTCCCCCCTGAAGTAGATAAATGATATATGTTTGATTGATTAAAGTAACATTGTTAATCCTTTTTTGAGTTGCTTTCCTTTAGAAAAGCAGATCAAAGAACCTGTGCTGGCAGCCACCCTGGGTATGCTAGGGTGCTTGCTGCTACAAATGGTTAGAGAATAGAATCCAGACAAGGAATTGCACGTCAGAATCTGGCATGCTTTAGCTGGTTAATGGAATTAATTATAAGGCACTCATTAAGGTCAAACTGTTTATTTATTCTATATATATGTATATATGAAAATATTATCAGTATTCTTAAAATTGTCATCAATACTAAGGTAGTTTGAAAGGAAGGTTGGGGTTGAGTTGTATATGATGGTGATGATTCTAAAAAAACAAAATTGGATAGAAAAGTGTAAAAGGGGAACAATTATATTATAAAAATGTGGTATGAAAGGAAGAACTAACACAGAGGAAGCAGGTAGGAGTGGAGGGCTTGTAATATTGGAACTTTACTCTCATCTGGGTTGAAGAGGAAGCAACGTGTATCTCTGGAGGAGTGTAGAAGTCTTCTGAACATGTAGAGAGGTGAGAAAACTGGGGGACAGGATGGGAGGCACTTGTAGAGCAGTGTGTGAGTTGGGATTTAGGAGGGTGGAGGGACTTTTAGAGGAGTGTGTAGCTTGAGACAGGGGATAGGTGACTTTTGGAGGGGTGGGTGAATTAGGGGGTGAAAGGGTGGAGGAAGAAGATAAGGTAATAGGGATAGGGTAAAAGGAGAGGCTGAGAAAGAAAATAGTAAAAATAAGATGGAAGGAAATGAACAAATAGTCATTATAACTTTGAATGTGAATGGCATGTTTATAGCAACTCTCTTTGTGATGGCAAAGAACTGGAAATTGCAGGGATCACCATCAACTGGGGAATAACTGAACAAGTTATGGTATAAAGTTGTGATGGAATACTACTGTGCTATAAGAAATGATGAACTCAGTGATTTTAGAAAGGAATGGAAAGATTTGCATGAAATGATGAAGAGCAAAGTAAGAAGAACCAAGAGAACATTGTATGTAGTAATAGCAATATTGTTTTAAGAATGATTAAATGGAATTTCATGCTTGATGATTAAGTGATTAAGTAATTTTGAGTATTATAAATAAGCAAGTTAAAAATAGAGAGGCTATCTACATCCAGAGAAAGAACTGATGAATATAAGTATGTATAGAATTATATATATGCATATATGCCTATTTGTGTCCAATGGTGAACATATTTAGTGTGCATCTCTGGGCTGGGGGGAAGGAGGGAAGAAAAAAAAGCAAAAAAAATTTACATGATAACTTTGTTATACATATATGTATATATATATGTATGTATATATGGGAATAGCAAGTTTTACATGATAGATTTGTGGTTTCATGTGCAATCATCTTTTTTAAAAATCTGTGTTATGGAAAGACTTGTTTATTCCCTGAATGGAAAATAAGTTTTAAAATTTAAATTAAAAATTTTTTAAAAACTAAAAAAAAGAAAAAATAGAACAGTGAAATCTAGCTATGACCACGAATCCTAGAAAATAGGTTGTCTGCCTTTTCACCTGGTTTTAAGCATCCTTTCTAGTGTCAGTGGATGACTAGCTTGAATGTGCTGCTCTCTAGGGTTATGCATAAAACTCTAACAGAGTTTTTGGTTGGTAATTGCAGTATAGGCAGAAGACAAATATTTTTCTTCCCCTGTCACTTGTAACATCTGGCCTAAACCAGCTGGTAGGCCTCTATCTTTCACATAATATTACAACATGCATATAATATCTGAATAAAGAGAAGAGATATTTCAACTCAGCATACATGTTTGATATCTACATATCTATAAATGAAGAAGTTTACAAACATAAAATGATTCATATATGTTTGCTTATACACATACATGTGCTTACACATGGTAGATAGGTAGAGCAGTAGATTCAATATATGTACTGCACTAATACACAATATATCTAAACAGATTATACATATCAAAGAATTGTTAGGAACCCTCTTTGACCGAGGACTGAAAAGGCCCCAGAGAAAGAGCTGTATGGGGCAGCTAGGTGGTGTGGTGAATAGAACACCAGCCATGGAGCTGGGAGGACCTGAGTTCAAATCTGGCCTTAGACATTTGACACTTACTAGCTGTGTGATCTTGGGCAAGTCACTTCCATTTGTCCTGCCTTCCCCCCTCCAAAAGAAAAAAAATAGAGCTCTATGATGATGACAAAGATAGCCTCTTCTTAGAGGAAGCTCCTCATGTAAGCTCCTGAGGTGTAGGGTGTGTTCAGGGAAGAATAGTACCTCTGGCATGAAGGCTGCCAAGCCCTTTCCAGAACTTTCCACCTCTAGTGTCCACCTGATTTGCCCAACTCTCACCAGTGGCTCCAAGAAGCTGTAGCATGCATAGTAGCCACATCTCAGTAAGCTGTTTCAGCAGAGGGGTTAAAACCCCTTAGGAATTTTTAAGATTACCAAGGGATCTCAAAACCATTGGTCAGTTGGGGGCGGGGAGGGAGTTTGTGTCTATCCCAAGCATGTGAAGACTTGCCCCGGTGGAATGAGAACAATTTGTTCCAAGGGCCATGAAGGCAGCTGAAGCAGGTGCTGTGGAGCACTTAGAGCTTGGTTAGATATTGAAGACGCCAAGGTCATCCACTGCATTTTGGGCCATCACCCAAAGTCTTGACTCTGCCCTGCCACTGGACTATGATGACTCTTAAGGAGAGAGTGCGGCTGACAACTTTGTGCAACTCTGCCTCATTTAACTCCAGTTTATGCGAATTGAGACATCATCATCTGTGCCACTTTACCATTTTTACCTATCTCAAAGTCCTGTGGCAAAAGGCAAGTGATGAAGCAGCAGGTGGGGATACACTGGGAGCTGTAGTCACAACCCCCACACACAGGAGGCCCAGGCCATAGGCTCATTTCTAACTGGAAACAGCAGTGGCATTCGGCAGCTCCTGGGTGTGTGAGCAGCCTTTTAAGGATCATGCTGCTTACTTCCTGGTGTGAAGAAAGAGCTAGGAAAGGTGCCGTAAACATTTTCTGCTTACCAAACTCTGACCTGATTGTCATAGCAGGCAGGGATCCTACCCTGCAGCTGAAACACAAAAACATGTAAAAAAAACTTCTTCAAAGTTGATTCCAGTCACTATCAGCACATAGAATGTGCACACACTTATGTACAACATGAAGTGTTAATAGCTCTTGTTACAAGAGAACTCAGCTGGTATCAGATACCAATAACAACCAGAGTAAAAAAAAAGGCCGATAAATGAAGGTCGACTTACTGAAGTCAGAGTTGGAGACACATTTTTCTGGAATGGTCATGGTGAGGGGGAACACTGTGAAGCTGGTGTATTTGATTTTGCAATCAAAACTAATCTAGTTAACAAGTTTGTATGCCTACCAAAAGGAATGAACAACAGGCTAATGACAATGCATTTGCCACTTGCAGGAAAATACCACGCCATCAGTGTTTATGCTCCCACCATGACAAACCATGATGAGGTCAAAGAAAAATTTTATGAAGACCTGGAGACCCTTATCATCAATGTGCTGAGAGGGGATAAATTTATAATTATGGGCGACTTTAATGCTAGAGTAGACTTACACTACTGACATGGCAAGGAGTCCTTGGGAGGAATGGGATTGGAAAGAGCAATAGCAATGATCACTTACTACTGAAGACTTATGCATCTCATGACATCATCAACAACATTGTCTTCCATTTACCTAAATGCAATAAAACATTGTGGATACACACTCGCAGCAAACATTGGCGTTTAATCCACTCTGTGATTGTAAGGAGAAGAGACAGAAAGGAGGTGAGAGTGATGAAGATAATATGTGGTACAGAGCACTGGACTGATCAGAGACTTATTCTATCCAAGTTAAATATTTGTGTTCAACAAAAGCAGCTGCCCCAAGGCAAAATGACTACCAGAAGGCTACATGTCAACAGATTAGAGGGAAAGTTGAACCAACACACAGTTGGCAACAGTGGAGCAGAAAATGAGTGGGCAGCTTTCAGAGATTTGGTGTATAGCACTGCATTTACTCATCTGTATCAGAACATTCATAAACATCAAAACTGGTTTGAAGAAAATGATTGGGGGAAATCTAGA
This sequence comes from Pseudocheirus occidentalis, assembly GCA_028646575.1. Lineage (NCBI taxonomy): Eukaryota > Metazoa > Chordata > Mammalia > Diprotodontia > Pseudocheiridae > Pseudocheirus > Pseudocheirus occidentalis. Next base: position 126,876,964 of record CM053599.1, read on the forward strand.
AGTTGATAAATGAAAAACAAGAACTCCACAGGGTTTACCAGCAGGACAGTTCATCCATCTCTAAGAAGGTAGCATTTAATTCAATCAAAAGTAAAGTACAAACAAAGTTTAGAGAGATTCTTGACTCAGTACTAATGCAGATGAAATTCAGTTTTATTCTGATAGTAACAATCCAAAGAGCTTTTATGATGATGTTGCCCTGAAGGCTATTTATGGGTCAAAGACCTATGGTGCTTCTCACCTACTTAGCACTGATGTAGCCACACTGATTAGTGATCAAGACATTATCCTGGAGAGATGGGCCGAACACTTCCATGGTGTTCTGAACAGACCATCATCAATCAATGCTGAAGCCATTGCCTACCTCAGTTTGAAGTCAATCCCTCCCTAGATAAAGTTCCAATTGAAGAAAAGGTTTTGAATGCCACTAGGCTCCTTTTGTGTGGCCAAACTCCTGGCACTGATTCTATTCCAGCTGAGATTTACAAGGTAGGGGGTCCACTGCTCCTACAAAAGCTAACTGAAATTTTCTGGGTTGTATGGCAAGAGGAGGTTATCCCCCAGGAGTTCAAGGATGCTTCCATGGTCTATTTCTATAATGATAAAGGAAATAGATTGTCTTGTGACAATTATAAAGGGGTTTCTCTCTTGGTCATTGCAGATAAGATTTTTGCCAGAGTCCTCCTTAATAGACTCATCCGTCACCTGGAAGATGGTCATCTATCTGAGAGCCAGTGTGGCTTCAGAAAGAGCTAATGGTTGATATGGTTTTTGCTGTCTAACAACTCCGGGAGAAATGCCAGGAGCAGAACAGAGGTCTGTACACAGTGTTTGTAGATTTGACCAAAGCCTTTGATACTGTCAGTTGGAAAATTATGTCAAAATTTGGTTGCTGGGAGAAGTTTGTCAATATTGTACATCAATTTCATGACAGCATGCTTGCCCTGGTTCTGAATAATGCTCAATGCTCTCACACTTTACCAGTCACCAGTGGAGTGAAACAAGGTTGTGTGCTTGCTCCATTGCTTTTTAGCATGATGTTTTCAACCGGGTTGTCAAAACACCTTCAATGAAAACAAGCACAGCATCAAGGTCAGCTACTGCATTGATGATAAATTCTTCAACTTGAAAAGGTTACAAGTCAAGACTGAAATGGAGGGAATATTGGTGCATGATTTTTTTTTTTGTTTGCAGATGATTGTGCACTCACTGAAGACTCTGAGGCGGAGATGCAACAAAGTATGGGTCAGTTTGCTGTTGCTTGTGCTAATTTTTACCCAACAATTAACACTAAGAAAACACAGGTGCTCCATCAGCCAACACCACACTATGCATATGTGGAACCATCAGTTACAGCAAATGGACTTTTGTATACTGTGGATAAGTTCACTTATCTTGGCAGTATACTTTCTAGGGATATACAAATTGATAATGAGGTTGACTCATGCATTGCCAGAGCTAGCTCTGTGTTTGGGAGGCTCCAAAGGAAAGTGTGGGAGAGAAGAGGTATTAAATTGACTATGGAACTGAAGGTCTACAGAGCCCTTGTTCTGACTTCGTTGCTCTATACCTGTGAAACCTGGATGTTATTACCAGTTCCTTCCCAGGAAACTGAATTGCATCCATTTGAATTGTCCTAGGAAGATTCTGAAGATCACCTGGCAAGATAAAGTACCAGACACTGAGGTCCTTTCTAGAACAAAACTGCCAAGCATTCAAACCCTACTGCAGAAAATACAGCTCTGATGGGCTGGTCATGTTGTTCAAATGCCAAACATATGCTTGCCAAAAAGTCTATTTTATGGAGAACTCACACAGGACAAGGGCTTACCTGGTGGTCAGAAAAAGTGATACAATGACATTTTCAAGGTCATATTCTTAAGAACTTTAGAACTGATTGTGTGACATAGGAGACATTGTAAGAGGACCACCCAGTGTGGCATGCCCTCATCAAAGAAGGTACTGTGCTCAATGGGGAAAGCAAAATCGAAGTAGCTCAAAAGAAATGTGAGATGTGCAGATTTAGAGAATCCACCCCAAATGTTCACATGGACTATTTGTGCCCAACCTGTGGTAGAGGATTCTGAGCTCGTGTTAGTCTGATTAGCCACGGCTGGACACACTGTGACTTGACTCTAACATAGCGATGCGATTTTGGACAACCACCACCATGGAACTGCTGTGGAATTAAAAATGTGGCCTTCCCATCTGATGCAGAGAGCCCAAAGTTCTTGGGGATGGGTGAGAATAATTATTTATTTCTATAGGAATTAAACCCAAAAGACATGAGTTAGATCCTTTTAAGAACCTGAAAATATGCCCAGGATAGCAGAGCCTCCTGTTTAGGCCTAGGGGAAGACAAAAAAATCCCAAGGATAGTTCTCCTAGACAATTCATTAGAGGTCCTAAGCTGCCTTGGTCTAAAGTTCTCTCTGATCTAGCACCATTGCCTTGAGTTCCTGGACCAAATTATGATTTGCTGTCTCTGCCAGCCCTGAAGCTTGCCGACATGATTTTTGACCAGGTCAGTGGTCCTTCTTGTATCTTGACTAACCTCCATGCTAGCTGCCTTCCCTAGTTTGTGCTTAGCCTAACCTTGACTATCACATCACAGGCCCATCAGCTGGGCCTGAAGCCAGATGTCCCCAAAAGGACAACTACATGCGGCCTACCTGAATTTGTACAGGATAGCATAGTTATAGGTGGATTTATAATATCAATGTTGTTTACAGAAATAGAGTGTCAAGTACAGTACCTGGCTCATAGTAGGCACTTAATAAATGTTTGATGAAGGATTAATGTAAATCCATGATGCTCTGTACACAATCCTATGGAACTGGGTCTCCAGATATTTCAGGACCAGCTGTGTTTTTCTTGTAACTGAATGGTCATGTTGATCTTTCTCCTCCTCCTTCTCCTTCCTTCTTGCCTTACCTGTATGGTACTCAGGTCTTCTTCACCTGTGTAAATGGTCCTTGGGTTCCTATGGTTCATCTCTGTGTGGGGTACTATGGACCTTAGTTTCCCAATTCAGTCTTATCTGCCCAGATCCCCTCATTCCCTCTTCCCCCTTCCGAGGCTCACCTGACTGGATGGCTTTCAGTGCGGCATCCTTCTCCCACTGGAAAAGCTGCTTTACACGGCTTCCAAACTTCTCCCTGTGCATAGCCTTGGCAACTGCTAGCACTTCCGGCTTGTTGGCTGGGGCGATGGGGCGCAGTGTATAACCTGTGGGGAGTGAGCCACATAACCTGGGGAACTCTGTAATGTGGGAGAAAGGATATTCATAGAACCTGAGGGAAGAGAGACATGTAAATAATCTGGGAGAGGATGGGGAACAAATAACTTGGGGATTTGGCTCTGGGTTACCAGAAGAAAGAATGGTTGTGTAGCCTGGAGGAAAGGGGATTTTGTGATTTGAGGGAGGGTAATAATATACCAAGAGAAACATTGTAGAATTAGCAACAAACTTAGGGTCAGGAGAAATATGCTTGAATATTGACTCTTGACATTTACTAACCTTGCGTAAGCCACTTTACTTTTGGAGATTCAGCTTTTTCATCTATAAAATGGGGGTTAATAATATACTACCTACCTCATGTGAGAAAATGATTTTGCTAAGGCACCATTTAAAAATTATTATTATAGTGAGGAGGTGTGTGATGAAATATCCTTCTTTTCCACCGTGAGATTTTGCCTTTATTTTTAAAATCTTGTAAGTGAAACATAAAATAATTGTAGACATTACAAGTGCACTGTGAATAAAGAACTTCAGTATCGTTGATACTTTCAATCAATAAACTCTTTGCTTTTCTCTGAAGTCTTTAGAAAACTTGTCCAGTACAGTTATCCCTTCCACCTTTTGACTTCACCCATTGTGGTTTTGATATATTGTAGGTCAGCATAAGAAACTAAATGGGAATTTTTTTGGGAGTTTTATGGAAGCTGCAGACAACATGCCAAGGCCAGTAGATAATACACAAAAGTTTATAAATCAGAAACCACACACACACACATACACACACACACACACAAATACGTTCTTGTATGATATTAACCCAAATTTTACAATTAGGTACTGTAAACACCCCATAAAAGAAAAAAAAGTAATAAAAATTCAGACTTTTTCTCTGATACAAAGGGAAGGCCAAAAATTTTTACATGGAGTTTCCAGATTATAGAGGCACTGCACCACTAACCACTGTGATGTGGAAGGGATAACTATTATTGGTGGCTAAACACTGATAATTCTATTTCAGGTAACCAAACAATAACAACACAGTGAGAAGTATTTCAAGATCAGCATCTTCATTCTAACCATATGTTGGGTCTGAGATTTTCTGGAGGGTATCTGTGAATTAATTGTTTCGATTAGTGCTTTGTTTTATATATTCAGAAGTTTTGAAGCTTTCTTGGATTTTTTTCTTGCATTATGATACTTAGGGTTTTTTTAATCTGTCATATTCTTCTGGGAGACTTAAGATCTTCAAGTTGTCTCTTTGCATCCTACCTTTGAGATCAATGGATTTTGCTTATATAGGGATCACATTTTTTTAGACATCCTTTTTCTCTTCGAGATTGTCTTTCACTTAAGCATGTTTGTATTCCCAATCATTTAATTGTTCTCTCCTTTGCTTCTTTAGAGAGATTTGCCACCATGGATTCAGGTCTTTCTATTCTGTCAATTATTTCTGCTGTGTGGGTCCTCAATCCTGCAATTTGCTCACCTTTAGCATCTTGTCTTAAGATTCTGATTTCCTTCCTGAACTCTTTGGGAACATCCTGCAGCAGTTGCATGCTCTCTGGGGAATTCACAGGGTTTTCTCTGTCATCAGGGGTTAGTTCAATTTCCTTTGTATTGCAATAGTTATTTGGAGATGCTTGCAGGTTTTTTAGATGTCTTGATGAACATCTTCTCTTTTATTACAATATCTCCCCTATTGATTTATCTGCCTGTTTTCTAGTTTTCTTCTTCCTGAGATTTTTGGAAAAATTTTTTCTTATATTTACTTATTCTTCATTTTCTGACTCCTTCCCCTATGATGGTGGTCCTCTAGGGGCTGAAGCTCAAAGTTATCCAAGTATCTTTCTATTTTCCACTCATCTCAGTTCCTATCCTATGATGATTTGGTGGGGATATAACAGAACTGATCCTAGATGGATGTCAGGCCATTTATTTTAGACCTGGTGCAGTCCCATATGCATACTTGCTAGTGTTGTAGCTTCTTTTGTTCTTTAGTTCTCTGGCTGGGCACCGCTATCTTAGAGAGAGCATATCCCTTCTTTCCTGTGCCTCTCCCTCCTCTGAAAAAGGGTGGTCAGAACTAGGTTATTCTAGTTGTTGTTACAGAATGGTGATAAGAGCAGGGACAGAGACTGAAGCAGCAGGGAGATTGCCCAGTGGATTGGATCTCAAAACACAAACTAGTAGGTTGGATTGTGCATCTTGTTTGAATATGGGTACTAGTTTTGGGTGTACTATGTGAGTGACTTGGAAATTAGTGTTCTTTGCTACTAATTCCCAAGTCTTGTTAGGTGTCTTAGTGTCTTGGACTATGGAAAGAGCTGTAATTTATTTTCCTCTGGCATGCAATTCTTCTTTTTGGAGGAGTTTTTGAGAGTTAGTGAGGACTGGATAAAATGCTTAGTTCTCCATTTAATTTGGTCCTAGAATTTTCCAGTATTTCATGGCAGGTCTGATTTTTAGGATTCTGAAAGTGACACTATATTTCAGTGATGTCATAACTATTGATAAACAGAGATTATACTCATTGAAAGACTTCAGGAAGGTCAGAGTAGTTTTAGACTTTGATAGGTGAACAAATAGAAATGAAATTTCAGAACTCCTAGTATTACCTTCTTAGTTTACTGATTCGATGTTCCTGGGGTTCACCCCACCCATTATTAGGAACATTCCAATAAATATAATCCATATTCTTTGCCAATGTTAATTTGTCAACCAATGTTGAAGATGTGTTTTACCACAAGGTAGCATGAGGGACAAATTATTTATTATACAAGCACAATATTATCTACAGAACCAAACTACATATAATTGTACATCCCTTGATGTCATCACAGGAGAAGGAAGTTCTATGACTATGTAATATTCTTATGTGATCTGTGGTTAACTGGGCCTTATCCCCTGATACCTTTGAACCAGGTATAGAGCCTCTCACAAAGTCTCTTTGACTCACATCCCTACTTAAGGTTTACTCTATGAATATAAGAATTTTACTTATTTTTCTCCCCCCAAAGGGGCCTCAGCTACTTTGCAAGCATTCAAGGTAATGTGATACTGAATATGACAGATTTTTATTTAACTCAATGGAAAAATATGGGATTATGCCTAAGTTCCTCAACAACTGGGAAAAATTCTGCTCCTCCTTCTAGGAGGCATTAAATAATCCTATTCCTCATGGGTTTCACTTTCTCTTGGGAACTATACACATAGTATTAGTGAAACAATAGACACCTGTTGTTCCTCAGATCATATGGTTCTTTGCTATGCCAATCTTTTTTCCTCTTTGGAGTCAAGCCAATGGTACAGCCTGCAGGACTCTTTCCAGACCCAAGTGAGACTGGGTATTTACATTTCTTCTTCCATCCTCTCTTGACTAGATTCTGAATCCCTTTCTTCCCTTTCCCCTCAATATTTCCTCTTTCTAGAAATATAATTGGTGTTCTTTTCTGTGGGTACATGGTTCAAAGTAGAGGGTGTATAGATCATACTACTGTAGAATATATGAATTTTTTAGATGAAATCATTGGTTAGAAGTTCTTCTACTGGCCTGGAATTTATCCATGATGGAAGCAACAGTAGCAGTTTTAGGAGCTCTCAGCCCCCAGAGATGGTAAGTGGGTTGGACAGCTGGTCATAAAGAAATTACAGGGAATCTATTTGCTGGCAGTGCAGCTGGCACTGATTGGTAACTCTATTGTCCACAAGTAATCCTAAGTTGCAGTTCCAGGATGGACAGGAGTGCTTTTTGTCAAGTCAGAGGGGAGCAAGGGCCGTGGTTTCAGTTCCAGGGTTGAGAAGAGAACTAGTAATTGAGACTGCAGTGGGGCAGAGGCCCTTCCTGGGTAAATTTCCATTTCAAGAAAGCCTATATAATAAATACTAAACATTGTGCTGAGAACTGTCCAGCTCTTTTTTGCTCCCTTATAAGTTTTCTTTTGTTCTCTGCTATGCACTTTTCACTTTGATCTTTTTTCCCCCTTCTATCTCCCTTCATCCCTGAAGGTTACAACTGAGTGCAGATATATATAGAAATATAAACACACACACACATACATATATACACATACATATATTATGTATATGAGGGAGACGGAGAGGAAAAGAGAGAGGGAGGAGAAGGAGAGAAGGAGAGGGGGGGAACAATAAACAGTAGAGAAAAGCAGGATTAAGGGAAATATACAGGTAGTAATCATAACTGTGAATGTGAATGGGATATACTCATCCATAAAACAGAAGTAGATGGCAGAGTCTATTAAAAAAATCCTACAATGTGTTGTTTACAGGAAACAAAGAGACATATACTGGTTAAAGGTAAAGGGCTGAAACAGAATTTATTGTCTTTCAGCTGAAGTAAAGAAAAAAGCAGGGGTAGCAATTATGATCTCAGAGAAAGTAAAACAAAAAAGAGATCTAATTAAGAGAGATAAGCAGGAAACTACATTTTGCTTAAAGGTACCATAGACAATGAAGTAATATAAATGAAAGAGCACCCAAATTCTTAAAGGAAAAGATAAATGAGTTACATAAGGAAACAGACAATAAAACTATACTAGTGGAGGACCTTAACATTCCCTCTGCAGAACTCTATAAAAACTATATAAATCTAACCAAAAACTAAACAAGAAAGAAATCAAGGAGGTAATAGAAAAGCCAGAAAACTTTTAAAAAGTTAGAAATGACAGACCTCTGGGAAAAATTGAATGTGAATAGAAAGTAATATACTTGTGCTCAGTGATACATGGCACCTACATGTGAGGTATAAAAATCTCACAACAAAATGCAGAAAAGCATGAATATTAAATGACTTCTTTTCAGATTATAATGCAACAAAAATTACATCCAATAAAGGGCCACAGAAACCTAAATTAAAATTAATTGGAAACTAAATAATTTAATCCTAAAGAGTGAGTGGGTCAAAGAAACAAATCATAGAAGCAATAATTTCTTTAAAGAGAATGATAACAGTGAAACACACCATACCAAAATTTATAGGATGCAGCCAAAGCAGTACTTAGGGGAAAATTTATATCTCTAAATGCTTACAACAATACAATAGAAAAAGAACAGATCAATGAATTTGGGATGCAACTAAAAAACTAGAAAAAGGACAAATTAAAAATCCCTAATTAAATACCAAATTGTAATTGGAAATTCTAAAAATCAAAGGAGAGATCAACAAAATTGAAAGTAAGAAAACCATTAAATTAATAAAATCAGAAGCTGATTTTACTAAAAAATAACAACCAAGAAAATAGACAAACTATTGGTTAATTTGATTAAAAAAGAAATAAGAAAACCAAATTACCAGTATCAAAAATGAAAAGGGTGACTCTACCACCAATGAAAAGAAAATTACAATAATTATTAGGAGCTACTTTACCCAATTACATGCCAATAAATCTAACAATAAGTGAAATAGATAAATATTTACAAAAATATAAATTGTCCCACTTAAAAGAAAATAGAATACTTAAATAACCCTATCTTAGAAAAAGAAATTGAGTAATCCATAATGAGCTACCTAAGAAAAAAGCAGCAGGACCAGATGGATTCACTAGTGAATTCTATCAAACATTTAATAAACAATTAATTTGAATACTTTATAAACTATTTGGAAAAATAGGCAAAGGAGTCCTACCAAATTTCTTTTACAACCTAATATATAGTGCTGATACCTAAACCAGCAAGAGCAAAAACAGAGAAAGAGAGCTATAGACCAGTTTCCCTAATGAATATTAATGTAAAAAATTTAAATAAAATGCTAGCAAGGTGATTACTGCAATATATCACAAAGATCATATGCTATGATCAGATGAGATTTATACCAGGAAATCAGGGCTGGCTCAATATTAGGAAAACTATCAGCACCATTGAACATATCAATAACAAAACAACAAAAATCATATGATTATCTCAATGGATGCTGAAAAAGTTTTTGACAAAATACAATACTCATTCCTATTAAAAACATGACACAAACCTCATCATCTATGTGTACATTTCTGGAAAGTATACTGCCAAAGTAAGTGAACTTGTACACAGTATTCAAAATTTCTCCATTTGTTGTAATTAATAGTTCCACTTACGGATAGTGTGGTAGTGGCTGGTGGAGAACCTCTGTTTTCTTGATGTTAATTGTCAGGCCCAAATTATTACAAGTGGCAGGGAAATGATTCATGTTCTGCTGCTGCTCAGCCTCAGAGTCTGCACTGAGTACACAACCATCTGTAAACAAAAAGTTGCACACTGACTTTCCCTCCACTTTAGTCTTGGCTTGTATCCTTTTTTAAGTTAAACAATTTACTGTCAGTGTGGTAGCTAACCCTGATGCCATTTTTGTCCTTGTTGTAGGTGTCTGACAACAGTACTGAAAGCACAGAGCCCTGCTTTACTACAGTGGTGACTGGGAAAGCATGAGAGCATCATCCATTGAACCAGAACCCATGTAAGCATGTCATTGGAACTGGCATATAATACTGACGAAATTCTCCAGGCAGTCAAATTTTGCCATGATCTTCCACAAGCCCTCATGACTGACAGTAGCATCAAAGACCTTGGTCAGATCAATGAAGGTTGTATACAGAACTCTGTTCTGCTCCTGGCATTCCTTCTGGAGTTGTTAGGCAGGAAATACCATATCAACAGTTTCTCAGCCACATTGACTCCCAGGAAAATGATTGTCTTCTGGGTGAAGGATCAGCCTATTTATGACAGATCCAGCATGCTGTTCCCACCTTGCCTTCATCACTCTCACATCCTGTCTGTCTCTTCTCTTTATAATAACATAGTCTATTAAATGCCAATGTTTACTGTGAGGGTGCATCCATGAAGTTTTGTTGCATTTAGGTAAACAGAAGATGATGTTAGTGATGAGATTATGACACAAACAAATCTTCAGTAATAATTGTTGCTGTTTCTGACTTCATTCCTTTTAAGGACTCTCTGCCATGTCTGATAGTTTATGCTTATTCTGACATTAAAGTCACCTAGAATTACAAGCTTGTCTTCTTTAACGAATGTTTAGAGGCCTTCATAACATTTTTCTCTGACCTCATCGGATTTTTCATGGTGGGAGAACATGCATTGATGATGCTGGTGTAGTGTTTTTCTGCAAGTGGCAATTGCATTGTCATGAGCCTGTCATTCACTCCTTTTGGGAGGCATATAAGCCTGTTGACTAGATTAGTTTTGATTATAAAACCTACATCAACTTCACTGTGCTCCTTATCACTATGGCCACTCTCCCAAAGAAAATGTATCCAGCTCCAACTTTGGTAAAGTGGTCTCCATTTTCCAGCTTTATTTTTAACTCAGGGCTGCCATTTGGATATGATACCTGCTGAATTCTCTCACAACATCTCTTCTGTTCAAAGAAGAGATAGGAAGAGAAATTCCATTGAAAAGAAGTGTAGACAATATAAAATACTTGGGATGCCACCTGCCAAAACAACCCAGGAACTATATAAACACAATTATAAAACAATTCTCTCACAACAAGAACTGTTCATCTTTTAGGTCTATTGGATTTTAGGTTGTCTGTTAGTATATGCATATTTCATGTACCAATGGTGAATGAAATCATCTTCACAAAAGTTATCATACATTTTTTGGGGAGTTTTGATTGCAGGGTGGGATCCCTGCTTGCCATGATAAATAGGCTAGGGTTGGGTTAGGTAAAGCAGATAATTTTTTTAGGTCCCTTTCTAGCTTCTTTCTCAGGCCAGGAGGTGAGAAATGTGATCCTTAAAGAAGGCTGTTCAAAGAAGAGATAGGAAGAGAAATTCCATTGAAAATAAGTGTAGACAATATAAAATACTTGGGATGCCACCTTCCAAAACAACCCAGGAACTATATAAACACAATTACAAAACAATTTTCACACAAATAAAGTCAGATCTAAACAATCGGGAAAATATATAGTGCTCATGGGTAGGCCAAGTCAATATAATAAAAATGAAAATTCTTCCTAAATTAATTCACTTATTCAATTCTATGCCAATGAAAATACCAAAGAGTTATTTTGTAGAGCTACAAAAAATAATAACAAAATTGATCTGTAAGAACAAAAGGTCAAGAATATCAAGGAAATCAATAAAAAATGTGGAAATCAATGAAAAAGTGTGAAGGAAGATGGCTTAATTGTACCAGATTTCAAACTGTATTATAAATCAGTAATCATCAAAACAATCTGGTACTGGCTAAGAGATAAGAGTGGTGGATCAGCGGAATAGATTAAGTACACAAGACAAAGTAACAAGTGATCACAGTAATTTAGTGTTTGATAAACTCATAAACCCAAACTTTGGGGATAGGAGCTTACTATTTGACAAAAACTCCTGGAAAAATGGGAAAATAGTATGGCAGAAAATAGTTATAGACCAACATCTTACATCATATACCAAGATAAAGTAAAAATGGGTGCATGTTTTATACATGAAGGGTGATACCACAAGCCAGGGATGGGGAACCTGTGGCCTCAAGGCAGGTCAGTGGCAGGAGGACACCAAAGATGGAAAGCAACCCTCACACCAGAGGTACTACTCTTGCTTGAACACCTGTATACTCAAAACTAGTAGCATTCCCCATAAGATCAGGGGTAAGGCAAAGATGCCCATTATTACCATTATTATTCAATACTGTACTAGAAATGCTGGTTATAGCAATGAGAAGAAATAGGAGAAGAAAAAGAAATCGAAGGAATTAGAATAGGCAATGAGGAAACAAAACTATCACTCTTTGCAGAGGATATGATGGTATACTTGGAGAGGCCTGGAGGACCAACTAAAAAACTAGTCAAAATATTTAACAACTTCAGCAGAGTTGCAGGATATATTACAAACCCACACAAATCATCAGCATTTCTACTTATTATCAACAAAGTCCAGCACAAGAGCTAGAAAGAGAAATTCCATTTAAAATAACTGTAGACAGTATAAAATATTTGGGAGTCTACCTGCCAAAGAGAACTTAGGAACTATATGAACACAATTACAAAACACTTTTTCACATGAATAACTACATCCAAATGGCTACAAACTGTGCATACCTCTTGATCCAGCAATACCATTATTCCAAAGAGATTAAAAAAAGAAAAAGAATTCATATGTATGAAAATATTTATAGCAGCTCTTTTTGTGGTCGCAAAGAATTGGAATTTAAATAGATGCCCATCAGTTGGGGAATGGCTGAAAAAGTTGTGGTATATGATTGTGATGGATTACTATTGTGCTAGAAGAAATGATGAGAAGATGGATTTCAGAAAAACCTGGAAAGACCTGATGCTGAATGAAGTGAGCAGAACCAGGAGGGCATTATACACAGTGACAGCAATATAATCAACTGTGAATGATTTAGCTATGCTCAGCAACACAATAATGTAAGACAATTCCAAAGGACTCAGTGAAACATGCTATGTACCTCCAGAGAACCGATGGAGTCTGAATACAGATTAAAGAATACTTTTCTTTTACTTTTTAAATTTTTCTTGTTTTTTTTGTCTGTGTTTCCTTCACAACATGACTAATATGGAAATATATTTTGCATAAATGCGTATGTATAACCTATAACAAATTGCTTGCCTTTTCAGTGAGGGGGAAGGGAAGAGATGGAGGGAGAGAATTTGGATCTGAAAAAAATGTTAAATATTTTTACATGTAATTGGAAAAAATGATATTTTTAAAAAATGAAAAAATAAATGATGGGGTGAGGTCGTTTCAGAAAAAAAGGAGCAAGACTTATATGAACTGATGCAAAATATAGAGAAGAATTGGTAGGGAGGTCATTATTGTGCACGGTACCAGTAATGTTGTAATGATTAACTGTGAAAGATACGGCTACTCTGATCCAAAAAGTTACATAGGACTTGTAATGAAAAAGTTCTATCAACCTCCAGAGACAGAACTGATGAACTCTGAGTGCAAATTGAAGCATAGTTTTTCTTGCTTTTTTTGGTCACATGGTTAGTAGGGAAATACGTGTCGCATGATTTCACATATGTGATTGATATATTGTTTGCCTTCTCAGTGGGTGGGAGAGAGGTGGGAAGAAAGAGAGAATCTGGAACCCAAAATTTAAATGGAGAAAAATGTTAAAAATAAATAATATAAAAACTAAAAATTAAAAGAATTGTCACATAAACAAAATAAGACAAAACAAAAAATCTACCCTACAGAGAGGAGCTGTAGAATCCAAAATAAGGGGGCTGTTTAACTTGGTGGTGGAGAGGGTTGTATAACCTGATAGGGGCATATAAGCTTGAAGAGGGTGGGGAGGGCATTGTCTAATCTGGTAGGAAGAGCAATTTCACAGGGGCAGGTGATGAATGGGGAGAAGGTCATGTAATATGAAAAAAAGGGGAGGAGGTTATATAATTTGGGAGGAGAAGTGCAGTGTAACCTGTGGGCAGGGGGGAAATCCTTATAACTTGGGAAGTGAAGTCTTTATAACTTGAAGGAATGGGAAGGAAGGTGGAGATGGAGGAGAAGGGTTGAGACTTTGAATAGGGGTTCTGGGATGGAGACAAGAGTAGCTTGGGGAGTAAGAATAAAGGGGGAGGCATGTCTCAGAACTGTGAGGATGGTTCTAGGGCAAGGGTTTGGGGATATGAATGAGGGCCCTTGGGATAAGGAATGGGTCTTGGACTTGGGAGTGTTGAGGGGGGATATATGGGAAGCAGTTATTACGTGGGCTTGGTTTCTTCACTATCTTCTTTCTTTGGGTATTTTGGTGTCTTGTTTGGGTGTGTTCATAGCTGATACCTTCTTCATACTGTTCCTTATCTTCTTTAGCTGTGGATTTTTCTCTTGTGGTTTTTGGGGATTTGGTTGGATGGTAGTGGTCTGCAGAGAGTGAATTCTCCACCGGACTCTTAAAATCATCAGCACTGTGGGCCTCTTCTTCCTTTTTATTGGTATGGGCCTCAGAAGTAGAAGATCTATTTAGCATCTCTGCATTGAGAGCTACAGTGTTGGGTTCTTTAAAGAAGATGGATTTGTCAAGATTGAGGTCATCCTTAGGCACGGAGGTCACCATAGAGGTGGGGAACTCAGGAACAGAAGCCTCAGAATTGTTAATATCATAAATGGAAGATTCCTTGTGATTTGTCTTATCAGTATCCATCTGTTGGTAGAAAAGGGCATATGGTTTATTAGTGTAGAGTTTGGAGGATCAGAGTCAGGAGTAATACCAGGGATGTAAGGAGATAAGGGTTAAGAACAGAGAATGAAAAGCAGGAGGAGTATAAAAGATGGGGGGTAGGGGTGGTTCTGGGAGGTAGGCAGCTCTAGTTCTTGGGCGAGGTCACTAGGAAGCCCAAGTGTTCTCCAGGTATGGAAAAGTAATAAAATCAAGTACACTGGGGAAGCAAAGAGGAAAAGTAAGGCATGGTTAATTTTTTTGGTCACTGGTGGGATATAGGAAGAATCAGGTTGTGAACACAGGATAAAGATCTCACACTAGTAGAACTGTGGGAGGAAGGGAGCATTGGGGTGGGTTGGAAGACAGGGAAGGTAGTGGAGAAGATGAGTGACCAGTAGGTAAAATAAGCACAGATATGAAGAGTATGTGAAGCCTATAAGTTAGCCAAAAAGCATAAAGAGCAGAAAATAAGGCATAAATAATGGTCCAAAATTCAAGCCTGGGAAGTTGCTGGGGGAGAACAGGATAGAAAAACAAAGAAAAAGTTCAGGAAAAGGTGCCATTATCAAGGACATGGTCATTAAAGCAGCTTTGGACTAGAGCTAACTTCCAGCATCTTATCTGAAATGAGACTGAAATACAGCAATTACAATTGTATGGGCAATCCCTTGTCTGAGTAGCCAAGAATAAAGGCATCACCCCAAGAGAGAAGGCTTAACAAATCATGAAAGGTAAGCTTTTCTTTGTGGGGAAGGAAATGGTCTATTTAGATGTTCGAGGGTTCTTGTAGGAACCCTGTAGGGAGGGCTCAGGGTAATGAGATGCTGAGCTATGGAAATGGAAAGGAAGTGAAGGATGTGGGAGGGAATGTCTTCTCTTTGGGAGAATTGCATTTAAGTACTTTTTGTCTCATGCAATATAAACATATAATTAAAACTAACTGGATATAAAAGAATAGGAGTTTAGAGTCTGGTCTCACCTAGAAATCTTTTAAGTCAAGGTGGCATAGTGAATTGAGGGCTGGCCCTGGAATCAGCGAAAACCTTGGTTCAAATCCTGTTTTCTGATACCTTTTGGTTGTATTATCAACAGTAAATTACTTAAAATCTCAGTGCCCCAGTCTAAGGTTGTGGCTTGCTCATGCAATCTGAAGATGAATTATTGCTCATCTACATTGGCAAAGAAAGGTCTTCCAGCAATGAGATCACATACACATAAAGGAACCATTTAAATGGAGAGAAGAAGGAAAATAACAGCAGAGGTAAAAAATATCATTATAAGATTAAATATGAATGGGATAACATCCTCTTTTAGAAAGATCAGTGACCAGATTAAAAGAATAAAGTAAAAAACCCATCTCCCAAGAGTGGCACACTTAAAATCAAGAGACATAAGCATAACAAAAGTGAAAGAAGTGTTTCTGGGAGATGCACAAATAGGGAATACTTATAGTCTTGAAATATATTGACAGAACCCATAAATACAAGTCTATGGAAACTAGGTTATGTTATAATTATGACAAGTTAGGGAAAGTTTTGAGCAAACCAGAGAAAATGAAGCCCACTTTTGTACCAGAAAAAGTCCCCATATATAACAAATAAATTTTTGGTGTACATGAAGAATTTCTTCTTATTAAAAGAAGACTATAGAAGGATTTTCTTCTTATTGTAAGTCTAGTAATGAAATCCCTAGGACAAAGAGTACGAACTTTTTAGTCACTTTATCTGCATAGTTACAAATTGATTTCCAAAATGGTTGTACTATTCATAGTTCCACCACCCCAAGGCAACACTATGCTTGTCTTCCCATAACATTCCACTCCCCTCTTCCTTTCCCCTTGCAAACATTGACAAGTCTTATTTTGATATCTTTGCAAATTTGCAAGGTATGAGGTGAAATTGCAGTTTTACCTTTATACTTGATTGTTAATAGTTAACGATTCTTCTTTTGAGAACTTTTGACCATTTTATTAGGGAATGACTCTTGATTCTGTCCATCCATCCATCCATCCATTCATATATCTATCTATCTATCTATCTATCTATCTATCTATCTATCTATCTATCTATCTATCTATCTATCTATGTAAGTATGTATGTATCTATGTATTTATCTATGTATGTATGTATGTATCTATCTGTCTATCTATCTATGTAAGTATGTATGTATGTATGTATCTATCTATCTATCTTTATATATCTTGGATATCAAAAACCTTATCCTAGATATATTAATTTTGTTTGTGTAAAACCTTTCAGTTTCATATAATCAAAATGATTGATTCCATCTTTTGTAATTGCCTCTATCTCCTGTTTGGTTAAGAATATATCTCCTACTTGTGGCTGTGAGAGGCATATGATCTGCTTCTCTTTTAATATTTTTGTGGTGTGATCTTTAATATTAAGGTCACATATCCATTTAGAATGCTTTGTGGAATAGAGTGTAAGGTGCTAGGTCTAAGCCTAATTCTGCCAGACTGTTTTACAGTTTTCCTAAGCAGTTTTTAATCAAATAGGAAATTCTTTTTTTTAAATAGGGAATTAAAAATATCAAATAAGGAGTTCTTTCCTAAGTAATTAATGCTTTCCAGTTTATTGAACACTGAGACATTAAGTTCCATTTTTATTATTCTTCCTTGTCTAGTCTGTTCCTTTGACCTACTTCTCTATTTATTAACCATTACTAGAAAGTTTTGATGGCTGCTTTATAATATATTTTTTTATAATATAGTTAGAATTCTAGGAGTGCTTTTCCCTCTTTGTATTTTTTTTCCTTTTTGGAAGGCAATTGGAGTTAAGTGACTTGCCCAACTTCACACAGCTAGTAAGCGTTAAGTGTCTGAGGCCAGATTTGAACTCAGGTCCTCCTGACTTCAGGGCTGGTGCTCTATTCACTGCTTCACCTAGCCTCCCCTTTCCCTCTTTGTCTATACCTCTTTTCATTATATCCCTTGATATTCAAGATCTTTATTTTTCCAAATGAACATTATTATTTTTAACCAAGTTCTATAAAATATTCCTTTGACAATCCAATTGGTATAGCATTAGAAGTATATATTAACTTTGGTAATATTCTCATGGCATAGCCCAGTAATGAGCACTGAATATTTCTCCAGCTATTTAAGTTGTTCTTCCTTCCTTCCTTCCTTCCTTCCTTCCTTCCTTCCTTCCTTCCTTCCTTCCTTCCTTCCTCCCTTCCTTCCTTCCTCCCTCCCTCCCTTCATCCTTTCTTTCTTTCTTTCTTTCTTTCTTTCTTTCTTTTTTTCTTTCTTTCTTTCTGGAGGGGGGAAGGTAGGGCAATTGGGATTAAGTGACTTGCCCAAGGTCACACGGCTAGTTTTGGGTTAAGTGTCTGAAGCCAAATTTGAACTCAGGTCCTCCTGACTCCAGGGCTGGTGGTCTATTCACTGTGCCACCCCCATGTTCTTAATTTCTTTAAGGAGAACTTTGTAATTGGGTATTTTTTGATACATAATTTCATGAGAGACAGTATGGCATAGTGAAAAGAAAGATGGATTTGGGTAGAAACTGATTTGGATTCAAGCCCTTCTTCTTTGGATTAGTCACTTAATCTCTCAGTGTTCCAGATAACTTTATAAGACCATACATTTTAGAAAAGATGTGATATGTATTGCTAAAGGGAACTGCTCATCAGGAGTTTCTTATAGGTCTGGTCTATTTAATTTCATATTTTAGAGAGAAAATACAGCTAACATTGATTTTTAAAAAATAGAACTCCCATCACATGGCATGGAAGAGTTTTAGAAATTCTGAGTTTGGGATGAATGGCTCCAAAAGCTATCTTACTTGCATGAGTATAAGAAATATGCAAGGGTCCACCCTGGAATTTGCTACTGTGCCACCTAGTCACCCTAGTAAAAAATAACAATTAAAAGCTAAGAATACCAGATAATAAGTGTTTACTAAGCACCTATTGGGGAGCTAGGTGGTATAGTGGATAGAGTGCCAGGGCCTGGAGTAAGGAAGACTCATCTTCATCATTTCAAATCTAGTCTCAGATACTCACCCTGGGTAAGTCACTTAACCCTATTTGCCTTATTTTCCTCATATGCAAAATGAGTTGGAGAAGGAAATGGCAAACCACTCCAATATCTTTGGAAAGAAACCCCCAAATAGTGTCACAGAGTTGGACATGACTGAAAATGAATGAACAACATAGAGCCCAAGTGCTATAAAAAGATAGGCCGAAAAATAGTCCTTGCTCCTAAGGAGTTCTCAGTCTAATGGGGGAGAAGACATGGAAACAAATATATGAAAACAAGCTACATTTGGGATAAACTGGTGAATATCAACAAAGGGAAGAAGACATTAGCATTAAGGGGGATCAGGAAAGGCTTCTCATAAATGTGGACTATTAGCTGGGATTTGAAGGATGCCATGAGGTTGGGATGAGCAAGCCTACTCCAGGTGTGGGGGACAGCCAAGGAAAATGTCCAGAATCTGGAGGTGGAGTGCATTGTGGGAGAAAAACCAAGGAGACCAGTGTTACTAGATCTCAGAATACATGGCTAGGGGTAAGGTGTAAGAAAAACTAGAAAAGAAGGAGGAGCTAGGCTATTAAGGGTTTTAAATGCCAGACAAAAGGCGTTATCCTGGAAGTGATAGGGAGCCATTGGGGTTTATTGAGTGGGGAGTTGACATGGTCATATCTGAACATTAGGGAGATTAATTTGACAGCTGAGTGGGGTCTGGAATAGAGCATGGAGAGACTGGAGCCTGGGAGACCAATCAGCAGGCTATTGCAATAGTCTAGGTATAAGGTAATGAGGGCCTACACCAGAGTGGTATCAGTGTCAGAAGACAGGAGGGGATATATTCAAGTAGTGTTATGAAGGCAAAATCAACAGGATTTGGCAACAAATTGATTATGGGGGGTTGAGTGAGGAGTTGCTATGCCCAAAGGGCTATAAAAATGTGCATACCTTTTGAACCAGCAATACCACTTCTAGGTCTATATCCCAAAGAGATCATACAAATTAGAAAAGGACCCACATGTACAAAACGTATTTATAGCAGCTCTTTTTGTTGTGGCAAAGAATTGGAAACTGAGGGGATGCCCATCATTTGGGAAATGGCTGAACAAGTTGTGGTATGTGAATGTAATGAAATACTATTGTGCTATAAGAAATGAACAGACAGACTTCAGAAGAACCTGGATAGACTTACATGACCTGATGCTGAATGAAGTGATCAGAACCAGGAGAACATAGTGTACTGTAACAGTCACATTACATGATGACTAACTTTGATAGATTTTTCTTTTCTTAGCAATGCAAAGATCTAAGACAACTCCAAAAGACTCATGACAGAAAATGCTGTCCAAATCCAGAAAACGCACTCTGGAATATGAATGTAGATAGAAGCATATTATTTTCTCTCTCTCTCTTATTTTTTATTTTTACTTTTAGTGTTTCTTCTTTCTCATGGTTTCTCCCATTGATTCTAATTCTTATGTACAATAGGACTAATATGAAAATAGGTTTAATATGAATGTACATGTTGAGACCATATCAATTCACACACCATCTTGGAATGGGGAGAGGGGAAAGATGGGGAGAAAATGTGAAACTCAAAATCTTATGGAAGAGAATGTTGAAAATGAAAAATAAATTTAAAAAGAGAAAGAAAACCAGATATTAACATTACAAAAAGAGTGAAGAGTTGAGGATGATACCTAGGTTGTAAGCCTGGGTGACTAAGAAGGTGGTGGTACCCTTAACAGTAGTAGGAAAGTTCAGAAAGGGTATTCATTCCAAACAAAATAGCAGCAAAGTTAAAAAGGCATACTTTTTATTTCCACATACTAGTGGAAAGAATAATGAATTTGGAGTCAGAGGACCTGGGGTCAAAATTGAATGTAGTTACTTCCTGTGTGACCTTGATAAATCACTTAAACTTTCTGGGCCTCAGTTTCCTCATCTGTAAAATAAAGGTGTTGGACTTGATTGGGGTATGGGGAGTATGAACTTGGTTAAGGAAGGTGTCAACAGTAGAATGTCATAAATGGATGAAGTACATGGATATGAACATATTTTCAGGTCTGAGCCTCTAGCTAGCAGCCTTTCTAGTTGACTAATTCTAGCTGTTTCCTCTACCAGATCTAGGCATTCAGAATAGCTCAGACCTAGACTTCCCTATTGTATATATGTAACAGAGATGGGTCTGCATTGAGTGTGAAGCTCTACATTCCGTTTAGCAGTGTAGCAAAAGAAGTACAGAAGATACCTTGAAGATGTTGTGGAGCTGAACTTTACAGGTCAAAGGAATGATGATTTTGGAAAAAGGGAATGATCCAAGGAAATGGTCACATAACCTTTTGGAGTTCTGGGTGTTTTTAAAAAAATTGCATAATTTTTCAATTAACAAGCATTTATTTCCTTACTCATTTCCTTCCCTTTCTCCACTGGAAATAAACAACAAAACTTTTGTAATAAACATACAGCATAGTCAAACAAAAATTCCAGAATTACCAGTGTCAAAAAAAAATGAGTGTCTCATTCTTCACCCTGAATTAATCACCTCTCTGTCAGGAAGGAGGTGAATAGCATGCTTCATTGTCAGTCCTCTGGAATCATAGTTGATCATTAAACTGATCAGAGTTCTTAAATCCTTAAGAGTTTTTTTTGGGGGGGTTTTAATGTTGTTATTATAGTATATATATCTTTTTCACCTGGGTCTGCTGATTTCATTCTACATCAGTTGATACAAATCTTCCAAGGTTTCTGTGAAACCATATCTTTTCTCATTTCTTACAGAATAGCATTCTGGGTGCTTTTAAAGTAAATACTTGGCACCCAACCAGCAAGAGTTTTCCTTGGCCTTGTTGTTTATGTGATTTTGTGGTTAGCTGTAGGAGCACTTGAGGGTTGACTCGGGTGGCTTGGAACTCTGTTACAATGGGATTTATATCTTTTATAAACAGGACAGCAGTGAAGGGAGTAAGTGCCAGGAAATAATGTGGGGAGAAATAATAGCTTGAATGAAAAGGTGATCTGCATGAAATAATACACAAGTCTGAGCAGTGAGAGATAATAAGGCCTGATTTTCTTGTTGGTAGGTGGCAAAGTACTGGAGGTAGTATGATTATGCATGGTTTGGTTTTTTGTTTGTAGAGAATATGTGTGTGTGTGTGTGTGTGTGTGTGTGTGTGCGTGTGTGTGTGTATACACTTTGATCTTCAAGGTGGAGAAGATGTTCTGCCCAAAGTATAAAATTAATTGAGGTCCATCATTAGAAATTATCTGGTTGGGGAACCCATAGAGTTGGGTTCTGGTGGTGAAACATCAATGGAATGTCTGGCTTCCAGTATCCAAGTGTAGGTTTGATTTTCAGCAACAATTTCTCACAGGCAATATATTTTGTATTTGTGTGGTGGAGAAGTAAGTATATAGTTATAAATATGCTTTTTCCGTGATAGACTGGGATAAGACTATACTTCTCATTATATTGGAGGCACTAGTAAAGGGCCATTATGGTCCAGGGTTGATGTTGCATTAGATTTTGACCTCAAGATAACAAAGATGTGATGGGTTTCATTAGAAAGTATTCTTTTGTAGCAGGTTAGTGAGGAGGAATGGTTAAGACCTACTTGTAGTATGAAAAGACAAGTAGCACTCTGCAAATCTCAGGAAATATCAAATATCCTTGGAAGGTCACAGAATATGTCAATTTGGAGTTGCATTTACCTTATGAGTCTTTTTGGATGCTGCCGAAAGATGTATCCCAAGATGTGTTAATTAAATTCAATACAATGAACATATTAAGCACCTACTGTGTGTTAAGCTCTAGGTAAGATAAAAAGCTTAATTAAAACATAATTGCTAAAAAAAATAATTGCTGCCCTCCTGGAGCTTATACTCTAGTAAGGTGGATAAGACACTCATGCAAATAACTATAGTACAAACAAATGTGTAAATACATCAGGAAAGTGCAAAGTGAGTTCCAAGTGGGAAGGTTATTACCAAGGGAGGGGAAGGGTGGAGAAGTGAAGCAGAAAAGATTTCCTGGAGGAGGTATCATTTGAGTTTGGCTTTAAAGTATACATAAGAATTTACCAAATGGGAAGAGAGTTAAGTCAGAGGGGAGAGCATTCCAGGCAGAGGGAATAGTGTGAACTTAAAAACAAAGAGTCAGGAAAAGTATAGAATGTCTAAGAGAGAATAGTTTAGCATGCTACTAGGAAACATATAATTCTCCTCTATCTCCTATTCTATGAATGCTCTGTGTGTGTGTGCTTGTAAGTATTTTTTGTAACACTAAAAATTTCCTATAGAAAGGAATTTTCTGGTAGATTATATGGTTTTTTTTGGGGGGGGACTAGGCATTTTCCAAAATAATCAAGTCATATTTTAACCGTTTGCATTTGATATACACCTCTTTTTTTCAAGGAGAAATCTGTGTGTGTGCACATGTGATTTACTGGGTCTAATAAATCCTACTGTCATGATTGAAAGATCTTTGGGTTTCCACAGCTAAGAGTATTCTGGGAGGCAGAATCCATTTGAATCCTTTTTGTTTGCTGGTCTGGGAGACAAATGAGCAGAAATGAATGGGGAAGGTGAAAGACAAGGATGAAGGGATGTCAGAGGGAAAGAAAAGGAGATGAATGTGTTGAAAGTGGGGATATGATAAAGGGAGGTTGCAAATGTAATTGGAAAGAATGGCAGGAGAATGGGGAGGTTAACAAGGGGACAGTATAGGATATGAGGAGGTATGTGATGGGGGGGGTATGTTAAGGGCTTATATGATGGAGGGTGAGGAGACAGGATCCTTAATGGAGGATAGAGTAAATAGGTGATGGAAAGAGAAGGAAGGCCATAATTTGGGGAAGATGGGTGAGAATGGAAGGATGGAGAATGGAAGGCATTTTTGAGAGAAATGGACACAATTTAGGACATAATGGAAGGATGAAGGATATAAAACGGGGAGGAGGGGGAAGAGAATAATGGGAGAAAACAGAGATGAGGGGATATGAAGAAAGTTTTGTACCTCTAGTTTACTTGTAACAGCTGATCCTTAGATACACTTCTGGAACTTTGGGAAAAGAAAACTTGGGGGATGACCAAAAATTGCAAACTGGAGGCTGGGTAGTGAAAGGTGAGAGCCTTTAACAAAAAGTCTAGCTTTTTGGGTGAGGCAATTAGGGAAAACTCTGAGATTAAGGGAAGATGATTTTGGGTGTAGATCTGGGATCTGAGGAAAGGTTTTTGTGGGAGAGGGGTAGGTCTAAGGGGAGAGAGTCCCAAATGGTAGGGCCAGGATTATAGAGGAGGGGTAGGTAGAGAATGGGGGGTAGGGAATTGGCAAAGGGAAGACAGGTCTTTGGAAGTAAGTCGGGGGAGGGGAGGGACTAAAGATTTCCTATAAGATCAGAGGGGGAGGGGTTTATATAGAAGCTTCCAGACCAGTAATGGAGGGATCTATTACCCTGGCAACTAGAATCCCTGCTCCATAGCAACAACAATTCCATTTGTTAGGGGGCTGGTTTCTGAGAGGGGATAGCAGGGCCTTACAGGATGGGGATGCTGGGCAGTATACGTGAGGGGGCGCGGTGAATAAGAGCAGTAGTAGAGCTGGCAACGAAAGCCCGAGGCAGGAAAAGGGGTGAAGGCTAGGAGATGCGGTGTTAAGAGTGAGGACATTGAG
The DNA here is from genome assembly GCA_028646575.1 of Pseudocheirus occidentalis. Taxonomy (NCBI): domain Eukaryota; kingdom Metazoa; phylum Chordata; class Mammalia; order Diprotodontia; family Pseudocheiridae; genus Pseudocheirus; species Pseudocheirus occidentalis. The sequence goes on from CM053599.1 coordinate 126,901,009, forward strand.
AGGGGCTAGCAGAAGGCATTTAGGAGGGGCGTTGGAGAAGCTAGCAAGAGGGTATTGGAGGTGAGGCCTTGAGGGAGAAGGTTAGTTGGGAGGGTGGCGAGGGGCTAGCATAGGAAATACTGGAAGAGGGGATCCAGCAATCGGGACTGTGGGAGGCCAATGTCTGAAGTTAGCTGTTCCATGAGGCGGGGAATAATTCTCCCCAGAAGGTTGTCTCTATGAGGAGGGGGAGCAGTCTCATTGGTAGAGGTGGGGGTCAGATTAGCGGAACGTCCCTGGAGCGTCCTTCCAGTGGGGGGCAAGGAGAGGCAGCCAAGGAGATGAGGTTCTGTCTCAGGAGCCGGAGGGCAGTCCCTGTATGGGGCCAATGGGGCCGGTCAAACTGACCCTGAGTGTGACCAATGGGATCGGACAAGGGGTGGGCTTTATCCTACAAGGCCTATAGAGCCAGTGGAGGGCGGGGCGTCAGAATGACGTTGAGTGGAGGGCCGCTGCTTGGCCTGGTCTTGCAGCTCAGAGACGCCCCCACCCCCGCCCCCGCCCCTGGCGCGGCCCAGGGACCCCAGGCCCTGGAAGCTGCAGCCAAACGCTAGGGGCC